>VBSM01003215.1:13545073-13573606 GCA_008086735.1 Cheirogaleus medius | reverse complement strand
TTCTTTCTATTTTTAATAGAGACAGGGTCTTGCTCTTGCTCAGGCTGGTTTCGAGCTCCTGACCTTGAGTGATCTGCCCGCCTCAGCCTCCCAGAGTGCTAGGCTTACAGCCGTGAGCCACCGCGACCAGCCCATACACACACATTTTGAGCACTGGCAGCATCCCTGTAATACATGCACAGGGTCCCAGCATGACTACTGTGAGGAGAATGCCCTTCTGACATATAAATGCTGGCATGTTGAAGTAACATAGTGTAATCAAAAAAACAAGGAGTAATTAGAAAAACATGGATTATGGAGTTAGCCCAAGGCTTGAATTTCACTGTTGCCACACTACTGACTTATTAACAAACTTTGGGTAAGACAAGGTATGCTAAGGGCCTGGCATGGTACTTGGCATATAGGAAGGAGTCAATACATGTTAGGGAAAAAATCAGTTGGATAAAGTCTGTTTATACTATTTATTCTTTTTCTATTTATCATATGGCCCATTTTCCAGATGTGTACCCAACAGCACTTGACCATCTTTCCTTCTAAAGATGGTTACAAAAGTAATTGGCTGTATAATCTAATTTTAATCAGTGTCAGAAATTTTATCAACGTGTTTTATTCTTTTTTTTTTGGAGACAGAGTCTCCCTCTGTTGCCCGGGCTAGAGTGCCGTGGCGTCAGCCTAGCTCACAGCAACCTCAAACTCCTAGGCTCAAGCGATCCTCCTGCCTCAGCCTACCAAATGGCTGGGACTACAGGCATGCACCACCATGCCCAGCTAATTTTTTCTATATATATTTTTAGTTGGCCAGTAAATTTTTTTTTCCTATTTTTAGTAGAGACGGGGTCTCGCTCTTGCTCAGGCTGGTCTTGAACTCCTGAGCTCAAACAATCAACCAGCCTCGGCCTCCCAAAGTGCTAGGATTACAGGTGTGAGCCACGGCTCCTGGTGAAGGTATTTTATTCTTTACCTAAGCTCATCTGATTGTGTAGAAAGCCCAACCATGTCTTTGTCAAGTCCAACTGACCTATTACCTTCTAGCTCTCTGTATACTGCCTCCTCAAAGGTATTCAGGACAATCTATGCTGCCACATAAGGTCTGTCCATCAGGGAAAGGTCTATCTGGTTGATCACAATAAGTCAGCAGCATCTTCGCGTGCTATTCCTTTCATGGTTATATCAGCAGTGGTCCTCAACCTTTTTGGCACTAGGGACCATTTTCATGGAAGACAATTTTTCCACAGACCAGGGAGCGGGGGGATGCATTACATTTATTGTGCACTTTATTTCTATTATTATTACATCGTAATATATAATGAAATGATTATACAACTCACCATAGGTTGGGGACCCCTGGTTATATGCATTTAATGGAAGACAGCAAAGAAAATTGAGTACATACCCCCCCAACACATACATACACTCTGCTGCATTTCTAACAGTACAGTTTCAGACTCTGAAATCTAAGCAGATGATATCTAGAGGAGGAAAGCTTTTATGCTTTTCAAATTACACTCCATCAGACTAACTTCATAGTCCTATTGTGTCTGAGGAGCTCCTTAAGAGCAGAAGCCATGTTTTATTTGGGCTCTATGAACTCTGGAGTACTATGTACTGGCTCACTTGGTTTGTATTCTCAGGGGCAGAAAGCCCAAGGACCATTTCCTGCTCAATTTTCAACAAAGTTCACAATTCCAGAACAGCTTAAGAACGTACCAGCAAAAGGAAGCAGTCTGTGCCACATGGTTCTGGTTCAATCTTGATTTCTTTGTTCTTACGTTTATAAACATTAGGGGTGGCATGAAAAGCTGGAAAACAAAAACTGTCCTGTTTCCAACAGTCTATTCACTTGACAGGATGGGGAGGAACAAAATCAAATTAGGGAGCTACTGCAGGAGATAGAATTCAATATAAATAGCTACCATCAAGGTACACAAAATGTAGTCATTTCTTTTTTTTATTTATTTAATTTATTTAATTTAATTTCTTTTCTTTTTTGTTTTGCACCAAGAACCACATTTTTCCTTGTCGCAAATGTAGTCATTTCTGACATCGACACAATCCTTTCAAAGCTAGGAGGTACTGAGGGACAGTCATGTTGCTGGTTACTCTGTCCCTATCATGCAAAGCATGTTGCACTATAATTGAACAAATGAAAATAGAACTGGCCCTTTGTAAAACCATCATCAGATCAGAAGCCAGGAACTCTATATGATAAATTAGAACAAAGAGAACGAAATGGTGGCTGGGGATGGAAGAGAAGAGAGCATTCCAAACAGAGTAGCCCCACTCACGGTGAAGGAAGCAGTCGTATTTAAAGCAGCGCCGGCAAAAAAGTGTGTGGAAGGAGTGCAGAGACTGCTCCCGCTGCACAGACTTGGCATTGGGGCCATCGATGTTGGGTGTGCACTGAGGGGGAAGTGCATTGGGGTCTGACATCTCTGTTAGCTCTCGATACCTATTTAAGAAAAAAGAGATAAAAGTTCCTCCAAAGGAATGTCTCCACTGAGGAACTATAGTTTGGGTACCGACAGTCATCCAGGTACAGTAGGCCAGGGGAGGATGGGATTTTTAATGGGTCTGATTGATGAAGGAAGAGTGTATAAGTAAATGGTACATCATTGTATTAATAATTATACTGGGCTGGGCATATGTCAGAAAGTAAGGGGAGGGAAAGATTTGATAAGCATGTTGCTGGAGTAACTTCCCAAAAAAATGGAAGAGTAAAAGTTCTCTGCCCAGACTTACTAAAAAGCCAGTATATAATGACCCCTAATTTAGCAAAGGACATTTAGAAGTCAGTGAGTAAGCAAGAAATAATCAAGCTGCAGGCAAATCATAATGCACTTGCCATAAATAAGGCTTTTTACTAACCAAAAAATAGGCTTGAATAAAAGTTTTGTCCAAGCACTCTGTATATGGGTGCAACTTTCCCTACCTCTCCTTCATGTCATCTGGAACACCATTCTCAGGGAACATAGAGGCAATTGCACTGAAGATCATGTCATTTGGGAATTGTTTCTTGGAACTCTTTTTGTTGCCTGAATTGGAAATGACAAAAAAAAAAAAACCACAACCAAAAAAACCCCTGAGTGTGATTATTAGAACATGCAAACAAAGCTGTTCTTTTTTCCCCTTTGTCATAGCATTTTGAATTAGAGCTGCTTTGTTTGGAGATACATAAAGATCAGTGCTACCTGGATTTATCTCATATAGGCTACCAGTAAATAAGGAAGTCAGTTAATATGTTTGTCTACATATTAACAAAATCCATAGTCCCAGTTAGAATCTGGAGGTGAAAAGAGGAGTTTTCATGGAGAGACCTGAACACAGAAGAATCCTATCATACTGTGATGCAGAAAAACAAGACTGATACTATAACTATGTGAACATGAGAAAGAGACATTATATTCCTGGACATACAGTATAATTAAATAACATATAGTATAATTAAATAATTAACTATTAATTATTAATGACATGGAAAATGTTCATGATATGATTAAATAAAAGGGACATAAAATTATATATATATAAAAATTGGTATGATCCCAACTTCATATAACATATATAATAACCATGTTGATTTATATATGTACAAATTTTAAGTCTAGAAGGATATATTAATGCTGGTTATTCCTAGGTAGTAGGATTATAGGGTAATTTTATTTTCTTTTTTATAACTTTGTATGTTTTCCAAACATACTACTTTTATAATTAGAAATGAATCACAATGATTATTCTACATGCTCTTCTACTTTCTCATTCAACTAAGTAAAAGCTATCTTAAGCTATCAGTTAATAATCAAGTTTTCCCATTTTAAGTGGACCAATGAGAAGCACCAACAGGCTTTAATAAGCAATAAACCTTTCCAGTTTTCCCATCTTCCCTATCCCTATCACTTTCAGAATAGAGTAAGGAAGCAGTGCTACGTACCTTCAATAGCATGTCGTTTTCTCTTTCTTGTTACTGGCAGATCTTCTTTGCTGTCATCCTGCTTTCCATCTGAGGTATCATTGTGCCCTTCCTCCTCCTCATCTGAGTACTGATTCAGGGCATCTACCAACTCCAGGAAAACAGCATCACTAATCAGGACAGATCCAGGAATCATCTCTGAAACATGAGGATTACAAGGATGAGCAGAGATCGCTTCATATTCCATTAGTTTTAGTCAGATTTTCTTATATTCACCCACAGCCTATATAGGTAACATGTCCATTTTTATATGGACAATCAAGGAATTAAAATCATTTGATTAGCTCTCACACCTTAACACTTCCCTAGAGTATGGAATCCAGTTATAGGCTTTCTTCTTACTGGGTATTTCACGTCCTTAGTCACAGGTCAATTCTGTATTTATGGTTCAACATCTCACAAAAGTGTACAGACCTATACTTATATTAATAGTTCAAAACCTCACAAAAGTATGCAGTCCTATTAATATATTTATGGTTCAAAATCTCACAAAAGTGTACAATCACAAGTAGGACAAAGAAAGAATAAAACTTCACTTAGTTTTGCTGCTCATGGGTCAGTAGTGACTTCTCTAAATCAAAAGAACATTTTTTTTTTCCTATAATCATACTTTATGGGGCTACATTACAACTTATGAGAAGTCTTTGAACACTAGAGGGTGCTGCGGATAAATAATGAATTTCAACAGCATCCACAATTATTAAAAGAGCAGGTGGGGCTATTGGTTTGCAAATCCAGGGGGAGGCTCTCTTCCTCTTCCCACTTCTTATACACTGATAGCCTTTTCTAGAATTATAATTAAATCCAAATGATTTGCTTTTAGGAAAACCAGGATATTAAAACCAACTTCTGTGAGATCCAGGGGATAATGCCTGGATCAAAGAAGTAAGACAGGGATGTTATGTTTATTGCCATTCTCAGAGAAAGGCAAGCGAAGAACAAAATGACCTTGGATAGACTTATGGAAAACTCCTAAGATTAAACTTATTTGTACAGTGAACTTTCTTTCCAGCCACTGATTACTGTATAATCCTTTTATGACCTGACTCCTTTTAAGATTTAACTGGGGTATTTTTAATATAAAATTTTAACTCCCAGCCATGTGATGACATTAAAATAGTCTTCAGTGAGTACCCTACGGGGCAGAACATAAGCAAGACTATGAGGTATTAAAGAGGCACTATGCTAACAAAGTTCTCCCAGGGAGCTCAGCACTACCACCTTCTTCACCATGGACTTTCCCGTCGTAGTTATTGATCAGCTCCTCAATAAAAGTCTCATCTTCTTCTTTCACCTCATCTCCCATGTAGGGAATATTGCACAAAACTGTCTCATCTTCTACCTGAAATCAAACCAGATATGATTCATTCCATGAAGCCACTATGCATCTCCCCTTTCCTGTTTAATGGAAACTTTGCTGAGCTTTTTTCACTTGAGTCTCCTGAAAGTGCTTTTGGTCACAGAGTTTCCAGCATTTTTAAAAACTGGCCATTTTAAGGAAATCTCAAATGGAAGGGGCAAGGCTACTTTTAGAGAAAAAGTCAGTTAAGGTGATGATATTAACTACCAAATTTTTAGTTTGATACTAACAATATTTCTACCAACACCTAGAATTTGACAGTACATTTACTTTTCACAATGCTTCCATCTATTATCTCATTTTATCCACTAAACATCTTTGTGAAATAGGTACAAACATCACCCAAACAACAGTGTAAAAAGTCTTTAATTCTAATTGTTTTCGTAAGTAGAGAGACAGATAAATGAAAACGAAGGCCTCTAAGATTATGACCTGCAATATAACTCGAAAATAAACTGGGCAACCATAAAATTTATGGGTATTCTACAAAATAGACTAAGACTTTCCATTAATAAAAAATTATGATTACAACTCATGCCAATCATACTCAGTGGTTACCTACAGTCAATCACAGGATATTTTCTGGCAGTAAACAATACTAATGGATTTTTTTTTTTTTTTGCAGTGGGGAGTGCCCAACAGAGAATACAGTAAAAATAATAAAATCCCCCAAGTATCAAGTAAAATTACTCTAAAGTTTTATTCTAAGAGATGATTCCCTTCTGTAAACATATTCCAATCAGCAGTATTGCTATCTGTCACCAGGCAAATGACAAGCAATGGCAGTTTTCAGAGAGGATGATTATCAGAACCACAAAGGATCCTAGCAGGAGTCAGCACAAAGGCCCAGATAAAAGGATTGAGTGCCCATGTGCGAGTCTGTTATCACAGTTGTTTTTGCAGCATCTTGCCTTTAGAGGATTCAGAAAGGATTGCTCCATCCTCAGGGAGCTGAGAACCTGCTTAAGCCTCAAGTGTCTGATTTAGCCTGCATTTAACTGCACATAATGTTACAAAATCGAGCCAACATAGTAAGAGAAAATTAGAGTTTTGCCCAATCTCATTCATTCAAAAAAGAACCAACATCAATTCAGAAGTATACTTCAGAGAGCACAAAATCGAATAAGTTAGAACAGATTGCAATATGTATTTTTCAGAGTAAATAAATTAAAATATGATTCTGCCCTGAATGGACAAGCTTTGTTAACTACTCTGCCAGTCTTTACCCTCTGAGGAGCTCTGGCATATAAATATAAGTGCTTTCAATACATACCATGAAGTTCTGCTGGAGAGGGGACCAGGAATACATGATGGGAACCAATGCAACTGTGTTCAGAGACCTCATTAGCATATGTTGGCTTGCAAATCCCGGGAAAATACTCTCTATGGTACACTGAAATATAAATGATGACATGGAGAGGGAAGGAAGGTACACAATCCAAAAGACAGTTGCAGTTTCCTTCCAAAATGGTCCCAGTAGCCTTCTAACTCTTACAAATTAACAGGCTGAGGGTTTTTGTTAACATCAGCTCCTAAAAGGAAACCCTAGACTGTAAACCTCTAGAAAGCAAGAACTGTCCCTCTCTTTCTTTTTTTTTAATTAGATGGGGGTCTTGCTATGTTGCCTACCCTGGTCTCAAACTCCTGGCCTCAAGCGATTCTCCCGCCTTGGCCTCCCAACATGTTGAGATTACAGGTGTAAACCACCACACCCAGCCAGATTTTTCTAGACTCTGTAAAAGTCTAGAAAATACTGGTCTGATCTATGATCAAGACATTTTTTTTTAAAGACACAGGGTCTGACTACGTTACCCAGCCTGGGCTCAAACTCCTGGCCTCTGGTGATCCTCTTGCCTCAGCCTCCTGAATAACTGGGACTACATGCGAGAGCCACCGTGCCTGGCAGGAACTTTCTCTTATTCATTTTTGTATCCTCTACAGAGTCCAGTACAGTGCTTCCTATACTCAACTCATGTTTATTTCAACTAAAACTGCTGGTCTCCTGGGAGTATGTACACAACAGTAAAGGGCCTCTGAAAGTCCTGTCCTAAGAGATGAGGATGAAGACAAGGAAGTTTTCCGAAAGACCTAAGCTTTGCAACAGGGGACATCAAGTCAGCTGCATAGGCAATGGGAACAGTACAGGGGGAAGCAAAGTGGTATAGAAGTTATATTCTGCTTTGGGAAAGATAATTGCTCTCAATATACTATCTGTTTTCTATGTTTTAAAAATATTATCTCTTTAAGAAACTAGAATGCTCTTTTACTTATTTTTTTAATTTTATTTTTATTTTATTCTTCTAAGACTAGTCAAGTGCAGTAGTGAGAGTGGGAAAAGAGTGGAATGAGGATCTGTAGCTGATTGTGAATACTCAACCGAGTTAAGTCACTACCTTTGAATCAGCCTAGAATGTACTTTTAAAATTTACAATAAGGGATGTCCCTTTGATCAATATAGTCCTGTCCATTACTCAGTGAACTCCTTTCTCAATATTAAAATACTTGAGGCAATTAGCCAGGCATGGTGTCGCATGCCTGTGGTTCCAGCCATGTAGGAGGCTGAGGCAGGAGGATTGCTTCAGCCCAGGAGTTGGAGGCTACAGTGAGCTATGACAACACCACCGCACTCCAGCCTGGGCAACAGAGCAAGATCTGTCTCCAAACAACACTCAAAAAACAAAACAAAACAAAAAGTATGTGAGGAACTAAACAAGGCACAAAAAAAGGTTGCTTTAAAGCTTGGACACAGAGTCCAGGAATGTAGACAGTAAATGTCTTGTTTTTCTATGAAAAACTCAGAGAACAATAGGTAAAAAGGTTGTTCTTAAAGCTACAGATTTACTATTTTAATTATTTAAAATTGACTATAATAGCCATATCCATTATCCTTACTTGTTTTCTAACAGGTCACAAATGCAAAAAAAAAAAAAAAATGGTAAGCCCAAGGAAGAGAGGGAGGCTGAACTTAGACACCCAGAAGTACCTTTTTGAGAAAAGGATGCCCACTCACAGGCTTCATCAGCTGTACAGGTTGGACACGAAGCTTCTTCCATTCTTCATTGAGGATTTGGGTTTTTTCTTGAACCTTTGCAAAATTTGCCACATACAGAGCCTAGCAAAGCCAAGGAAAAGATGGTTAAGATTTCAAAATAAGAGTTAAAATAAAAATTCCAACCCCTGACATTGGATCAATATATTGAAATACATAACCCTTCACTTGGGAATTATTTTTTACCTTGGCGCCCATATTTGCCTGAAGCCGTTTAAGTTGTCGAAGTCGCATATACTCAGATTTCACTTTTCTTTTCCAGTAAGTGATACATTTGGAAGTTGGGGGATTTGGTATATCCATCTTGCTGTAACCTAAGACAGGAAGAGATAAGAAATAGCATTTTATTGCCTGGAAATGAAACACTCCTCAAATCCAAAAAAATATGGTCAATTATACTTTCATTCCCATTAAATTTACTCATTAAACATAAATTTAAAGAACCCAAATGTATGAGTTCAATAAAAAGTTTCAATTAAAACAAGATTTCACAACAGCAATTTCTGGTCTGATTATCAAAAAGCTAAACCACCCAGGTGTGGTGGTGTGCACCTGTAGCCCCAGCTGCTCAGGAAACTGAGTCAGAAGATGACTTGAGCCCAGGAGTTTGAGGTTGCAGTGAGCTATGATCATGCCATGCCACTGCACTTCAGCCTGAGTGACAGAATGAGACCTTGTCTCTAAAAAATTAAATTAAATTAAAAAAAAGCTTAGCCTCTGTCCTCTTGGTATCTCACTTTAAATTTAGCACTCAAGAAGTTTTCACATAGATATTAGGAACTTGAATTACTTGGAAATATGGACGCTTGCTCACTACTTTGAGTAAGACAAGGGTCAGTAAGAACCAAGTTCATATCTAAGAACTTCATGAAAAGACCTAACCACATTATAAAACCACACCTGCCAAACTGCCTACTACATGGCTAGCAATAAAAGTAGGGCATGACAACAGCATAATCTCATTTCCAAGTCAGCAGCAAGACATATGGAAATAGACAACACTGCAAATCCAATTTTCTTTGGCATTTGAATTAAGGTTGAAAGTTTTAAAGCAGTATTATTGTAATACACTGTACCTACCTCATAGAATGCAATGGGAAGCGTTGGGTTTTATGATGTGTCTCTGTTCTTCAGACAAATGGCAAGATACAAAGGCAAAACAAAGGTTCAGCTTTTCAAAAGAGAATAGACAGTGGTTTTATTAAGTCAGCACAGCATATTTAGACCCTGATACCCTTAGTAGGATTCTCCCCCAGAACTAGGAAAACTTTGAACTCTCTGCTACCATTATTTTTGCATGTAAGTCAGGTCTCGATAATACTTCAGGCCATTTGGGAAGAGGCCTTTATTTTATCCTTCCAGTCATGTGCACAAATATATTCTCACAATTACCAAGTTTCTGATGCCCTTCTGAACCCATTTCTAGCTCCTCCAGTAGGTTTGTCAATTATTTTAGAGAAAGAACAGTAAATAAATGTGAAAATTCAATAAAATCTACAAGATGATACTTTCTCTGTATATTAACTACTTTAGGTTTCTTAAAGAATTCATTCCATTCATTTCACCTACCATTTAGAATTGTTAAAAACATTACAAGGAGCTACGAAAAGCCAAAATGTGAAACAGAAACTAAAGTTGCAGACCTTGGGTTTTTTGTTATGTTTTGTTTTGTTTTGTTTTTTGAGACAAGGTCTCACTCTGTCACTCAAGCTGGGGTACAATGGCACAATCATAGCTCACTGCAGCCTCGAACTCTTGGGCTCAAGGAATCCTCCTGCCTCAGCCTCCTGAGTAGCTCAGATTACAGGAACTTGACACCATACCCGGCTAATTTTTGTAGACACAGGGTCTCGCTATGTTGCCCAGCCTAGTCTCAAACTCCTGGCCTCAAGCGATCCTCCCACCTCAGCCTCCCAAAGTGCTAGGATTACAGGTATGAGCCACTGCACCTGGACTCAGACCTTATTTTTTTTTAATTTCCTACAAAATAGGTGTTTTTTTTCTTTTGGAGTAGAATATCATATTTCTTCTAAAGAAGCATTTAAAAATGACCTGTTTCAGCCCATATATGATTGGCAGAAACAAGAAAACAGCAAAATCTAATGCACTACTACACATACCCACAATCAGATCATGATTATAACATCTTAGGAACATGAATTTTAAGAGACATATACCTGAATATTTCATTTGAAGAACCAATGTAGTCATCTAATGCTATGTTAGAGAATAAATAAAGGAAGGAAGGAATAGCAAAGAAGCAGACAGATTCTCTGTGTATTGTTAATTCAATCAAGTGATTCGAGCCATTAAAAACAGAATTCCCCTGAGTTAAATATTATCTCTCTGGGGAAGGGAATGAAACAGCAACAACAACAAAATCTAAGAATTTGAATCCTAAAGTGATAAGATGCTGGGTTAAAAAAAAAAAAAGTAAGCTTGAATTTCTTTCCTCCAAATTGCATGATCTCTCTTCTTCCTACATCTTTAAAATACTTCTCACTCCTCTGTAGAATGGGACCAAAAGAGGGACTCTTTTTGAATGATAAAATTATGTATTTAATAACATATACCACACTCACATGTAACATTAAGTGGTTGCTCATATACTTTCTGCCCTGAACAGGCTTAATAATAGTCCACTCCAGAATACAAACAAACAAACAAAAAATGGTTCAAATCAAGGACAAAACTGCCTCCTTCACAAACTTTAATCATTTCGGTACGGTGCTCACCGGCTACGAAACCTTGCCCACAGCCGGCACTCATAATCCGCACGATAGTTTGTGCTGTGCATTGATGACGAATCCGTTTTGCTCTTGTGTGATGAGGAAAGCTTTAAAGCACTGAGAGCTTGTTTTACTTTACAGGCAGTTTTAGGAAAATAACTATAATAACTCCTACTAAGGACTTGGCAAAAGGTCACAGATTCGTAGTAACTTATTAGCTGAACGTACACACTGCAATTGCAGAGATAAAAGCTATAAAAGTAAAAGCTTTTGGCTGTCAGCTAAAGTCGACGCTCGGCTGTGAGCGTTCATCTGTGGCTGTCAACTATAGTTGACGCTCGTACCGAAGTGGTTAAGCTAGCCTTACTGAGACCCAAATGACCCAAATGTTATAGATGACAATTCAGTGAGACATCACAACCTCTTTTTAAAAAATGGTTTTGAACTGCAATCCCTTTTCCATTTCTTTTTGGAACTCATTTTTGTTTTTGAAATAGTAAGCTTGGAGCAGGTTGCTCCATCCACTTAAAAATGAAGATCAAGTAATGGAATAGAATATAATCTACAACTGCTAGGGTATGTGTGTGTGTGTGTGTGTAGATTTCTTAGAGGAAACAGCTACATAAAAATACCAATATTTTAATTAAAGAAAAGTTATAACTGAAATATGATCTGCTACAGTCTGTCAAGAGAGATGACAGTAAACACACCACAGTAATCCAACAATTAATGGCACAATTTCTAATTTTACTCCAGTGTTTTATTTGGCCAGAGGAATATACACACATACACGAAAATGCCATTGAGTTTTAACCAATCACAATGTAAACTAAACCACACTTCCTCCTTTTACAATTAAAGTGATATTTGAATCTCATGAGTCCATGAGCCAATATTTATTTTTTTAATGGGTCTTCAATGTCTCTAAAAGTTTATTTGGCAGTTGGTCAGTCCCCACAGAATATATGAGGAAGATGAGACATACTGTGTGGAACAGATAGGTATGACTAAAATAAACACCTGAAACACTGCCATAGATGGGTTCTCACAGCAGCTGGACCCTAACCAACAACTATTATATCAAAGCTTAAAAAAAAAAAAAAAAAGCAAACAAATAAAAAACAGCATTCACTAGAATAGGTTTGGAGAAATGGGTTCATTTATCTTAGGCAAAGGGAGTGGCACACAAAAAATACTTTACATTTCCATTAGTTCTAGTCTTTAGTTACTTACACATGGAAAACAACACTTGTATTCCAGTTAAGTACTTAGCTACTACTTAAGAGCCTTTCACTACATTCATACATTGAGGATAAACTCTAAAATGTATGCTGTTTTGGTCAAGAAATTTAAAAATAAGTAAATAAATCTTTATATAAGCAACTTCTATACCTCAATAAGATAAATAGGCAATAAAAAATGGGCAGAAATTTGCAGACACTTCACACACACACACAAATACAGGAATGGCAAATAAGTACACCAAAAGTTCCTCAATATCATTTGTCATTAGGGAAATGCAAATTAAAATCATAATGGAATATTATTATATACTCACTAGAATGGCTAAAATCAAAAAGATTGATAATACCAACTGTTGGTGAGGATGTGGAGCATCTGGAATTCTCATACATTGCTGGTGGGAATTCAAGATGATACAGCCACTGTGGAAAACAGTTTGCCAGGTTTTTTAAAGAAAGCTAAATGTGTACTTACCATACAACCTGGAATACAATTTCTAATTATTTATCTAAGATAAGTGAAATCCTATGTCCTCACAAAGACTTGTACACAAATGTTCACAGCAGCTTTATTTATAATAGCCAAAAAGTGGAAACAACACACATACCAATGGATTGGCTAATGGACACAAAATGTGGTATATGCATACAATGGATTACTACTCAGCAATAAAAGGGGATGAACAGTTCCTATACGTGCACAACATATCTCAAAAGCATTATGTTAAGTGAAAGAAATCAGATGCAATAAACTAGATACTGTATGATTCCCCTTAAAATGTTCTACTAGAATGATTCTACAAAGGGCAAAACTAGTGACAGAAAGTAATCAGGGTGGCTCATGCCTATAATCCTAGCACTTTGGGAGGCCAAAGCAGGAGGATCACTTGAGGCCAGGAGTTTAAGACCAGCCTGGGCAATAGCAAGACCCTGTCTCTACAAAAATTTTTAAAAATAATTAGCCAGCATGGTGATGTGTACCTACAGTCCCAGCTACTCAGGAGGCTGAAGCAGGAGAATCGGGATCACTTGAGCCCAGGAATTGGTGCTGCAGTGAACTATACTGATGCCACTGAACTCTAGCCTGAACAACAGAGAGAGACTCTGTCTCAAAAAAAAAAAAAGATGTTAATAATAGAGGAAACTGGTTGTGGGGTTGGGTTTATGGGAACTCCCTATACTAGCTTTACAATTTTTTTTTTTATAAATCTAAAACTGTTCTAAAAAATAAAGTTTATTTTTAAAAAAGATTAATCATTAGAAATAAGAACTAGTTTATTTATATGTCACCTTATATGCCACAAGAAAAGAAAGATATAAAAACTTAGAAATCTTTCACCAGGAAAATTGGATCTCAATTTGCTTCAAAGGTTAAAACCTGGTCTGTCACTAGGTGGAATTGAGAAAATATTATTGAAATTATTTGGGGATAAAACATCTAAGAAATGATGTTCTTAAGCTTCAGTTAAGATCAGAACACAAGGCCGGGCGCAGTGGCTCACGCCTGTAATCCTAACGTTCTGGGAGGCCAAGGCGAGAGGATGGCTTTAGCTCAGGAGTTCAAGATCAGCCTTAGCAAGAGCGAGATCCCTTATCTACTAAAAATAGAAAGAAATTAGCTGGAAAACTAAAAATACATAGAAAAAATTAGCCAGGCATGGTGGTACATGCCTGTAGTTCCAGCTACTCGGGAGGCTGAGGCAGGAGGATTGCTTAAGCCAAGGAGTTAGAGGTTGCTGTGAGCTAGGATGACGGCACGGCACTCTAGCCTGGGCAACAAAGTGAGACTCTGTCTCAAAAAAAAAAGGACCAGAATACAAAAGTTCCAAACTATGAAATTTTTTCATCTACATAAAGATGTCCCTTTGCAGAAATAGTTTCTTGTCTTAGCTGCAAGTTCAACATCTTTACTACTTTTTCTTGAATAATAATTTTATTAACCAACAGGCTAAGTATGGCTTCAGAGGTAGATGGTACTATAGGTTAATCTTTAAATTTTCCATCTTACTCTTTCCTTTTCAATTCATAATGGAACTGAAACATGAACAGTAGTGGTGAACCTACTCCTACAAAGAGGTCTAGTAACACACAATTGAGTCATTCTGGTGATCACCAATTTCATCAACACTCTGGTTAAAATCAACTCTGTGGTACACAGCCTTTTAGATCCTTCAGTTAGGATCTATTAAGCACATTTTAAATTTATACCCTCCAACTTCTCCAAGGTATTTACATTTCTTAGTAGTTTGAGCTTCTGGGCACTATACACACAGAAAGAAGCTTACTAACATGAACCTGTGAGCCTGAATTCTGATTTAAAATAAAATTATAGCCAACAGGGAGGATTGCTTGAGCTCAGGAGTTCGAGACCAGCCTGAGCAAGAGTGAGACCCCGTCTCTACCAAATATAGAAAAAATTAGCCGGGCGTGGTGGCACGCATCTGTAGTTCCAGCTACTAGGGAGACTGAGGCTGGAGAATTGCTTGAGCCCAGAAATTTGAGGTTGCCAAGAGCTAGACTGACCATGACACTCTAGTTCAGGTGAAAGAGCGAGACTCTGTCTCAAAAAACAAAAACAAACAAACAAACAAACAAAAAAATTATAACATTAATATTTTCAAGTATTGCTTCATTAAGAGAATGAAGCCATGGGCACTGGAGGCAATAGTGACAGAAATCAAAGTAGGATTAGTTTTCATGAGACCCAATGCTGGCTCTTAGGATGTGCAACGTTAATTTAGAAGAGTTAAAGCAATCACCTAGCAGGCTAGAGCCTTAGTTTGGCTGGTTCTGTGCACTACATTAACACAAAGCTTAATACAGTACTATTAATATGTTTAGTGACTGTTCATTATCATTCAATAAAACAGGACTTTTTAGTCTATTGTGAATCAAATTATTAGGGTGAGTCAAAGAACACAACATACCGAGAGGCACTAAACTCCAGTTACCTGTGAAGTAACTCATAACTTTAGGGTTTGGAGCCCGAAAGTCCCAACTGATCATTGACTAATAGACTAAAAGGAGACAGGAAGGAACCCAATACCCAATATGTACAGAGTTTGGACACAACAAAAGAAAAAGACAACTTTCTAGAATGGAGAAGAGTAGTATTTCTTTTTTAACCCTCCCCCTCAATCTCAACCTATCTGGTATAATTATCTTCACCTTTCTCCGTGTTTTTTTTCTCTTTTCTCTTTAGTTTATTCTATGTAGAAATGTAATATGTTTTTAGTGTGGCGACCTCAAACCTTTTCTGTGAAGTTGCTAGTGAACAAAGTAGAAACTTTAAAAATTTAATCCAAGGTCAGAAAAAGAGATACTTAAATATATAAATTGTTACATGTTTCATATAAGGCACAAATCAAGGGCAGAAAAAGTTACCTACAGGACTACCAAAGCCAGGTTTCATATCCCAAGAATTAAATAGATAATAGGCTGGGCATGGTGGTGCATGCCTGTAGTTCAGCTACTTGGGAGTCTGAGGCAGGAGGATATTTTGGGCCCAAAATTTGAGTCCAGCCTTGGCAAGATGGGGATTGGCCGGTGGGAAGGAGGCCTTCAAAGAAAAGTATAAGAGAAACAAATCTGACTACATTTTCACCACCTTTTTCCTTCTCACAAAAGTCTTTTTGGGAGTAAAATTTCATTTTTAATTCCAGGGTCCTTATTCTAGTGTTGTTTCAAATGGCACTAACGTAACACCATAATGAAGAAGTCTTTTACACTTCAAGGAGTTTTTTTCTTTTTTATAAAGACAGGGTCTCAGTCTGTCACCCAGACTGGTCTCAAACTCCTGGGCTCCAGGGATCCTCCCACCATGCTGGGATTACAGGCAAGAGCCACCATGCCCAGCCCACTCCAGGGGACTGGAGATCTCCTGACTCCCAGTCCCAAAAATATTCCCACTATTTATTCCACAAATATGTAATGAGCCCCTACTATGTGCTGGGCACTGTTTTAGGTTCTTGGGGTACATCAGTGAATGAAAAAACAGACATACATCCCTGCCCTCAGAGAGTTGATTCACACTGTGATACATACGCTAAGCATAAACCTTGACAATAGTATTATTACATTTTTATAGATAGTACCTTCTTCTATTATGTTTATTTTTTGTTAAGTACTTATCTCCTAACACACACTTTCTCCTATGTAAGTAAGTAATGTCTTTTATCAAGGCCACACCTGGGAATGCCAAGGATTAAAACGGACAAGCTCTCACAGAAATCTCTGATAGAGTTGGCACCTTTTCAGGCTGCAGACTTCATTCAAAACCAGTTTCTTAAACTTAAAAAGCACTAGGTGGGGGAATTTTTCTATTCAAACGTATTATGGCAGCAAACGTGGAAAAGAGACCCACACTTGGAACGCCAACCTTGCACACACGCAACTGTGCATCTACCTGGGCTCTTTTCCCTCATCTTCCCTCGCCAAGCCGGGGCTCCATTACCTAGGCTACTCTATTTACAATCCTGTATTTCACCCATCAAGAGCCCACCCTCAATATTCCACCAGGGGCACTAACATCTTTCTACATCCCTTCCCGTCCGTGCTCGTGATACAATTTCTCAGTAGCCCACTTTTTACCAAAATAAAAGTTTGTCCCACATTTCCTAACAGGCTCGTCCCAAATATAACACTTTGCCTTTGCTTCAGGGCACTTTCATTTATATCGTTTGATCCTCGGGAGACTTCTGGGGGTGGGCAGGGCCTGGAGCGAGACAAGTCTGGAGTGAAGAAGCCTCTTACTCAGGGCTGAGCGTGGGGCGAGGAGAGTGAGGTTCCCAGGGCGCAAAATGTGAAGCGGCACTCACTCCGCACTTGCAGGACCCTGAGAATCAGTGCCCCCTTACACTTTGTGCCCTGGAAGCCTCGCTCACCTTGCCCGGGCCCTGTTTTACTGCTATCGCTTCCTCAACATCCCCCAAAGCCACTGCAAGCTCAGCCCCGGCCCTGGCCCTCCCCGCGCACTGCTCCGGGTCCCCGAGAGTCCGCCGCGCTAAGGGGCCCCGCAAGTGCCACCGCCCACCGCCCCTCTCCGCGCTGGGCTCCCGCCCACCGGCCCACCCCGCCCTCCAACGTGATTCCCCGGCCCCGGGCCCGCCCCCGCCGCGCCTCCTCCCGGACACACCGCCCTCGCGGCCAGACGCCGTCCTCGCCCGGGGCTCTCTCGCCCCGACACCCCGTTTCCGCAGCCCTCGGAACGGGGAGGGGCGTCCCGCTGCCCCCGGCCAGCCAGACAGTGTGTCCCTCGGCTTCCTCCCAATTCCCTGATTCCTTCGCCTCTCCCTCCCTCAAGCCCCGGGGCGGCGAGGTGCGGAGGCCCAGCCCCACCGCCCGGCCCGGGCTTGTTTACTCACTCACCCTCCATCCCGAGCCGCAGGGACCGGCGCTAGGGCGCCTGCGCACCGCGGCCCCGCCCGCGCCTTCTCCCGGCGCGTGCGCACTGAGCCTCCCGCGCCGCGCGGATGGGCCACCTGGACTTCCTTCTTCGCACGTCTGTGGTTTGCCGCCAACAGTCCGGACTCAGGAACCTGAGGAGTGCAGCCGACGCCGGCGGTTTCCAAGGCGGCGTTGTCAGGGGAGACAAAGGGCTCTGGAGAAACCTGCGCAGAGCCACTAACATCTTCTTGAATACCTTTTCCAGCGGTCGCACCATCCCCACGAGCTGGTGACAAGCAACATCTCACTTCAGCGTTTGAAGCCAACCCTTTCATACTGATGCCTCCTCACACCTACCAATACCCCAGACATCCGTCTATGGCTCTATGTCCTTGCTTTATTTACGCCTGATTTCCCTATTTCTGTCAATAGTCCTCCCAGCCACTTAGATTCAAAATGATAGCCTTGTATCAAAATATCTCCCCTCAAGATACTTATTAGTTACAAGGGGGAAAATACCGTGTTTCCCTGAAAATAAGACCTACCCATAAAATAAGCCCTAGCAGGATTTCTAAGCATTTGTGCAATATAAGCCCTAGCCTGAAAATAAGACCTAGTGATGGGCGTGGCTATGTAGTGTATCTGCACGAGCCATGCATTTCGTCTGGAAGCGGTAAAGAGCAGCCCTTCTCATCTGCCCCATCGGACAGCCACTATCCCAGAGGTGACCGGAAAGGTGCTGGCAGCCCCACCAACAAGGTCGGCTCCCCCTGTCAGGTCTTGGCCATCCTGTGCGTGCTGCAAGCTGAGGCTTTGAGGGGAAAGTCTCCTCAGTGAAGTGAGGAGCGGGATGCTCTGCTTTAGGTATTGTGTGTCCCCAGGGGGAAGAAGGAAAGCTGTGGCTGCCATTTTACTCAGCACTGTGGGCCTCTGTCATCCCCCACAAACACCAGGGGATAGGGGAAAAGCTCCTGCAAGCAGTCTCCTACTGAGCCCAGAGAGATCATTTCTATTCCACTGTGCAAATTGGCCCCTGCACTCCGAGCAGGTTACATGGATAAGAGCTGCTCATTTAATGAGAGCTCTGTTGCTCAACATGAGAAATTGGGGCCAATGGTTCTAAAGCAAATAGAGTCACAAGAAATTCAGGATGGAATTCGGGGTTTGGAGAGTTATGATGATGTTCCAGAAGAAGACGACTTAACTATATTTGAATAAATGTAGATTGTTGTATCATACTTAAAAAAAAAAAATAACACATCCCCTGAAAATAAGCCCTAGGGTGTCTTCTTGAGGAAAAATAAATATAAGACCCTGTCTTATTTTCGGGGAAACATGGTAGCAATTTTACTATTGACAATCTGGCAGATGGTACCTTAACCATGTGATCAGGGAGTTTTTTATTTTTCTTTGAAAGTTCAATGCAGGATATAAAGGAACTCTGTACCATATTTGCAGTCTTTTGTAAATCTGAAATTATTTCAAAATATAAAGTTGAAAATTAAAATGCAAACAATAACATCTTCATTTTGTTTCAAAGTGTATAATTAGAAAAGCCAGGTGTAGCAATTTGGGAGGCTGAGGCGGGAGGATGGCTTGAGCCCAGGAGTTTGAGGTTGCAGTGAACTATGATGGTGCCACTGCACTCCAGTCTGGGTGATAGAGCAAGACCCTGTCTCTATAAATAATGATAATTATTATTATTGTTGAAAGAAAGAATATGAGTTATCTAAGCAGATATGTTCAGAAGCTCTGAATGTCAGGAGGGATACTAGTGAGACATTTGGGAGCCATCAACATAACATATTAACAGTAACTAAAGCCAGGGGAATGGACGACCCTGCGTTAGGAGAGTATGCTATGTAACAAGAGAAGAGACACAAAGAAAGTATGGCTACAGAAGTAGTTTCAGGTGGAAAGGAAGGAAGTTGAAGGGATTTATGCCAAATCAGTAGATAAGAATCTGAGTTCCACCTCCTCATCAAGCCTTCCAGCTCTCGAGAATCTCCTCGACCCTTCAACTTCAGTACCACATGTACTCTCCCACATTGTATACCTCTTTCTTATCCACCACTTGGCGTAGGACTACACACTGGGTTTTGTAATCCTTGTTCACTGAAGCATTATAAAAACAGCTTTCCACATCACGAATAAGCATGCAGTTCTTGGGGAAAATTTGTTTGCCAGTTGGTTCCTCCTTATTGTGATGGCAGAGTTTTTCCTGAGACCAGGCTCTTTGTTAGCTAACTGTTCTGTGTGACACTATCAGCCAACCTTTGCTTGGCTAGCTCTTCCTCTACAACTCATTTTCTTTTCCAACCCTTCAGGTCTTTGTCCTGTAAATTCGTAGAAAAACTATTGGCAAGTGTTTAGCAACTGGACCTTTGAAAAACAGTGCCATCACCCCTGCCCCACTCCTCCGAGTCCCACCCCCAGGCAGTTAATGGAAGAAAGGAATAACTGTGTCACTCCTGGCTCCTAGTTGTTCATCTTGCTATTAAATTGGAGGTCTCTGGGGCTGAAAAAAACTGGACAGAGTGTGCTGAGTAGCCTAATAGGGCTGGTTCTTTTTCTGAAAGTTCCCTATTGCAGAAAAATAAAATTATGTGTTTAATTTCTGAAACCTGATGCCTGATTTGCCTTGGCAGCCATTCTCCTGGGCTTGGTCGAGAGTCCGGCAGTGCTAGTGTACTGATTAATACCAGCTCAACTTGCTCCCTGGAGAAGAAGAGCATTATTTACTTGACCATTTTCTTAAATCCTTTTTAATTTGCTTATATTTTAGCATAATCTTATTGGCTTTAACATGCCATCTCTTTGACCACTGGCCCCAGTGAAGCCTTAGGGAAGATTGCTCTGCTCTGTGGACTCACTTCCCCATCACAAAGCAAGATTTTGTTCAACCCAGTGATTAGAAATGACATGTCATGTGTTCTATTTCTTCTAGGATGGGCGAGTTCTAAGTGTACTTTTGTCCCCTACTGGTCCTCAGGCCCCTGGTAGAAAAGGAAGGAGATGATGCTTCCCAGAATTCAAACAGACCAAATTCTGCACTATTCCTTCCTCCCTTCCAACCTGAGCCCCCTTTGGATGGTGGCCCATTAGCCCATTCTGCCCCTCCCTTGTAATGCCCACAGGGATATCAAATAGCAATTCTCGGAGGGGATACAGAGGACTGAGGGAAGGTTGGGGCCCAGATGGTCCATGATAGGGAAGTGTAAACACAGCTGGGGGAATGGAACCAAACCATCCTCCCTCTACAGAGTTCCCACCCAGAAACACAGAAAGCCACCCCGCCGTGAGGAAACAAATAAGAAAACAAAGCAAAGTACAACCTAAAAGCCTGCACGAAGGTCACCAGAAACTGGGGCTGGCTGCCCAGGACTTGGTCAGGCCAGCTGAAGTGCCAGACCCCTCCCTGAACACTTAGAGGCAAAGGCAGCTCCAAAGCGAGTTTAGGTCTGGACATTACAGTGCCTGGGAACATGGTTCAACTTTTGAAGCCTCTCCACTCCTGGACACTTTGTCCTCTGAACTCAAAAACCCAGCTTGCTGCCTTAGGTACTTAGCTCCTGACCTCGGGTTGCTCTGGAATCATAATAATGCATTCAATTCAGCAAGTAAGAACAGGCCCACAATAAACCCTTGTCCATGACTATTATAAATTCAAACTATGAGCCTCCAAGCCAAAATATTAAAAAGGACTTCCTCAGCCTTTGTTAATTACAAAATAAATAATTCCAGCAGGAAGAGACTTTCTCTTTGGGGGATTACTTGGGTGGGATTCATGCCTTGATTTGTACATAACCCAACCCCACAGCTAGGGTGGTTCTGCCTGTTCTTGCTCTCTTGGCACAGTTAATACAGGACCTGATCCCTCAGGACACACCTTTGGCACAGCCCTGCCTGGGAAGTAGTTCTGTTCAGGTGGACAGCTAATGAGCTATGTATGCTTCCTTTCTGACCATCGGGGTCCTCAACTGTAAAATCAAAATGGCAAAACCAGAAAAAAACAGTAACAGCCTTCAAATACCAAGCACTCACTATGTGCCCGGCACTATCCTAAGTGTTTTATAAGGATTGTCTCATTTCATACGAAGTCAGGAATATTCTTATCCGCATTTTACAGCTGAGGTAACTAGGGCTTAAAGAGATTCTAGAACTTGCCCCAGGTCATTCAGCTGGTAAGTGATATGGTCAGGATTTGGGCTCAGTCATTCTGGCCCCTCAACTCATGCTCTGAGCCACTCCACTATACCTCCTCCCTTCTCTGAGGTCTTCTAGCTCTGACATCATGACGCTGGATTCTCTCCATGGCTTTCTGCTCTCACCAGTGGTGCCAGAAAGTCTCACCAGTGGGACTCTAGCCTGCAAGTCCAGAGGAAAACAGCTTCTGAAAGTTAAGGGGCTGCTTACTTCCTCTGTTCTAGAGATGTCAATCAAAGCCAAACACTGGACAGACCCCATATCAGCAGGGAATAGCCAGTGTGGAAGACAAACAAATACTAGCCAGACAGGAAAGGGGAGTTTCCCTTGGTCCTGTGACTTCCCTTTCTCTCTTCCCTGACTTATCATCAGAGTCCGCCACACCTATGATGCTATGTCCCCTTGAACCCCTCTGTAGCTAGGATGAGACACTAGGCTACAGAGACCATTTAGGAATAAGAGAAGTGGCCACTCTACTCACATTCACATATTATATCCACGATACTATATGAAAAAGAAAGAACAAAAATAAATCTCATTTATTTATACATTTAACAAATTGCCTTTAGCATTCACATACACACTAGACATTGCACTGGGTGTGAATCCCATGTAATCTTTGCAAAATGCCTGGCAGGCAGAAATTCTTATACCCATTTTACAGGACATTGAGGCTCAGAGAAATTGACAACATTGTCCATGGCCACATGCTGGTAAGGAGAGCTGGAATTTAAGCACAGGCTAGGTCTGTCTCACTCCAAAGCTTATATTCTTTTCAACAAAAGGAGTGTTGTGTTATAAAAAGAGCAAAATTACAAAACTGGAAAGATCCCAGAATATCTTGGAAATAGAGTTGTTGTAACTATATGTGTTGCACATTATGATAATAACTTCCATTTATCACATACTAGTGCCAGGCATTGGGCCAAATGCTTTCCATACATTATCTCTACTGCTCAGTGAGATGCATGCCAGTAATCCCATTTTGCAGATAAGGAAATGAGCTCAGAGGAGTTTAATAACTTGCCTAAAATCACATACAGCTAAATAAGCAATGGAGCTTAGAGTCAAACCCAAGACTACTTGACTCCAAAGCGTGTGCTCTCAACTGCTAAGGTAATAATAATAATAATAATGTACATTGACTGTGGGCCAAGTTGTGCTTTATGTGCTTTATATCTTATATAGATATTATTATCATCCCTATTTTACAGATAAGGAAAATATTGCCTTTTATAATATTACTTATGTGGCCTGGCACGGTGGCTCACCCTGTAAACCTAGCACTTTGGGATGCCGAGGCGGGAGGATCGCTTGAACTCAGGAGTTTGAGACCACCCTGAGCAAGAGTGAGACCCCTGTCTCTACTAAAAATATAAAAATTAGGGCATCATGGTGCATGCCTGTAGGCCCAGCTACTTGGGAGGCCGAGGCAGGAGAATCGCTTGAGCCCAGGAGTTTGAGGTTGCTGTGAGCTAGGCTGACACCACAGCACTCTAGCCTGGGCAACAGGGTGAGACTCTGTCTCAACAACAACAAGAAAAAAAAAAAAAATATATATATATATAATATTACTTAAGCTCACATTACAAACACCACATGTTAAACATACATGTGCTATTAATGTCATATTTGCTTAACATATATTGGATCCTTGTTATGATCTAGAAAATTATTTATTTCATAATGTCCTGGGCTTTTTTCATTGTCCATTAATGCATTAACGTGTTGGAAAGGATGTGAAAAGATACTGTTACTAGGTAAAGCAAGCATAGTCAGGAGAGGGACAGTACTGAGTAGGGAGGTCCCTCTATGCCACACCACAAGGAGCCCTGTCTAGCTTCCCTTCTGGCCAGTCTTCCTCATCTTTTCCTATTTGATTCTCTCTAGCAGGTTGGTTTCCATCAGATATTGTGGAGCAGAAGCTAAGTCCGCAAGTTTCAGCATCAAGCAGACCTGAGTATCTGGCAATATTAGTTGCTTGCCCTTGGAAAAGTTACTTAACCTTTCTGAGCCCCAGTTTCCTTGTCTGTAAATTGGGATGCTATGATAACCTAATTTAATGGATTATGAAACAATTCAATGAAACAATTTGTAAAAAGCATTGAGCATACTGCCTGTCATCCTTGGGGCTTGGTAAATGAATATGAGTACCCATGTTACCCAAGGGTTCCAGGGGATGGTTTCATAGGACAACCCTGAGGAATGGAGGGAGGGAGAAAGCAATCCTGGCATTTGGTGTTGTGTCCTATAGCAACCATGAGTCAGCCCCAGGTGCTAAGGGACTAGCAGTGTTCTCAGCCCTGCTGGGCGTGTGCTGTGGTCACTTGGCCCCAGTCCTCTTCAGTCACACTGAGCATCGTTCTTGTAAATCTGGTCTGGGTTCTTTTCAGAAAAACAGCCTCCACCATGTGATGTCATGGTCCAGCCTGAGTCCGAGAGGGACAGCAGAGGAGGTTGTGCGCACATAGTCTGGAGATCTTCTTATTTTGGGAGGAGTCATTTTGGTCCTAGATGAAACTCTCTATCCTTGCTTTCTCCTTTTTAGGCCCAGTAAGGAATCAGTATTCTGATATAGTGTGAAAGGAGGTGATAAATCATAATGAACCTTAGCATGAAGCTATCCTGGGTTCAAATCCTAACTCTGCCAATTACTAGCTCTGGGACCTTAAGCTTTCTACTCACTTCCCCATCTCACCCATAGAGAAGATAAACCTGATATTATGATGGTAAGGCTTTAAAACATGCATGCAAAGCACTTAGCACATGTGTTAAAAGATACTGTGCAGCACATAGTAAGTGTTCAATAAATGGTAGCTAGTATTAAGTCTCCAGCAGTTGATGAGTAATATAGCTTGATCATTTTTTCTGCTTTTTACTAGCTCTGGAGCCAGTTTTCTCCAATACCATTTTTCCCTCTGACAGGTGGTCAGGCTCCTCATACAAGGTGTGCCATCATCCTGGCATTGAGGAGGTTGCAGAGAGATGGAGTAGTTATGTCCCTACCCCTTTGCCTTTCCTCCCTTAGCCAGTTGACTCCCTGGCTATAGTGCTATAGTTCCTCTAATTCTCCCTGCCCCCTCCCTTCCCTCTAATGAAGTCTGTCTCCTCTCTCTGGTTAGGAAGGACCAGCCTTTCCCAGCCAGGACTTCTGGCTTCCCTGACCCTGACTCTCCCCGATGCAGACAGCTGGGGAAGAGGCCAGCATCTAGTCAGCTCTACTCTATAGAGATGCTAATTGCAGGATGCTTCACATATAATTGCATGGTGTAGGAGGCCCTAGGATTTTTTACTCTCTCCTGTGTTGCTCTGGATTTGTGTGTATGTAGGGGTGAGGTTGAAGATTAGAACTGGCACTCTTTCTAAGGGTCAAGTCACCTCTTCCCCTGCTCCAGGCAGATGGCCTTTGGCCTGTAACAAGAAGGGAAATTTACATAGCAGTGGGATCCCTGTTCAGAAGGAATCAATCTAATCTATGTTGGGGCCAGAAATATCAGGACAATGTCCAGCTGGACCAGAACCAGATCCCTCTCTTCCCAAGCACTGGGTGGTAGGAGGTGGGGTAGGGGGGCAGAGAAATAAGGAAATGTATATGGACCTTAAAGACTAGACTCCACTGGATAGAAGAGGGAAAAAGACTAAAGGCAATACTGTGTATAGTTAAAAGGAAAGAGGCATATCTATATGTAGTATCATGGAAAGATATCTAAGACATATTATTAAGTTTTTAAAAAGTCATTGAATAATAGGGATATAAAATCTGATTTATGAGGCCGGGCACAGTGGCTCACACCTATAATCCTGGCACTCTGGGAGGCCAAGGTGGGTGGATCGCTCAAGGTCAGGAGTTTGAAACCAGCCTGAGCAAGAACGAGACCCTGTCTCTACTAAAAATAGAAAGAAATTAATTGGCCAACTAAAAATATATAGAAAAAATTAGCTGGGCATGTTGGCGCATGCCTGTAGTCCCAGCTACTTGGGAGGCTGAGGCAGAAGGATTGCTTAAGCCCAGGAGTTTGAGGTTGCTGTGAGCTAGGCTGACGCCATGGCACTCTAGCCCTGGCAACAAAGTGAAACGCTGTTTCAAAAAAAAAAAAATCTTATTTATGCTTTTTTGAAAATCCAAAATATGTGGGGAGGTGAGACAGGAGTGGGGGTGTAAAGTTTTCTGTATTAAATATTTTACAACTAGCATATTCTCATATATTACTTACAACTGAAAAGTATATTTTTATAGCAAAAGCATAAATGGGCTTAGAAAGGGAAGGTAAGGGCCCTCAGAGATTGAAAACAGGGGACTTCCCATGAAGGAATCAGCCTGTTTCTAATGAAGCCCTTCCCTCACCCATTGCTGCAGATCATGGGACTATCTCCTATGGGTACTTGGAGGAGAAAGATGAAGTCTCCAGTCCCTGTTCAGCTCCAAAGACCTCCAAAGCAAGCCCTCAGTTACTAGGATGCTCTCAAGAATCAATAAAAACATCCAAACATCCAACTGCTATGGAAAAGTGGGAAGATGAAAATCAAGAGGAGAGAAAATTTAGATTCTCCAACTGGAGGGTTTGGACACCCGAGTTCAGGAATGACTATAATAAGCTCTCCTTTGGTGGTCTTAACATGCAAAGTTAACCCCAATCCTAGGCTAAGAATAATACTTCCTACCAGGTTACCTATACTTTCTGATCCCAAGGTCTTTTTACATACAAAAATTTTGAGTTCCAAAGATATGAAATAACCTGCCCAAGGTTACACAGCAAGACAGAGGCAGAACCTGCCTTCAGAATCCTAACCAATTTTTTTTTTAATCCCTTATACCATACTGTCCTATTTTAAACCCAACATTTGCTTTTGTCGCCTTTAATCTTGAACCCCAACCCAGTCCTAACTCACAGTGGGCTCATGTTCCTCTGGCCCCAGCCCAGTGGAAATGGCTTGTTTTGTTTTCTGCCCCTCCTTGCTTTCTCCTCTTATCTTATCACCCAGAAATCTCCCTCTCCACTAAGACTCCTTCTTGCAAAGGGCAATCTTGGGTAGGAGGAAAGGAATAGATTTGGTCCCCAGCCTGAAGTGGCTCTGAGACTGCCTGGCTCTTTTCTGCACCATTGCAGGAATGATCCTTACCAGGAGGACTTTGGGGTTCATGTCAAGTGGGCCATCTCTCCTCTCTCACTGGATGCCTTGCAAAAGCAGTCTCTTGTCCACAGCCACAGAAGAGGACAACAGGTTATCTGTGCCCATGATCCAAGAGCCTAAGATACTGAGATGAAGATTTTAAGAGCAATCATGAAAGATAATTTGTGGTGGGCAGGATTCAGTAACTGGGACAACAGCAGCAGCTGAGTCCAAGGGTCAGTGTCTGGGAGTAATTTAGGAAAGTTTGGTGCTGACAGCTGTGTCTGGGAGTTGAACGTCATGGCCAAACCAGCTCCTGGGCTCCTCTGCTGCTTCAGGCTAATGAAGCTCTGGCCCAGGACATGGAGGCAGCTGTGGCAAGGCAGAAAGAAATGAGGGCCTCTGGGGGCCCAGGCTCAGCCTTGCTGCTTCCCAGCAGTGTGACCTTAGGCAAGTCACTTAGGAGGAAAAGGAAACTAGCATTGCTAAGTGAGTGCAATGTCCTTTCATGTATGCCTTCCTCACTACAGGTTAATGAGGAGGGGAATATTCCTATTTCACATGAGCAGCCAAGAAGGTAAATGTGTCATTCAGGGCTATATAGCTGGGGGTGGGAAGACAGAGTTAGGACCCACAGCTACTGAACTCAAGTCCTGAGCTTTCTCTGTAAAGTGGTGGTAAGTATACACCTACCTCACACACGAAGATTCTAAACCCTTCCTTTCTTTCTCCCAGCCTTGGTCCTGAAGAGTTGTGGCCACCTTCTTCCTAGGGATATAGTAATCTTATTTTGCCTCCTCCTCTAACCCTACCCCTACCCTACTCAACAGGTTTGTGGAGTCTGGGCCCCGGGAGGTATCTCGAAGGGAGGGTATTTGGATTTTGGATTCCCCTCTACACGGCTCCTCAGGCCTTCGCCCGACTCTGGAGCTCCCTCGTCTCCTCCCTGGTTTTGGCAGGCAGGCTGACATCTGTGGGTGTTTCCAGGGAAAAGGAACTCGGAGCTGCCCCGCCTAGCTCCAGGCGCCCCTTCCCCCACGGCCGGGGACAGCCCCAACTGCCTGCCTTAGATGTAGAGAAGCCCTTGGAGCTCCCAGCTCCCACCCCGCTCTTTTCAAGGTCTGGGATAGCAACTCGCGACCCCTGGGGCCACGAAAGAGCGGGGGCGACTAGAGTCCGGATGCTGGGAGACCCCAACGAGTCCTGGGTGCCAAGCAGCCGAGCCCAGGAAAAGGATCCCGGTTCTGGGGTTATGAGGGGAGCTGTCCAGCCCCGCAGGGTGAGCTAGAAGGAAGGGTGGGCCGACGCGGGCGAGGCGGAGGGAGCCGCAGGCGCCAGGCGCGGGTGCTGCAGCGACTCCCACTCCAGCCCTCTGGCCCCGGGCGTCGCCCCCGCCCCCCACGTGGCCGCAGCCGTCCCAGCCCCTCCGAGGAAGCGGCGCGGCTTCCTGCGGCTCGGGCCGGGGATATAGGCGCCCCCGCCTG
>VBSM01003215.1:13514674-13541094 GCA_008086735.1 Cheirogaleus medius | reverse complement strand
AAAAAAAAAAAAAAAAAAAAAAAAGAGCTCTAAGGGAGAAGGTGTGCTGAAAAGAAAATGGCTGAGGTTGCACTCATAGGAAACACTCACATTTAAAGAATGAGGAAAAAGAAGAGACAGAGGGAAAGTCCAGAGAGGTAGTGGCAGAACAAGAATAAGGAGTGCCATGGAGGCAAAAGAAATGGTGAGCCTTGAGAAAACATTATCAACTGAATGGTTCATTCATTCATTCAATAAATATTTGTTGGTAAGTCTATGGACCAGGAACTATGCACAGTGAAGTATGGACGTGGGTGAGGGAAAGGTTGGAAATCAGACAGGAAATTGAGGTGGTAGGGTCAAGGGTTGTACATATTTTTAAGTTGGGATGACATGAGCTTGTGTGTAGCCTAGGTGTGAGGAGCCAGGGGAAAGGGAGAGAGGGAAGATAATAGAGAAGTCCTGGAGGAAATTGGAAAAGAGAGGCAAGAAAATATGACAAAAACTTGGCCTTATAAAAAAAGAGGGACACTTCTTTTGAGTCCAAAAGTAAGAAGGAGTAAAAGTAAAGAGGAATTTTTGAGGGATGAATCAAGTATGGTGACAGACGGAGAGGGAAAGATTAAGGAGTTTGCATACATGGCCTCAGTCTCAGAAAACAGGAGGGAAAGGCATTCTTCAGTGAGCAGAGAGATGGGGATGGATGGAATGGCTTGATGAACATGGAAAAGTTTGAATAGTTACCTTGAGGGTGCCAAGAAGTCAATAAATGACAAAGGGTCACTGGGCTGCCTGTGAGCCCAGCAGTGAGGTTAGTCAGGGAATCTGGGGCTCAGTAAATGTTCTGATGATGTTTTCTCCAGCAATATTCCATAGCCCAAGAGTGAAAAAAGAGTATAGGGGCAAGTGAGGGCATGGAGCAACAATCCTAGTTTGGGAACTGATCAGTAGATAGGCAGGCAAGGGGACGGAACTGAGTAGTCTAGGCTGGGTAAGGTGTCACACAAGACCAAAAAAGTCCTGGGACTTGAGACTGGAATAGTGAGGACGTGGAGAGATGAGAGATAGATGGCTGTAGTCAAGGAAGCTCTGAATCATGGAAGCAGAATGATCTCTAGTGATACCAGCCACAAAGTGTGCTCCCACAGGTGCTGCAAGAGCCTGAGGAATGGTGAACTCAAAGCACTTAAGAATTAAGATTGAAGAATTGTAAAGTGTTCAAATTAAATGGTAATTGGCACGAATGTCAAGATTAAAAGAAGCCTTGTATAGTGGAAACAAGTGTGGGCTTGGGTCTAGAGACCTGGGTCCTACTTGCAGTTCTACTAACAAACTGAGCGGCTTTGGGAAAGCCACAGCCCTTCTCAGGGGTCGAACCAGAAGACTTCCCAGGGCTCTTTCTGCTCTAAAAGGTAAAGCTTTTTAGGATAATGGCAGGGGATTAGCTGGTGACAATGACCTCCCGTTGGGCCGCCTTTCTCCGGAGACGCGTCCGGAACCTTTCTGCTGTGCTTTCTGCCCGGACGTACCGAAAAGGGAAACCGGAAGTTCAGTGCCGGGAGGTTCCGGGTTTCCTGGGCTACTACGATGGCGATGAGTTTCGAGTGGCCGTGGCAGTATCGCTTCCCGCCCTTCTTTACGTGAGGCTCAGACCCCGAGAAGCCCCGTTGTGCCTCCCTCCCTCCCTCCGGCCCGTGCTCAGCCCTGATGCTTCACATGGGGAGGGGGAGAAGGGACCCGGCCGCCAACATCCTCAGTCCCTTACTTTCTCCCCCAAACGCGCCCCCGGGCAAGGGCTGCCTCTCGCCCCCTCACGCCCTCTAATTCTGCGCCCCACTCCGTTCACCCGGCAGGTTACAGCCGAACGTGGACACTCGGCAGAAGCAGCTGGCCGCGTGGTGCTCGCTGGTCCTGTCTTTCTGCCGCCTGCACAAACAGTCCAGCATGACGGTGATGGAAGCTCAGGAGAGCCCGCTCTTCAACAACGTCAAGCTACAGCGTATCCTCCCTCAGGCTCTTCCACAGCCCACACACATGCACTTCTACACTTTCCCACAAGCCCAGACTCCCTTCCCCACCCCTTTACCTACAGTAGGCAGGTTCCTACCAAAACCGGACTTGGGAAAGTATGAGAATGTGAGCTGATATCCATTTTAGCCTCCACATGCAGTTCCAAACCCTCTTGCAGTGATGAGTGCCCAGGCGTCATACAGGTCTTAGACTCTGCCCTGAAGCCAAGTCCCAAGCTTTTCAATCTGAGCCCTTTTGACTATTTGAATCTCCTGTCCTCTTCTGGGTGAGACTCCATACTACCTTTAATCATTTTCTCTATGTACCCCCCTCCTCCCAGGAAGTATGTTTTTGCTGCTTGATTCATCCCTAAAATATCTGTGGAGAAAGGCTGAAGAAAGGCAAGAGGACAGAGACTGGTAGTACCTTTTATTTTCTAATGCTCCTTTTCACTGGAAGAGTTTCTCTCCGTGTCTCTCTTTTTTTAAAGAGATATAATCTCACTCTGTCGTCCAGGCTGGAGTGCAGTGGCACAATCATAGCTCACAGTAACCTCCAACTCCTGGGCTCAAGCAATCCTCCTGCCTCAGCCTCCCAAGTAGCTGGGACTACAGGTGCCCACCACCATCCTTGGCTAATTTTTCTGGGGTTTTTTTGGTTTTTTTGTAGAGTCAGAATCTCTCTGTTTTGCCCAGGCTGATCTTAACTCCTGGCCTCAAGTGATCCTTCTGCTTTAGCTTCCCATAATGCTGGGATTACAAGCATGAACCACCATGTCTAGCTAGAAGTTTTTCTCTTTACCTTCTCCAGAATATTTAGGAAATGTGGGATTTAGGGAAATTGCATGCATACGTGTGTGGGACAGGACAAGGGCAGATGGTTCTCAGCATGGGACTGGGTCTGAGAATTTTTATCCCACCCAATTCACATGTATGCTATTCCCTTAACGTTTATCCAGGAAAGCTTCCTGTGGAATCAATCCAGATTGTATTAGAGGAACTGAGGAAGAAAGGTGGGTTCAGTTCGGATTCCTTATTTTTCTTCCTAGTTGGGTTTTTCCTAGGACAAATAGGACAAGTTTTTTCTCTTTCATAACTTTTTTCTCTCTTCTGGCTTGAAGCCCAGAGTGTTCTATACAGTAGCCAGCCCCATGTCTGGGTCCTCTCTCCTTATTTATACAAAAAATTGAAATCTCTCTCTCTCTCTCTGTGCCCTATGTCTGAAAAGAGGTGGAAGAAGAAGAATGGGTGCTTTATAGATAGTAATGGTAAAATAAATATTGAATCTCTCTCTCTGGAAGTTGAGTCTGTTCCACTCTGTCCCACCTTGGTTTTTGGCTTTTGTCCCTTTTTAGATCATGATGCTTTCCTAAGTATCTTTTTTACAGGGAACCTGGAGTGGTTGGATAAGAGCAAGTCTAGCTTCCTGATCATGTGGCGGAGGCCAGAAGAGTGGGGGAAACTCATCTATCAATGGGTGAGACCATTCTGCTGCCAAGTACTTAGCAATGACCCATGGCAAAGGGAAATTATATTGGTCCCCAGCAGATACGTGGTGTTCCTAGATCCAAACTGAGCAAAGTGGAGAGGGGGTAAAAAGAGGAAGTACACGCTCCAGGCAAACCTCTTTCAGTGACTCAGTTTCTTTGGCTGCACAGAACCTCCCTTTCTGTGCCTGTAGGAGGCCAGGAGCTATGTGAGGCTGTGTTTGGAAAATGCAATACTGGGAACCATGAGTGCTATGGTTGGCTGGAACCTCTGGCCACAGGAGATAAATGGGGAAAGGAAGGAGAAAAAACATGGGGCCCCTCCCCCACTGCACTATTATGGGGCTGTGCATACTATGAATGAGCCATTCTAACCAGTGTGGGTATAGGGACAGAATACTCTCTTCCCCAAATTCCTAGCCACCACTAGCCCCAAACATTCCCAAGGAAGAAAGGGGAAGAAGCATCAACAACCTAAATATAACAAACACACACCACCCATTCTTGAATAGGAAAACAACCAGAATGAGAGGTCACTCCTCAGACACGTGAAGGCCTGTGGTTTAGTGGTTCCAAATATGTGTGTACACATATAAATATAGTACCTGTAGGGTTTATGGTTTTTAGGTCACTATGCAGAGGTGACAGTGAGTGCTGGTTTGGGAGTAGTTACCATTCCTGGATCAGAGATGTTGAGCTGGTGGGTTTCCTTTCTCCCAAGAGATTCTTGATCTAATTCAATCTTCATTTTCTATGTCTATAGGTTTCCAGGAGTGGCCAGAATAACTCCGTGTTCACCCTGTATGAACTGACCAATGGGGAAGACACAGAAAATGAGGGTAATGCCTTTTCCCTCCTCCCCCACAGCTTTGTCATCCGAATTCTCCTGTTTCCAGTCCAGTCCTTGTTTAATTGGTATTTAGACTTCCCATTTCTCTGCCTCTGAACTCCAGGTACTACATAATACAAAAGTTCTTAACCCACGTCCAAGGATTCCTTAAACCACCTTAATTCACATGCAGAAAACCCCCACATTTTGTTTGTATGGGTGTATGTGCATTTTTCTAGGGATAGAGTCCACATTACAAGATGTTCAAGGGTACCTGTGACCCATGAAAAGTTCAGAATTACTTTTGTAGATGCCGAAAGAGGAACCAGGTCGGGAGATTAAGCCTGAAATCTCATTCCTTGCTGAATCAGGCTCTCTTTCACCTTTTATTCTTGTAGAGGGCTCAAGATTTATGAGTGTCAGCTGAAGGGATTGGGCCAACACCCCCATCCCCACCCCCAGTCCATTTAAATAGTTTCTGGTCAGGCAAGGATTTGTATAGTGTTTGATTTTTACATAGTGTAAACACTTTCTTAACTCTTTTCTCTCTGACTCCATTTTCTGATCCCCAGGATCACGAAAAGTTCCAGTCTTAGCTAGAGTGACGGGGTGCCTTCCCTTTCTGTTAGTCCTCTGGCTGCCCTGGCAGAGTTTACAGCTCTTGGCTGTTCCCCCCTCCCCCTGCCCTGCAGGTCCCTGCTTGCTACTCCCACCATCACCCCATGACTTCAGCGCTGCCGCCTTGCCCAGTCCACCACTCAGGCTGGGCAAAGTTGGAGGCTTCCTCAGAAAGCAAGCTCCTTGACTTGAGCTGGGCCTCCGCAGGGGGTGAGGTGAGCAAGCCTGTCAGGGCTTGCCTGCTGCCTTTTACCTCTCCTCACGGTATCTTACCATATCCGCATACTCAGCTGGCCATTGGCTCTCAGCTGTTATCTAGGAAAGGGCAAATATAGTTGCTGGACTTTAACAGTCTCCTGGCCAGGGGTACTGGCTATACTTCTTTGTGTTAGGACAAGTCCTCCTGATCTGTACAGATGTGCAACCAGGGTCACTGTCCAGTGACAAAGGCCCTGACTTCTCTAGGCCTGATTGTCAGGGCCCCTTTGTTGTGGCCAAAAAACAAATGGTGTCATTCTTAAGCATCGGACAGTAATGGGGGCAGGAGTGGGAGGAGTTTGACTTTGACAGGACAACCAGGGAGGGGGAAATAAGCATGAACTCATTTCATGCTGACTCAGACTTTCTTCTACCCCTTACTCCTAAGGAGTGCCCAGGAAGTGTGGGTGGTAGCTGCAGCAGTATAGATGGCATGTGCGTACCCTGCCTCTGGGAGGGTCTCAGCTTCCAGCTAGACTGCTCTCAGAGGCCTTGGGCCCCAAAGAGCTGAGTGTCCCTGACTGCCCATCTCTCCTGTCCAGAGTTCCATGGGCTGGATGAGGCAACCCTACTGCGGGCTCTGCAGGCCTTACAGCAGGAGCACAAGGCTGAGATCATCACTGTCAGCGATGGCCGAGGTGTCAAGTTCTTCTAGCAGAGACCTGTCTCCCTTCTTAACCTCCACCTTTCCAGGGCTTTCAAAAGGAGGCAGACCCAGTGTTCCCACAGACTAGATCTGTGATTCCACCAGACTCAAAAGGGCTCCAGTCCTGAAGGCTGGGACCCTGGGATGGGTTTCTCACACTTCATATGTTTGTCCCCGGGATAGAATGAGGCCAAGGCGCCAGAGAGAAAAAATGTGCTTCTTCTTGCCCTACCTCCTCTCCCATCCTAGACTGTCCCTGAGCCAGGGTCTGTAAACCTAACACTTTACATGTGTTCGCACATGTAAGTACATACACACATGCACCTGCACAGCTTCTGCCTCCTCTCCTTCCCACCCCCTTAGCTGCTGTTGCCTCCCTTCTCAGGCTGGTGCTGGATCCTTCCTAGGGGATGGGGGAAGCCCTGGCTGCAGGCAGCCTTCCAGGCAATATGAAGATAGGAGGCCCATGGGCCTCGAAGTGAGAGGCAGGGCCCAACGTTGATTTATGATATTAAAAATCTCAACTCCCACTGCCTGCCTCTTAAATTACTACAGTACTGGAATGGGGTTGGGGACAGCTGTGAAGTGTTACCACCTGAGTGGATCTCTGCCAAGGAGAGGGGAGAGAAAGTCTATGTCTTTTGTGAAGGTAAAGGTCCTCCATGGCTGACTGAGCTCCAGTGAGCGGGTGGTTTTACATCTGGTGGGTGGGCTGTGTGGAGTGCTGATGGAACACAGCTTGGGGACAGACTGCTTTCTCTCTGAATTGGAGTCACTTAATAACTCCTCCTTCCCTGGCCATCTCCCTCGTGAAAGTCCTAAACTACTCTGAAGCCCCTCCCTCCACCCTTCTGGTCTGGGTGGGGTAGTTGTGGCTAAGGCCAGCTGAGGGGGGGGTAAGCCGGATGTGGACTTTGGTTTATTGGAGACTTTGGCAAACAGAAGGGGAGGAAGGAGAACCCACATAGCAAAAACAGCCACTCTGGCCAGGGCCAGGCTGCGGCCAAGGTGGGGTGGAGGGGATGGGTGACCAGGCTCTTGGTTTGAGGGAGGGACTTGTCCTGGGGAGCACACACCCATCCCTATGCAGACCAGAGGGACGACAGGGTCAAGCCGTTCCACTGACCTCCATTTGGCCTGGGGCTACTCCGGAGGATTAACAGGGGGTGGTGCTGCCTTATCTGGGGTGTGCAGGCGGGTGGTAGCCTCCCCCCATCTCCCCCACCCCATCCCCCACATTAGGGCCCGAGAGCCGCGAACGCGTTTCTTCTCCCGTCCCAGTGTCATTCCTTCCCTCTCACTCCCGCGCAAACAGGTTTGCGCACTCTTGGTGCGGGAGGACACACCGCCGCCTCGCACTCTGGTCTGGCCTCGGCTTGAGGCTGAAGGCGGCTGCCGGAGAGGTTCGGGAGAGGAGTGGGAGCGGCCGGGGGCGGGGCGGCGGCTGAGTTTAGGTCTGCGGCCGGGATCCAGGAGGCGCCTCGCGGCTGGAAGGAGGCGGCCCTGGGGGGTAAGGGCGGGCCGCGAGGCGGGGCCGGGGCGGGGCTGCGGGCGGGCGAGCCGGGGGCTGGGGCCCCAGCAGCTCAGCCGGATCGCTGCGCACCCAGCCAGTCCGCCTGTCAGGCCGCCTCCTCTAGGGCCGTCTGGCTTTTCGCCCTGCGGCGCCTGGCCCTTCCCCATGTTGGCGCCCTCAGCCACGGAGACCGCGGTCCCTATGTCCCAGACAGAGGCCGACCTGGCCCTGCGATCCCCGCCGCCTCTTGCCACCGCGGGGCCGCCTCGCCTCGGGCCCCCTCCTCGCCGAGCGCGCCGCTTCTCCGGGAAGACTGAGTCCCGGCCGCGCTCTTCTCGACCCAGCCGCCGCAGCTCAGTCGACTTGGGGCTGCTGAGCTCTTGGTCCCAGCCAGCCTCACCCGCTCCGGAACCCCCTGATCCTCCGGATTCGGTTGGTCCCAGCCCTGCAATGAGCCCACCGCCTAGCGCTGAAGAGCCTCCTGAGGGCACGTGGACCAAGGGAGCCCCTGGGAAGGCTCCAAACTCCCTACATCCCGAGCTCACGGGCTCCGCAGGAGGCCCGGGGTCCGGGGAGCCACCGAGGGTCTCAGAAGCCACAGCCCGAGAGCGGCGGCGGGAGCAGGAAGAAAAGGAGGACATGGAGACTCAGGCTGTGGCAACGTCCCCAGACGGCCGATACCTCAAGTTTGACATCGAGATTGGACGTGGCTCCTTTAAGACGGTGTATCGAGGGCTAGATACGGACACCACGGTGGAGGTGGCCTGGTGTGAGCTGCAGGTGCGGCTGGGTGCCCCCTTGGTGGCACCTTGGGACGGGACTCTGGAGGTCTTAAGATGGGAGACAGGGTTGGGGGGCAGCATCAAGGGAAGGATGTATTTTCCAGTCAAATGTCCAAACACCCCTGCTGTATTTGCCCTGATGACCTGTCTGACCCTGGGCTGCAGTAGGAGAAACTGAGGCAAGTGGTGTATGATGGCTCCCCCATGGGCATGAACATTTTTACTTTAAAGTCTCCATACTCAGCCCTGAGAGGTGAAAAATAGGATGGGAAGTTGGGGTGGGGAGCCAGTTCAGATCTGGAGGGGCTGGCTCCACCAGTTGCCTGCTGGTGGGTATCCACTATCTCTTCCTCTTCCTTTCCCCTAAATCCTGAGACCCCTCCCCAGTTATGACCCTGGTCCTCTTGCTCCCACCCCCTCCCCACCTCTTTGCTGACCAGGAGGCTGGGATTCGGGAGCCCAGGAGTTGGGCCAGGGTCCTCTTCACCTCCGGAAGATTTAGGGCAGTTGTGGCAGAACAAGGCCCTCCAGGTTCCTTCTGGAGCAGCCAGACTTCTGGACTACACAGCTGCGGAGAGGGGAGGATGGAAAGCTCCAGCCGGTGCCTGAGTCCAGTCCTGCTTCTCATCCCACTGCCTACCTGGGCTCTCCTTTCCCAGACCCAAATCCAGTGAGACCCAAACCTGTTGGTTTGCAGGACCTTCCTCCCATTCCACTGGGAGAACCCAGTCAAAACTGGGCCCAAAGCTCCAGATTCAGATTGGGGACAGAGCCTAGGAGAAGGGTCCCTCAGCTCTGGCCCTGGCATAGGGCTTGCCCCTTGCGCCTGCCAGTGCCGCGCCCAGGCTCTAGGCCAGACCAGGAGAGGCAGCCAAACTGAGGGGTGAGGGGAGGGAGAGAAGACAGGGCGGGACAGCCATGGGGAGGGGGCGGACTCCTGGCGCCTAGTCCTGGATCTTTTCTTTCTCTGTACCTCCCTCTGCAGCCCTCCTGCCTTCGGTCTGGATCTAGCAGTTCCCAGTTCCTGGGGCCAACCCCCTTGCCGGCCCCAATTCTCTGCCCGCGGTCTCCCGCTACCCGCCTGCTGCCTGCCCGCTGCCAGTCCCCGGGCGCCCCCTCCCGCCCCACGGCCGGCCCCGGCGGCCACAAAGACGCTATTGAGCCCAGGGCTCCTGGACCAGGCTGCATAAAGGGCAGCTGTGTCCAGCAGGGGGTCTAGGGGGCCGCCCCAGGCCCTGGATAGGTGTGTACTTGGAGCAGCCCAAGGGGACTGATGGGGAGTTCGGGGTATGCAGCCCACTGGGCAAGTGATCCCACTAACCTGACCCCCTCCCTGGGCTCCAAACCTCACCTCTTCTCCCAGTCCCGCTGGAGGTGTCTCCTCCCCGTGGGGGTCCTGGGCCTGATGTTACCCCATCCCCCATCCCACAGACTCGGAAACTGTCTCGAGCAGAGCGGCAGCGCTTCTCAGAGGAGGTGGAGATGCTCAAGGGCCTGCAGCACCCCAATATCGTGCGCTTCTACGACTCGTGGAAGTCGGTGCTGCGGGGCCAAGTTTGCATCGTGCTGGTCACCGAACTCATGACCTCAGGCACGCTCAAGACGTGAGCTCTGCGCGTTGGACGGAGGGAGGGCCGGGATGTGTAACCCTGCTTCCTGAATTTCTCCCAGGCCTCTCAAACTCTCTACATACAGGTCCAAAACCAGGTTCACCGTCTCCCACACACTCGACCTGTGCCCTTGCCTCAGGGAATGGCAATGTCCACCCAGCACTCCAATCAAAAACTTGGCTGTCTTCCCAGAGTCTTCCTCTCTCTCCACTCTGCCCCCCCCATCAGTCTCCAAGCCCCCACTGCCATGCCACCTCACTAGTCTGGAGCCAGGCAGCAGCCTCCTAAAGGACCTTCCCCTGCTCTGCCACCCTCTAAGGGAGCCTATCTTCCCTCCAACCTGGAGGATCTTTCTCAATTGAAAATCTGAACTGTCATTCCCCTACTTAAAACCCCTTCCAGGGTTCTCACGGGCCTCGGGATAAAGTCCACACTGGCTAACCTGCTCACAAAGTCCTTAGAATCCAGCCTCATCTTCACCCTAAGTTACAGACAAACCGAATTTCCAGCTCCCAGCTCCTCCTCGCACCCTGCCCTGCCACTTGCTGTCTCCGTGCCTCTGAGCACGGTGTCCCGTCTGCCTGGAAAGTCTCCATCCCTTCCCCTTTTCACCCTTGAACTCCTACTCATCCTTCAAGACGCAACACAAAAGTTATTTCCTCTGTGAAGCCCTCCCCCACACTCGGGCAGTTAGTCATCCCTTCCGGTGCTCCCACAGCACCTTGGCCGCGGCCCTATCTGAATTTACCTTCCGACCCGTTTCGTAATATCTTTTCTGTCTACTACATCCGCCGACTCAGTTTCTCCCTGGGGCTCGGCGCGGACCTAGACTAGGAGATTGCTGGCAGAAGACGCGGAGGCAGCGGCACGGGTGGGGCCGTGGTGGGGGGGACTTCCTACTGGGGGGCCCTCCCCCCGCGGACGTATCCCCCACCACCACCCTGGCTATGCGCCCTCCCCCAGGTACCTGAGGCGGTTCCGGGAGATGAAGCCGCGTGTCCTTCAGCGCTGGAGCCGCCAAATCCTGCGGGGGCTTCATTTCCTACATTCCCGGGTACCTCCCATCTTGCACCGGGATCTCAAGTGCGACAACGTCTTTATCACTGGCCCTACGGGTTCGGTCAAGATCGGGGATCTGGGCCTGGCCACTCTCAAGCGCGCCTCCTTTGCCAAGAGTGTCATTGGTGCGTCCCTCCAGGAAGGTCCTTGCAATCCCTTCCTCCTCTACCTCAGAAAAGAACTGGGGACCCTTCTCCCCCCACCCCGCAGGACCCTTTGAGGTCCCTGCAACTATGAGATCACAGAGAAGGTGGGGAGACCTATAGTATAGACCCCCTCACCCATACACATACTGTGGGCAAGGGTCGGTCACTTGTATTAATACTTTAGAATTTGCAGGGCTGTCCCGGGATAGCCCAAGTGGAAGGACGAGGCCAGAATGCTCAGCAGCCTGATTCCTGCTGTGGATCCTACAGGGACCCCGGAATTCATGGCGCCCGAAATGTACGAGGAAAAGTATGATGAGGCCGTGGACGTATACGCTTTTGGCATGTGCATGCTGGAGATGGCTACCTCCGAGTACCCGTACTCTGAGTGCCAGAATGCCGCGCAAATCTACCGCAAGGTCACTTCGGTGAGAGTGAGAGGGGCGGGGTTGGGGGAAGAAGGAATTCTAGGTCCCCCTCCCATTTTCCTGCCCCACCAGCCCAAGGTCAAGGCCCTTTTCCTTAATGAAAATAGGCTAGACACAAAGATGCCCTGGTGAACACTGAAGGACAGCGGATGCACACAGTGCACATGCGCCCTCTCCAGTACAAGCTACTTAGAATGATAATATGTGTAGCGCTCCCAAGAGTTTACAAACGATTTCTCATCCAGTCTCTCATCCGATCCTTCAGCTGCCCGGCAAGGTGAGCGGAGCAAATGTTCCGCTCTGCGTTTTTCAAAGGAGAAAACAGTCAGCGGGAGACTTGTTCAAGGTCACACTAGCTAGCCATATGTGGGGGGTTGGGACTTGAAATCAAATCTTCCAGTAGCAGTCGTCGTGCCTTTGCGACTGCACGCACTGCTGCCTAAGCGAGAGTGGGGTATGTGGTGGGAGTGGTGGCGGTGTCAATCCCAGAGCTGGGGCTCAAGAACCCTAGGTCTCAAGCAACCCCTTCCCCCAGGGCACAAAGCCGAACAGCTTCTACAAGGTGAAGATGCCCGAGGTGAAGGAGATCATTGAAGGCTGCATTCGCACGGATAAGAACGAGAGGTGGGGTGAAGGGCCAGAGCGGGAGGGGGCGCGGGGGAGGGGTGCAGTAGGAGCGCCAGTGCGGGCCGGCTGGGCTCACCACCGCGCCACCCCCAGGTTCACCATCCAGGACCTCCTGGCCCACGCTTTCTTCCGAGAGGAGCGCGGAGTGCACGTGGAGCTAGCTGAGGAGGACGACGGCGAGAAGCCCGGCCTCAAGCTGTGGCTGCGCATGGAGGACGCGCGGCGCGGGGGGCGCCCACGGGACAACCAAGCCATAGAGTTCCTGTTCCAGCTGGGCCGGGACGCGGCGGAGGAGGTGGCGCAGGAGATGGTGAGCGGGGGACAGACTGTGCGGCCACTGGGCCTGTGAAGGGCGTGTGGGCGTCGACTGGATGGGACAGCGCGAGGGGGATGGGGTGCGGGAGTGGGGAAGGGGTGCGGGAGTGGGGAAGGGGCCCACCCCGCCCCTCTCAGCGTCTCCTGCCCTAATTAACCCACGTGCACACCCAGTGTTCCTTTACAGACGAGCCCTGGGTCCTCCAACGTCCCTGCTGTACCTTCTGCTGATCCATTTTTTCTGAAATACCCTTCTCACCAATTCATCTATTCTCCCCCGTTTCCTCGCCTCTCCCTGTTCTTCTCTCTTTCTCTTGGCATGCTCAGAACCATCAATTTCAAAAAGCCTTCCCCTCTAGAGTCCAAATTAAATGCTTTTTTCCACTTTGACAGGCTTTCTATGACAGTACTCACCACTATAACTTATTTTACAGCCAGATACCTTCCTGTCTTTCTCCTCCACTAGACTATAAACTCCTTGAGGGCAGAGACTGTTTTGTTGATTTTTCTATCCCTGGCAGTGCTTGGCACATGGTAGGAGCTCGTTAATCGCCCGCATCCCTACATGGCCTAAAGCACTTTCACATACATTTGATCTTTGCTACCCACCATGCATAGTGGGTAATTTTATCCTAGTTTATTGATGAGGAAACAGAAGTTCAGGGAGGTTGAATATCTCGTCTGAGGTCCCAAGTAGGAGGTGGTTCGGGTTCTGTTACATTACTCTGCACCACCTCCTTTATTCACGCAGCAGAGCTTGTGGTTGAAGTGAGTGAGGAGGTGATGAATGGAAGGTGGTGGAAGGGGGAGACATAAGATGCAGGGGCAGAAGCTTGGGGGCTGGTTTAGGAAGACCTGGGGGAGAGGAGTATGAGATTCTTGATAGAGAAATGGCAGTTGCAAGGGTAGGGATCAGCTATGGTGGGTCAAGAACCTGAGAGTGTGTTTGGAATGTGGTAAAAGATCAGATAGCAATAGCACTGCCCAACCTGACCTGAGATCACATCATGATCCATTACTTACAAGGGATTCTTGACCTTTGCACTGTTGACATCTTTAGGGGCCTGTCCTGTGCATTGTAGGATGTTGAGAAGAACCCCTGGCTTCTACTCAACTAGATGCAGTAGCACCTACCCACCAGTCATGTCAACGAAAAATGTCTCTAGATATTGCCAAACGTCTCCTGCCCACTTTGAGTACCACTGACTTCCTGTATGACCATTAACTAGTCATTTACTTTACTTAATCTCTAAAATGGGGCTGATAAGACTTATCTCACAAGGTTATTGGGAGCATTTAATGATGACAAGGTAAGGAGTTGCCAGTTAACGGATATAGTGGGTAATCAATAAATGCTGGCTCCCTTCCTCTCATATTTTGTAGACCTCAAGAAGGTTTCCTGATGGATCTTTGAGAGGAGTCCCAAACTGTGTTCCTCACCTTCCCAATTCCAGGTGGCTCTGGGTTTAGTCTGTGAAGCTGATTACCAGCCAGTGGCCCGGGCAGTGCGTGAACGGGTTGCTGCCATCCAGAGAAAGCGTGAGAAACTGCGCAAAGCTAGGGAGTCAGAGGCCCTCCCACCGGAGCCAGGACCTCCACCAGCAACTGTCCCCGTGGCTCCTGGTCCCCCCAGTGCCTTCTCCCCTGAGCCTGAGGAGCCAGAGGCAGACCAGCACCAGCCCTTCCTCTTCCGCCATGCCAGCTACTCATCTACCACCTGTAAGTCACCCCTGATCTTCGGTCCTAGGTACTGGAACCCTTGGCCTCTACCCCTCACCCAGAAGTTCAATTCAGTAGCACTGTCACTCACCCTGCCTTCCACCCCTAGCCATGAAGCTCCCTCTGGGAAAGAGCTGTCCAGCAGGCCTCTCTTTGTTCAGGCAGGCCCCCTCCTCTGCCACCAGTCCCTTTTGTTTCCCAATTTTGATCCCCTCCCTCCCCCCCCCAGCGGATTGCGAGACTGATGGCTACCTCAGCTCCTCCGGCCTCCTGGATGCCTCAGACCCTGCCCTCCAGCCCCCTGGGGGGGTGCCATCCAGCCCCGCTGAGTCCCATCTCCGCCTGCCCTCGGTGAGAGGGGTCACCTGGGGGGCTCCTAGCCATTCCAAGCCTATGACCTGTCTCTCTCCTTGTGAAACCCAGCCTCATGACCTGGCCCCATGTCCCTGAAAATCTACCACTCTTGTCCTCATCTTCCCCAATTCCATCTCCCTAGTATCCTCCCAGCATCCTTGACGCCATCTCCCTAGATACCAACCTCTTGACTTCATGAACCCTTATCCTATTTCAGGGTTTTGCCCTATCCATTCCACGTTCTGGCCCTGGCAGTGACTTTTCCCCTGTGGACAGGTATGTTCTGGTACAACTTGGGGTGCCAGGATGAGGCATCTGGAGCTCTGGGGTCCCAGTGTCCACTCTGACACTCCTTCTATTTCCTTTCCCTTCTCCAGCTATGCCTCAGATGCAGCATCAAGCCTTAGCGATGTGGGAGAAGGGCTGGGACAGATGAGGAGACCTCCAGGGAGGAATATCCGCCGCAGACCCCGATCCTGGCTTCGGGTCACTAATGTAAGGAAGGGGTACAGAAGATGGAGAGAAATGGACAGGGCCAGGAGGGAACTGTCAGCAGATGGGGAGGTCACCCAAAAAAGGGGAGCAGCAGCGTGTGCCTGGTACTCAAGAGGCAGCCAGTCTGGTTTCTATTACCACACTTTAGGGGTGGAGTCTACTTCTCTCCATGTCCAGTCTGGCCACTGTCACTTGGCTGAAGTAGGGTGGGGACACAGCATGATGACAGAGAGATTGACCTCCTCCCCTCTGCTGACTTTGAATCTGAAGGTCTCAGACCAGAACGACAGAGTGGTTGAATGCCAACTGCAGACCCACAACAGCAAGATGGTGACCTTCCGATTTGATCTGGATGGAGACAGCCCAGAAGAGATCGCAGCTGCCATGGTGAGGGGGAGAGAGATGGCAGAGTGTTTGAATGTAGGACAGAATTCTCACTCCTGATGTCCACTGGTGCTAATCACCCCCCCACCCCGCCCCCCGCACACACACACAGCCCGATCCAACAGCAGGGTTTTTAAAGCACCGGTTGGCACTCAGCATAGTGACACTGAAGCCATCTCAGCTCTTGTTTTGGGGGAGATTTCTGTTTATCCAGTGAGGTTTGGCTCCTCAGCTGGAGCGATTTGAGACTTACAATGATCAGGTACACACAAGTGCTATGTGTAAGCGTTTGCTAGACACGAGATACTGTGGCTGTAGGTGAAGGATGGGCTGGACAGCAGGGGCAGTGGGACTTACTCAGGGTCTTGGCAGATGGGTGAGAAAGGCAGTGGAGGGTGGAGAGGGCATGTCTAGGTGGAGGGACAGCATAAGCAAAGACATTCTGAGTCAAGAGTGACTTTGGAGGGCTTCATGAAGAACTACTATCACTGGGAGTCAGGGCTCCTATAGGAGAATTGTGGCAGTGAAGCTGGGCAGGTGGAATGGGCCCAGACTATCCACACTCTTAAGAGTTAGACAAAATGTAACATGGTGACAATAGGTTCTATGAAGATCATTCTGCCATGGGATGTAGCAGGTGGTTAGGGACAGAGAGTCCAGCCAGGAGGTGGACACAAGAAGCCAGATGTGGTTGAAGGAGAGAGTGGATTATGGGGGAGAGCAAGAGAAGATGTGAATCCAAGGGTTGTTTCAGGAAAATAATTTACTCTGTAACCCAGTAACCTGATGACGTTGTATAGTGCGCATAGTAGATGTTCTATAAATATTTGCTGAGTTGATACGATAGGGAGTTAGGGAAAGGGATGTCAAGGGCGACTTGCAAATTGGAAGTCAGAAATGAAAGGTTTTGTCAGGAATCATAAAGAGCTTGAGTGAAGAAGGGACTGCCAAGGCAAGGTCCTCCATAGCAGCGGGATATGGCTCAGGCAGGGCTGGAGAGAGGTGGATTTAGAAGTGGTCAGTACAGAGTTGAAAGAATGAAGGGAGATGGGCCTGCAAAGCCAGAGACATGGAGTGCCTGAGAGTGTGCTCAGTGGATACCACCAGTTTTAGAATGGGAAGAGGGGCTGAGCGTGGTGGCTCACGCCTGTAATCCTAGCACTCTAGCTGGGGCAGCTGAGGTGGGTGGATCGTTTGAGCTCAGGAGTTTGAGACCAGCCTGAGCAAGAGCAAGACCCCATCTCTACCAAAAATCGAAAAAATTTACCCGGGCATGGTGGCTCATGCCTGTAGTCCTAGCTACTTGGAAGGCTGAGGCAGAAGGATCGCTTGAGCCCAGGGGTTTGAGGTTGCAGTGAGCTAGGCACTCTAGCTGGGGCAACAGAGTGAGACTTTGTCTCAAAAAAAAAAAAAAAAATAGAATGGGAAGAAGGAGGGTAGGTCACTGAAGGACACAGAGAGGTAGGAGGATATTAGCAAAAATAGAGTGAGGAGAGAGTTTCAAGGAGGTGGCATAAGGTGAAGCCTGAAGCAAGAGCACACTGGCTTTTGTTAGGGTTAGGAGAAGGTCTTTGTGGGAGGCCAGTTTCAGTGGAGTGGGGGTGGTGGATGCCAGCCCCTGGGGGGATGGAGGGAAGGGAATGGAAGAAACATCAGGCTTCAGGAACTCTCTCTACAGCCTCTCCTCCAGCTTCATTCACCTTGTGTTCAGGACAAAGACAAAAATAACCCCCGGCCTGCAAGGCTTATCACCTCCCCTCAAACCACTTGACCCTTTCAGAGTCTTTCCTCCCGCCATGGCCACAGCCATGCTGGTTTCTGAATGGTCCTCTGAAGAGGCTGGGTGCCTTCCTTCCTCTGTTTCCATCGCTTAGGGGTCTCCCGCCCTGGGCGCCTCCTGTCCTGGGCTTTCATGCCCACTCTGATCCCACACAGCCAAAGGGACCCGCCCCCTGAACCCAGAGTCCATTCCCCTCTTTTCTGTCCTTACCAATCCACCCTCTACTCTGCAGCAGAACTCTCCTGAGACTTGGATCTGATCTGTTACTTTTCACTCCAAAATCTTTAGTGGCTACTTGTGGTTGTTAGAGTAAGGTCCAAATTCCAGAAGCTGGCCTTTAAAAATCACAGTACACTCAGCTACACTTGAGTCCTCTCTATTTTAAGAGTGCAAGGTACCTTTCATGCCTCACAGCTATTACGCTGTTCTCTCTGCCTAGATTGCTCTGCTCTATCTGACTAGCAGCCTGGAATAGAGGAAAGGGTGGGCTTTCATGTAATGCCTGAGTTCAGATTTCAGCTCTGTTATTTACTAATTCAATGAACTTGGGCATGTTTCTTAACCTTTGTGAACTTCAGTTGTTCATCAGTAAAATGCAGGTGATAATACTTGTTTGCAAAGATACTCTGACATAATATGATGTAAGGTATGAGAAGTATCTGCACATGGTAGGTCCTCAATAAAGGGCAGGTTTCCCACTCATCTGTCAATGTTCAGCTCTAAAGACTTGCTCTGTGAAGCTGTCCCAGCTTCCTCCATCCCTAGGGTGGTATTATTCCCTCTTGGGAATAGCATTTTTCTTTATCATGGTTAAAAAAGACATAAAATTTACCATATTAACCATTTTTAAGTATACAACTCAATGGTGTTAAGTATATTCACATTGTTGTGAAACAGATCTCCAGAACTTTTTCATCTTGCAAATTTGAAACTCTAAACCCATTTCATAACGACTACCCCTTCCCCCGCTCCTGGCATAGCATTTCTATCTATACCTCACTCGGAAGTGCCTTACCCATCGTGCCCTGCCTTGCAGTATGTTGAGTTATGTATTTATATGTCTCCACTAGATTTTGGGCTCAAGACTAGGACCTTGTTTCATGTTTCCCTACATTCCCACAGTACCTAGCACAATGTCTGGCAATAGTAGGTGCTCAATAAGCATTCCTGGATTTGAATGTGACATTTACCATTTATTGCCTTATTTATTTATTTGTTTATTTTTGAGATGGAGTCTCACTCTGTTGCCTGGGCTAGAGTGCCGTGGCATCAGGCTAGCTCACAGCAACCTCAAACTCCTGGGCTCAAGCAATCCTTCTGCCTCAGCCTCCCGAGTAGCTGGAACTACAGGCATGCACCACCATGCCCGGCTAATTTTTTTCTATATTTTTAGTTGTCCAGCTAGTTTCTTTCTATTTTTAGTAGATACGGGGTCTCCCTCTTGCTCAGGCTGGTCTCAAACTCCTGAGCTCAAACGATCCACCCGCCTTGGCCTCCCAGAGTGCTAAGATTACAGGCATGAGCCACCGCGCCTGGCCTATTGCCTTATTTTTACTTAACTTTATGGTGGGGTGTGTATGTGGGCCTGTGTGGTATACTAAAAAACCCTATGAGGATAGGAATTTTGTCCAAAAGCATGCAAGGCAACAGTGGAAAGAACTCAGGCACGGGCTTTAGGTGGACCTGGATTTTAAATCCTATGATCTTGGGTAGACGGAATTCAACCTTTCTGAGCATCGGTTGTCTTAATTCTACAATGGCGATGTTAATACGGACCCCAGAAAGTTGTTGTTGTTGTTAAATGTGATAATGTATGTAAAGCATCTGGAATATACATGCATCCTATGAATGTGAGCTCCTTTCCTTTTAGGCTGTTATTTCTCCTTCTATCACACAGTGCCTGCAACACAACAGATATTTACGATAGGTTGGCAGAAGCAGTGATGTGAAGGATTGGTTTTTAAAGATCAGGAGCAAGGAGAGAGGGATGAGTAAGATAACTGAGCCCTCCCTCCCCATGCTATTAACCCTCACCAGGTATATAATGAGTTCATTCTGCCCTCGGAGCGAGACGGATTCCTGAGCCGAATTCGGGAGATTATCCAGCGAGTAGAAACCCTGTTGAAGAGAGATACTGGCCCAGTGGAGGCTGCTGAAGACACCCTAGGTCCCCAGGTCAGACCCCTCTGGACATCTCGGGGGGAATAGACTCTTTGCTCTGGGGCTCATTACTCCTTGCCCTCAGCACTCCCCTGGGATCTAACTCCTCATCATCTCTTGACCCTAAAACAGTACCCTATTTGAGAATATGGTGAAAGCCATGGACCCTTGTCATGGGAAAATGTGTTCAGTGCACACTTTTAACTTACTACTTTGAAATAATTTCAGAGCCGTGGAGAGAAGTTACAAGAATTGTACACAGAATTCCTAGATACCCTTTGTCAATTGTTAGTGTTTTGCCATATTAGCTTTACCATTATTTCTCCCCTTTCTTTATGTATGTATACATATTATTTTTTTTCTGAGCCTCTTGACAGGAAGTTGTAGACATCATGCCCTTTTACCTCTAAATATTTCAGCACATACACTTTTGAATCCCTTGAAACTCATGTATGGGCTCCTAGAGGTTCATGGGTCCTAGTTTAAGAAGCCCCGTCTGAAACCTTCATCTAAGCCTCAGCTCTTCCCCACCGTGACTGTAGGCCTCTTCTTCCTCAGGAGGAGCCAGTGCCATTGCCTGCCCTCCCAGGCCCCCTCCCAGGCCCGCCCAGTGGTATGTAGAGTTCTGTCGTTGCTCATCCCAACCCTTGGGGTTGCCCCTGGGAAGGGCACAGGAGATGGTGGACTGGTACCTCAACACAACCTCTTCCCCAGCAGAGTTCCAGAGCAGCACCTCCCTGGAGCAGAGGAGCTGGGCGGCCTTCTCCACCTCCCCATCTTCCCCTGGAACTCCCTTGTCTCCTGAAAACCCATTTTCTCCTGGAACCCCCATTTCTCCAGGTCCCATCTTCCCCACCATGTCTACCCCGTGTCATCCCAGCCCCTTCCCATTCTCCCCCATTTCCTGCCAGATCTCCTCAAATCCCTCTCCACAACTCCCCAGCTCTCTACTTCCATTCTCCTCCAGGGCACCCGAATTCCCAATCCCATCCTCTCAGTTTCCCCAGAGTTCTCTCCCGCCCAGTTCTCCACCTCCATTCTCTCCCTGTTGTTCCCAGGTTACTCTTAATCCTCCTTCCTTTCCTCCATGCCACTCTCCTGCTCCCCTCCCCTCCCCCACAGCAGCCCCTCTCCTCTCATTGGCTAGTGCCTTCTCACTGGCTGTGATGACTGTGGCCCAGTCCCTGCTGTCCCCCACCCCTGGGCTCCTTTCCCAATCTCCTCCAGCCCCTCTTAGTTCCATACCTAGCCTGCCGCCACCCCTGCCCCTCGCTCCCTGTGGCCAGGAGAGCCCTTCAACCCACACAGCTGAGATGGAGAGTGAGGTGAGTAGGAAACCAAGAGGAATGATTAGGGAGGCTCCATTCTGGATCCCTTCCTTCCTCATGGACCCACACTTTGTAGGCCTCCCCAAATCCTGCTCGGCCACTCCTGAGTGAAGCCAGACTGGCGCCCATCTCAGAAGGTGAGATCTCTGATCACTGACCTTCCCCTGCCCATTATCCCCAACCCACTTTATATCCTGCCACTGATTTCTCTCCCTCCCTCCACATCTCCCTGCAGAGGGAAAGCCCCAGCTTGTTGGGCGTTTCCAAGTGACTTCATCCAAGGAACCAGCTGAGCCCCTTTCCCTACAACCAACATCCCCAACTCTCTCCAGTTCTCCGAAGCCTCCAACCCCTCAGCCAACGTCAGAGAGCTCAGATACAGAGGATAGTGCGGGAGGCGGGCCAGAGAACAGGGAAGCTCTGACTGAGAGTGACCGTGCAGCTGAGGGCCTGGGGGCTGGACTCGAGGAGGAAGGAGAGGATGGGAAGGAACCCCGAGTTGGGGACAGTCCCCCACCCCTGAGCCATCCCAGCCCGGTGTGGATGAACTACTCCTACAGCAGCCTTTGTCTGAGCAGCGAGGAGTCAGAAGAGAGCAGTGGAGAGGATGAGGAGTTCTGGGCTGAGCTGCAGAGTCTTCGGCAGAAGTGAGTCTGGGGATGATAAAGGAACAAGAGGTGAACTTGGGAAAATGAAGTGTGTGGCTACTCCTTTCATGCCCTTGATGCGTCCTCAGGCACTTGTCAGAGGTGGAGGCACTACAGACACTACAGAAAAAGGAAATTGAGGACTTGTACAGCCGGCTAGGGAAGCAGCCGCCACCGGGTATTGTGGCTCCAGCTGCTATGCTGTCCAGCCGCCAGCGCCGCCTCTCCAAGGGCAGCTTCCCCACCTCCCGCCGCAACAGCCTGCAGCGCTCTGAGCCCCTTGGCCCTGGTGAGACTGCAGTCACCCAGCTTCCATCTTTTCTCTGAGACCTCTTCTTTAACAACTCGGTTTTCTTCCAGGCCCTGGGGGTTCTGCCCCTTGGTTTGGGGGGACTAGCCCCCCAGCCCCCGCTGCCCCTTCCCTCACTCAGTGCTCTCCCTTCCTCATCCTGCTCCCAGGCATCATGCGAAGGAACTCCCTGAGTGGCAGCAGCACCGGCTCCCAGGAGCAGCGGGCAAGCAAGGGGGTGACATTCGCCGGGGATGTTGGCAGGATGGTGAGGGCGGGCCCAAGGGAGGGAGAGCCCAGGGAATGGTAACTTGCTGCAGCTTCGCCTTCCTCCCAACTTCGGCCATTTCTTCAGCACTTTTTCTTTTCCCTCCAGTGAATTCAGAACAGAAGCTATGTGTCTCCCCCACACCAGGGCGCACTATGGAGCTTGTGCTCTCAGAATCTGATGCTTTTCTGACCAACACAACTCAGCAAGGAAGGTCCCAGCACTGAAGGAGTAGAAGGGACATGGAGAGTGCAGCTCCATTACAGCAGAAAGCCAACACGTGGGAACTGTTTGCTGTGTGGAGGTGTCAGTTCTACAGCCTACCATCTTCATCTTCACCCCCTCCCAGCCATGGGTCAACCACTAAGCAATCCCACCCAAGCCCAGATGCTTCTAGAGGACCCACTCCCAGCTGGGAGAGTGTAGGGGGTGTGCTCACACCAGAATTAGCAGCAGCCAATAAAATTGCTGGAAACAAGGACTCTGTGAATCTGTATTTGTCACACCTTAGGAACTGGGGACAAAGCCTTGTGGGGTGAGGCAGGGGAGGATTTAAAAGGGGCTCTCCATTCACAGTGGGAGGCAGGGGTGGAAGCTGCCCAGCCCTCTGGCTTCCTGGCACCAGTTCATGAGGAAATTGCAAGGTCAATGATCCACTTGACCAAGCTAAGATCCCCCCTCCAGACCCCACCCTAGGCTTGCACAGGCAGGCACCAGTGAAAGTTAAAAGAATGAAGGCTGCTTATCTTTCATCCATCATTCACTTCTCTCTCTAGGGATGAGAAAAGGCAGCAGAGTTAGTGTTCTTGAGGGCAGAGAACAGAAGAGTGACCTTTCTTCGCCTAAGATGTAGTTCAGTCCCAAACAGCCCAGTGATCTTTCCCTTAAATCAGGTGGAAAGATCTCATGGAAAAAGTAATTCTAGTTAAACATTTACAGCTCCCTGGGGCAACACCACCACCACAGCTACTGCCTGTGGAGCTTTCCAGTATGAAGTACCATGCAGTCTCAGCCCCCACACACTCGCTTGGCTCTAGGAGAGATGACTCAGTTGTTTATTTTCAACTTGACCATATCTTTCCCACTTTAGGCTCCAACACTGCACAGAGCTGCTACACCTATCCCCATAACAGCTGTGCCTCTGGGAGGTGAAGAGGGTAAACCACAAAGTCAGAAACTCTGGGAAAAACCAAGGTCGTACACCCGTCAAACAAGGAAATAAACTACCAGAAAGGCTCAGTCACTGCACAAAGTGAGTGTGCGGTGGGCAGTGTTCCCTTGACAGTGGCCAAAGGCCTTAAGTCCTTGGCTTTTCTGGCTTAATCATGGTCCAAGGTTAGTGAGAAGGCCAGCGATGCTGTCAGCAGGCTTCAATTTCTACAGGCAGGGTCGTGGGGCATCATCCACCATGTGAAGGAGCTCCCGCAGGTTGGAGATGTGCAATGCCCATCCAGATTAGGGTCCTGATGCCCTTGCCATAGCTCGGGCTCGGGCGGCTTTGGCCTCGTCTTCCAGCTCATCCAGGAAACGCTCCTGGGACACCGAGTAGAAAGTGTAACCATCTGGGGAGGTGGGTTCAGGAAATGGAATATGCACATTCCCTTTTCTTAGACATGCTCTACCACCCCTGTTACCCTCCCATTCTCCCAAATCAATGATCCCGGCCTCCAGCCCACTGCTCTTTCTGAGCCCTGACCCACAACTATTGTTGTTATCAACAAATCATATTAAAAGAGTATTAACCGCATTGTACCCAAACATTAAATGGCTGCCTCAGTCCTCCTAAACTCTTCTGTTCCCGTCCCCTATCCCCACATGCGGTCTCCATGAGTCTGGAGCCCGGACGGATACAAATAGCTAAGACCAGGGCCCCGATGCCTAGGCCGGTCACGATGTTCCGGGTCCGCCGCTGTGGCAGCGTCTTCTGCCACTGGGCAAGCTGCACCTGCCGCATGAAATGCAGTTGTGCGGGAGTCAGTTTCTCGCGAGTCGGGTCGATGCGCTGAGCGAACGGGGCCTTTCCACTCTTAGCATCATCGACAGGATCACCAGCGCCTGACGCCGCCATGTTGCCGCTCCACCCTTCGCAGTCCCAAGGCGCGGGGCTCTCTGGGAACAGTAGTCCTTGGCTCCTGAGGGGACGCTGGAAGTTGTAGTCCGCGTGCCCATTTCCGGGCAGAGCCGCGACTCTCGGCCAGAGGGAAAGGGCGGAGGAGGCGGGAAGTAGCCGAGCTTTCTGATTGGCTGACGGGTCGGCGGCCGTTGGGGCGTGAAAAAGCTGTGAAGGGCGCGAGGCTGTGGTGGTAATTGGGTTTTCCTCAGACCTGAGGCGAGGACAAGCACTTTGGAAGGGGACGAGGAATCCAGGGTGTGGCGGAAGACTGGGGAGAATCTAAGGAAGCCGGTTTATACATTCAGTGAACCGTCCAGGTGCCCCAAGAGACTGGTGAATATGGACGGACCTATGAGGCCAAGGTTGGCCCCCCTCGGTGACTTTCAGTTTGGAGTTGTTGCCACAGAGACGATCGAAGACGCTCTGCTTCACTTGGCCCAGCAGAACGAGCGAGCAGTGCAGGAGGCTGCGGGTCAGACTGGCGGCTTCAGGGAGACCCGGATCGTGGGTGTGGCTGCAGGGCCGGGAGCCGGGGCTGTGGGGGGCTGGGGCATCTGGTTTTGAGGCACCGACCTTGGGATTCAGTTTATTTTATTCATCCAAAGAATCTGTGTTAACACCTACTGTATGCTAGGTGCCAGGGATATCGTGATAAACAATACACACCAATGCTCTACCCTTGATTTCTTCTACATGTATAATTATTAGTGACATTGCCTGGGCAGAAGGATGAAATAGAGATATAGTCCTTGCTTTCAAGCCATATGCAATCTTTGAGGGATATTAGACCAAATATGCAAACGACTAGGTACAGGTATGCTTAGGTAAGTGGCATAAGAGGGAGATAAAACAAGCTTTTATAGGAATGGAAAGGAGTGACGGGTGATAGGAAGAATACAGGGAGTGATCCAGGCATCGTGGCGTTTCAGGTAGACCTTGAAGGAAGGATGCCAGTTTGGCTGGTGAAGAGGATAGCATGAGTAAAGCTATGGAAATGGGTACATTGCAATACACCTTGGCCAGAGCATGGGAAGAGTGGTTGAAATTAAGATCAGAAAGGTAGTTTGGAGACATTCCACGTGGAAGATTGAATGTCAAGGAGAGGAGTTTATACTTGCTTTAGTAGGACAACAAAAAGACATTGAAGGTTTTTAAATAAGGGAGTGCTAAGACTATAACCTTTGCCTCAGTAAACGTTATTTTGGCAGTGGTATAAAGGAAGGCTTCCCCTAGAGAGAGATGGGAGGTAGGCAGGCTGGGGGTCTGTGCCAGTGGTCTAGGTGATAGGGAAGAGAGAATGACAAGGGAGGATGGCTTAAAAACATTTCAGAGGCAAAATCGGGGGCCTGCTGTGGATGAATTTAAGAAGTGAAGAAGGTAAAGATGACTATGCCAAAGGATTGAGCCTAAGAGACTAAGAGTATAGTGGTGCCATTAAAAGAAACACACATTACAAAATGTGACTTTTCTTTAGGACAAATAATAGCTTTGGTTTTGGATCTACTGAGTTTCAGGTGCTTGCAGAACATCTAGAGGAAGGGTTCTAGCAGGTTGTTTAAAAAGTAGGTCAGAAGAGAGGTTAAAACTAGAGAAAAAGGTTTGTGAGTTGTCTTCATAAAGATATCCTTGAAACTGTGGCAGAGAATGAGGTTCTAGAAGGAAAAAAGAAAAGCAGGCCAAAGACGGTTCCCTGGGAAACATTTTGTGTTCAGGGAATTGGAGTAGGAAGAAGAGTTGTGAAGGAAATAAAAGGAGTGGTTGGGGAGATAGGAACAGAACCAAGGGGCTTTTGGAAGCCAAGAGGAGAGTTTCAAAAGGATGATGGTCAGCAGTTTCAGGTGCTTCAGGGATATCAACAGGAATGAGGATTGCAAAAAGGCCATGCTATTTAACAATTTGGACATATTTGCTGACCTTCAAGATAACCATTTCAGCAAGTTGGTAAAGGTAGAAACCAAATTGAGAAAATTAGGGAGTGAATGATGAAGTGGAAGCAGCAGGTGCGTAAGGCAGGCTTTCAGGAAATTCAACAATGATGGGAAGGAGAGAGATGGAGCCCCAGCTTAAGAGGGCAGAAGGGGAGGGTCTTTTAGTTAATAGTAAATCTGAGTATGTTTGTAAGTGGAGGAAGTGGGGCCAGTAGTGAGGGAAAGGAGTAACCCTCATCCTTTCCACCTAATCCAAGCTCAGTTTTCTTGGCAAATTAGAATGGAAAACAGGGCTGGGTGTGGTGGTTTATGCCTGTAATCCCAGCATTTTGTGAGGCCAAAGCGGGAGGAACACTTGAGGCAAGGAGTTCAAGACCAGCCTGGGCAACAGAGGGAGACATCATCTCTACAAAAAAATTTTTTTAAAAAATCAGCCAGTGTGATGGCCCACATCTGTAATCCTAGCTACTCGGGACACTGAGGTGGGGAGGATCGCTTGAGCCCAGGAGTTGAAGGTTGCAGTGAGATATGAAACGCACCACTGCACTCTAGCCTGGTCAATGACACAGTGAGACAGTCCCTTAAAAGAAAAATAGAAGGCTGGGCGCGGTGGCTCATGCCTGTAATCCTAGCACTCTGGGAGGCCGAG
>VBSM01003215.1:13497237-13514574 GCA_008086735.1 Cheirogaleus medius | reverse complement strand
ACAGGGTCTCGCTCTTGCTCAGGCTGGTCTCGAACTCCTGAGCTCAAGCAAACCAAACCAAACTAACTGCACACACACACAAAGAACAAAACTAAGACATAAAGCCAAAAGGACTAGGTAATAACATACAATTATGTATTCTAAGGTTGTGTAACGATAGGTTTTATACATATATCTATGTGTAATGTGTGTCAAGGAGATCATTAAATTGTCCTGTGCTAACTTAACTTTTTAATAGTTTTTTCCTAAGAAATTAACATTTCTCTCAAGACATATGATAATTTGACTATATGTATATAATTCTTTGCTGATCAATGCCAACAATTCCTGGGTCTACAGGAGGCTTCTTTGTTGCGAACTAACATTTGCCCTTGTTTCCACCCTCTAATGATATTGCAAGCTAAATGGAATTCTATCTGGGGCTGTTCTTTCAAAGAGAAACAGAGGTGGGTTAAAATCTTGCCAAGGAATCTCACCCTTCCCACCTTCCTAATGATTCCCTCCCCCCAAATTGGGATGTTCCTTCAAAACAAGCCACTCCACAGTAACAAACTTGCTCCTGGGGAGAGGCTCAGCCACTACAGATTTACTCAACAAACTGGTGGGGAGACGGTGTCCAGCTGTAAGGTGAATCGTGTTTGTAAAGCAATGGGAGTTCTCCAGAGGGTGGTTACTAAACAAACAATGTCATAAAGAATATTGAAGCTTCAGAAGGGACCTTTCTGTTCCTGCCAACATTCCACTGAAAACAGAAGATAGGGGTCAAGGTTTTTATCCATCCAATAATCTTCCTTGAAGCTGGGGGCTCCCAGCATGGTGTAGAGGCCAACTGGACCAGCTGGTATGTTTGTAACTGGCCAAGTCTTTTATCAGCTGATACCCACATGAAGGCTCAGGGGTTACCAAGGGGGCTTGGTAAGCTCTTGTCTTTGGCACTCGATCAGCCTCTTTTTCATGCCTCTGATCTGCCTACTGGCAGCAAAGAAAACCAAGCTCAGCTTTGGTTGTTTCAGTCTCATCTTTCTCACCTCCTGACCCCCCCTCCCGGGGCCCCATCATGGCTTTTACACAACGCCAAGAGTTCACAGAGTGGTTTTGGTTGCATCTTGTGAATTAGGCTCTTTTTTTCCTGTTTTGGCAGAGTTTGTTTTTCTCCTGTCTGAACAATGGTGTCTGGAGAAATCTGTGAGCTACCTGGCTGTAGAAATCCTAGAAAGGTAAAGCCCTCAGTATAAGGCCTTTGTGAGTGGTGCTTCTCAGAATGGCTAATGTCCCTAAATCTTTAAGGAAAGTACTGCTTAGTTGCCCCTTACCCTGAGGCCTGGTTTTACACCCTCTCTCTTTAACTTGCAAAAGTAAATTTCTTAGCCAGCAATTGATATTGGAGAGGATAAAATGTAGCATAGTTTGAAGCACAAACTCCCTTTAGTTGGTGTGAATGTGGATTGCTTATTCTCTCCTTCTCTTCCTTGTATAGGTTTATGGTTAAACAGGCAGAGAACATCTGCAGGCAAGCCACAGTTCAGCGGAGAGATAACGAGAAGACAGAGTCTCATAACTGGAGGGCTCTGAAAGAGAAGCTTTTCAACAAGTTTATCCTCCGTCTTGTGTCGTGTGTTCAGCTGGCCAGTAAACTTTCCTTCCACTACAAAGTAAGGAACTAAAGTTGCTCACAGGCACCTGAGTGTTAGAAAGCAAGCAATGCATCCAAAGGTGGCTATGAGAAACCTGCTCTTAGGCTAGGTGATAATACTCACGTGGAAATTCCAGAGTGTAATTATGCTTCCTAAGCATACCTCCTACACACACACACACACACACACACACACACAGAGTCACACAGAGGCAGTTATTAAATAGCCTGAAGTTCTGTTCTGTTCCCAAAGTGTAATTGCTGGACAGAAGCCATCATTCATACAGGTCACCTTTCCTCCCCTTGGAATCAAGGACAGTTTACATAAGATGCCTGAATTGCCAACCTACCTATCGGCATTAAAGGTGAACTATTACATTTATAGAGGATAAAATGTTTCCACATCACTACCCAATGCCTATACAGTAAAATGTCATTCATCCAGCAAATATTTACTGAGTTTATTTTATGGCCAGATGCTGTACTAGGTACCATAGCTACAATAGTAAAAATACTGTCTGTGCTCTCAAGGAATGTATTATGTAATGGGAAAAGACACACATTCAAATAGTGTGGAAAAGAGCTCTGATTAGTATAAATACTGAGGGTTATGAATATACCTCATCAGCCTTGGCGAGTCAAGGAAATATATTTAGAGAAAATGAGTTCTTGAAGTGGGGGTAAGTGGGAGATAGGTGGATCCTAAGAGGAGAGAGAGAAGAGTTAGGGAGAGCAGGGAGAGAGGAGGGGAGGAAAGGAAGAGATCTAGGTACAGAAAACGCAGTGTGTGGTGGCTTGGAGGAGAGCACGGTGGCTTTGGAAACTGCGAGTAATTCTGAATTATAATCAGAGTGTGAGGGGGGAATGACCAAGAGACAAGACTGGAGATGAAGGCATGGGCTGGATGGTGAAGGGCTTTGTGCACTCTGCCAAGATACATGACCCTTGTCCTGACGTCCTTATCTCCCTCTCTCTGTTTTGTTTTTCTTTGCTCAGATAATCAGCAACATTACAGTCTTGAATTTCCTCCAGGCTCTAGGGTATCTGTACACTAAAGAAGAACTGCTGGAGTCAGAGCTTGATGTTTTGAAGTCCCTGAACTTCCAAATCAATCTGCCCACTCCCCTGGCATATGTGGAGATGCTCCTAGAGGTTTTAGGTACTTTATTAAGTGTGTCAGGGAATGTGGGTTGGAGACTTCCATAGAAGGCAATAAAAAATGTGCAGAGGGCTTTGGGAGTGGTGGGCAGAACTTGCCAGTGAGGAGCATTAGGTAGCCTGATGGTGTCTCTTGTCTCTGGATGACTGAAAAATGTGTTCCCTCTGGCACTTGTCAGGGAGTGAAGTTCAGAGGTCTTAGCCACTGGTTTCTGTTTGGACTCACTAGGTACTTTTTTATTGCAGTATCAAAGAGTTGATTTTATGGAGAGGCATAAGATAAGAGAGGAACAAATGTACCCTAATTGTATATATACTATAGATGGAGGTTTCTCTACCCCTCCCTTTGTCCTTTAAAATTGATCTCTAGCTAAACAGATTTCTTATAGAATATAGCAACCAGGAAGCACAATAGCAGCTCCACAGCTTTATGTCACAAGATAGCTGTGGTTATGATCAGATAAGATCCACTAATGCTCTCCACCATGCCCATACTCCATCTAGGATACAATGGCTGTTTGGTTCCAGTCACACAGCTGCATGCAACCTGCCTGACCTTGCTCGACCTGGTCTATCTTCTGCATGAACCCATATATGACAGCCTGCTGAGGACTTCAATTGAGAACTCTACACCAAGTCAGCTGCAAGGGTAAGGCAATTGCTATTGGATAGATTCCTTCCAGGTACAGGGAATGGGGAACAAACCCCAAGAACTTGGGGAATGGAATTAACTTAGCAAGGCATCCAGTCCACAGATAACCTACACAGGTTACCTAGTTCTCATTAACTTTCAATATATTGCTTGGATGCAGATGACTGAGCCCAATCAGGAAAACCCTAAAGGCTTTTACTTTTAAATTTAAATTACTTCAATTAATTAATATATTTTCTTTCCTTGTTCTTCCTTTATACCTGCTTATAATTTGAGATTACTGGACTGCTTTTATAATCACTTAGGAAAAAAAGCCAGTCACAGGGTTACAACTTGGACAAAAGTGTTTGATTACTGTAAAGACATACTGGTTAAAAGCTTCACAGTTACATTTGTTAGGGAGACAGATGGAACAACAAAAGGCCTATAAACAATTCAGACACAAGACTCCTGTTTCAATCCCGGTTGAGTTGGGGCAGGATGGGGGAGCAGGTCAGTGAGCTATTACTTGACCCTTTCATTCCATGTCTAAAAATCCAAGATAATCAAAATAATTCATAGTTGAAGTTCTATGATCCTAGGATTTGGAAAATCAAGTTTCATTGTAGCTCTAAAATTAATATGGTTTTAATCACTCAGGGAAAAGTTCATTTCAGTGAAGGAAGACTTCATGCTGTTGGCAGTAGGAATCATTGCAGCAAGTGCTTTCATCCAAAACCATGAGTGTTGGAGCCAGGTATGCACCACTGAGCAGTACCAGCATGGTGAGAATTCATTTAATAGAAAGCAGTCCCTCATCAGTTAAAGGAAAACGGAAGACATCCTACAGAAGATAAAAGCCAAGACTCATGATTAGGATGGGTGAGCAGGATTTGAAGGAAAAAACTAGGAGAGGACTGAAATGTTTTCTCCAGTTTTCCTCTTATGAAATTGGAAATGGAGGCCCAAGTTCAGCTTGCTCATTTCCCTTTATAATTATGATCTGCTATTATGTTAAAGTCCTGTAAGTATATATCCTCACAAATAAAGAAAAGGTCAAGGCCTAAATATCCCCCTTGTATTTCACAAAACTTATCTCCAGCAGAGGGAAATGTCTAGCAGAAATGTTCCATGCTAACACTATTAGGGCAAAGGTACTCTAATGTAATTTGGCCACTGGCAAACACTGGAATCTGGATTTGATCTTCTATGTAAGTTCAGAGACATGAAAAAATTTACGTTTGGCGAGAGAATATCCCAAGTAATGTGTGTGTTTGTACACTAAAATATGTAGAAATAAGAAATCTGTCTCTATTTCTGAAGGTCATGGGACATTTGCAGAGCATCACTGGCATTGCCTTGGCGAGCATTGCTGAGTTCTCTTACGCAATCCTGACTCACAGCGTGGGAGCCAACACTCCGAGGAGACAGCAGCCTGTTCCTCCCCACCTGGCAGCCAGAGCTCGGAGGGATGCTGCTTCCTCTAACACATGAGGCAGGCTGAATCCACCAAATATAAACAGCCTTCCGTCACTGCACTCATGCCTCCCTCTGTTTACTTTCATACTCAGAGAACAAAAGTTCCAAGTCTCTTAAAATGTATTTTGTATCCCAAGTCCATGCTTATTTTTCTGCATCAGAGAAACAGTTGAGGTGGACAAGCATGTCCTTGTCTTATCAGACTGAAAATGTCAAAGAGCTGAGAGGAGACATATTAGTGAAGTTGGTTCACTTTTGTTTAACAAGATAATTTATGGCTTTTCTTTAACTTAATCTTATTAAGAGGGAACATCAGACATGGAGATTAGTATTAATCGGGCTAGAAAACAGAGACTATCTGGGTGACCTTGACTGAGCATCAAGGCAGCAGCCCTTATTTCCCCTTAAAGTTAGTTTAACATTTCTGTTCTGTTATTGAGATTTATACAAACAGGGCTTCCTCAACAGCTATCTATTTTACTAGTGTCTCTTTTTAAAACTAAAACTAACTCATCTCTAAACATTTTTCAGCAGAATTTCCACATACCTGCACTTGAACTCAATTCTCCCAGAATGCAAAGTACTTTATTTTAGTTAAAGAAAAACCCAACAGTGTACCTCTGGGCAGTTATCAGACCGTAGCAAATCTTTTATTACAAATAATTAAATCTCTCCATAATGTCTCAAACAACATCAAACACCATTTCATATCTCTAACACAGAGCAAAGTAGGCATCCAGTACTAGAACCAAGTGAGGAGAAGTGTTAAATTTCAAGCTTCTGATCACATCACATGGTGACCAGGCAAAGCTTAGATGTCATTTTCCCACGTTATCCAACTGTGCGACTCAAACATATCATCGTCTCAGTGGAGACAAAAGTTTCTATTTCATATTGTAAGTGCAGGAAGTTGAGAGAGATAAAATCCGGTGAAAACACATGGATCTCAATTCAACTCAGTTTAAAAAAAAAAAAGCAAATTTAAATTAGTTGTTTTCAGGGGAGAAAGGGAAAGGAAGACAAGGGGTTAAGAGTCAAAACTATGACAAGGGGTGGCAGCTATACATGGCATGTTGTAGCTCTGGAAACTGTCATTCGATATTTTAAAATAAAGTGGCTTTTGTGGATTTTTTTCTTTTTTTGGTATTGTAAACATGTGTTGTTTAATATTACCCAAATTTAATTTAAAACATCTTTGCAAACAAAACAAACTTTAAAGCCTTTAAGGCAAACATCCCCCTAAGAAAAAAAAGAAAGTCATTTGTTATAAAATTGTGAAGATACCCAAGCAAGACCCCACTTAAGATTTGTCAACATGAACTTGAGAGCTTTTGTCCACTGTTCCTCAGAGTTAAACTGGGTTTTGATAGAATAGGAGCCGCCGCTGCCTCCTGTATCTTCAATTTTGCCTTTCTCCACATCCATCCTGCAGATGGACACAGCAGAATTCATTAGTAACAGATCCGAGTTAAGTCAGTTCAGGCAAATGGGCAGGGACTTGATCATGGGACTATTCACGTCATTTTATCTATTAAAGAACACTTGGTGAGGAACGGGAGTGTATTTTGGATTTGCATGAAAGCCAAAAACCAAGGAGACTGTCACAAGAGCCTCATTGTCATTGCAGAGTACAGGGACAGGACACACACCCAAATAGAAGAGAGAAGCCTTGGAGCAGAGTGAGTGAGGGTTACAGTACTCCTCACTGTTTTCCTAGGCATCCGTGAACTCGTTGGGGGAGAAGAGAGGCAGAAGAAAAGAAATGCTTTGATTGGGGGTGATAGAAGCAGCCTTACTCTAGGTAATAACTTAGGTTTCCATCCATCACTGGGCTCCTACAAAATTTGACCAGAAGAAGCATTCCTGTATATTTCCAAGAGCTTCAGGGAAAAACCCTTCTGAAATTGGAGAGCAGGCTTGAGCTCTGTGCCAAGAAAATCCCCAAAACCATCTAAGGCAACATTCTTTTACTCCAGGGACTAGTGGTCACATTTTGTCCTGCTTGTAGTGTTGGATCAATTTTTGCCCATCAGTGCCCTATGATTCTGCACCATTTTTTGCTTTCCCACCATTTATACTGTTTTGCCTCTATTCTTACTGTCACTTCAATTCTGTTCAGTTTGGTTCTACTATAGATTCACTTAGTTTTGGGGGATACTGACCTGTAAGGAAGACAAAAACGTGTCTCGCCTTTCTCAACCTCTTCTTTGAACTGCTGCACACAGTCCAGGAAAGCCACCATTGCATGGTCAAACTTGTTGTCCCAGAAAAACCGCAATCCACCAGAACAGTATAACGGCAGCTCCTGCCCAAGAAGAGAGAACTATCGGTGTGACACCAACACAGGCCACCAGAGACTATTTCCAAACCTATTTATCTGTGAGTCATGTTCTGTCTGTATCCCACTGGAAACATGTATTGTGGCTGGACTCTGTCTTCCACAACCTTGAATAATACAATAATCTTGGGCCGGGTGCGGTGGCTCACGCCTGTAATCCTAGCACTCTGGGAGGCTGAGGCGGGTGGATAGCTCAAGGTCAGGAGTTTGAAACCAGCCTGACCAAGAGTGAGACCCCCATCTCTACTAAAAATAGAAAGAAATTAATTGGTCAACTAAAAATATATAGAAAAAATTAGCCGGGCATGGTGGCACATGCCTGTAGTCCCAGCTACTTGGGAGGCTGAGGCAGAAGGATTACTTGAGCCCAGGAGCTTGAGGTTGCTGTGAGCTAGGCTGACGCCACGGCACTCACTCTAGCCTGGGCAACAAAGTAAGACTCTGTCTCAAAAAAACAAAACAAAACAAAACAAAACAAAACAAAACAAAACAATAATCTTGGGCAAATAGCAATGCACATAGAACCATTTCACTATCAGTGGAAATGTCCTATAGGTTGAGCATCCCTAATCTGAAAATCTGAAATCCCAAATGCTCCAAAACCTGAAACTTTTTGAGCACCAACATGACACCACAAGTGGAAAATTCCACAGCTGACACCTCTGCTTTCTGATGGTTCAATGTACACAAACTTTGTTTCATGCACAAAATTATTTAAAATAATGTATTAAATTTCTGTTAGCCTAGGTGTATAAGGTGTACATCAACTATCCATGAATTTCATGTTTAGATTTGGGTCCCATCCCCAAGATATTTCAATATATGCAAATATTCCAAAATCTGAAAAAATTCCAAATCTGAAATACTTCGGGTCCCAACATTTTGGATGAGGGATACTCAACCTGTAACATCTGTATCACAGTGATTCTTTCTCTATCCTAGTGCACACATCCTCCTCTGACCTGCCCATATCCCTTCTCAACAGACCGTAAAAACCTAATTTTTCTCTCTAAGCTCCAGAGAGCTAAACCTGAACTAGACAAAATACTAAACACAACATTAGCTCTTCATGAGATAGTACAAGAAAGAAAGTGAATAATGCCAGTATCAAAGCAAACCATCCATTTTGTTAGAAGGTCTAAGAATTCTGTATTCCAGTGAAAATAGAGCTTCCCAGAGTACCTTGGATTTGTCTGTCAGAGACTCCAGGTATGAATGGTTTCCGTAAGGAACAAGTCGATACCTAGAATAGAGATGCAGACAGAAATGGACACAGCACTCCTCCTAAAGTGATGATTGGGAAGTTACAACCTAATGATTTTCACTCCTCATCCTACACAAGGCTTTTATTATTCTCAGCCCTCTCTCCTACCTCCTCATAGGATCCATGTTTAAAAGATTTTGTTTACTGAACAAACTACATTTATTATATAATTGTCTGGGGCCACCATGGACAAATGTTATGTTTTGGTTTAGATTTAAAAAACAAAAACTGAAAATATCCTGAGGAACACTGAAGTTCTGGAGATTGTAGGCTGGGGACTGCTGTGGTCATGCAGCTCAGTGACTGCTCAATCAGTGTGATGAGGGAAAACCAGAAGCAGACAGGGTCTTTACCCACAGAAAACTCCCAGGCCGCTGGCAGCAAGGGCTCCTGACATGGTGGAGAGTAGTACCAAGTTGGAGATACAGATTATATCAAATAATCTGTATCTCACCACACCTCAAGAAAGGGCTACATTTCCTACCTCTGAAATTTCAGACCCATCTTATTGGCCAGGGCATGGAGCAGCAACACGGTCTGGCCCCAAGCAGCATTAATCTCATTCCATTCCACAGGAACACTGGGCAGGCGACCCAGTCTGAAGTTATTGATGGTGCCAAATTGTCCACTGTGCCTACAGAGGAAGGCAGAAGGGCAGGAAAAATACAGAGATTACTTAAAACTTTTGAGAATTCCTGCTCTCACCCAAAACCAAGCATGAACTCTCTCATCTTCAGATTCATATATCCAAGCTCTCCTTGGCACTTTAAATACATGGCCAAAGCTTGAGTCATCATCTTTCTCCTTGCTGCTCAGATGCCAAAGCTGAAACCTGGATGTTATCCTTGAATGATCTCTCTCAGGCCCTCCCCCCAAAACTACGTCTGCTGAGAGAAGCTCTGCTGATTCTACCTCCTACATCTCTTAAATCTGTCCACGTCCCTCCAAATTCAACGCTACTACTCTTTTCCTCTTTAGATTCATACTGGCAAGTCTCCTTACCAACAACATCACCCCCTTCCCCCAAGTCCTTTCCCAAATTGCCCGTGAATGCAATAAAATGCAGATGAAGTGGCATTTTATGTCACTTCCCTGCCTAAAAGGATTCAGTGGTTCCTACTGCCTTTGGGTCAAGTTAAACCCCTTAATGAGGCCTATAATATCCTGTAGGAACTGGTAACTCTCCAGTTTCATATCCAGTCACTCTCCCCTTCATGCTCAAGCTTCAGTCACAATAAATTCCTTTCAGTTCTCTGAATTCGCCACTCCCTCTTTCCTCTGTTTCTTTGCACATGATGTTCTCTTTGCCAGAAACAACCCTCTCCCTTCACCCCCCTCCCCAGACTTCTACTTTATCTCTCAGCTTAAACATCAACATCCTCTGAGGGAAGCTTTCCACATGGCCTCACAATTGGATAAAGTACCCTTCTATGTTCTCATAAATCGTGGGTTTATCATTATCACATGGCATTCCAATTGCTTATTATTTATCCATCACTTCCACCAGATCATAAGCAAATAGAAGGTAGACTGCACACTATATTGTTTGCTGTCATCCTCCTAGCACTTAACACAGCGCCTGTCATGTAGTAGATGCTCAACAGTTATTAGTTAAATGGATAAAACACCAAATAAATTAATATATGAATAACCCTGGGGGTAAGAAATCAGCACCAAGCAGCTAATCAGGTTTTCATGTGGCCGGAGGGCTCAGACCTTTTCCTTTCTTGGAAGGGTGGATGTCACCAAACTCTAGAATTCCAATACTCTGATTGTACCTATCCTATCACAAGGAATGAAAGAAACCTAGCTGGGTGAAGATAACACACAGTCCCTCTTTTGTGGGAGTTGGGCACCCTGGCTTAGTGGTCAACAGCTAAGAGCCAGCTATGTGTGGTGCTCTCCAGATGCTCCTCACCCTCCAGCTCTCATTACCAGATGTGGAAGGTCGCATTAAAGACATTGGTTTTCTTTAGCTTGTCCAGCTGCATCTGGGCATAACGCATCTGGTTTTCTACACTCTTCAGCTCATCATCCAGCTCCAGCTGTTGTCGTTTGAATTCACTGTATTCCCTCTGGTACCTGTGAGAAGCCAAGGGGTCATTGAAGGCTGTGAGTTTGATGGTGAAGTTTCCCTCTCCCCATGCCTCTGAACAATTTACTCTAGTGAGTACGGTTACATCTACCTACAGCATTTTTTATATATGGCATAAATCCCACTCAGAGCAACATACATGCCCTGGTTGTTTTGCCTGGGAGGGACAGAAATGTCTCAAATTCTAGCTGCCCATATGCAAAACGGTGGAGGAAAAAAGAATTCTCCCAAACCAAGCCAAAAAACCTCTTGTTATTCCTGATCTTTTTCAGAAGTGAGGTGAATGGGTTAAGAGTGTCTTCTTCCATGAATTGGGCATAACTGGCCTTCTATAGCTTCACTTCTATAAACTGACTGTCCCTGAAATAGTTAATATACAACATTTCCAGTGAAACTTCTTATACTACTCTGAAAAATTGGACTTTCTCTGTCCTTCACTTTCCCAACTTTAGTTAGAGTAGATACTGTTTCTCTTCCACTAGACATCAGGTCTCTCAGGTCAAGGACAACCATGAGATTTCTGAGATGGGAGGGAAGAAATTTAGGCTAATATGTTCATCTTTCCAGATGAGGACAGCTGGAAAGTGGCTGACTTATCAAAATGAGCCCATTCCCTACAGGACAGAGCTAAGACTAGAGCCCTGGTTTCTGCATTCTATTTAACCAACACCCTTTTATCATTTAATCATGCTGACTCTTTCACTTCTGTAATACAGTAAAAAAAAAAAAAAGAAAAGAAAAGAAAACAATCATGCTGACTCTTCATACACAACCCTCCTAACAAACTTCTAGAAACAGGGCCTAGAAACAACATGCAGGATCTGGTGCAAACATGCTGCTGACTGACAGCTGACTACAGATTACAAACTAATCAGACACATTCAGCTGGAAGCCATTTCTTCTCCTGGAGACTTGAGGGAGGGAAGATAGAATGGGCTGAGTACTCACTGTGCTTCCTCCTGATCCAGTCTCTCAGCCTCAGCCTGGACCTTCTCAAGATTTTCTGCCACCATCTTGCGGTTCTTTTCCACATCTTCCAGCTCCTGGATCAGCCTCTCCTCCTCTAAAGCCAGCTCCGTTAGCTCCATCTGTAGCTGCTCACTATCATCCTCATTCATTTGCTCTAAGATCTCCAAACAGCGTCTGCCAAAGACACAGGCAGAGTATACTTACCAGAGAGAACCTGCTGTTCCATCTGCCTGAGTGGAGCAGAGCTCTCAGGGTAAGGACCAAGCAGCCTCACAGCGGTATCTGCTCAGGGCCCTGGCTCTAGAGGCACTCACTTGTAGTTCTGACACTCATTTTCAGTGACGTTGAGCTGAGTGTCCAGCTGGTCTAAAAGAGTATCTGTGCATTCCTCACACAGTGGATGATCCACATCTGTCTGGCCCGACATGATGTCAAAAAGGTCCCCAGTAACCTGGAAGTGTGGGAGAGTTAGGGTAGGGCCTCCCTATGCCATCTGCCCAACCACCTCCTCTACCAGACAGGCCTACTGCTTGACACTGGAATGGGGCCAACTTGCCTTCAGTCTTCGGCTGAGGTTCTCCATGGTGCCGCCATCAGATGCCTCCCCGATCAAAGTGAAGCTGTTGGCACTTTCTGTAGACATCATCCTGCAGACAGCCCCCCGCCCATGGGCCACATGAGGGAGCAGAGAGGCTTCCTCCACCTACTGCAGTGACAGTGGCAGAGACTCTCAAGCACCAGCTGAGGGGCCTCAAGGCGCATACCCACTCCTAGCCCGACTGACCTCCCACGGGTACCTCTCTCCCAAGGGAAGGCCATGCTAGTCTTCCACAGGGGCACTCAGCACGAAGGTTGGCCTGGATGGACTAAGGAGGGAGAGGGGCATCAAAAATCGATATGTGTGTGTGTCTATGGTAGAAAAGGAGGGAAAATCAGGAAAAACCATTTTTTATTACACCCCTTGCCAGCAACCTTCACCTGCATCAGTGAGAGCTAAGGACCTGAACATCTAATAATATCTGCTATTTTAAAACTTCTCAAGAGCTCATCTTTTTTATTAGTCAATCACTCCCTCAACTTTTTTCAATTCTTCATCATTAGAGTTATTGTCCCTTCCCACTGTGTAAACTGCTACAAGAAAAAAATCAACCCTGGAAAATAAAGGGCCAGGTATAAGGGAATACATCTTTTCTGAAAAGGCTAGGTGATGACTCATCTCCATCACCTGGCTCCAGGTCTTGATTCCTGGGTTCAATTAAAATTCTACTGGCCTTTGGTAAGAAACAGGGGGCTGAGAAGTAGTAGGCACCTGGCTGGAGGGATGAATCTTCGAGAGACACCATCCTGGCGAGTTTCAATAAATGGCTCCTGGGAAAGAAATAAGAAGGCATTAGAGTTTTGTCAGCTTAAAGGTGGAGTCTATGCTGACAAAGAAAAAAAATGGCAAAAAGTAAAATAAATAAACAAATAAATAAATAAAGGTGGAGTCTATCTCCCAGTCTCAGAACTATATGGCTTTATTTTTGATGGATAACCACAAGACTTGATAAACCCCAGAGACTTAAGAAAATGGGTATCATCTACCTAATCCTTGTATATGTAGATTAAGAAAGGACCCATGGTACAAACTTCAACTCCCATTTGATTTATTTTGTGAGGAACAGCATTTCTTAACTATGTTATACTCTATTTATGGTTAAATTTGCATTTTCTCAACATCAGTCAGGGGTAGGGGAGAGAACGTCCTCAAATTCATGGTACAAGGAAAAAGGCAGATTAGACTGCAGTGAAGTTTGCCATAACATAGACAAAGTAGATAATTTGTATGTTTTCAATATTTTGAGATTACTTATATATGATCAAAATCTTAGACATCTACTGACTTCAACTGCCAGCCCCCTGTGCCTCTTTGGTGAAGTCTTTCTCTGGTCCCTGGCTCCTACACTGCCTACAGGGAGCACTGGCCAGAATTAATGGTCCCCACTCCAACTGAGGTCAGCAGTGGGTGAGTAAATATTCCAGGTCCCTTGCTACTTGGGTAGGATAAATCTCAGGTGTGTGTTCAATACTATCTCACAGGATGTTGTTCCACAGATGCTCCATAGGATCACTGACATTATTACAGTTTAAAAATGACACTGACAATCCTTTCTGCTCAGGTTAATCATACAATTTACTGTCCAAACCAAGGTGCTTTTGAGAATGGAGAGAAGTGGATATTAATAACTTGCTAGATCAACAGAAGCAAACCAATGCCATGGAACAACCTGGACACACGGGTCGGCCCATCCTGGACCAATAATGATTTATAATTCTGCTTCAAATAAAGAGCCTCTCCCAACATTTTTGAATGGATACCTCATTCAGTAACCTTGTGACCTCAGGTGCACTTCTATTTATGTATCTCCAATGATGCATAATGGCCTGATCATGTAGAATGTCTCTTGTTAACCAGAGATCCACAAAATCTGGCGGCTCTAGAAGCACCAAGTACTTTGCAGAAACCAAGCCTGCATTCCTGTGTTTTCATATCAAATCTCCTACTCAGAATGTTTATTGTATGAGGAGGATAGGGGAGAGGACACTTCTATTACCTCTCCTGAGTTAGCCTCTTCCTCCTGGGTCTCTCCTGGTTTCGCCTGGGCTGTGGTAAGTAACGGAGCTAAGGGCAAGGAAAATATTGGGTCAGAAAGTCTTATTAGAGGAGGAGGACATATGAAAGTATGGGAAAAGAATCTGAAATAGCCTCATGACCACCCCACCTCCGACTTTTCCTTAAAGTACCATTTACACAAAGAAGAATCTGCTATCCCTCCACCTCCATTAAATCAAATTAAGGAAATGTTAAAAATTTTAAGGCAAAATGGTATCATGATTACTTTTAAGAGAGTCTTTATCTTTCAAAAATACTTACAGAAATATTTATGGCATTTATGTTTGGGATTTGCTTCAAAATAATTTGGAGTGGGAAGGAATGGGTGGAGCTATAGATAAAACACGATTAAATATGTGTTGATAACTGCTGAAACTAGGTGATGGGTACACAGGGGTTCATTATATACCCTGAAATTTTCCATCAAGAAAGTTAACATCCCCTTTCCCCCAGAATAACTGGGAAGGAACACAAGGAAACTTTCTTTTTTTTCTTTTTGAGACAGAGTATCACTCTGTTGTCCAGGCTAGAGTGAGTGCCGTGGCGTCAGCCTAGCAACCTCAAACTCCTGGGCTCAAGCAATCCTTCTGCCTCAGCGTCCCTAGTAGATGGGAGTACAGGCATGCGCCACCATGCCTGGCTAATTTTTTCTATATATTTTTAGTTGGCCAATTAATTTCTTTCTATTTTTAGTAGAGACGGGGTCTCACTCTTGATCAGGCTGGTTTTGAACTCCTGACCTTGAGCGATCCGCCCGCCTCGGCCTCCCAGAGTGCTAGGATTACAGGCATGAGCCACCGCGCCCGGCCTCAAGGAAACTTTCAAGGAAGATGAAACATTTCTACATTGCAATGATCCAGATTACATGAGTATATCCATTTGTCAAAAATGTACAGCTAAGATTTGTATATTTCAATGCATAAAAGTTTATCTTTTTAAAAAAGTGTGAAAAACATAATAATTGAGTGTGGGTGGGAGTGAGTGGAGTGAGTGGAAGTGTGGATAATGTAAGAATAGCAGAATGTGGCTAATTTCTTTTGCTACAGAAGCTCTCAGCTGGGCAATGGATACAAGGGTGGTCATTATACTATCCTCTTGAGTGTGTATGCTCGAATTTTTCCATAATAAAAAGTTAAAAATCTATATTAAACAGTTAATTCCCCCTCAAAAAGAGAAATTAGTTAATACTAGCAGCTAACATCTATTGAGTACTATTTGCCCAGCATATTACTATTTATGTGCTTTGTCATATTTGAACCTCACAACTACCTTATGAGGCAGTTTAACATTTTACAGATAAAGAAACTAAAAAACCAAGGCTTACAGAGGTGAAGTAACTTGCAAAAAGTCATTCAGCTAGTAAATCACAGCCAGGATTTAAACCCAAGTAGGCTGATTCCAGACCTATAAGCTTATTTAAGCTGCCTATTTAGTGTTCTCAATTTTTTTTCCTAACTTCATCTCTAATGATGGTACTACTCCATAGGGCTTGTTGCAGGGACTAAATGAATACGTGTAGTGCACTTGGCATATGGTAAATTTTCAACAAGTGCCGATTATTATATATACATATTCCTTTTCTCTGAAACAGCAGGAGCAGAAAAATAAGGACCTTTCTTTTGCTACAGAAAGCTCTCAGAAGTGCACATAACTCCTTTATGTTCCCGATGAGAAAAGGGGGGAACAAGAGAGATGAAATAGCTTTCTTGGGTTCACAAGCCCGAGTCTGTGGCAGACTACACAGATAGCCACCAAAAGAACTATATCTCTAAAGCTGCCCACCTTCCGCATTCTTGACCACCCTCTTTCCAAGGGTCTCGCTGACCTGTGAGCTCCTGGATGGTGACCCGGTCCAGGATTTTGAAGCTCGTGTCCAGTTTCAGGGGCTGGCTGCAGCGCTGGCACACGAAGCTCACCTGCATGGTGCTGTTGGAAGTCTTAGACCCTTCCATCCCTGCGGCGGTGGAAAGGAGGCGATGTTAGGAATAATCGGCACCCTTGAACCTCCGGCCCAGGGCCAGCACCTGCCTTGGTGATGGTGGTGGTGAAGGGGATGAATCCTGACCTGCGCCGTTCCATTTAGGAACGGTAAGATACCAGGCTGACCTGCTTCCGGGGCAGCCTGGGCAAAGGCAGTTTAGAGCCCAGGGTCAGGGAAGGGTTTCCAATAGGAGGCGTGAGGGTTCCCAGGCTCCCTTCTAAAGTCCCAGTTCAGCCTCCGACGCTCTTCACCTCGGGACCCCGGAGCCCGCCACCCAGATCCAGTCTACCGCGGGGGGACCGTGGCCTCGGGTCTGCCCGGGAGCGAGGCCTCCAGAACTGCCATCGCCGTCTTCGGCTACTTCCCGGTCTGCCCTCGGAAAACTTCCGGCCGGGACCGGACGTGACGCCACGACAGCAGCAGGCGGGCCTGATCCACAGGCGGTAGTGCCCGGTGGCGGCCCCCGGAGGCTGAGCTGGGAAAAGCAGCAGGCGTCCGCGGGTGTGCGAGGCTGCGACCTGGAGTGGAAGCACCAACCAAGTCCAGAGAGAATGAGACTCTGCTGTTTTCTAAATTCAGTGGGTTTGCTCAAGAATGCTCACTCCCAAGTGGAGCCACTTCAATTCCTTCCTTTAGTGTTAGTTTTTTAAATTTCTCCTTAGGAGAACCGGGCTGTCCTTCAGATGCCTCTGAGGAAGTGATAGACACAGGGGACGGGGGAGATAAACTTTAGTGTGTTTTATTTTATATTTTAAAATTGCAATTATCAATTAGGGAAAGCCGAGCACTTTTAGATATTGACACATTTTATACAGTTATAAAATTAAAACATTTTTGCTTTGGTGCAGGAAGAGACAGATCAATGGAACAGAATAGAGTTCAAAAAGAGATCAAATATACTGGCGAATTTAGTGTGTGATAAAGGTGATATTTCAAATCAGTGGGAAATGAACTATTTAATAAATGATGAGTAGGGCCCCAAAGCCATGTAGATAAAAGTAGTGAACAGAATCTTCTATTTTACTGTTTACACCAAAAGAAGTTCCAAAGTGGTCACAAATTGTAGTATCAAAAATGCAGTGATTAAGCCGGGTGTGGTGGCTCACGCCTGTAATCCTAGCACTCTGGGAGGCTGA
>VBSM01003215.1:13432359-13448477 GCA_008086735.1 Cheirogaleus medius | reverse complement strand
AAAAAAAAAAAAAAAAAAAAGCATAGGTTAGGAAATTGGACCACAATATAATATAGAATTCGGCATGTAGGTGGGGAAGGCATGTTTTGGAAGCAGATCAATAAAGTAATGTTTTCCTCATTCTGGGTAAGCGGAGGCAGTGTGGTACAGTGTTTTGAAGTGTGGTTTCTGCAGCTAGATTGCTGGGGTTTGGATCCAGCACATGTGACTTTGGACAAATTATTTAACTTCTCTGCACCTCATCTTCTTCACTTGTAAAATCGGGACAGTAATGAAATCTACCTTAGGATTTTTATGAGGATTAAACTACATGAGTAAACCCATGTAGTTTGCCAAAACTAGTCCCTGGCATATAGTAAATGTTCAGTGAATGTGAGTGATTATTTAATATTTTGTTACCAGCGTCTACTGAGTATTTGAGTTACTGTGTAAGAAAACCACCCTAATGATGGGGAAAACCATCAGGTGCTGGGACGCGGCCCCTCGCTGCCTCCCTGCAGCTCTGCATCCCAGCAGGCCGGTGCCACGCAGGGCCGGCTGGAGGCCGCAGGGGGCGGCTGTGCGGGTACGCGCTGCTGGAGCCGGGCCTGGTGTGCCAGTCCGCGCCCGCGGTCTATGCTTGGCCGCCTGCTCCCGTCCCCTGGTCGCGCTGCTTGCGCGATCCTGATTGGGTACTTTTTGAATCCCACTGTTCCCGATTGGATGTTATAGCTTGTTCCTGATTGGATGTTATGGCTCATTGCTGATTGGATGTTAACGCTTGTTGCTGATTGGCAGTTAATGCTTGTTGCTGATTGGACGCTTTTTGAGTCCTACTAAAGGTATAAAAGCAGGAGGAGACGGGGAAGGGGGGGGTCGTCAGAAGATCAGAAGTCAGCGGAGCATGCTGACGGAATAAAGGCCGTTCTCCACTCTCCGTGTGCTGCTCGGTTATTTCCCTGGTCAAGAGCTGTTGTGAGAGCTGTTAACACTTGCGGGAACACTAAAACTCCATGGTTTAAAATAACAAAGCAATTTACCTTGTTCACTATTCTGTAGGTTAGCAATGTGAGCTGGGCTCGGTTGAGCGCTTCCTCTGCTGGATTCTCTGGGGATCACTCAGGTGGCTGCAATTACTTGGCAGTTACCGCAGTTACCTAGGCTGCCTGGACTTCTCCCCTTTGTGGTAGACTGGGGCTATGTCTCCAGTAGGCTGCATGGACTTCTCCCCTTTGTGGTCCAGGGTTCCAACAGTAGCCCAGAGAGGACAAGCCCTGGCAAGTGAATGCGTTTCAAGCCTTTATTTGCATCACGTTTGCTCATGTCCCATTAGCCAAGGTAAGTCACAGATCAAGCCTAGATTCAAAGGATGGACACACAAACTTTATATCTCCATGAGAAGAGAGGCAAAGTCATAATGCAAAGGAGCATCCTTCAGGGATGCAAGCATTTTCACAGCCGGTTGAATGGTCTACAATACTGGGCACCAGATATGTAAGCAGCGCTCAGTTCTGGAAGCCGGAAGGGTTGCTTTCCTGGTCCTCAGGGCTCAGATTATCAGGAGAAGGGCTAAGACAATATGCAAAACAACTGTGCTGCAAGGTCAGAACTTGATAAGTGCCCTACATAGGAACAGTTAAGTGCTAAGGGAGTTCAGATCACAGAGATCCTATACAGCTGATGGGGGTGGGGGGGTATCAGTGGGTTGAGAAGCCTTTGTTAGCTTGACCTTGAAGTGTGGTTAGAATCTGGACATATGGAGATGGGGGAAATGATATTCCAGGTGGAAGGAAGTGCAAAGTTAGGAAAACAAGGCATGTCTGGAAAATCCAAACCCCTCTATTATATCTGGAATGTGGAGGCCACAGAGGCGGCTGCAGGACATAAGACTGGACAGATAAGCTGGGGTCCAGCTGTGGGCGAGCTTGCATTTGAACTTCATTCTACAGGCAATGGGGAGCCACTGAATATTTTTCAGGTGACAAGTGAAATGAACTGTATTATAAGAAGACTCCTTTGCCAGTAGTCTATAGGATGGCTCAGGGTGGGGATCAAGAAGGAAAGAGGTCGTCCTAGTGGGTCTAGGGAGAGGGGTTGGCCAGGGCAGTAAGCGTGGGAAATATCTGGACAGATCCTGATGAGTAACTGCAAATGGGGCATGAAAAAGTGTCAAAGGTGACTCCAAGTTTGCCAGGATCAGTGCCTGGAAGATGGCAGAGGGGAGGAGATTCATTTACAAAGCACGGGCGTCCAAGCAAGAACAGGTCTGAAAGGAACTCGTGGGTGCAGGGACTATGTGGGACATGCAGGTAGTGTCAGATGGGGCAGGATCCAACATCACATCACGCTGACCGTGGAAGGAGGAAGAAGAGAAAGGGGAGTCGAGTTTGCTGGGGCAACATGGAACACAGTGTTTCAAGGCGGTTAACTGTTAAGTGTCAGATGTGGCCAAATGATTGAGAAGGAAGAGTAAAGACTCCTCAGCAGATTTGACAGTGAGAAGGTCTCAGGTGACTTTCCAGGAGAGCAGAGGAGGCTGAAGTCCCACACGCTCTGAGGGGCAGCAACAGGCAACCTGCTCTCTAGAGTTCAAGGTTAGAAAGATCCCCTGGACTTACATGACCCCGGCGCTGGCCTCTTTCCACTTCAGATCTACCAGATTGAAGGAAATCTTAAAAATAGAACCAACACTGCCATTTCTTTCCACCCTAACAGAGGGAGCATGCTGGATGCTCCCTGCCCGGTCACTCTCCCTCCCGCCCACTGGCTGGATGTCAGGACTGCCCAGGGAGACAGGCGTTGGCGGGACAGGTAGCTGTTTACTTCCTAGTGGAGCCCTGCTGTTCTCATAGCCCAGAATAGTTCCACAGCCCCCTTCCACAGGCCTGGGGACGAGGAACCTCACTGTTAGTTTTCGGGACAGTTCTGGGCCTCACCTCTTCCCCTCTCTGCATCAGGGTCCTCATTTAGGAACTCTCAGAGGGGGTAAGCTGTGGGTTCAAAGGGTTCAAGACTACTAATTTCCTAATTATCTCCCCCCTCTGGGCTCCGGAAGAGGGCAGGACTAATAACTGAGTGTGCCACACAGACATTTTGGTTGGGATGAAATTTCCCCAGCTCTTAAACAGTTGATTAAAGGATTACATGGGCAGAGCTGGGAAAGAAAAAAAAAAGGGAATAGAAGAGGGTGGGAGGGCTGACTCCATCTGGATTGAGGCAGGCTCTGCCCAGGGAGCCCACTTCCAGTAGAGAATTGTGGGGGGCTTCTCTAACTCATGGTGCCCCTGGGGTTTGGGCTGAGGTCTGACTGCCCAGTGTTTAGAAGGTGTCCAGGGGTAGGAGAAATACTCACTTCTCTGGACACTCTTAGAAAATCTGAATTTTTTTTAACCATGTAAATGTATCACTTTAGAAAATATTTTTTAAAATATGACCACATTTCTCTTTTCCTTCTGGCAGTAATTCATCATTTGCTTCTGTTAGATAATTAAAAGCCAGGCACCGCTTCTCTGGGGCTATTTTCAAAGGACCTCCACCATCTCAAGCAATGTTGGAGCCGAAAGGAGGACGAGGGTCACCGAATCTCATTTTACAGTTGACAAAAGTACAACCCAGAGACTCCAGTGACTTGGCCCGGGTTATAGAGCTCTTTAATCTTATTTTATTTTAAAATCCTGGTGATGGCCATGGGGGAGGGGCAGTCTCCTGGACTGCCGGATTGGGGGCTTGAGAGTTTCTGAGACTCCGCCAAGGAGAAGGAAGGTGTACCTTCCGCCCCACACCTGGCCCAGCTACCGCGGGGCGACTGACAGCTTGGTTTCCCTTCCCTCCTTCTTCAGTTGGTCTTTATTCTTCCAAAGAATCCGTGAGAATCCGGGACAATAGTGTGGGCTGGAGACTCAGCTCACACTACACTTCCTTTCTCTCCTCAAATAGTCCTTATTGGCCACTGGGGTATAGACCAGGACAAAAGGGAAAATGACCCATTTTTAGATAGTCTGGGCCACACATTTGGAGGCTTTCTTTCCTGGCCTCCGCCTCTGGAGTGCACCATCAACAAAGTTTCACTCCTGGCAGGATCCGCTTTGACAGCAAGAATGTTTCCTAGTGTGCTTGGCATTGCAAAGGGATGATTAAGAATGGGAGAGGGGTCCGCCACCTGCGAGGGAACCAGTTGACTGCGGAAACAGGCTACTTCCTGGCAGGAACAGGAGCTTCTTTTGGGGAAGGAAGCTAAGGAAGAGGGAGAGTAAGGGCAGTCTGTGATTCGCATAAAGTGCTGGTGATTCGCCTGGTTTTTTGCTATGAATACAAGGCGGACCCCGGGGTGGCAGGAGGAAGGTAGTGAGCTTAACTGTTTACAATGCAGCAAATATTTTCAGGGACTTTTCGGTGGACAAAATGTCCAGCCCATCCCGAGACACGCTCCACGCTCCCCCGACCTGGTCAATGGATGCACAGTTCAAAGTCCTGAAGCTGAACTTTCTCACCGAGCCAGAGATAAGTCAGCCATTTTCACTGGCTGGCAATGATTAACCCACCTCTCCCTCCACCTGGTGTCCCCAACATGTTTTTCTAAAACATGAACTGGGCCACTCACTGAGAAGGTGACAGCAGTTAATCCGGCCAGTTTGCCCTATTCCCCACTAAACACCTCCCCCACTGGTCACTTGGAAAGGTGAGGGAATAAAACCACACAAAAGAAGTAATTTTAAAAAATAAAACTGTTCATCTTATAGTTTGGGCTGTAAGACTTCGGAGGAATCTACCCTGCTGCTCAGACGTAGCTGTGGATTGAAGCTAGGTTTTGTACCCCTGTTGCAGTGTGGACAAGACCCAGTCTAGATATAACAACCGAGTGAAGGACAGACCAGTAGCTCCTCTCCCTACAGAGCCCAGGGGCCCAGCCAGAATAGAGGATTCGGCTTCAGGTAAAATCCGACTTTCTTTTTAGTTAATAAATGCAATTTTTGATGAGGTGTGTGGTAAATTGTGGCTCCTTTCCCTCCTTGCTTTCCCATCTGCAAATAAACTCATTTGAGTGAATGAGTCAACCTTGCCCTGGGAGAAGGTGCCAGAACACTGGAAGCAGCTGCACTTATTTAATAGCAAACCAGACTGTACATTCTGGCATCTTTTCTTCATGTCCTTCACAAACCACGATCCCGAAGCCTGAGTAACATAGTGAGACCCTGTCTCAAAAAAATAAACCAATCAACAAATAAAATTATTACTTTCTGACCCTAAGAGATATGGAGCCAATACTGAGAAGAGGACTGATCTCAGGAGAAAGAGCCTGAGGAGCGCCCTGCTCATGTACCCAGCCAAGAGGAGCCCAAAGAATGTTCCACCCTTACTGGTTCCTGGAATCAGCTGGCCATTTCCCTAGAGGACATGAATAAAACTTGAGTCTTCTCTGCTGAAGACAAAATAATAGGGAACTCACTAATATTTGTACAAATGAGATGTGGTTTCCCTCTGAACATCCCCCAGTTTGCATCGTTGTGTAAATATCTGGCCTCCCTTGTCCCTCTAGACTGGCAGGGGCCCGGAGGACAGCCAGAATTTCACTTTTCATTCCTCAGAGAGCCAGGCGTGGTGCTTTGCTCAGAAAATGTCAGTTGAATTAAACTGGAGAACTTCTTGAAAGGGAAGATGGCAGGAGTTAGGGGGAGATGGTGGGATCCCCTCTCTGGAGACAGTTCTTTAAAGAGTGGATTTTCAGCAAAACCACCAGCCACTCAAGTGCACAATATTCTCCTCGTATATTCACAGGACCCTCGAGGATCCAGAAGTTTTCAATTCAGTCAGCTTTCTAATAGGCTTGGGTCCTGCTGGGCCTCATCTCTTTTTGCACATGATAAAAATTGGCTGGAGAAAGCAGAAAAGGGCCGGAAGGTAGAATGGGGAGGACTAGTCTCATGATGTGATGAACGGTTGCTCTGACCAAGGAGGTCCTCCCCCCGGGCTGGCAGCCTGCCAGGGAGATGTGCACACTGCCGCTGTGTGCCCAGAATGGCATATCAGCTCCATCAGCACTCCTTATCAGCAGTGCATGCTCCCTGAGCTTCCTCAGAAGATAGTGCCCTCCACTTGCTCCCCATATGCTGAGCACATGACTGAGCCCCGCCCGACTCAGAGACCCTGGCTCTCAGCAGCCCTGAAGAGTCCCAGACAGTGGCCTTTGGATGTTTTGTCAGAGGGTCAGCCCCATCTGCCCTCAACTCGCCTCAAACCATAGAAACTCCAGTCCCAGAGATCACCACAGTACTTACTCAATACTTTCTAGAAGGTTCACCTCTTCTGGTGAGGCCCCTACCTGTGGCCCAGCAGTTCTGACAGTGCAGAACACACATTCTGCCCCCAACGCTGCCTAGCACAGGCTTCCTTCGCACCCACCCACAGCCACCTCCGCATTTCCTGCTCTCTGGGCTGGCTGTGGCAGGAGATGGTTGCTTGGACCAGCAGAAATGATGAGGTCAAGGGCAATTGGAGTCGGCTTGAGCTGGGTGGGAGCCCATGGGGGGATGGGGATGCGACTCCAGCTCATGCCTCTTGGATGATGATCTAATCATTTCTAGCACGGAATGCTGTCAACCTTTGCTACAGACTCATTAGCTATGAGTTTATTTTCCCTGTCCTCAACCAACCCCTTCCATGTCAATATGGACTTTCTGATGGGAAATTCAGGGAGGTGTTTTCAAGTTTCCTTCCCACTGGCTCTTATCTTTGAAGATGCATTAATCCATCCCCTAATTCATTCCCCTGCTCCTTTCAGAGTCCTAGGTGACCCAAGCGTGAGGTTCTTGGTCTCTCTACTGTTTGCAGCTGATATATATATATATCACTTTGGAAATCTGCCTGTCCCAGAACCCAGATTGTTAATCCAAAGAAGCACGGGCACCCCTCATGGGCAGAGGGCTCCTGAGAGTAACTGCACCATGGCCCTCTGTCCAGGGAAGGGAAAGCAGCTGCTCTCTGTAAATGCACATAGTCATACAGAAATATGTGTCTGAGCTCTCTCCATATATATAGTTCAAGATGATATATATGTGAAAGAAAGCTCAATTTGTGCATATATATATATGAAAGAAAACTCAAGATACAGATACTCTTTCTCAGAAATAACTAAAACTTTCAAACTTTTTCTCCAGAGTCCCCAGTTATCTGTTTGCCAGTGTTCTTTTCAGAACCACGCATTCATCATATAGTCATTGCATGAACATATATTCATTCTGTTGCTTAAACTTATGAGTTAAAGCCCCAAAGGTTCTAACCTTAAGGTTATTAAACAAATTAATCACTGCATTCAAAAATGATTACTTTCTAGACAGGCACGGTAGCGCGTGCCTATAATCCCAGCTACTCGGGAGGCTGAGGCAAGATGATGGCTTGAGCCCCGGAGTTCGAGACTAGCTTGGGTAACATAGTGAGACCTCATTTCAAAAAAATAAGCAAACAAACAAATAAAATTATTACTTTCTGGCCCTAAGAGATATGGAGCCAGTACTGGGAAGAGGATTGATTTCCCAACCCAGAGACAGGTCATAGATTCTAATATAGCTAAGGAAGGACCAGCGAGATGTCAGTCCCCAGTACAAAATAGAACTTTAATATTTTAAAATTAATAACTTAAAATGTGCACAGTTAGATCATCAAGACTTTTCTTTGTCCCCAAGTGAGTGCAATTGCACACCGAGGAAATCAGACACCTGTGCTTAGGAAATCAGACACCTTTGCAAGAATTGTGGTGGATTTAGACTCTGTCCTGTGTCTCCAACCTGGTTTCGGGGACCAGGAGGGCAGCCCCTGGCACTGTCAAGCAGCATGCCAAAGTTAATAATTGGCCCTGCTGAGTACATGGCCGATCAGGCTGTTTTTGTGTGCCTGTTTTTCTATTTTACGTAAATCACCCTGAACACGTTTGCATCAACCTACTGGTGATGCACCTTTGATCAATAAATTTTAGACAAATGTAGTTTTTGAGTCCAAAGATCAGGGCTGGGTTGACCTGCAGACTGGATACAGGGTGTATAAAACAGGGGCAAGGCACAGGCTGATAGCAGAGCAATCACCACCAGGACTGAAATAAGTGCAAGGGCTCTGCCGACGGCTTCCTGAGGTGCCAGGGAAATGAGGATGGAGGAGGGAATGAACGCTCTCCATGACTTTGGGATCCAGTCAACACGCTACCTGCAGGTGAATTACCAAGACTCCCAGGACTGGTTCATCTTGGTGTCTATGATCGCAGACCTCAGGACTGCCTTCTACATCCTCTTCCCCATCTGGTTCCATCTTCGAGAAGCCGTGGGCATCAAACTCCTCTGGGTAGCTGTGATTGGAGACTGGCTCAACCTTGTCTTTAAGTGGTAAGAACCCTCCAGGGAGGCGATCGGCAGGAAAAGCGACTGGCATTCCCTCTGGAAATGTCTGTCCATCAGAAGCTGCTTTCCCAGTGCTATTTGGGAAGACACCGTCTACTTCCCTCCCTTGACTTTGGATCATCTGCATAAAGAGGGAGGGCAGAGAAAACCTGTCAGTGAGTTGAAAATACAGGAAAGCCTATTTCATATGGCTTGAAGGGGTGGACAGACGGTTGAATTTAGTGAAAAGTCTGAGGCTTTTTGCAGGCTTTGAGCAAAGGGACAGTTTTATTACTTTGAAGCAGAATGATAACATAAGGATAGGTGTATGAAAGAAGAAAAAGGATGTATGAAGAAAGGAAATATAGATGATTCAAACACCTGTTGTGTGGGGTAATGAAAAGTAACAAGGCTCCAGCCCTTGTTCTGCTACCTACCAACTACCTGTCCTTGGCAAGTCGTATCAACTCTCTGAGTCTCTGTTTTATGATCTATGATAATCATAGTTAACATTTATTGAACACTTAGTATATGCCAGGCCATGTGCTAATTGCTTTCTTGTGGGGCATTTACTACTATGTCACAGATAAAGAGACCAAAGCGCTGAGTTAAATTAGACCAACACGGTTAGTAAATGGCAGAGCCAGGATTGAAGCCCAGGCAGGCTGGCATCAGAGCCAATGCTCTTACGAACTGTTATATCCAGTGCTGATTAACTGACTCTCTGGGTGGGGACGGGGAACCCGAGTTTAGCACTTGCCAATTTCCGTTGTGTAAATATTCCCATTATGGCCACTTCCAAGATACCGATGGTTCTGGCTTGCAAAATTCCTGAGTTTTTAACAATTGACTCTTGTTAGCCACCTGACTCTAGCACGCTACTGGCTTGGCCTCTATTTCATCATCTAAAAACTGAAGGGGACCAGCTGCCCTCTAAGACTTATCATCCCTAGAACTACCTATGTCTACCATCAGGCAATTCTTAAGATCTCTTCCAGCTCTAATTTCCTTTGGTCATAACAATAAAAGTTCTTCAGAGTAGGGGGAAAAATTGTTGTTAGTTTCTGGAGCTCAAGGCAGACTGATGGGATGCCTAAAACCTCTCTCGAAAAAAGCTACTAAATTTTATCTGTAATGTCCCCTTCAGCAGCATGCCCCTAAAAAAATAAAAATAAAGGGTTATTCCAAACATCTGATCTCAATTAAAGAACCATGGATTCTCTCTGGGTTGATGGAGGTCAGAGGTAGTGGCCGTCCCTCATTTCTGTGAGAAATCAATCTTCTACCAGTGCAGGGAAAAAGAGTCATCCTGACTGACACTGTTATTGAAAGCTTGGCACTTGTCCCCGAGGCCACATCAGAAGAACAGGACAAGTGGTTGAGGAAAAGGAAAGAGAAATTTATTAATTTGCCAGCAAATGAGGAAAACAACAGACTCCTGTCTTAAAGTTCCAATTTTCCTAACTATAGGCAGAAATACGGAGCTTTTAAAGGGAGGGTTCTCAGCTTTAGGCTATTGTTGTTCAACTATAGCTAATGACATTCCCCTGCCCCTAGCAACCACTGGTGTGAGGGAGGGATATACGTTTTAGTTCCGAAAAAAGTCGGGGGAAGTTTTAAAGAGACAGAAAACATTTCTACCCTTTTTCAGGCGGTTCCCTCTATTACAATTTGACACCTGTTTCCACAGTGAAAACATTCCTAGTGCTTTCAAAGGGGAAATGGTTTGTCTGAGATAGTCTGTTTCAAAGCAGGGAGGATACAGGGCAAGCGTCTAAAGCTGTCTACATCCTCACAGACAGCAATTCTGGTGGGGACAGAGACCACGTCTCCTGCAGAGCTTGTCATTGGGGCTGAGGTGGCTTCTCTGATGTTAGAGAAAATGCAAGACTCCCTGAGGCCCAAATAAAGAGAAGAGGGAACCTGTAGTATATGCAAATCCAAGTTGCAAACCATATGCATTCTTCCAGGACAAATGCTTCTTGGGGTTTAAAAAAAAGTCGCTGGGTGCTTTGCTCAGGCCTGTAATCCTAGCACTTGGGAGGCTGAGGCTGGAGGATTGCTTGAAGCCAGGAGTTGGAGACCAGTCTGAGCAAGAGCAAGTCCCCGTCTCTACATTAAACAGAAAAAAATTAGCCGGGCATGGTGGCATGTGCCTGTAGTCCCAGCTACTCGGGAGGCTGAGGCAGGAAGATCGCTTGAGCCCAGGAGTTTGAGGTTGCAATGAGCTGTGATGATGCCTGGGCAATAGAGCGAGATCCTGTCTCAAACAAACAAACAAACAAAAAAGTCACATTGCTGCCATTAATATGGATTTTAGAATCTTGGGGTTATTTATTTATTTATGTTTGAATAGGTGATACATTCAAATGGTTCAAAATGCAAACATTTTATAAGGATGTGTCATAAAAAGTCTCCCTCCCACTCTTCTCCCCAGTTACCCAGTTCTCCTTCCTGGAGGCAACATGTGGGTCTTCTCTTCAAGCTATTCTCTCTTCTCCAAGGTGTGGGCTTCTGGCAAAAGCATCCATTCAGTAACTCCAGACACTGGTTCCGTTTTTCCACAGGATTCTCTTTGGACAGCGCCCATACTGGTGGGTCTTGGACACCGACTACTACAGCAATACTTCTGTGCCGCTGATAAAGCAGTTCCCTGTCACCTGTGAGACTGGACCAGGTAAGAGTCCAGAGCTGGGGATGGCTCTTCAGAGTTGCCCTGAGCAGAGTCAAGGAGACCAGGCCTTTATGCCCCGATATAGACCAGTTAGTGGGTGCAGGCTGCCCCTAGGGAGAGTGTAACCTTGAAGGTGGCTTTATTCAGCCTAGGGCGATGCCTGGAGAAGGCCGAGAGCGGAGGGCCATTGGCCATCACTCTCTCAACAGCAGGAAATAAGTTCTCCCATCCGGGAAGTGCTCTGGGTAGCACATCTCCTGACCCTCTGTCTCCCAGGGCAGAGGAATCGGGAATGGGAACCAGTTGCAGTATAAGTGGTCAGAGTAGGACTCACTGGGAAGGTGAGATCTGAGTTAAGACTCGAAGGATGTGAGGGAGTCAGCCAGGAAGTTTCTGGCAGAAGAGCTGTCTAGCCAGAGAGGATCATCATGCAAAGGCCTGAGGTGGGAGCCTGCCTGGCAGGTTTACAGGAGAACAATGAGGCCACGTGCCGGAGCAGAGTGAGCCAAGGAGAGAGTAGAACAGAAGTGATGGACAGCAGGTCAGTTTGCAACTGTGCACCCAGTATGTTGATTCTTTGTGTAATCTCCAGACTGTGTATAACTACAAGAGCAGGAATCTTCTCTGGTTTTTCACACTATTATATTCCCAGAGCCTTGCACAATGCTCCACACAGAATAGGATGTCAATAGACAACAACAGATAAACAAGTTATGGATAAATGAGTGGATGGTAGGATGAATGGGTGGATGCATGGGTGGGTGGATGGATGAATGGGTGGGTGGATGGACAAATGGCTGGGTGGATGGATAGGTGGGTGGATGGATGAATGGGTGGGTGGATGGACAAATGGCTAGGTGGATGGATAGGTGGGTGGATGGATCGACAGATGGCTGGGTGGCTGGGGGGATGATATCCCTGGAAGTCTCCCAGATGAACACCTTTTCACCTTTAGTCCATTCATCTCTTTCCTGCCTTTTAGGGAGTCCCTCCGGCCATGCCATGGGTTCAGCAGGTGTATACTATGTGATGGTCACATCCACCCTCTCTATCTTTCGGGGAAAGAAAAAGCCAACCTACAGATTTCGGTAAGAACTCATCACTGGGGTGGGTGGTGAGGGCAGGAGGTGGCACTGATTACAGTTGTGGCACTTTCACTGAGGGTGAACACTAGAGTCACAGGACATCAGGCTGGAAGGGACCCATGAGTGCAACCCCTTGTTTCACAGATAAAGAAACCAGGAGGCCTAACACCATAAACGGGCATCTACAGATCAGCTAGTGAGGTGGCAGCAGGGCTTAAACTAAAACCCATTTCTGTACCAACCATGGAGTCACCCCATCCAGGTTAAAATAACCAGAGAAACATAGGACAGTCCTACTCCAGGGAATTCTGGGTGTGTAGCCAATAGGGAGGTTAGAATTCATATACCTAAATGTTCACCACTTGCTACAGCTTTTGAGTAGGGGCTTCAATTCACAAAAATTCCACTGATGGCACCTAAGTTTGCCAGGCTCCAGCATTCCTGCTGGGCTGCTTTCCTTGCGGGAGGATCGCACCTAGCTTGTTATGATTGCTTCTTCCATTGCAGGTGTTTGAACATCATTTTGTGGTTGGGATTCTGGGCTGTGCAGCTGAACGTCTGTCTGTCGCGAATCTACCTTGCTGCTCATTTTCCCCATCAGGTCGTTGCTGGAGTCCTGTCAGGTATCTATGCTCCGACCCCCTTTCTCCCCCCCTCACCCTATTTCTCCCTAATCAAAACAAAATCCCAGCATTTCAGCCATGTTCTGTGTGTGATCGATGCTGTTAGCCTTTCAGTGGGTTGAAAGTCAAGGGTGGGTGATTCGAAATGATTGATTTCTATAGGAGTGCATGGATCTACACAACTAAGTGTGTAGAAAAGCTATATTACATCAGATTAACTCACCAAATTGAATTAGTTTAAAATCTCAGCATTTTTTTTTTTTTTGAAACAGAGTCTCACTCTGTTGCCTGGGCTAGAGTGCTGTGGCGTCAGCCTAGCTCACAGCAACCTCAAACTCCTGGGCTCAAGCAATCCTTCTGCCTCAGCCTCCCGAGTAGCTGGGACTACAGGCATGCGCCACCATGCCCGGCTAATTTTTTCTATATATTTTTAGTTGTCTGACTAATTTCTATTTTTAGTAGAGACGGGGTCTCGCTCTTGCTCAGGCTGGTTTCAAACTCCTGACCTTGAGCGATCCACCCGCCTCGGCCTCCCAGAGTGCTAGGATTACAGGTGTGAGCCACTGCACCCAGCAGGTTGGTTTTTAATATAGCCACAAAGTTGAGCCACCTCCCCCGGCCTACATTCTTTATTTCTTACTGCTCTTCATTTGGAAGTGGGCCCTAAGTTAATATTCAGGGAATCTACCAAATTTAACAAATTAACACAGTGCTCTAAGAAAGCACTTTATTTAAATACATTCGTTTGCAAACCTAATAGAGATCTGTAGTTGATCTCTTTTATAGGTTCGGAGTTTTGAAAGTCTCTTTTCTTAGATGTAGTTAATAAGGGGCAACAAAGATTTAGGTTAAGCATAAGGAAGATTTTGTGGGAGGCACTAGAATATGAGACCTGAAGGAAATTGTGGAATTTTCCCCTGGAGATCTGTAAGAGCAGAACACAGTACCTTCGAAGAAGAGTGTTTAGAACAAGGGAGCTAATGGTCTCATGGTAATCACAAAAGCAGCACAGCATCTAGGACTAGATTCCCTGTTTGGGGAAGAACCTGGAAGCCACATGAAAAACCTGGGAATGTTTAGGTTACAGAGAATAACTATCTTCAGGCCGGGCGAGGTGGCTCATACCTGTAATCCTAGCACTCTGGGAGGCCAAGGTGGGAGGATCACTTGAGGTCAGGAGTTCAAGACCAGCCTGAGCAAGAGTGAGACCCCTGTCTCTATTAAAAATAGAAAAATCAGCCAGTCATGGTGGTATGCGCCTGTAGTCCCAGCTACTTGGGAGGCTGAGACAGGAGGATCGCTTGAGCCCAGGAGTGTGAGGTTGCTGTGAGCTAGGCTGACGTCACAGCACTCTAGCCCAGGCAACAGAGCAAGATTCTGTCTCAAAAAAATAAAAATAAAAAAGGAATAACTGTCTTCAAATGTGTGACTAAGGGACTACATTCACAATTTACTAACTTCTGCGGAAAGAACTGAGACCAATGGATGGTATTAGAGGAGGATGGGTTTCAGCTCAGCATGAGGAAGAACTATTTAGCAATCAAATCCATTCAAAGATGAAATGGGCTGTTCTAGTGGGAGTGAGCTCTCCACACCTGGGGGTATTCAAGTAGAGACAGGAGGATCCCTGACAGGAAACTTGCATACAGTGGGAGGATGTATGTGACATGACACTTACATCTGAAAGAGTAGGCTGAGAACAGGCTGGAATAAACCAGGTGACCCTCCAATCCGGTGTCTCGTGATTTAATTCCACAATGGCAGACAGATGGCATGTCACCTACTGATGCAAATCCATCTCTCCTGAAGGTCCAGAATCCTCCCTGTCTCTCACAGTCATTCTTTCTTCCGCTCAGGCATTGCCGTGGCTGAGACTTTCCGCCACATCCAGGGCATCTACAACGCCAGCCTCAAGAAATATTTTTTCATCACCTTCTTCCTGTTCAGCTTTGCCGTCGGCTTTTACCTGCTGCTAAAGGGGCTGGGTGTAGACCTCCTGTGGACTCTGGAAAAGGCCAAGAGGTGGTGCGAGCGGCCAGAATGGATCCACATTGACACCACGCCCTTCGCCAGCCTCCTCAAAAACCTGGGGACCCTCTTTGGCCTGGGGCTGGCACTCAACTCTAGCATGTACCGGGAGAGCTGCAAGGGCAAACTCAGCAAGTGGCTCCCATTCCGCCTCAGCTGCATCGTGGCCTCCCTCGTCCTCCTGCATCTCTTTGACTCCTTAAAACCCCCGTCCCAAATCGAGCTGATCTTCTACGTTCTGTCCTTCTGCAAGAGTGCCACAGTGCCCCTGGCATCCGTCAGTGTTATCCCCTACTGCCTCGCCCGGGTCCTGGGCCAGCCGCACAAGAAGTCTTTGTAAGGGATGTGGAGTCTTCAGTATTTGAAGTCCATGACTCTGCCAGGGTTGAGGGGGACTAGAGTCTTCTGCCAGCCCATTTCGAGGCCAGAGGTGCTAACGTCAGCTCAGGGGACCCCCCTTGTACAATCCTAATCACATAGGGTGATGTTTTTGAAAAGCCAATGCAGCTATTTGAGAAAGCCTTGACTGTTAGAAGTGGGGTCATTCTGGATTTTTCCCTGAAGATTTACCTGTTCTTCTGCCAGATATACCAAAGCAAAGACTTCTAGGTAGGGCCAGCTCACAAGCCCAGGCCTGAGATCCCAGATGAGAATTTCCTACTTGTGCTCATCATTACCAAGAAAAGGAGAGAGAAGCAGTGGATTTGATAGGGAAAGAAGGATGGATGAAGGCGGAGTTTTTAGTATGTTGCATATCATGTAGACTATGTGCCAAGCAATGTCTACATGGCTTCAATTATATGCTAAGGCACTCTCAATCATGGGAGACCAACCTAAAGTATAACTAATCAGTGGTTAATGGGGTAATTCTGCTTCTTGTATTTTTCTACTATACAAGCATGTATATAATACATTCATCATTGTGTTTACTTGGATTTCTGAATGGCTGCAGTGACCTACACATAGTACCAGGTCAGACTATTCAGGCATAGTGGACTTCTCTATCACATTACATCTTCCTCCTTATAAGCCCAGCTCTGCTTTCTCTGCTTTCCCCAGAATTTTCCACTGGCTCCACATCCGCCCTGCTAGATCTTCAGGTGGCTAATGGGCAACCCTGTGGGGATGCTTTTTGTATGTTGCAGTTAAACTCCAAAATCTTGGACAAAATAGCAAGGCGAGGGCCAGGATTCCTCTCTCCAGAAGGTCACTCCAATGTTACTTTGATTCCTGGAGGGTAAATATGACTCCTTTCTCTATCCCAAGCCAACCCAGGCACATTCTTAGAAGAAAAGCCAATTCCTACTTGCCTATTCTCCAATCTCAGCTGATTTGCAGAATATGTCCTTAAAAAAAAAAAAAAAAG
>VBSM01003215.1:13393289-13419372 GCA_008086735.1 Cheirogaleus medius | reverse complement strand
AAAAAAAAAAATTTAGGAGACGATAAATGATTTCCAGAAGGCCACAGTTTGTCCCTGGATTCCCCACTTTTGGAAACACCTGCATACTCCACAATCATGGACAAGTATAATTCACAAAGAACAGGAGAATCAGGAACCTCCTGAAGCTTCCCTTTGGGCTGGCTGAAACAGCAGGGCTCTGCCGTCCTTGTTTTCTGGCAGAAGCCTCGGCAACCATAGGCTCACAGCACCCTCTGCTGTTAAACTGCAAAAGATGGTGCTGGGATTTGGAGACTGAGATTGCTAAAGGATTCTGGTCTGGGGCAAGAAGCAAATTACTTGAGCAAAAGAAATTCGAAATCATTTTCATGCCTCTGAAAAATAAATAAATTGATAGATAAGGAGCCAGGCGTGATGGTATGTGCTTGTAATCCCAGCTATTTGGGAGGCTGAGGCGGGAGGATCACTGGAGCCCAGGATTTCAAGGCCAGCGTGGGCAACATAGCAAGACCCCATCTCTTAAAAAAATTGATTAATTAAAAAAAATTAGTTGTCATGCAAAGCTTCAGAATGAGTTAATTTTGCTGGAAACAGACAGCAATGACAAAAAGCAAAGAAAAACTGGGCGGCCGGACTTTTTCAGCAAGGCAGTTTTTGCAGACTTTTCCAAGCTGAGTGGAAATCCCCAACTCACCTACACCAAGGTTCCAAAAACAGGAAAAACACAGTTTTTCTAGTGCCATTTGTGAAACTCATATAATACTGTCTCTATAGAGATCAAACCCAGAGTAACATAGAGGTGAAGACAAACAAGCTTAGAATGAACTGTAGGGAATTAGGGGCATATTCTTTCAGACCCCATAAAGAATAAACTCCTGGCTTTTCAGTTCCAGCATTTCAATACATGTGCTTGCCCTAGGAGAGGTAAAATCAGAGGCTATATGGCAACGTTACAATGGAAGGTTTGCACTTCTATTTATAGCTTGCTTATTTAGTTATATTTCCTTGCCAAATGCACCAAACAGGCTCCATATCCTTAAATGCTCCAGGTCCTAAAATGGCTTATTTAACCCTGAGAGATGCTAGTTTATAAAATAGAAAAGATATCATCCATGTCTAATTTTGTGCTCTTTTAAAATACATTAGTAGACATACTTCTTAGGGGCCGCACAGCACAGTGGTTAAGGGGATGGACCGAGAAACCAGGTTGCAGGTTCACAGATGTGATCCTGCATTTATGACTGAGTGACCTTGGGCAAGATCCTTCTCCCTGTGCCTCCATATCCTCACCTGTGAAATGGCCACAGGACCTACCTCATGTTCTGTTAATTTTTATAAAATACTCAGAACAATGCCTGAGGGAACTATGTAAGTGTTGGTTGAATACCAATCAATTCTTAAATATCAAACAATATAATAAAACAAATTATACAGTGGCATTAAAGTCTACTTTTCACTATTTGGAATAGTAATTGACAGAGGTTTTTATCGACCATTCCTTCTTGCCTGTGTTCATGAGGTCTCCTTCAGGCTATTGTGGGTTTGTCACCTCCTGTCTGCCAAGGTCCAACACAGGGTTTACTTTCTGCTAATGGGAAGAGAGATTGGCCTCCCAGAGACGGAAGAGATGGCCCAGGAGTGGTAGAAGAGGCTCATTTGGGTGAACAGCAATGCTGGCAAGCTTCACGTCAGTCTCATTCTTTGCCTTCCTGTAGCTGCCACATAAAAGGTGCCCAACATATGTACAGCTGGTTCCTTGGTGAATCTAGCAGCCTCTTCAAGACCCTCGTCACCTTCTGGGGCTGGCAGACAATTTGCAGCTCTGGAATGTCTATAAGAAGGAGCTCAGGGACGGCCATCTGGTTGGAAGGAAAACCGGCAGACTTATCTAAAAACACACTACGTTTGCTGCTTGACGTGCGACGGCCTCGGTGCTGAGCTTATGAGAAACTAAATTCTCCTCAAGCCGCCTTTGACGCCGCCACAAGCCTCCCCTGCTCTCTTCCTCCCATTAGTTCACTTGTTCTTTTCCTCTTTAACTCAACAGAATTTATAATTTTACATTTATTTGCTTGTTTCTTTCTTGTCTTTCTTCTCCATGGCTACAGAGACCATGGGACAGGCAAGGTTGCTCACACCTGGAATCCCAGCACTCTGGGAGGCCAAGGCGGGAGGATCGCTTGAGGTCAGGAGTTTGAGACCAGCTTGAGCAAGAGCGAGACCCCCATCTCTACCAAAAATATAAAAATTAGCCAGGCGTCGTGGTATATGCCTGTAGTCCCAGCTACTCGGGAGGCTGAGGCAGGAGGATGGACCGAGCCCAGGAGTTTGAGGTTGCTGTGAGCTAGGCTGATGCCATGACATCCTGCTCAGAGCAACAGAGTGAGATTCTGTCTCAAAAAAAAAAAAAAAAAAAAAAAAGAACAGAGACCATGGCTGCATTATTCACCAATGTGGCCCAGTGCTCACTACTGTGTCTGACACATGCTACACTACCAATAAATATCTGTTGAGCAAGTAAACAAATGAATTCTGTGATTGTTTATTATATGCACAAGTCAACAACAAAAACACAAGTTAGGTGATAGGAAAAGAAGAAGGACTTATATTTTTCAAAAGAAAATGTTGACGCCTCCCTTCTTTCTAAAACACTTGGCTTTTTAAAAAATTAAATTATTTATTTTCATGACAAATAAAAATTATATATTTATTGTGTACAATATGATGTTGTGAAATATGTATACATTGTGGAGTGGCTTCATCAGGCTAATTAACATGCATTATCTCACATACTTATCATTTTTTTGTATGTGATGAGAACACTTAAAATCTACTCTCTTAGCAATTTTCAAGAATATGTTGTGACCAGGTGTGGTGGCTCATGCCCATAATCCAAGCACTTTGGGAGGTTGAGGTAGGAGGATCGTTTGAGCCCAGGAGTTCGAGACTAGCCTAGGCAACATAGTGAGACCTTGTCTCTAGAAAAAATAAGAAAAAGTAGCCAGGCATGGTGGGACACATCTGTAGTCCCAGCCACTCAGGAGGCTGAAGCGGGAGGATTGCTTGAGCCCAGTAGTTCGAGGCTACAGTGAGCTGTGATAGTGCCACTGCACTCCAGCCTTGGGGACAGAGTAGAGACCCTGTCTCTAAAAGAGAAAAAGAAAGAAAGAAAAAAAGAACATTGTCATTAATTACATATGATTACCGTGTTGTACAATAGGTTTCTTCAATTTATTTCTCCTAACTGAAATTGTATATCCTTTGACCTATAACTTCCCTGCCCCCGTCCCCGCCAACACTTGGCTTTGAGGTTGGTGTTTTAAGACAAACAGGGATATTTACCAACAGGCCACAGGTCACTTCTGCAGGGAGTTTATGAAAAGGCTCAGCAAAACAGAGAGAAAGTTGTCCCTGTGAGAGCCTCTTCTGCTCCAGACACAGCCCCAGGCCTGCTCTTGGTTCCCTGGAGTTTGGAGCCTGTCACTTTGCCAATAGTCGTCTGTACAGAAGGTGCAAACTGTTTTGGAGAAAGAAGGAAACTCCTCAATCACTCTTTCCCAAACAGCCCCGGTTGCCCTCTGTTGAGGACACTTTAGTCATAGTTTGGATCAAATTCAGGAAAGGAATGGGAGGCACAGGCGCTTTCTGGAAAGGAGTTTTTCATCAGGGTTTGCTGAGCTGTCCACTTTCCCATCAGTACCAGGCGGGGACCCGGGAGTTTATTTAAGTTCTTATTAAGGGAAAGACCTGGCACTCTGGCATAACTTGGCTGACTCACTTGTTTCCACTCAGGACTCAAAGGTGAAATGGAACACAGGCCATCTGGGGACAAAGCTTTCCTGAAGTGTCTGTCTCCTGCTCTGGGTCCGTCTTTCACCTGGTACCTTTTGTCTTTCGTACCAACATCTGCTCCAGGACCTACACGTGCTCATATATGAGTATAGTCGCCAGGACACTTGTGTGACCTTAGTGGGAGCCACAGCAGCTGTCTTTAGCAACGTATGGGTATTTAAGTAACAAAACTTTCTTAGAAGCCAAGAAGGAGTCCCCCTTGCTATTTCTATGCAGTTAAGAGTGAGTTATAGTGAGACAAGAAAAAAAAAAGTTACAGCAATCGGTGTTCCAGGGTATATAATCTGTGTTTGTGTTTGTGTGTGTATACATAAAACTCTGTTACTTCAATAAATAACTAAACTCATTCTGTTTTGTTTTCTAGTGAACTTCGTAAAAGACAATCCACCCTTTTCCCTGAACACAAACAGCTCCTCTCCCCCTCGCCAAGGGGGACCCATGACAGGCGTGAATGACATCACCAGTTCAAAACCTGCTGCTTTCTTTTACCTTTCTACAACCAATTACCATTTTCACATAATTTGCTCAAGTGTTTATGTCTTGAGTTATTTCAGAAGTTCCCTCTTTCTTAGGACGCCCAGTTCATGTCCCCATTTTTAGGTCAAGAAATTGAAGCTCAGAGAGTGTCTCAGCAGGGAGACCAGACACCCAGCTTTGCCTGACACAGTCCAGCGTTATGGGTGCTCCCGTCCCTTTTGTTCTGGTGTGAGCTTTGGCATACCCTTTTCATTCTTAAAAGTGCCCGATTTTGGATAATAAATTATATGGTCGCTGTAGGTCTCAGTGACCAGAACCCAACCAAGTGATGGTGAGCAGAGACAGCCTCCCAGTCTACTGCTCTTTATTGTACACTGCTGTGGTCTGAACGTTTGTGTCCCCCTGAAAATTCATATGTTGAAATCCTAACTCCCAAGGTGATGGTATTAGGAGGTGGTGCCTTTGGAAGGTGATTAGGTCATGTGGGCAGAGCCCTCGTGAATGAGATTAGTGCCATCATAAAAGAGGCCTGAGAGAGACCTCTTGCACCTTCCACCAGGTGAGGACACGGCATAAAGACAGCTGACCAGGAACCAGTAATGGAACCTTCGCCAGATACCAAATTTGCTAGTTCCTTGATCTTGGACTTCCCAGCCTCCAGAACTGGGAGACATTTTTATTATTTATAAACCACCCAGTTTTTTCATATTAATATTTTGTTATAGCAGCTGGGTCAGACTAAGATACAACCTAAGGAGACAAAGACATAGAGGGACAGCAATCTCACACACACACACACACACACATACACACACACACGAAAATGAATTCATATGGCTCTGTTCAGGGAACTCTGGCTGAGCACCCGTCCCTTTTTTTGGAGGGGTGGAGACAAGGTCTCATTATGCTGCCCAGTCTGATCTGAAATTCCTGGGCTCAAGCAATCCTCCTCCCCTTGGTCTCTCAAAGTGCTCAGATTATAGGCAAGAGCCTGAGCTACCACACCTGGCTCCTATTGAAGCAAATATTTCCCTGACTCCCACTAATGGACTCATTTTGTACAGCATAATTTTATTATTTTTTTTATAGACAGGGTCTCGCACTGTTGCCTGGGCTGGAATGCAGTGGCATCATCATAGCTCACTGAGGGCTTGGACTCCTGGGCTCAAGTGATCCTCCCACCTCATCCTCCCGAGTATAGCCTGACTTTTATACTTTTTTTGTTTTTGTTTTGAGACAGAGTCTCACTTTGTTGTCCGGGATAAAGTGCCGTGGCATCAGCCTAGCTCACAGCAACCTCAAACTCCTGGGCTCAAGTGATCCTTCTGCCTCAGCCTCCCGAGTAGCTGGGACTACATGCATGTGTCACCATGCCCAGCTAATTTTTTCTATATATTCTTAGCTATCCAATTAACTTCTATTTTTGGTAGAGACGGGGTCTCACTCTTGCTCAGGCTGGTCTCGAACTCCTTACCTTAAGTGATCCTCCCGCCTCGGCCTCCCAGAGTGCTAGGATTACAGGCGTGAGCCACCGTGCCCGGCCCTGACTTTTATGCTTTTATCCAAAACATGGTACTCTGAGACAAGGAAGATGTGGAGTATAGAGTGCGCCATTTATGTTTCAAAAAAGGGAAGATTTATACACATCTATTTTTTAAAATACTACGTAAGAAACTGATAACAGTGGTTGTCTCTGGAGAAGGAAATTGGGTACCTCAATGGCAGGGTTGGAGGAAGATTTTTTCCTGAATATAGGCTGGATAAGGAGGAAGAGTTTTTAAAAATACATTTTTAAATCTCTGGGTAGTGCTTTGCCTAGCCCTGGGCAGCCTACTAAAGCGGCATCAATCCTCCTGAGTTGCCCCAAAAACTCAAAACTGAAATTCCCTGTCGTTCTGACCACACCCCTCACCCCTGCAGCCCAGCTACCCCACTTACCTGCCATCTGGCTCCAGCTGGAGCCCTGAAATCCCAAGAGCTGTCTCATGGCTTTCAATCTTACCAGACAAGCTGGTTCAGCTTCTTTTGCTTGGGAGATTAATTGCACCCTGTCGTTCTATCCCTAGGGGGTCTTGAGAAAAAAATGATTCCTCACCAGAAGCTCAGTCTATGCTTCTCCCTCATCAGCCACATTTGCAGCAGGAAGCTCGTTTAATGATGTGCTTTTCAGGATCAGAAACAGAAACAGCTGACCACCACCAGAGCCACCAGTTATCTGCCCTTTCTCATCTGTTGTTCTTCCTGGCCTCTGTGTCCTGACAATCTTTGTTCTGGGCAAAGTTGTGACTAGATCTTTATAATTTTACCACCGATGGATGCACAAAGGCAGGATTTCTACCCAGGTCTGTGGAACTCCAAAGCCTATACTCCTACCCATGACATTACACTTTTACTCATTCTATCAGTTACTGAAAGGTCAGTTTTACTCTTCTATTGATTGTAGATTTGTCTATTTCTCCTCTGAGATCTGTCAGTGTCTGTGTATTTGAGGTTGTTATTAGACACATACAAATTTAGAACTGTTATATCTTTATCATTACATGTCCCTCTTGATCTCTAATAACTGTTCTTGCCTTAAAGTCCAATTTGCCTGACACTAGTATTGCCACACCAGCTTTCTTTGGGTTAGTCTTACATGGTACATCATTTTCCATCTTTTGACTGCTTCAATAACTTACATAGGGCATCTTTATACTATATACTCTTGTGACTTCTTGACCTATTTGCAAAGTCATTGATACTTTTTAGGTCTGAAACACAGACTGGGAAAAGAAACAAAGAAAAAAAAGAAAGAAAGAAAAGAAGAAAACAAGGTGATTTGAATGAGGGAGGCTAAGCCCTAGGTCAAGCCTCCAGACTGACCTATACTCTACCTAAGCAACTGTATTTCTCCATGGGGAGGTTTCGGCTGGGTTTAGATAAATTAGTACATTTCATCAACATAATGCCCACTCATGTCGGTTATGCCTAATAAGGGCCACATTAGAAACCTGTTTATTCACAGATACTAACCAAACAAGCACAGTGGAGTATACTGCACAAATTGGTCATATAAATATGAGTGGTATCACAACCATTCTCAGTCAAACTATTTTATTGTCCAAGAAACTCCTTCTGTGGTCACAGGAGGCAGGTGCCCTGAGACCTCACTCCTCAGCACTCTGTGTGCTGACGTAGTCCTGGAGAAGCGCCTGCGCCTCTGCCCGCCGGCTCATCTTGGTGGCCTTGCCCTGAAAGCGGCCTTTCTTCCCGGCTCCTTTGCCTTCCAGGACCTCAGCCACCCTGGGGAAGAGAGATACAGTCAGGGAGGAGGTCTCTGAAAGGAAAAAGCCACAGAAAAACCAAGGGCAGTCCTGAATCTTTGCCTGGGGCCCTGGGGAGGCAGAGGAAGAGGAAATGACTTGTAGAGATCCCTCTTAAGAATACTTGCACACGTGCACAAAGACACATGTACCATGTTACTGCAAGAACGATTAACTGGAAACGACATACAAGTCTATGAATGGGGCTAGATACATAATCTCCAGGGAGCAGGGTGAGTGTACCCTAGGGATAAGGGACCACAAACACAAACGCATGCCAGAGCAGCAGTGAAGGAGCTGGGTATCAGCGAGAAAGGTGGGGCCCGTGGCGAACTGCAGAGGCCTGTGCTGAGGAGGGCGCCACGGCTCAGTCCCTCGCAGCTACTACCACATAGGAACGTGGGCCCAGGGTTGCCAGATCTTTTTTTTTTTTTTGAGAAAAGCTAGAACTCTACATTTTTATGCAAAAATCTCCTAGTTTTAAGATGTAGCAAATAATTTTGAAAAATTTAAAATAGTGCACGAGGTAGAGGTGCATGACTGAGAGGAACACATGGTGGGGGCCAGGACTGGCAACTTCCTATTTCATGCCCTGGGTGGTGATTATGCTGATGTTTGCTCTATAATTAATCATCAGACTGTGCATCTGTGTTTAATGCAATTTTATGTGCTATAGTTCACAATTTTTTAAGTTAAAATAGCTCTATAAAAAAAGATGAAAATATTCATTTTGGTGGGTAGGTTTTCAGGTTTGTTATGTTATTTTCTACACTCTGCATATTAAAACTCAAAATAATTAAAGCAAAATGAAAAATAAATAAAATAGTGCACAGGCCAAAGCAGCATATAGTCCACGTGTGGCTGCCTGTCGAGAACCTCTGCTATAAATACTTATGTTTTCCTTCACTGTTTTCCAATGAACACGTATTCACCAGAGCCAATCAGGACTCTGAAAACCCTAAATGCCAGAAAGAATACAGGTAATATAACTCCATCTCTAATTTATTATTATTATTATTGTTGCCTGCAATGTGAATTGAATGCCATTGCAGATATCATGGCCCTTTTAATCAGTAAAGGGCTGTATTAGCAGATTAGTAGGTTACAAGCACTCCCACTTGTGCAGGAGAGTCCACGCAGGATTTACCTGGGCCCCAGGGTCTCCATGGCCTCAGCTGGTCCTGCCAGTAAGAAGAGCCCAGCACCTTTCTCATCACCCACAGTTAAGAACAGGATGGTCTCCTAGGAGGTAAGACAAGGAGATGAGCCCTGATACTTATGAATATGGGGTCAACCCCCTAAGCCCTCCTCTCTCCCTTAGGCTCAAGAACAAATATTTCCCTCTAAAGCATGAAGTGATGCTCCTGCTGAGTGATGACGCAACCTCTCCACCCTGACCCACGGGAAAGCCAAGAAGCTTTTTGAGAACGACCACGGGAAGTTAGGTTGAACATTAAGGAGGCAGAAGGCTGCTGACCAAGGCCAAACAAAATCCCATTCATGGTCTGACTTCTGCCAACCTTTTCAACCTGTCCCCCACCACACACGCAGTGCCTGCCACTGCCTAAACCACTGTGCTTCCATCTGCCTGGCTGCCTCTCCCCCTTGTCTGTCTGATGACCTCTAAGCAGTCTTCAAGGCCCCTTCCCCTAAAGCCTCCCCACCCTCTCAGGTAATGTGCTCCTCTGCCTCTAGCATTTATCACTTTAAATAATAAATGTCAATACACGTTTGTCTCCCAGAATAGAACTAAGCTCCTTGTGAATCAGTACTATCTACACAGAAGACTTATGAGAAGAGCGATACACAATGTTTAATCCACATTAGGCAAAACCAAAAAAAAAAGTTCTGGAGTAAATGCAAAAGAGAGACCTGTAGACAGTGTCAGGAAGGGGAAGGGCAAATGAAGCTGGAGGCAGAGGAAAACGGATGGGACAGCCTTCACCGGGCCTTGCCAACCTCTGTATTTCTAATATCGGATCCTCAACACACATAAACCTGGATGGTTTTAAGGAGCTAAAGTTCTGATAAAAGGTGCTCAGAAGCTGATAAATATCACAGCCCCAGAAAAAGCAATAGCCCAGATCCAGATTAATACCTAAAACAGAGCTTGGCTCACAGCCAGTGCTAAGAAAACAGTATTGAATGAATTTCTATTCCCTAATCTGCATGAGTTAATACGGAGGGACTTCAGCTAAACCAACACCCCTCACTTATATCTATCTCCATAGGCCTCTACCTGGGGCAGGCTACAGAATCTTGTTTCTCTTACCTCTGACCCAATCTCATTGGCAATGATATTCATGAACTCAGAATCACCCTCCTTCCTACGACAAAGGACACAGACATGAGATCCCAGTTGGAATAGTGGCTATGAAACTGCTGGAAGCCTGGCCCATCCTCATGAGGCTGGCCTCACTGCTGCCTGTTTGTGTACATTAACTTCCAGACCCCTTTGCAAAAGAGAAAGGGTGCTTGCTGATGGCCAGAAAGATGTACTTCTCAGCCTCATAAATAAGCTTTGGGTTTGTTTCTGTCTCCCTTACATAGGATTGACCAGGATGAACAGAGAGATGGTGAAAGAGGTGAGGGAAGGTGCTAATGAAAGATACAGGGTTACAGTGATGATGTTAATATCAAATCAGGAAACCTGGTAGGAACCATATGTCTTAGGGTCTCCTCAGCCTTGAGAATACCAGGAAGCAACCCGCCTCCCACAGTGCACTGCATACAGGTGAAACACTGAGCCCCAAACCCAACACAGCCCCCATCTTGTCTCCAATACTTAATTCCTCACCTGTGTAATGCGACCACACCTCCCCAGTCCGAGCTATTCCTGAGGCTGTGGGCAATGTGCACAGCCAGGTCTCTGAGCAGATTCAGGTTGTTCTGAAATGGATGTGATAACTCAGCAGACAGGTGAAAAGGAAGACAAGAGAGCACCAGTTTCCCTCCACCTCGTTCTCCCCTCACTCCTCCTGTGACAAACTATACATCTGCTTGGGCAGAGGACCGAGTCCGGAAAGCCTATTCCAGGCAGAGCCCACGCCCTCTCCACCCTCCATGGAATAAATCACCTTCTGCAGGAGCTTGGTGGAGTTCTGGAGCTTTTTCACTGCTTCCACGTGATCCTCCGCCCCACACCTGCCAGAGAAAGCTCAGTGGAGACCTGCCGTTTCCCAGCTGCTTCTGATGTTGAGGTGCCTCCCTCCAGATGGAGACTTGGGGACATTCTGGGAAGGTCGCTCAGGCAATTGGGGGAAAGGATACAAAGGAATAAACCATTTTGTATGGGTGTGACTCACTATCCAACGCACTTTGTCATTTATGATTGCACGTTATCTCCTAGAGGTAAAAGATTATTCTGTCTCCCTTACAGGTAGGAAGGCTACGACCCAGGTGTCCAGGATCTTAGGAACAGGAGGCAACTGAAAGGGACGTACTTAAGTAGAGTGGTCAGTGCTTTTTCAATTCCATGACTTCTCTCCATCCACTTCAGCACCCGGTTGCCAGCCAGAAATATCAGGTTGGTTTTGTTCTTTTTCCCTTTCTCAGTGCCCAGAATCTTAATGACCTACATGAGGCGAGGGGGTAACACACGCACACGTCACGCGCGTGCACGCGCACACACACACACACGCACGCACAAGCCACTGTGAGTGCTCGAACCTGTGGGCAGGAGAGACTCACCTTGTCCTCAGCTCTGAAGCAAGGAAGGGAGATTTCACTTGGGACTCCTCAACTGACCCCCTCCACCACTCTGAGCCCTGCTGTGACCCCCACTCCTGAAACCCTCCTTAACCAGTCGACAGCCTTTGCTCACCTACCTGCAAGTCACTGAGATTGCTCACGTGGGTCCCACAGCACATGTTGGAATCAACACCCTTGATGGTAATGACTCGAATGGGCCCAGCATGATCATCCGGCAAACCCCGGCCTCTCACCTGGGACAGAGGTGGGGGAGAAGGGCTGTCTGAATTCTGACAAGGAGCCCTCGGACAGCCATTCTGCAGAAGCCACCCCACTGGCTCTCCCCTCACCTGCTCCACCTCAGGGTCATCCAGGCTCAATTCTCGCACATTCACAGGCAGCCGATCTCTGATTTTGTCATTGACGTTCTGCTCAATGGCAGCTACTTGCTCTGCAGTCACAGAAGGGCTGTCCAGCTCAATGACACTCCGGAGTCTCCCTAACTCCCTGCCAGAAGAAACAGCATGGTCACAGGATGCTGATGATGATAAGTTTACAAAGAATGTTCGTATAAATGATCTTTTTTTTTTTTTTTTTTGAGACAGAGTCTTGCTCTCTTGCCTGGGCTAGAGTGTCATGGCGTCAGCCTAGCTCACAGCAACCTCAAACTCCTGGGCTTAAGCAATCCTTCTGCCTTAGCCTCCCGAGTATCTGGGACTACAGGCACGTGCCACCATGCCCAGCTAATTTTTTGTTATTTTTAGTTGTTTGGCTAATTTCTTTCTATTTTTAGAGAGATGGGGTCTCACTCTTGCTCAGGCTGGTCTTGAACTCCTGAGCTCAATCAGTCCTCCCGCCTCAGCCTCCCAGAGTGCTAGGATTACAGGCGTGATAAATGATCTTATTTGAGCCTCACAAAAACCCCACAAGGTAGGGATTGTCATTCCCATTTTACAGGTGAGGGGTATTCAGGAACATGATCAAGATCTTGCAGCCAGTGAGTGGTGGGGCCAGGATGCACCCCCTAGGTCTCTGGGCCCCAAAGTCCGTGTTCTTTCCTAAGCAAAGGCAGGTGTCGCTTCTCTCATCCTTATGCTTTCCCTAAGAAACACGAGGTAACCACATCACTTCATCTTCAAGGGGAACAGAGCCAATTCTGAACACTATCCTTTCTTTTATCCTCCTCCTCTCCAACCCATGATGGAGAATGGAGCTGGTGGTCAGGGACCCATGCCCTATGGTTAGTCTTATGCCTCCCACGCACCATGATGTTGTCTTCAGCTCAAACAGATGGTCAGCAACTGCTGTGATGAGATGCTGCCCTAAGCAAAGAGAGAAAGAAACAGGAGAAAAGTGAGAAGCCCAGCCCAGATAGCCACATACTCCTACAATGATAAAAATCACAGAAATTCTCCTACTGAAGACCTGCTAGGCACTGGGTAATACACTTTAGATACTTTATTGAAAATCATCATGAGAATTCTGCAAAAGGCTTTATGAGGCCACTAACTAAAGCCTAGAGAGATCAAATAACTTGCCAAGGCAACGGAGCTTATCAGAGGCAGGATGTGAACTTAAGTTCTAATGTGCAGCATTCATTCAACAAATATTTACTGAGTACCTACCACATGCCAGGCATAGCGCTTCCAGTAGAGATATAGCAGCAGCCCTGATTGATCACGGTGAGGATAAAGGGAAACAGTGAGGAAAAGGAAGAAGAGGAAGAGGAAGAGGGGGAATAGGAATTGACTATGAAGGCAGAGTCAACAAGACAGCCAAAAGCCTTTAGGAGGGAAGAAGCAGGATATGTTCAGGGAGTCAAGAGACGGCCAGCATGGCCAGGACGCAGAAAGCAGGAGGGGGACGGGCACCAGATGAGGCTGGAGCAGTAGACAAAGGCCAGCCCCGGTAGGGCCTGTAGGCCATAAGGAGTTTGGCTTTCTACAAAGAGCTTTAAGCAGTGAAGTGACATGATCAGATTCTCATTTTTACAAGATTGCTCTGGCTGCTGTCTGGAAGGCAAGCTACAGAGGAGCAAGACTGAATGTGGGTTATCAGCCAGGAAACTATTACAGAGGCCCAGGGGGAACACAATGAGAACTGGGACTAGGGTGACTACAGTGACAATAGAAGGAAGTGGAGAGGTATTTAGAAAATAAACCGACAGGGCTCAGTGATTGGCTATCCCCAAAGAGGTATGTGGAATGACTTCTAGGGTTTGAGCAACCGGGTGTACGCTGACACCCTGCACTGAACATACAGCATGCTGATGGAAGGCCAGGTGGGAGGGAGAGGCTCTTCATTTTATTTTGGACATTTTGAGTTTGAAAAGCCTGTGAGACAACCAGATAGAGGTATCAAGTGGGAAGATGGTAATATCTAAATCTGGCAGTTTTAGCATATCCTGTCTGAATCAGAGCAGATTCTGAATACATCTGTCTCCTCCAAAAGGTTAACTCCTAGAGAATCAGAACCACATCTCAATCACCATGGCATCCCATACACAGCAACAGCCCCTTCTGCCCCGTCCCACCCCACTTACCTGAATGCTGCTGCATGTGGTCAAACCTCCGCTCCCAGTCCACCCGGACCAGGACCTGGCTCCCAGGTGTCAGAGGTGTCTGTGTGAAATGATCAGCCTGGGCCCCGCGGCGAGTCACTCTCAGCACAGAGATGTCATTGATTGTACCTCGGTCATCAGGCTGGGGGGAAGAAGTAATGGTAATCAATGGTGAGGTAGGGCACTCTAATTCCTAGATACAAAGACATGCTAGGGAGTGTGTGTGAGACAGACCCAGAATTTGAGCTCCCTAAGAGAGAAAGGGGAAGCAATGTCAAATAAGGAGGAATCCCTTTGTTCTATAAGAGGACTCTCTGTCTTCTTTACTCTAAACATCTATCTCTCTGATCTTCAGAAAAGAATAACAGAATCAAAACAGAGAGAGATTGTAACTACAGCAATGAAGATTTTAGTAAAACCCAAAGAAACGTAATCCTCACTCTCATTGCCTTAATTTAGATTCTTATCTTCAATAGCTTCTAAAATGATCTGAATTTTCCTCCCTTCCATCCTCTGCACTGCTGCTAGAATTAGATTTAAAAATGTTCATTCATTTAAAAAGTATCAAGTGCCAACTGCTTAGAAGACACTGTGCCAGCTCAAGAATACAATGTAAACAAGACATGGTCCCTCTTGGAATTTAAGAATCTGAAGCAGAACACAGACAGGTAATTGCAATATGATCTACAACATGCCATAATATGAAGAAGTGTATGGTGCTAGAGAACCTCAAAGGAAAGAGACCTAACAGTCTTAAGGAATCAGGAAAGACTTCCTGAAACAAATAATGTTTAAAATTAGACCTTCTATGGATAGCTGAAGTCACAGGTTTCCCTTCAGCAGATCACAAAACCTCCATGGTGGGAAAATCACTGTAATAATGACACTGATTTGAAATTGCAACTTTCTCACTATCAAGTCTACTAAACATGTTTGCTCAAGTCACTTCTTTACCTATGAACCTACATAGTTCAACACAGTTTCCTGAATGAAGTGCACACACCTACACACCTTAATACATCCTTCAAGGCCCTCTGAACTGGCCCCCAATTACCTTTCCAAGGTCATCTCTAGCCTGTTATCAACATGAACCATAGGCTCCAACTACATCAGACTATTTACAGTTAACTGTGCTATTATCTCTGCTAGAAAAGCTTCTCCCAACAGCACAGTGGCTCACGCCTGTAATCCTAGCACTTTGCAAGGCCAAGGTGGAGGATTTCATGAGTCCAGGAGTTCGAGACCAGCCTGAGCAACATAGCAAGACCTCGTCTCTACAAAAAATAGAAAAATTAGGCGGGCATGGTGGTGCATGCCTATAGACCTAGCTACTGGGGAGGATGAGGCAGGAAGATCACTTGAGCCCAGAAGTTTGAGGTTGCAGTGAGCTATGATGACACCACTGCACTCTAGTAGGCAACAGAGCAAGACACTGTCTTTAAAAAAAGAAAGAAAAAAAGCCTCTCCCATAAACTACCTTTGGTGTGATTACCTTCCTCTTCCACGTTTACAATGAATCTCATTTGTGTTCAAATTATACCTTATCTCTACCCCATCACAGCACTGATAAGTCTGCTCTCTGTTGTGCTATTGTAACTCATCTATCTCATATGAACTCCCTCAGGGGCAATCTTTTTCAGTCCCTGTCAAACACCCTGAACTAATTCCTACCTCAGGGCCTTTGCATTTGCTATTCTACCTGTCTGGAATACTCCCTTCTCCCTCCACCAGCACCCCTAGATAATAGCAATGGCTCACCCTGTCACTTCGTTTAGGTCTCTACTGAAGTAACTTGACCTCCATCTAGAAAAGCATCCCATCACTCTTTCCCCCTTTACTCTGTTTTATTTTTATTTATATTACTTATTATACCAGGCATACACAGTTATCTCCAATAAACATTCCGTGTAAGTACAGACACTGTCTTGTTCACCCTTTATCCTTAGAGCCTGGAATAATACCTACCATATGTGTGTCTAGATAAGCATTTGTTGATTAGTATTTCTTAAACGAGTAACAAAATGAATTTGAACTAACGTCCATCTAAATTTATTGTGACTGAGAAAGGAGGGGCAGGAAAGCATTTTCTACTTGAGCACAAAGGAATTTTGGGGCTTAGTACCTGTCCCCCGCCCTCAGGGAAAAGCAGCGTGTCTTCCAGCACCACTTGGAACCCGCTCAGCACCTCTTTATTGCCGTTGCTCCCTTCTGTCTGCAGCTCCGCGGGACTACAGGAGACCACGGTGGTGGTGAACTGGACAGAGAGGGACGAGAGAGTAAGCCCCGACCCCGGCCCTCTCCCCACTGGGACTGAATCCTATCTCGGCACTCCCTCCCCTCGCGGCGCCCTCTTCCCTAAACCGCCCCATCGGCCGGGCAGCATCAGATCCCCCACCCATCAGGCCGCACCTCCCGGGCATAGCTGTCCCGCTGACACTGGAACGCCATCTCTGCCCGCTGCTGGAACGCGCACACGCCGAAAAGCCCGGCAGCCGACGGACACCGCCGTAGGACAAACTTCATTAAGGACCGCCTCTCTGCGCAGAAGCAAGAGGGTAAAGAATGGGGTGGGGTTTGGACAAATTTGCAGAAAACGCGAATTGCAGACGTTCCGCCTTGATTAGCGACTGTTTTAAGACTTTGAAAAGGACCGGGAACGGGCTGGGGTCGTTAGCAAACCCCTTTGGGCCCCAGGAGTGTCTGTATTAATAATTCCGCCCACGGAATCCCAGCTGTGTACAGGCGGGGATGGGACCGGCTCGCGTACAGAGCAGCGCTGCCCAATAGACATATAATGCAAAGCACATATGTTAATAATGTATTTTATTCAAATCAACATATCCAGAATTTTATTTCACCATGTTGGATATTTAAACATGAGTGAGATGTTTTACTTTTTTTCCGTACAAATTTTCGAAACCCGGTGTGTATTTTACGCCTAGCCCATCTCAGTTTGGACTAACCACATTTCAAATACTGTACTTAGTAACCACGTGGGGCTGGTGCTACTGAATTGGACAGCGCAGATAAAGAGGTTAACAGAAGGTAATAAGCTGCAATCAATGCCTTAAAACGTTAAACATTTTAACAATTAAAATTAACTCTGTTTTTTTAGGTCAACTAATAAAAAGTTTGAAGACTCCAGATATTTCAGAATTTAGAATTTTCCAGATTTTAGGCAGGTAATGCAGAGCATTCCCCATGTGTTATGTAACACCCTCCGTTGGAACTCTGGGGCGATATTATGTAGTGGAACTAATAGACATTAATATTTATGCTAAAAATAAATACCCTAAATGGAATAAACAAAGACTATAAATAGCCTCACATTTTAGCTCAATTTTTGCTTCCAAATGAGTTTTGGTGTCAAAGAAAGTCTTTTGGTGTTCAGAACTTCTTGGTTTTCAGAACTGTGGATGAGAAGACATATGCTATATAAGCTCAAGTCTGAACTCTACCATTTATTGTGACTTGTTTTGTCACCTACAAAAAAATGGCTTACTTGTTTTATAAGGTTGACATGAGGTCCAAAAAAATTTAATGAAATCGTATATAAATACTAAGTTGTAAAGCATGATAGTAATATAACTTTGTGTTATCAGTTTTTAAAAAGTTTTAGAATTAACGTCAATAGCAAAATGGTCAAAAGACATGGACAGAGCACATTCACAGAAATAGGAATCACTAATAAAAATAAACAATGTGCAATCTCATATAATAATCTCATAAAATAAGTAAATTAAACCAGGTAAAAATTTTTATCTTGTCAATTATATAAAGGTTTTGGAGAATAGAACACTCTCATTGTTGGAGGGAGTGAGAATTGGCACAATTTCATCAAAAAGAAACTTGGCAACGGCCATGAAAATATTTATTTATGTTCTATATTATTTTATGTTATATAATTATACCTTATAACTATATAAACTACAAGTAGTATGGAATTTATAATATAGTATGGTATGTATCATATATATGATACAGTATATAATATAGTATAATAAATATCATATATATATAAAACTGTTAACAGTGGTTACCCCTGTTGGGGAGGGGGGTACAAATTTTACCTTAACGTTTATACCCTTCTATACTATTTTATTTTTAAACTATGTTTATATATTGCTTATACAGATTTTAAAGTTTACTTTTTTAATAAATCCTAATACTTTACCATGAGTTCAAGAGCAAAGGGTGTGGGTTTTGCATTTTAAGTTAGTCTTTTGTATACATTAAGCACTCAAAAAATGTTTGTAGATGAATGGAGTAGCTGTTGAATGGATGAGTAAACAGATAGACATTAACTAGTGTTAACAATTAGTTTTTAAAGTATAAAGAGATTTCTGGAGTGTACAGTAAGCTGAGGTGGCTGGTTCTAGGGACGACAGTATTAGCTATAAGAAATCAGAGCACAGATCTGGGCAAGAGGAATTACCCCAGCTTGGTTATAAGCCTGTCCACAACATCTTTCTTCTTCCAACCTCAACAACAAAGGCCAGGATCTCTGACACCCAACCCCACCTCCTTGAGAGAAAGTCTAGAGGGAGAAGAGGCCGCCACCAGGAGGAAGAAATACAAGAAGGAAAGAGACAGAGAACAGTTCCCAGAGATTTATTATACTCCATGTTTCTTCTTTGGCTTTTGTTCTACCCATACATACACATACTAGAGATTTATTATAATCTATATATTTCTTCTTTAGCTTTTGCCCTGCCACATACACACACATACTGAAATAACCAAGCAGCCCAAACACAGAGATTATAAACCAATCAGTAGGAAGTCAGAAGTCCCAACATCCTCCCCCATCCTGCCATCCAGTGCAGCACCACAGTCAAGTGCCTGAGAGGAAGACATAAAGCATGAAGGAGGATCCTTAAGAAAGAGCTTCTAGGAAAGATCAGAGATCCCAGAGGACCTTAGTGCACAGCCAAAGAGCTGACAGAGGTCCTGGCTGTAGCTTTTCAGAGCAACTGAAGGATGGCCACAGCCTCCTCCCCAGCCCTGCTGTCACAGAAATTAATTACTTGTTGCATCAGCACTGTCAGAATCATCCTGGGGAGAAAAATAGACAAAGCATTCAGAGTCACTGTAAAGAGTGAACATTTGTGATCACAAATGCTGCTCACTCCCCTCCTGCTCCCCAACTTTCTTTTTGTGATTTTATAAACCACATGACTTAGGAGGCTAATAAGGAAGGATTTTAACTTTGGATAATAAACAAACCACTGGTACTCAATAAACAGCACTCTGTCATGCATCATTGAGTTTCAGAATTTTAATTAATGCTACTGCTCATTACAGCTATATAGAAACTCAACAGGGCCAGGTCTATCCTAGGATGGAGAAGTAGACAAGGAGATAGAAAGGAGGAGGGTCTTGCTGGGGTTTTCTAAATCCTGAAGAAGAATATTAGACCTCTTGTGTCAAATTCAAAATTGGTTTACATGCACTGAGAACTACTATGTGCTAGGAACTAGGATGGGAACTTTAAATGTAGTGTATCTACTCTTTGACCTAGCAATTCCACTTTTTAAGGGCTAAAATGAAATGGAAGGATTGAGGGAAGGTTTTACTTACATCCAGGTCATCCATGGCAGGGGGTGGTCTCTTGGTGCTGACCTTCTTCAAAAGCTAGTGGGAAGAGAAAAAAAGTCCAAGAGAAAAGGGGGATGAGGGAAGAGCAATCTGTGTATCAATGGGCCACAGGAGAATGGTCCCAGCCAGAGCCAGTCAGGGAACTGCTGTCATTTTTATTATTATTATTAATTATTATTATTATTTATAAACAAAAGACAACCACGCACAGTGGCTCACACCTATAATCCCAGCACTTTGGGAGGCCAAGGAGGAAGGATTGCTTGAGGCCAGAAGTTCAAGACCAGCCTGGGCAACATAGTGAGACCCTGTTTTTACAAAAGTTAAAAAATTAGCCAGGCATGTTGGCACACCTATAGTCCCAGCTTCTCAGAAGGCTAAAGTGGGGGGATCCCTTGAACCCCGGAGTTCAAGGTTATAGTGAGCTATGATCAGGCCACTACATTCCAGCCTGGGCAGCAGAGTGAGACCCTTTCTCTAAAAAGGAAAAAAAAAAAAAAAAAAGATGTTTATTTGGCTTACAGTTCTGGAGGCTAGGAACTATTCCCATCTTCAAAGCCCTTAATATATCACTGGAATCAATTGGAGAAAAGTAAATTGATTCCCTTTTTAAGAAAAAATTTAAATATACACACAGAGAACACCCTCCCTACTAATCCAGATTGGGGTCTGGCAGTGTTTTTGCAATTTGAATAAATAGCAGCTGAAATTCTAAAACCAAGTAACATATGACAGGGTGATATTTATTGGGAACTAGTGATTTATTTTATGATATGATTTTTTTTATGCTGCTAGTTTTAGCTTCCCACGAAGATGTCTGGCTCAGGAAGAAAAAGAAAAAAACACAAAGAAAATAGAAGAGAGGGCTGGGTGCAATGGCTCATGCCTATAATCCTAGCACTCTGGGAGGTGGAGGCTGGAGGATTGTTTCAGGTCAGGAGCTTGAGACCGGCCTGGGCAACAGTGAGACCCCATCTCTACAAAAAATTAAAAAAGAAAATAGGAGAACGAGAATTACACAAAAGTGGGAAAGGTTTTATCAAACTTCTTCAGAACATAGGCTCTACCCTGTAAATAGCCAGTGAATCTATGTATATCATTTCAGTAATATTCATCCTTCTCGTCCCTACTAAATAAACATTGCACAAAATATGTAAAAAATGTCAGCATCAATGGCTAGCCTGCCTAGGGAGCTCATATATCTCTGCCTGGCCCGGATGACAATTCTCCAAAGAAATGTGTACAGAGAGACACAGAGAATGATCGAGGTAGGCAGAAAACGGCAGATGCTGTCTCTCTCTTACCTCTGCGTAATGCTCCACATGAGCCAGCTCCACCTCTTCATCCCCTTCCCAGTCTCTCCAGTTATCAAAGTCCACAGACAGCCACACTGGCTGCAAGAGGAAGCATGGAGGGTCACAGGCCAGGAGGACAGCAGCAAGAGTGTGTGGAAGAGTGTGAGCATGTGCATAGGAACATGCTTGGGGATCAGTTGGGCACACAGTCCTCCCAGCCACACCCCGTTGACCAGCACCCTTCCAAATTGCCACGTCATCACCATCATCCACAAAGATTTACCAGGAACCCACTAAGTGCCATGCACAATGCCAGGCATGGTAGAGTCTGAAAAAATATAGAAGTTCTGCCCTCCAGGAACAAACTGACTAGGGAGACAACACATCTGGAAAAATAACTGTATCATCATAGGGGTCAACCAAGCAAGACAGACAAGCTGCATTCTCTTGACTCATAGACAACCCTTTGAGGCCCATGTTCCAGTGTTCCCACATTTATACAGGGAAGAAGTTATTCACGAATTCATTCAATGGATATTTATTGAACACATACTATGGCCAGACCCTGAACTTGGCATTGTTATTATAAAAATGTTCAACACACTGTCCCAGCCGTGAGGAAGCGATTGGGGAGGGAGATGTAAATAAATCATTATAACAGTTTGAAAAGCATAGTGGTGGAGTTATATAGAGGATATCATGGGAACCCCAAAAGGAGTTATGGGAACATAGGTTCTTGGAGTAGTAAGGCCTTGAAGGATGTACAGGGATTACACGGGTGAAGGTAGTGGTGATAGTGACTTTCCAGGAAGAAGGCACAGCTTAAGTACAGAGGTGAGAAATAGCCTGGTTTATACAAAAGAGCTACAATCTGCTATGGCTGGAATGTAAAGTTTGAGGCAGGGAGCATGGGATGGGCTTGTGTGTCATGCTACCATGCTTAGACTTCAACCTGAAGTGCAAGAACTGAAAAGCTCAAATGCCCAAAAGAGTCAGGAAGGTACCAAATAGGAGTAAAATGAGGTGGAGAGTAAGCTCCATTTAAAGTTTCAACTCTAGGCATTTGAGAATTTATACCAGTGTAGCTGGACTCTCCCATTTTTCAAGAGAAGCTGATAATCTGGACTTTTAGGTGAAATATACATATTTTAAAATGTAAGCAACAAATAAAAAATATTAAATGTCAGTAACCAATCAAAATAATTTTTTTTTCTTTTTTTTGAGACAGAGTCTCACACTGTTGCCCGGGCTAGAGTGAGTACCGTGGCGTTAGCCTCGCTCACAGCAACCTCAAACTCCTGGGCTCGAGCAATCCTCCTGCCTCAGCCTCCCGAGTAGCTGGGACTACAGGCATGCACCACCATGCCCGGCTCATTTTTTCTATATATTTTTAGTTGGCCAATTAATTGCTTTCTATTTATAGTAGAGACGGGGTCTTGCTCTTGCTCAGGCTGGTTTCGAACTCCTGAGCTCCAGCGATCCGCCCGCCTCGGCCTCCCAGAGAGCTAGGATTACAGGCGTGAGCCACTGCTCCCGGCCCAAAATAATTTTTAACACTGTGAAGATTGCTAATAAATTTGAGAGTAAGATCCAGCCAGCAGGAAGCCAGTTTTCAACCTTTACAGAAGAAGCCATTGGAGAGTCTTAAGTAGAAGAGTGACAGGGTCAAGTGTGTGTTTTAGACAGACCATGCTGGGGCAAGAGGAGGATAGATTGAGGATAGGGCTGAAAAGATGCAACAAACCTCTCACCCAGTGATAGACAAGGCCTGAACTAGGAAGAAATTAAGTAGTGGATTCAAGAATATTTAGGGGCTGGGCACGGTGGCTCACGCCTGTAATCTTAACACTCTGGGAGGCTGAGGCGGGAGGATAGCTCAAGGTCAGGAGTTTGAAACCAGCCTGAGCAAGAGCAAGACACGGTCTCTACTAAAAATAGAAAGAAATTAATTGGCCAACTAAAAATATATATAGAAAAAATTAGCTGGGCATGGTGGCGTGTGCCTGTAGTCCCAGCTACTCGGGAGGCTGAGGCAGAAGGATGGCTTGAGCCCACGAGTTTGAGGTTGCTGTGAGCAAGGCTGACGCCACAGCACTCTAACCCGGGCAACAGAGTGAGGCTCTGTCTCAAAAAAAAAAAAGAATATTTAGGAGGTCAAGTAGGCAGGACCTGGTGAGTTATTGAATGTTGGCTGGAAAGGAGGCAAGGGTGATCCCAGCCCTAACTTGGGTACCTGGATACATGGATAGAAGGAGCAGGCCATGTCCCATGCACTCACCTTGATATCCTCCTTGGTGAGCCGGGGCCAGGCCACCTTCTCCTTCCATTTCCTCACAAAGCAAGTAATGGAGCGGCAAGAGCGCTTATCCTGGGAGTCCTGCCAGATAGAAAGCTTCATTCTTAGGGTCTGAGATTTAAAATGAATCTCCAGTTTCCCTGAGCTGCCTTTCCTCCAGACCTCACTGTTCCACCCCACCCTTACCTTGGAGTTCACCTTGGCATAGAACTCAATCTCATTGTACAACTCCACTCCGTCTGCATTCTTACAGCTGAGGAGACGAGGAAGATGAAGAGATGCAAGTCCCTGAGTACGGGGGCTTTAGAAGGGGGAGGTTCCTGGGAAGCCAGGTCCTCCAGAAGGGAGGCCTTTACCTGAACACAATGCGGTGGTCCTCAATGAGCACATGGACATCAGTGCTGTCCTCAACGCAAAACTCCATAAACACATACTTGGGCCTGTCGTACCACAGGGTCCGGGCGTGCTGCCTGAAGAGGAGTTGAGGTGGGGCTTCATAGGGGTGGGAGAGTGAAGACTGGGCATTTGGGAAAGGTGGAGGGAGAGGACAATACAAGGACGTTTGATGCCACAGTATTGTCAAAGAGGAGCTAAATGAGACAGAAGGGGTGGAAGGGAATGTCTGGAATGGGTGGGTATGTTGATGGTAAACCAGGAGAGAATCGAAAGTGCAAGACTAGGGAAGTAGGGGGTTAAGAAGAACATTCAGGTCACACATCTCCCCTCACCCCACGGTCACAGAGACCTGGCGTCTGGGGCTCCCATGGGGCCTCGCGGAACCTGGAGCACCCAGTAAAAGACTTGGAGCAGGGACTCTCCGGGGGAAAAGGGCCAGGGGGAGCATCGCCGCCAAAAACACTTACCATGCCATGGCGGCGCCTGCTGCTTGGTGGCGTTTGGAATCCCTGGCAGGGCAGCTATCTTTAGATCCTGGGGACCTCCGCAGCAGCTGCCTCTCCTTATATGGTCGGGAGAGGGTTGAGAGGAAAGGAGAACGTGGCCCGACAGCCAAAGGATCTGCACTCCGGAGATAACCTGAGAGAGTTTAATCCCTGCAGCCTTTCACCTTTCTCGGTCTCCAGAAAAGTATAGATTAGGAAGAGACAACCCACCCGCTGGGACCAGGGCAAGGGATACCTTAGACACAGGGTACGACACAGGGTACGACACAGGGAAGGACTTGTCCTTGGCCTCATTCACTTGTTTCACAAACGCTTAGTACTCAGAGCCTGATTCACAATGGGCGCTCAATGAAAAATTATTGGCCGGAATTAAATCCCCAGGGAAGACCCACCCCAACGACGAAGCCACTGCAAGCCCCGCCCGCAGCTCCCCGGGGAGTCTCTGCCCGCGCGCCGTTTCCATGGCAGCAAGGGGGCGCGGCTGACGTGCGGCGGCGTTTCCGGGAAGATGGCGGCCGTCGAAGCGGCTGCGGAGCCGGTAACGGTGGTGGCGGCCGTTGAGCCAAAGGCGAAGGACGAAGAGGAGGAGGAAGAGGAGTCGCTGCCACCTTGCGAGGCTGTGCGCTGGGCCCCCGTGGGGGCGGTGGCGGAGGCCGGGCCTGGGGCGGCTGCGTTTGTGGAAGAGGCGGCGGCAGAGGAGCCCAGCGCTGCCCCGGGCTCCCCGCCTGACTCGCCCGACCGGACGGTGCGGCGGCTGCGGGCCGAGCGGCGGCGGCTGGACTCGGCGCTGCTCGCGCTGTCCTCGCACTTCGCGCAAGTGCAGTTTCGCCTGCGCCAGGTGGTGCGCGGGGCGCCGGCGGAGCAGCAGCGCCTCCTGCGCGAGCTCGAAGACTTCGCCTTCCGCGGCTGCCCTCACGTCCTGGGTTATGAGGGGCCTGGGGACCCCGCCAGCGACGAGGGCGACAGGCTGCCAGGGGACCAGCCACGGTTGCGGGGCGAGGACCAGGTGAGCGGCTGGGGCGGGGCCGCGAGGGATATGGAAATAGGGGGATCGAGTGGGTGGCGATGCAGACCCGGATGGCGGTAGAAGGGGTGAGAAGCCCCCGCCCGACTGGATGAGTGCGTGGGTCAGAGACGAGGAGACTGGAGGCAGGTGTGCGGGGCCTGCTGAAGGGTGAGAGGACAGAGAGGGCTGGGCACCTGAGGGTGAGCGGTGTGCACTGTAGATGTGGAAAGAGAGATGCCAGTGTGTGATGACGTGAGGGGCGGCGGAGCTGTGAGCGATTGAGAGGGCAACGGAGCAATCAATAGAAGCAGCGCTGCTCCCCTTGCCCTCGCCTTATAAAGTACCTAAGTCCTGAACACTTTTGTTGATTAGCGTACCCCAATTCTGGGGATTGGGAAAATTGGCAAGTGAAAGCAAAGTGAGTTAGAAACATGGAAATTTGGCTTAACTACCTGTTCCTGCTTTCCTGGAATCTAGGCAAAGTCTTGAATCTTTAGACTCAGTTTTCCGGGTGAGAAGTTTGGTGAACAGCAGTCTCTTAGTAATTGAAAGAAATACACTCCGGATTATATGAATTTCCTAATGTTTGAATTTTTAAACTCCTCCCCCATCCTGTTTAATAACTAGATATTCTGAATAAGGTCCTCTGGTAATAGTGACAAAAAAGATTCCGTTTGCCTACACTGAGAAATAGTGAGTATACCACACCAAGGAAACCTTTCCTTACAGGCTTTGAATCTCTGAAAGTACACAGATGTAAATAGCTTGTTGCAGGTGTTGAGACACTCTGCGTTTCATCTTTTTGTTTTTCGTTATAACCCACAGGTGGCTTTCTTCCCACTTAAACTGGTTTTAGCCAAGAAGATTTATCAGTAGCAGATATTGATTTGTTTATTTTAATCTGAACGGTTCCTGGTGCAATCCTGTATTTACCGTTCCTCCCTTCTCCACATCCCCACAGTTCCTTGCACAAGGAGCAACCACCTCAAACTGCCAGACTTTAGGACTAGAAAGGATAGAATTACTGGGTTCAGGAGTGAACGGCACCAAAGGTCTGTGTGATGTGGAACTCTCTTTTTGTTGTTCATTTTCACTTTCAGAAACAGTGTACCACTGTTTTTTTTTT
>VBSM01003215.1:13361561-13390078 GCA_008086735.1 Cheirogaleus medius | reverse complement strand
AAAAAAAAAAAAAAAAGAAAAAGAAATTAAGAAAAACCAGTATGTATTCTCTTTGAAGCCTTTGGAGAAACTAAATATGAGGCTTTTGGGTTCGTTGGCCACTTTGGATTATTCACACTGTTGTTTTCCTGAGTGAAGACTGACTGATCTGGTAGAAAATTTCCAGTGAGTGAGAGGAGCCAGTTCTATCAGAGAGGAACCAAGGGGTCTTGTTACTCTAAGAGTATAGGGTCTGTGTTCTCCCCTTGATCAGCAGTTGAATTGTTTTCTTTTACACATTTGGAGGTCTGTGTGTTTTTTATTTCCACTTAAGGGTAGAAGACATATTAGCTAAGATTCTCCTTCTCCCTAGCCCTTTTCCTGAAAATTCCAAAGGGTATGCTCATTTCTTGTGGTCTTGGTAGGTGATCATAGATGAGTTAATAAAGAAACTGGACATGAATCTGAATGAGGACATCAGTTCCCTGTCCACTGAAGAGCTTCGTCAGCGTGTGGATGCAGCAGTGGCTCAGATTGTTAACCCGGCCCGAGTCAAAGAACAGTTGGTTGAGCAGCTGAAAACTCAGATCCGAGACCTTGAGATGTTCATCAACTTCATCCAAGGTCAGAGAAGGGGATGGGAAAAGAAGAGTGGACAGCTGTCATAATAATTATATTTATTCTAAGTACTAATACGTAAAAGTGCCAGTTCTTGATGTACTATTTAAGAGTTTTGATCACTTAATAAAGGAGCCAGCATGGCAGAGTGGAAAGAATATGGGTTTCAGAACCAGATAGTTAAAATCCCAGCTCTGCCACTTACTGGTTTTGTATCCTTGGGCAGGTTACTAACCTCTTTAGTCTCACTCTCCTCATCCATAAAATGATGATTCATGCTTCATTCACTTAGCAAATATTTGTTGAGCCAACTTCTATATGCCAGTAACCATTTTACACTATTAAATAAGAATTTGTGAGATTCTTGTATGTGGCAGACACCATTAAATATTATTTTCCCTTTTAAAAAATCTACCATAAAGGGGCTAAATAAGTGGGAGCTAAACTATGGCTACATAGGGGCACACAGAGTGGTATAATGGACATTGGAGACTTCAAGCAGAGAGGTTGGAAGGTGGTGAGGGATGAAAATTATCTGTAGGGTACAGTGTACACTATTCAGATGATGAGTACACTAAAAGCCCAGACTTCACCACTGTATAGTATATGCATGTAACAGAATTCAACTTGTACCCCCAAATCTATTAAAAGAACAAAAAAGAAAGAAAAAAAGCCGTGACTAAATAACTGTCTCCTCTTTGTAATTTTGGATTCCAGATGAAGTAGGAAGCCCCTTGCAGACAGGTGATGGACACTGTGAGTGCAAGGCCGGTGGGAAGACAGGAAATGCCTCCACCAGAACAGGCAGCAGCAGACTGCCTCCGGGAAACAGCAAAAGTAAGTGCATCCTTCAGAATAGGCAAATCTATAGAGACAGAAAATAGATTAGTGGTTGCCTAGGACTTGGGAGGGATGGGTAGAAGTGGGGAGTAGGGAATGCTAATGATATGGGGTTTCTTTTGGGGATGATGAAATATTCTAAAATTGATTGCAGTGATGATTGTGCAACTCTGAAATACTAAAAACCACTGAATTGTACACTTTAAATTGGTGAATTGTATGGTATGTGAATTATATCTCAATATAGCTATTATTAACCAAAAGAAAAAGAAGTCCAACTACATCCTAGGTGGCTCTTGCCTTCACGTAGGACCCATAATGTGGCTCAGAAGCAAGACTTGACCTCAGCCTGTGACTTGTTGAACATAGCTCTGCACCATCATGGCCTCTCACTGATGAGCCATTGTCTTTTCTAAACAGCGAAGGCAGAAGATGCGAAGACAGTCCGGGAGTCGGGGCTGCACCTGATGCGGCGAGCGCTAGCAGTGCTCCAGATCTTTGCTGTTAGCCAGTTGGGTTGTGCCACAGGCCAGATCCCTCCAACCCTGTGGCAGAGGGGCCAGGCTGATAGAGACTACTCTCCCTTACTGAAGAGGCTGGAGGTGTCAGTGGACAGAGTGAAGCAGCTAGCCTTGAGGCACCAGCCTCATGACCATGTCATCACGTCTGCTAACCTCCAGGAGCTCTCCCTGGGAGGCAAGGATGAGCTGACCCTGGCAGTGCGGAAGGAGCTGACGGTGGCTGTGAGGGACCTGCTGGCCCATGGATTATATGCCTCCTCCCCAGGCATGAATCTTGTCATGGCCCCCATTGCTTGTTTGCTGCCAGCCTTCTCCTCAGCCCCTGAGGCCATGCACCCCTGGGAGCTCTTTGTAAAATACTACCATGCTAAGAACGGCCGTGCTTATGTGGAATCTCCAGCCAGGAAGCTCTCCCAGTCCTTTGCCCTGCCTGTTATGGGAAGCACTGTTGTGACCCCTAAACAGAGCCTACTGACAGCCATCCACATGGTGCTGACAGAACATGACCCTTTTAAGCGCAGCGCAGACTCAGAGTTGAAGGCCTTGGTGTGCATGGCACTGAACGAGCAGCGTCTGGTGTCCTGGGTAAACCTCATCTGCAAGTCAGGGTCACTCATCGAGTCTCACTACCAGCCCTGGAGCTACATGGCGCACACGGGCTTTGAGAGTGCCCTCAACCTGCTTAGTCGCCTCAGCAGCCTCAAGTTCAGCCTCCCTGTAGACCTGGCTGTGCGCCAGCTCAAGAACATCAAAGATGCCTTTTGATGAGAATGCCCTGACCCCAGACCAGCGCCTTGCTTAGTAGGGATGGATGTGTTAGTCTTCTAGGATAGGAGCAAGGAGTTGAAGGAGGGGAAAAGACATTTTTCCTAGCCCCTGCTTAGGTGGTCAATGAAATGAGTGCAAAGTCTGTTTTCCCCACCTACTTAGCATCTTGGAAAGATGTGCAAGAAACCCTCTTGCAAAGAAGGTTCTGCCCCTAGTGTGTAACCACAGTGTACACGTGGGCACGTGTGCCCAGCCTATGTTAAAGGAATCAATTGTGGCACATAGTTAGTGACCCAATTCATTGTGCCTCATTTGGTTTTTAGAAAACTTGGTTTGCTCTAACCATTCTTTTTATGGCAGTGAGTGACAATATAAATGAGTTGTTGGTAACAGAAGACATTCAACTTGAGGCTCCTATTAGTCGAGTTGAGAGCCATCTTCTTTCATCTGAAGCAGATTTGAGAATCCCAAGGCCAGAATATAAATTCCTTTTATAAATACAGATTCTCCTTTCTTCCTGACCCCAAGGTCAGGGGAGACTATATATTCCATGCTGCCTCTAAAACTAGGAATGGGAATATTTGAGAACAACATTTCTAAGGGACTTAACTACAAGTTGATTTTAACATAAGCCCTTTTTCTTGTCTTAACTGAAATCTCCCTGACAAGATAGTCCTTTTGTCACAGCACAGACAATGGTCTTTTCTGTCTATGCGGAATGAAAGCTGATGTCTAATACTATATCCTCTGGCAAGTAAACTTTCCTTCACATGCCTCCCAGCAAGACACAGTCTTTTTAGAAGTGAATACATTCAAGATAAACTTCTCAAAAAAATCCTTACCACCCAAGTCAAACATGTACAGGAATATGTGTTGGTAACCAGCAGCTACTCCTCCCTGGGTTGTGACTTGCCAGGTACCACCTGTCCTGGAGTCTGGGTGATGGAGGAGGTCTGGTCTTGCGATAGGTACGGCAGCAGGGATAGGAACTATGGCAGGTCCCTGTTTACAGACCAGACGGCCAAGTATATCATTGTGAAACTGATTGTAGAGTGGTCCTATTTGGTCTTCAGTATTTTAGCCTTTTAGTCGACATTGGTCACTCAGCTTATGGTGAGTACTGCTCCAGAACTGACCAAAGATGGGCAAAATGTATCACTCCAAACACTACTGATTCAGCATTGTTTTCAGGCATTAAATTACCAGCTGCTCTTTGTTTCTGCACTATTATGTAGTGCATTTTAACTTAATTTTTTTCAATGTGTTATTTAAGATACATTATTGATATTTCATTAGAATTAGTCCACCTTCCTTGTGAAACAAGTGTAAATGTTGTAAAAAATGATACCTATGTGGTTGCTAATAAAATCATGGTATTTTGTGTAGCTTCTTTGAAGACCTTAGAAACTCTCAGCTTTGGTTTATAAGTCTGTCTTGGTCTTATCAGCCCATCTTATCCAGATCAGTATTTCTTTTAGAGCTGTTTGCTTCCTCTGCCCTGGATCAACTCAGCTATGGTGGTAGCAGTGGGGTTTTTTTGCCTGAACAAATTCACTAAACAGTGCCCTTGGCATGATCATCCTCTCTTGTCCAGGCCTACAGTCCCATCCCCACAACACATGTCACCACACATGCTGCTTTTGGAATTGGCACTTTGAAGTCCATTTGTCTACATATCATTTACAGTGGGTGATAACTGGTATAGCCATATGGCATAGTCTTAGCTTCACCCCAGTATTCTTTTTCTAGTACAAAAATTAACTTGCATTAAGGCTTTGTACTAGCATCATGGGAAGCATTTTTGTTTGTGTCATCCTAATTTAATTCTCACTACGTATAAGGCAGGACAGTATTATCCCCACTATGCAGCCAAGGAAGCCTAACTGCAGATAGGTTAAATATCTTGTCCAGGTTTACATGATGATAGAAGAACTGGAATTTGAACTCAAGTTGCCTGAATCCAAGGCCTATGGTCTCTGTACTCTGTCATGTTGCCTCTTTGTATCATGCTGTTTCTAGATCTTTTGTTCCTCTCTCTTCCTTATCTCTACCCCCTCATTTCACCCTCACTTTGGGGAGGAGAAAGTATTTTCCACACAACTGTGCGAAATTTCAGCTGCCAAAGGACTAGGCTGCAAGGAGATGGGCAGACAGCCGTGGCTCTGCCAAGTTCTGCATAAAACCTAAAGGTGTATATCGACTGAGACAGCCCCACCAACATCCCAGCATTCAGATATCTGCTAGGCACTGATACCATCTGCATATAACTGAGAACAGACCTCTCTTCTTGGCTTGGAGTAAGACAGGACAAGGGAGAAGGAGGGCTAGTCAACCCAGATCTAAGGATATGCAAGAATGGAATGAAAATGAGCCATAAATATGTATCCAATGAAAGTGTAATATCTGTTGTTGTATGAGTATAATGTGCAAAGTAATGTTAAAAGATTTCTAAGGTGCTCTGTAATCATTCATTCATTATTAAGCACCTACCAGCTACCTGGGCCAGGCTAGAAGCTGAAGAAAAAGATAAGTAAAACCTCCCTGCCCTCAAGGAGCACTAGATCTAGCAAAGAAGATCTACCCAACCAATAGGAGATTTGGGGAGTTTGTTAAAATACACATTGGTGGGGCCTAAGAATTTGCATTTTTTTATAAATTCTATTTTATTTATTTACTTTTTTTTGAGACAGAGTCTCACTCTGTTGCCCTGAGTAGAGTGCCATGGCGTCAACCTAGCTCACAGCAACCTCAAACTCCTGGTCTCAAGCGATCCTCCTGCCTCAGCCTCCCGAGTAGCTGGGACTACAGGCACATGATGTCAACCCAGCTAATTTTTCTATTTTTAGTAGAGACTGGGGTCTAGCTCTTGCTCAGACTGGTCTCAAAACTCCTGAGCTCGGCCGGGCGTGGTGGCTCACGCCTGTAATCCTAGCACTCTGGGAGGCTGAAGTGGGTGGATAGCTCAAGGTCAGGAGTTCGAAACCAGCCTGAGCAAGAGTGAGACCCCATCTCTACTAAAAAATATAGAAAGAAATTAATTGGCCTACTAAAAATATATAGAAAAAATTAGCCAGGCATGGTGGCACATGCCTGTAGTCCCAGCTACTCGGGAGGCTGAGGTAGGAGGATTGCCTGAGCCCAGGAGTTTGAGGTTGCTGTGAGCTAGGCTGATGCCACGGCACTCTAGCCCAGGCAACAGAGTGAGACTCTGTCTCAAAAAAAAAAAACTCCTGAGCTCAAGTGATCCTCACGCTGCTGCCTCCCAGAGTGCTAGGATTATAGGCGTGAGCCACCACGCCTGGCCAGAATTTGCATTTCTAACAAGTTCCCAGGTTTATGGTGATACTGCTGGTATGGGGACCACACTTTGAGAACCACTGAGATATGTTCTATAATAAAAGTAAATACAGATTGGATTCCTGAGGAAGCACAGACAAAGATTAATTCTGCTTGAGAAAATTCTGGAATAGCCTGGGAGGATGGATAGGATTTTGCTATGTGGAAGGAAGAAAAAGACAAGAAACAGCCTGAATAAAGACCACAGACAGGGGGAAAAAAGACCAGCAGAAGAGATTGGGTCTTTGAGTAGTAAGTTAGCTGTCTAGAGCCCAGGGATTATATGAAAGGGGGAGAGTCGTAGGAACTTACGCTGGTCACTGGCTGGAGATGCTTCTTTAATAAGCATTCAAGCAATTCCCCACCAAAGTTGAGGAAGGACTGAAGAAGAGAAAGATCTAGCCAGGTGTGGTGGCTCACACCTGTAGTCCCAGCTACTTCGGAAGCTGAGGCAGGAGGATGGCTTGAGCCCAGAAGTTGGAGGTTGCAGTGAGTGCCTCTAACCCAGGCAACAGAGCAAGACTCTGTCTCCAACAACAACAACAACAAATTATATATATATATGAGAAAAAAAATTGGAATGAGATCCTGAGGGCTGTGGGGAAAATTGCATCCCTGGAGAGCCTCAAAAAAGAACTGATGAAACCCTGATTGTTCTCACAACTTGCCTAAGATAAATCTTGTAGGTTCAGAGGAGCAAAAACTGAGTTTCTCTTCCCCTTATACTCGGAAAACAACTAAGGTACCATCTGAAAACACTATTCTGGTGAGTGATGGGAAATAAATCAATTCGAGAGCCAAGTAGGCCTGGGTTCGGATCTAGCCTTGACTCCCATTTATGCCACTGATTAGCATAAACCTCAGGTAATTTATCTTCTCTGAATCACGGTTTCCTCATGTCAAAATGGGAGGAAAATGCCCAGGATACAGAGTTGTGAGGCTTAAACAGGCTGTCGACTTATATAAAGTGCCTAGGATCTCGCTTGGGGCAGAAGAGGTGCTCAGTATGTTGACACGGTAAACTATGGGCTCAGGAGTTGAACTGCTTCAGTCTGAGTCTCAGCTCCACCACTTACTGTGGACTTTGGGAAAATTAATCTCTCTGAACCACGTCTCTTCAACTGTAGAATGGAGATAATAATAGTACCCATCTCCTACTGTTATGAGAACCAACTCAGATAATGTACATAAATACTCGGCCTCATTAACCTCCCTCAAGCTTATTCTACTTGGTAATGTCTATGATACCACTAGACTCTGAATGTTGGGGGCAAATACCCTTGTTTGATCTTTGTGTCCCCCTTCTTTAGCCTAACAGTGCACACAGTAGGCACCAATAAACGTCCTATTTTGTTCCCTGCGTCTTCCAAGAGAAAAAAGTAATTTCAGACTGTGACTCCCTCCCAGGGCCAGAGAGAGGAACTACAACAATGCCGAGCAGCTGAGTCTACAGGGTGCGAGCGCACACGCCGCCGCTACTCCGCCTTCCACTCGTCAGAGACAAGACTTCTTTGCTCTTGTCTGCTGCTGGAGCTGCTAATAAAGTTTGATTCAAATGAATGAGCTGCCGGGCCAGGCCTTCCACTCACGAACTTCTTTCGCCAGCTACAGATTCTGAGCGCCGCCCACGGAGCGCGGCGAGGCCTGAGGGGCGGGGCCGGAAGTGAGATCACCCCTCCCCAGGGTGAAAGGTTAACGGAAGTGTCCTTCCTTCCTTTCTGCTGTAGGCCTAGCTGGTTGCCGTCGGTGAGTAGAAGCTTGGGCTGTGTCTTCCAATCCACCGCCATCCGCGTTCTGGGGGTCGAGGGCCAGGGCGGCGCCGGATGGGTTCTGTTCCTGGGTCTCTGGCGGCGCCGTAGCCGATCTTGTCCTGCGAGCAGAGCCGGCGGGCGGCCTGGGCCAAGACGGCAGTGAGCACAATCTGAAGTCCTGGGCCCCAAGCCCCGGGCTTGCGGGCAGGAGTCGGCTCAGGGGTTCTTTGACTTCACAGATTTCTAAGCGGCCCCTTCTTGCTCTCTGCAGAAATGGGCAAGTTCATGAAACCCGGAAAAGTGGTGCTGGTCCTGGCCGGACGCTACTCCGGACGGAAAGCTGTCATCGTAAAGGTACCAGCCTCGCGGGCCTCTATGCCCTGGCGTCCGGGACCAGGCCGGCTGCAGAGGGCGGACAGGCTTGGACTTCAAGACCTACTTCTGGGGCAGTAGCCGCTGAGCATGGTGGGGAGGAATGGTGAATGCATTCATGCATGAGAGCTTTTGGGAGAGAAGACGTAAAGTAAAAGCAAATGTGAATTGTATTGGGCACCTAACGCATAGCGCGTCTCCACCTATAAGGCTTTAATAGTGGCCAACATTCAATGAATGCTTGCTCCGTGCCCACCGCTGCCTTCCAGATGGTGGTGTTTGCAACCCCTGTAGTAGCTATAGGAGGGAGGGTCCTTTCCACTGCTGAGGTTTAGAGGTGTCCAATGATTTACCTGACGTCAAACAGGTAGTAGGTATTGCAGCTGGGATTCTTTAAGAAGAGAAATTGCTTTTAGTCAAAATGGTTACTTAACATTCTAGCCCTTTGCTATTTGCCTCCTACCTACGTTTTTGGAGCCTCTTGGAGATTGCGCCAGACTCTGGCCACATATACTAGTGGGTTTTACTGTTGTGGGGACACAAGGGTACCACTCCTTCCCCTTTTCCCATCTACCTGAGACTAGTCTCTGGAATTAGGCTGTGGTTGGAGTCCTGGCTCTGCCCTTTACTAAAAGTGTAATCATAGAGGACGTTAGTAGATGTAAAGCCCTGAGAACAGAACGTGGCGCAAAGCAAGCACTCCATGGTGTTAACTGCTGTTCTTTTAAATCTCTTACCTCTCATAAGCCTTTCCAGAGTCTTCCTAGTGGAAATAAACACTGTCCTGTTAACTCGTTGGGCATCAAGCATAGCATTGTGATTTTTCTCTCTCAGTGGTGGGTCGCAGTGACCTGGGGGTGGGGGTATTTTTTGTATACATGTGTTATGTCTAGAACAAAGCCTAAACAGGCCCTTGGTGAGTAACAAGTCTTAATTCTTGCTCATTTAGAATATTGATGATGGCACTTCAGACCGTCCCTACAGCCATGCTTTGGTGGCTGGAATTGACCGCTATCCCCGCAAAGTGACAGCTGCCATGGGCAAGAAGAAGATCGCCAAGCGATCAAAGATCAAGTCTTTTGTGAAAGTTTATAACTACAATCACCTCATGCCCACAAGGTAAGCATTTCAAGAACTGGAATTTTTTTATTTCTTCTCTCAACCCCTGCTGAACAAGGAGATAATCTCATGGCCATTCCAATGCCAGGAAGGGATGTCCTTTCCAGTTTGTCACTCTTCAACTTGTAAAGTGGTCGTGGTTTCTAGTTTTGCCTCTTTCATCCATATTGGAGCCCTGATCCTATTTTCTGTGTTCCCTGACTTAGCCATGCACTATTGAAAAATCTCTTCAAAGCTTGTACTTTATCTGTTCCTTCACCTGAAAAAATCCTCTTGAGTGTTGCGTAAACTGTTACATTTGTTTTCTGTCCACAGTAAATATAGGCATAGGGTCTGATCTGCCCTCTTCTGCTGTTCCACCCTCAAGGATAATTGCTATAGTCTTTCAAAAATGGTTGGTAGTTCAGGCGCTAAGCTGGCTGCTCACGCCTGTAATCCTAGCACTTTGGGAGACTAAGTCGGGAGGGTTGCTTGAGGCCAGGCTGAGCAAGAACAAGACCCCCGTCTGTCGCAGTGACCTAGGGGTGGGGGTATTTTTTGTATACATGTGTTATGTCTAGAACAAAGCCTAAACAGGCCCTTGGTGAGTACAAAAAAAATAGGAAAAAATGAGCCAGGTGTGCTTGCATACACCTGTAGTCGCAGCTACTCCGGAGCCTGAGGCAGGAGGATCCCTTGAGCCCAGAAGTTTGAGGTTGCAGTGAGCTATGGTGACACCACTGCCCTCTAGCCCCAGTAACAGGTTGGTGAGAGTGAAAGCAAGCTATCCCCCTGTTGATCTGTTCACCTGCTGAACCCTTAAGTCCTCGCCTTCCACAGTATTCTACAGCACATATGCTATCTTGGTATAAGAGTTTTAAAGAAATATGAGAATTGAGAGTCCGAATAATAATTGCCAGGGCCGAGCAGTGTGTATTTTAAAGTTTGCTGCTGGGACTGCATATTTACTCGTGGCTTACTGATCTTAAAAGGGCAGAGCTGTTTTCTGAGGTGCTGGGATGCTGTGAAGTTGAGGCAACTAGCTGCCCGGCTTTTTTTTGTTCTCATGAGACTGGCTACATTGGCAGAACTTGAACAACACTGAGTAAATGGCTCCAAGTAGTAGAAAGCTAGACAACTGCTGTGATTGAAGTAGAGAAGGACCCATGTGATGATTCTTAGCTAGAAAAATAGAGTAGCTGTGGGAAATTGACGATGAAGTGTGAAATTTTTTGGTAGCTTGGGTCCATGTAAATGAGAGTTAAAATGTGGGTTTCCAAAGAATGTCATCAGGACACACCTTTTTTTTTTTTTTTTGGAGACAGAATCTCACTCTGATGCCTGGGCTAGAGTGCCTTGGTGTCAGCCTGGCTCACAGCAACCTTAAACTCCTCGGCTCAAGCAATCCTTCTGCCTCAGCCTCCCAAGTAGCTGGGACTACAGGCATGTGCCACCATGCTCAGCTAGTTTTTTTATATATATTTTTTTTAGTTGTCTAGCTAATTTCTATTTTTAGTAGAGATGGGGTTTCTCTCTTGCTCAGGCTGGTCTCGAACTCCTGAGCTCAAACGATCCACCCGCCTCGGCCTCCCAGAGTGCTAGGATTACAGGCGTGAGCCACTGTGCCCGGCCAGGACACAGCTTTTGATAATTACTCCAAAGGAGTCAGGCTTGACTTCCCACTGTCCCAGGAGGACTTGGGATTAGCCCTTGGAAGTACAGAGGCTAATCCTGCCTCTCCACTGTTGTCCCCAGGTACTCTGTGGATATACCCTTGGACAAAACTGTCGTCAACAAGGATGTCTTCCGAGACCCTGCTCTTAAACGCAAGGCCCGACGGGAGGCCAAGGTCAAGTTTGAAGAGAGGTAAGTAGGTTTTGGCAGTGGATATTTGGGTACAGTGTTACTATTCCCCATGAGAAGACTTTTGTCTTCCTGTTCTTCTCATTGGTTTCTTTTTTTTTCTCCCCTTCTAGGTACAAGACGGGCAAGAATAAGTGGTTCTTCCAGAAGCTGCGGTTTTAAGTGTTTTTTGTTTCAGTCATTAAAAATACTTTTAAAAATTCTTGTGTCTGCCTACTGCATGTATTATCAGACTGGGAAAGGGAGAACATTCAAAGCATTCAAAGGATAAAAGATATTGGGTAGTGGATATGGGGCTGTGGAGAAACTGAAAAGTTGAAGCCAGTCAGGCACAGGGGCTTGCGCTTGTGTTCCCAGTTGCTTGGGAGGCCAAGGCCACCCTGGACAAAATAGCAAGACCTTGTCTCTTAAAAAATAAATTTTTTTAAAGGTAAATCTGCCTTTGTGAGAATTGTGCTACTTCTGTCCTTTGCCTGATAATCCTTTAATGCTGTGGCTGTGCTTGGTGGATAAAGGATGACATATAGTGCCAAAAGGGCTACTCCTAACAGTTTTAGGTGCAGTAATTCTTGCCTGTGCAGAATTATTTGGCCTCTCTGGCTTCTACCCATTACATACCAGGAGAACCTCAGCTACGCCCTGCCTGCTTCCCCCTTAAGTTAACCAGAAGCCCCTGAGTGGGGCCCAGGTACTTTGGACTGAGAACCACTAACCTGAGGGTCTTGAGCCTTAGATCAGGTAGAGCTCACCTGGATGGTTAAACCACAGATTGCCATAGTCCCCTCAGACTGATTCAGTAAGTCTGTGTTTCTAGCAAGTTTTCAGGGACTGCCCTAGAGAAATACTCTGGGTAGATGGGATGGATGCCAGTGATGAAGGCCTGAGCCCAGAGCAGCCATTTGGTGTAGGACAAAGAGCTTCCCAAACTGGCCCTGGCAGGCAGAGAGTATAAAAAAGATGTGGTTCAAGGGGTTTGGGCACTGGGTTATGCCACTGTTGTGCAGGAAAGAGATGATCCATCAGTTTACCTCTCACTAGTTGCTTAACTGTGACTTTTACCGATGAAATAGGTTCTCCAGCTGAATTCCTAAGTCACTAGCTGGAACTAGAATTCAAACAGACCAGTCTGTGAAGTCTTGAAATTGGCACCACGCTTCCACCTGGGTAGGGGCCAGGGGCTGAGAAACGGGGTAGATAAGTAATTAGTGAAAGAAACCCTGGACCAGGTGAAAGCATTAGGAAACAAATGTACTACGCACCATACCTTACATTCCTTTTGACTTGAATCTTCTCACCTCTAAGTATTAATAGGCATCTGTATTGAGACACTCCTGTTACGTAGCTTGCCTACTCGGGGTCACAGAAATGGAACTGAATGTAAACCTTCCTTTGACTAAAGATTTTGCAAGTTCTTTCCACTCTACCTGGAGGCCCAAGTTCAAATAAATACTGTTCTACCAAGTTTGGATACATGCTTCTCTGCTTCCTAGTGCTGTGACCTTGGGCAAGTTTCTAAATCTCTGTGCCTCAGTTTCCTCATCTGTAAAATGGAAAAATAGAACCAACTTCCTGGGGGTTATTTTGAAGCGTTAATTCATGTAAAGCAGAATGGTGTTGGGCAGTAACAGCTCTCAATGCTAGCCACTATTACAGCTTTATGAATTTATCTGTCCTGGTTGCATTTCTCATTCAGCAGTTACTCTTTCAATGTGTGGACATGCCCAACATCATTCTAGGTTCTAGGAAAATACCCATTAAAGCAAGGGCCACCAAGGAGCGTATGCTGGGATTGCTTGTCGGGGAATGGCGACTGGGGCCAGCGTTCGGTTTGCAGTTGCTGTGAGGTAGCTTCCCTTAAGGCCTCCTAGCTGGGTGGAGTCCTTGGAAGGCTCCTCCCAGGGCTGGGGAAGCCACAGCTGGGGGCACGTGAGCACCAAAGGGGCAGGGATTTCACTGAAATGAAAGTGGAAGCAAAGAGCCTGCTTGCAGAAGCTTCGGAAGTGTATTTCAGGTCCTGCTCGGGCTGGGGGAGACCAAAACTCCTCAGAGGATAGAAGCAAGAGTTCAGTCGCAGTAGACTCTGCCACTGTGTGTCTAGCTTTGAAGCCTCAGCTCTTGCCAAACGGCCCCCAGGCCCATGTCAGCAACACTTGATGAGGTAAGTGGGGAGGAGGGACATGGGAGTGGGAAGAAACAGAGGAGCACCTCTCTTGGCCAGGAACCTGCAGCTATCTCAGGGTCTAGTGGCCAAGCCTCACCCTGCCCATCGAGTGCCAAAGGGCTAGGAAGAAACTCAGGGCTGGGATTACCTCTGCCCTATGGCGTTGGTTTCCCAGTCCACTGCCTCAAAAACAGAATTCTCTCATAACCAGTGCCATAGGAGCCCATGAATTCCTATGTGCATTTTTCTGGAAGGAGAATCCATAGTTTCCATCAGATACTCAGGATTATGTGACCCAGATAAGAATTGTTCTTGGCCGGGGGCAGTGGCTCACGCCTGTAATACTAGTACTCTGGGAGGCCAAGGGAGGTGGATTGTTTGAACTCAGGAGTTCAAGACCAGCCTGAGCAAGAGCGAGACCCTGTATCTACTAAAAATAGAAAGAAATTAGCTGGACAACTAAAAATATGTAGAAAAAATTAGCCAGGCATGGTGGTGCATGCCTGTAGTCCCAGCTACTCAGGAGGCTGAGGCAGAAGGATCGCTTGAGCCCAGGAGTTTGAGGTTGTTGTGAGCTAGGCCACGGCATTCTAGCCTGGGCAATGGAGTGAGACTCTGTCTCAAAAAAATAAAAAAAGAATTGTTCTCATGGGTGATATATCCTTATCCCCTGAGATCTTCCAAAACTCTCCCTTCCTGAGAGTTACATCTCAACTCAACCTCCGGCCCTCTCCAGGTCCAGGAAGAGGTGTTCCTCTTCTGTCTGCTCTGGTCCACCCTGACTCCTGAATGCCCCTACCTGTGAGAACTAATGCTGTGTCCTCCCTGGTCATCATCCATCCCCCGTGCCTAGCACAGTGTCTGGCATGCAGCAGGCACTGAGTAAACACTGTTTAATGAATGAATCTCGCCCTCTCTCCAGTTTTGTCAGCCTTTCCCTTCTGGATACTACCCCTTCTGTTACAAATACAGAGAGATCTCTCGCTTGGAAATTTTTCATTTGCCCCTCAAATATAAGAAAGACCACAGGCTCTGGAGCCAACTTGCCTGGTTTCAAATCTTGATCCTGTTCTATTGTGTGGCCCTGGGCAAATCATTTGCCTTTCTAAAGTTTGCAGTCTAAGCTCTATTTCCTCATCTATAAGATAGGAATGATATTAATACTTTCTCACAAGAATACCTACCTGTAAGAATTAAACTACAGGAATTATACTGTAAGTATTAAACTAGATAATCCATAAGTTAATACAGTAAAAACTTAGCTCACTGCCTAGCACATACTGAATGTTTAACACGGTTTGTTATTGTTAATATTGTTATTGCCAACTTTTCAGAACCCCAGTTCCCCAGGACAATCGATCCACCCACACCTCCTACCTCTGCTAAAACTGCTTTCTTTTTTTTTTTTTTTTTGAGACAGAGTCTCACTCTGTTGCCCGGGCTAGAGTGCCATGGCATCAGCCTAGCTCACAGCAACCTCAAACTCCTGGGCTCAAGCGATCCTTCTGCCTCAGCCTCCCAAGCGCTGGGACTACAGGCATGCGCCACCATGCCCGGCTAATTTTTTCTATATATTTTAGTTGGCCAATTAATTTCTTTCTATTTTTAGTAGAGACGGGGTCTCGCTCTTGCTCAGGCTGGTTTTGAACTCCTCACCTTGAGCGATCCAGCCGCCTTGGCCTCCCAGAGTGCTAGGATTACAGGTGTCAGCCACTATGCCCAGCCTAAAACTGCTTTCTTAAACGGCCTTTACATATCAAAAAGGAAGGAAGAAATGAAGGAAGAGGTGTTCAGAAAACTGTATTAATACAGTTATTAATACAGCATTAAATTCATAATTGACAGACAAGCTCTGTTAACATTTTGGTGTTTACTTTCCCAGAGTTTTAATGCATTTTTGTGCATTAATAAATATCCTTATCAATGAAAACTTTTAAAATCAACAGAATAGGGGCTGGGTGTGATGGCTCACTCCTAGCACTCTAGGAGGCTGAGGCAGGAGGATCGCTTGAGGCCAGGAGCTTGAGACCAGCTGAGCAAGATCGAGACCCCATCTCTACCAAAAAAAATAGAGCAAGACCCTGCCTCAAAAACAAAAACAAAAACAAAAAACCGTCAACAGAATAGGGATCATACGTTACATGCAGTTCTATATTTTGCTTTTTTGGCTTACTGTGAGCATTTTTCCATATCGTTCCGCATTCTTCAATAATATATCTTTTGATTACTACATAATATTATATCACATTTATTCTGCTATTCCTCTGTTATTGGACATGTAAATTTCTTTTCTTTTTCTGTTCTAAACAAGGCTACAACATTAATCCTTATACGTGAATTTCTGATCATTTCCTCATGATGAGTAGGACTGGTTTTTTATTGCCAAATGCAAATACCTACCAAGTTGCTAAATCTCAGTGGTTACATCTCATTGCTCATTTTGGTTGGCCTGTCTGCCGCGTTTGGCTCAGCTGTGGGCTCCTGCGTTCCCCCTGGTTTCTCTAGCCGCTCCTCTGCATTCTCCTGGGCCGGATCTTTGCTGTTTCCCTGACCTCTTAGTGTTGGATGCCACAGAAATCAGCATTTGGACCTCTGCTCTTCCTTGTTGATCTCATTTAGTTTTGTGACTTTAAATATCTTCTCTGCTAGGACAATTTCCAAATTTATATTCCCAGCCTAAATCTCTTCCCGGAATGCTAGATCTGTAGAGGCAACTGCCACAACACATCTGTACTGGGATTTCATAGAGGCACTTCATACCTATCATGTTCAAAATAAGCCCTTAATCTTCTGCCCCAAATCTCTTCCATGCAGTCTTCCCCACTGCAACAAATGGCTCTCCTTCCTTTCAGTTGCTCTGGCCAAAAAGCCTAGAGTCATCCCAGACTCCGCTGTTTCTTCTAAGTCCTTCTTGCAATCCATCAGCAACTTCAATCAATCTAGACTGATGGCTCCTCACTACTTCCACCGCTGTCCTGCTCCAAACCACCAGTGTCACTCACCAGATGCTGCAGTGGCCTCCTAAGTGCCTCCCTGCTTGTGCCCTTTCTCTGCATCAGTTATTTACAGGACAGCCAAATAATCCTGTTAAAATTCAAGCCTGCCTACAACTTCCCACTTCTCTTCATGTAAAAGGCCATGCACGATCTGCCCCCCATGTCCTCTGTGACGTCATCTCCAGTCACTCTTCCCCCAGCCTCTGCTCCGGCCACTTTGGCCTCCTTGCTATTCCTCAACTGTACCTGACGTTCCCACCACAGGCCCTTTGCACTTGCTATTCCCGCAGCTCAGAACTTTCTCCCAGATGTTCCTTCATCTCCTTCAAGTATATGGTCAACTATCATCTCAGCAGGGCCTCCTCTGACCACCCCATTTAAAACTGTATCCCAATGCACTCTGTCCTCCCTTCCCTGCCTTTTGTCCATAACACTATCACTGACGTATTGTACATCTTACTTATTCTGTTCATCGTCTGGCTCGTCCTAAGACATGAGCTCCACAAGGAAGTTTTGTCTCTTTTGTTCACTGCTATGTCCCCAGAGCCTGGAATGGGGCCCAGCACGTGGCAGATGCTCAGTAGCTAATTCAATGAGTGAGCAAGTAAGTGAGCCAGTGAGTGGCCTTCTCCCAGCCCTCTTTTTCTTTCATCTGTTTTCTCTCTCCTCCTTTGTGTCTGAGACACTACCAATCCTGGCTCTGGCCCTGTTTATCTCTGGCTACGCCTTCCTTTCCTTCTCTGCATTCCTTTGTCTCTCCTCAACCCTGGCTAGGTATACTCAAAGACTACGGTTTTTGTTTTTTGGTTTTTTTTTCCTTGAGAGAAAGTCTCCCTCTGTTGCCCAGCCTGGAATGCAGTGGTGTCATCATAGCTCACTGTCACTTCCAACTCCTGGGCTCGAGCAATCCTCCTGCTTCAGCCTCCTGAGTAGCTGGGACTACAGGTGTGCACCACTATGCGTGGCTAATTTTTGTTTTTAATTATTTTTTGTAGAGAGTCTCGATATTGTCCAGGCTGGTCTCAAACTCCTGGCCTCAAGGAGTCCTCCCACCTCGACCTCCCAAAGTGCTGGGTTTACAAGCGTGAGCCACTCCACTTGGCATAGCCTGTGTTGGTCTTAAGAAGGTCCTTTAAGAAAGAAGTTTCAGCTGGGGGCAGTGGCTCATGCCTGTAATCCTAGCACTTTGGGAGACTGAGGCAGGAGGATCGCTTTGAGGTCAGGAGTTCAAGACCTGCCTGAATAAGAGTGAGAGTGCTGCTCCCCTCCCCGCCCCCCCGCCCCCTTCCTCTACAAAAAATAGAAAAATTAGCTGGGCATAGTGTAGTCTCACCTACCCAGGAGGCTGAGGCAGGAGGATCGCTTGAGCCCGGGAGTTGTAGATTGTAGTAAGCTATGATGATGCCACGGCACTCTAGCCAGGGCAACAGAGTGAGGCTCTATCTCAAAAAAGAAAAAAAAAGTTTCAATAGGGAGTTGGGGACAGGAGGTGGCTTTTTGACACTTGCATGAGATGGAGTATGACTGTGCCTGGCATGTAGCAGGCCCTCGTAACCTCTGGCTCACTTCCCCTGCCTGCTGGGTCAGTGGCATTATACCAGGCTCTGGGACACCCAGGTCTGCCACCTTGGCCTTGCCTCAGATTTATTCCCTTCTGTCTCCTTAATGCAAAACTCCACGGACACCTGAGTCTTTCCTTGTGACCTGTGCTCTTGTGCCCACTGCCAGAAGCCTGGGTTAGCTCCTGTCATGTCGGTCATAATTAGGGCCACAGAATCTGGGTTTGTTTTCCTGACTCTAAGGTTCCCAGTCTAGTGTATCCTGCCTTCACTGCCAGATAGAGCTCTTTTCAACACCACATCCATCACCTTACTCTGCCTGTCCGGAATCATCACTAGCTCCCTATTTCCTACTGATATCAAGTCTACACTCCCCTGTTGGAATAGTTCTTTGAGAGATTCTACTTATTAAGCTATCAATTATAATTTTTTTTAAATTGACAATTATTAGATTTTCAAATACCGTGTATGATGAGATCAAGATTTAATGCAGAAGTAAAAAGAGGATGTACTGAGGACTGAATCTAGCCCACAAGCGTATTTTATTTTAGAGACAGGGTCTTGCTGTGTTGCCCAGGCTGGACTGGAATTCCTGAGCTCAATCGATCCTCCTGCTTCAGCCCCCCAAGTCACTGGGATTACAGGAACAAGCCACCACAGCTGGCTTCATTTATTTTTTAAATGGAGCCATATTTTTCAAATGAAAATCCAGATTTCTGATTTCCCTTAAAAATGGGAAGATATAAAATACTGGAACCACATTTCCACAGGAAAAACTTGGGTAGAGTTGAGAAGAGATCACTCACTTCAGCGGTGACATGCTCCCTCCAGTTTGTCAGAGTCCCCACGACTCTCTATCATACTACATGGCTCCCTTGGTGCGTTGATGTCATCTAACTGACCCTTAAAGGCACTGAGTTTGCAATCTCGGATTACAGAAATACAAATAATTAGAGACTCTTTTCACTATTCACAAACCAGCATGATTTGGTCAAGCTCCAGTTTTCTTCTGCTTAAAATAGAATGAACTCACCCTGAATTTCTTCAATCACTCTGTAACATGCCCCTATCCTGCCATTCATTCACTTCATTCATTCATTCAACACTCAATTACTGAACACCTGTTCTGTGTCAGGGATCTTGCTGGACGTGAGGGATACAGAGATGACCAGGACAGAGCGCCGACTTCCCATGTGAGCTCACACTTCTTGGAGCTCACCTTGTTTATTGGCTTCCTAACCACAGGGTGAACTCTGCCATGGGGCGGATGTCTGCTCCCTCCCATAAACAAAGGTGCATTTATTCATTTCCCTGGTGTCACTTCCATGCCTATGATGTCAGCTGTCTCTCTGGACCCACTCCAGATCACACCCAGCCTGAAAGGCTGCTTGGTACAGTGGAGAGGGTGGCAGTCAAGGGACAAGCTAGAAGACGGGTGAACTACTTCCCACTCCGGGCTTGGTTTCTTTACCATGAAGCACAAGTTAGCAAGGTGGGGCCTGGAGTCAGACTGCCCAGAACCAGGTGACTGGACAGGTTGCTCAGCCTCTCTGAGCTTTAGTTTCCTTCTGTAAACAAAGGATAAGGGGGCATCTGTCTCCTACGGCTGTTGTGAGGCTTGAGTGATTTAGTCCACATGGAGGGCTCAGCACATCGCCCGGCACATAGCAGTACTTAGTAAATGTTAGCTAAGGGTATCACTGTATGACACTGTGCAGCTCTAAGCCACTCTTCCTGGATGCATCCCTAGTTGTGTTGCCCCTCGGCACTGTCCCTCCTCCAGACTCCTGCTGTCCTTCGCAGTCAGTCACATGACCGGGCACTATCTGAGTACTGTCAGGCAGGCCTAAGGGCCGGACTCTTATCTTCCACCTCCCCCTGTCGGCGCCCAGCACCTCACAGCAGGGCCTCAGTCAGCAGTGTTGGACTCTAGATCTGCGGCCATGAACCAGCCATGGCAGCTGCTGCAGCTCCTGCCGAGCCCTGGGGGAGTGGGCCAGGACAGCCCGGCAGGGTACAGGGGTCGGGTTGCTCTGGGCTGAGCATGAACTCTGCTTCTGGAGAGTCCAGAATGAGCCCCCTTGCCCTGGGCTCGTTCATCCTCCGGAAAGGCAGGTGGATATCGGTTATTCCCTTCTGCTCCAACAGGCCCTCCGCGCCCTGCAGGAGGAGCAGGCCAGACTGAAGATGAGGCTGCAGGAGCTGCAGCAGCTGAAGAGGGAGCTCAGGGACTCCCCCAGAAACGAGGTAAGGTGGGCGACCAGGTGTGGTGTGGTAGAAAATGCTCGAGAGTTCTTAGTTTTACTCCTGGCCTACCACTTTCTTTCTGTGTGACTTCAATGTGTTACTTGAACTCTCATCTGTCTATGAATCCCGTCTTCTCCCAGCAAATGTATCCAGCCCTGGCATTCGGCATCAGTCCAATAGAACTGGGAGCACCTTCCTCCAGGGAGGGAGTGGGGTACACCCCTACCCTTGAAGACTGTATCAGCCTCTCTTCCCCCACCTCTAGCTCCCATTCTCAGTGCCTGAGATCCCCCTGGTATTCCGAGGAGACACTCACCGGGGCAGGAAAGCGCCCCAGTCTTTGATTTCCAACTTCCGGATCTGCTGCCCTCTGCCTGGAGGCTCTGCTCTGGTCACCTTCGACGACCCCAAAGGTGAGTTCAGGGAGCCTTAGGAGGGAGGCAGGGAAGTTCCCCAGTACTGACCCTGTCCCCCCCGCCACCCCCCGCCACCAGTGGCTGAGCGGGTGCTGCAACAAAAGGAGCACATGATTGACATGGAGGAGTGCCGGCTGCGCGTGCAGGTCCAGCCCTTGGAGCTGCCCACGGTGACTACCATCCAGGTGACAGAATAGCAGGGTCCTGGGACAGGCAAGGGGTGCCATGTACCTGGACACGGGGAAGTGGGGCTGTGTCTGGGACCACCCCTTCCTGTCTCCCCCTAGGTGTCCAGCCAGATGAGTGGCCAGGGGGTGCTGGTCAGTGGGTTTCCTGCCGGCCTCAGGCTGAGTGACGAGGAGCTGCTGGACAAGCTGGAGATCTTCTTTGGCAAGACCAAGAATGGGGGTGGCGACGTGGAGAGCCGGGAACTGCTGCAAGGGAGTGCCATGCTGGGCTTTGCTAAGGACGGGGGTAAGGGCCCTGCGGGGGAGACTGGGATACAGGCTGCATGAGGCTGTGAGAGAGGAGAGGGCTTGATGCTAAAGGTCTACCCCTCCCTGTTCCCCACAGTGGCCCAAAACTTGTGCCAGATTGGCCAGTTCAGAGTGCCACTGGGCAGGCAGCTGGTCCCTCTGACAGTCTCCCCCTATATGAGCGGGGACATCCAGAAGGTGGAGGTAAGTGGCTAAGTGGAGGGGTGAAGAATGGGGGCTGGGCCGGGTAACCCATCTGTCTGCCAGGAACTTGCCAGGGGCAGGGGCAGAGCCCCCAAACCCCCCTGACCTATCTGCCACCAGCCCCTCCAGGCCCTCCCCGCCAGGGCACTGCCTGCCCCACCTCAGCCCTGCCCCTTACTCCCATGAGCTTTGCCATCTCCTGGCTCCTTTCCCAGGTCCAGTCCCGGCCAGTGTCCCGCTCAGTGCTGGTGCTCAACATTCCCGATGTCTTGGATGGCCCAGAGCTGCATGACATCCTGGAGATCCACTTCCAGAAGCCCACCCGTGGGGGTGGGGAGGTGGAGGCCCTGACAGTTGTGCCCCCAGGACAGCGGGGCGTGGCGGTCTTCACCTCCGAGTAGGGCTGGTGGACTGCCCTTCCCATCACTCCCACCCCCTCCACCAAGGTTCTCAAACCCGAGCTGGGGCAGGCCCCTGTGTAAGAGATCTTTCTGTTCACCAACAGGGGGCAGGGGTCACACATTGCGAAACGCTGGCGAGAACAGTAAAAGCGCCTGCATGGCAAGATGTTCTTCCTCATTTTGCTCAGGAAAGGAAACTTGATTTGGGCACCGAAGGAGGCTGGGGGGAGGGAAGCAGCCCTGACCTGCCAGCAGCATTGGCCCTCCCCAGCTCCCCTGTCCCTCCCCAGCTCCCCTGTCCCTCCACTCCCAAAGGCAACATCCAGGACCCAGGGTTTGGCTTTTTATTGACACAAACACAAAGGCAGCTGCGGTAATGGGGTGGGGTACACAAAAGCAAAAATCGCACTTCACAGGCCTCATTTAGACAACGAAGAGGCTGAGCCCATCCCCACCACCTCCCATTGCCACGGCTGGGGCAGTAACCCTCCCTAATCCCAGCTCAGCGAGCAGAGGAGTGACCCTCCGCCCAGGACATCCCCATTTTGGTCCCAGTGACCCAGGTCCTGACCACCCATCTCTGTACTCCCCTGCTCCACCTCCCACTCATGTAAACAAAGTTTGGGGCTGAGTTTAAAAAGCTGCCTCCCTGCTTTGAGAAGGCAGTCGGGCCTCCCTTGATGGCAAGGGGAATGTGCTTTGATTTTTTACTTTGGTCACAGAACAAGAAACAGACAGCATGGCCTCTCGGAGCTCTGGCTACTAAATGTCACACCTATCTGCAAGGCTGAGGAAGCTTCCCCACCCCTCTCCTCATCCAAGGTAGAGGCAGGACACGGCACAGACCATGAGGACGGTGGCTGCTCTTGCCCTGCCCCCAGGAGGCTAGGGGCTGGCCCCCACCCACTGGCACACACACAGATTTTTGGCAGTGTTGTGGGACTGGGGAGGAGTGAAACCCCAGCTCCACCAGAACGAGGAAGGCACTGGGGAGTACAGGGGTGGAGAAGGAGGCGGGCGACAGCCCCCCAGCCCCTGCCACACACACAAGCACAGGTTTTCGTTGCTAAGGCACTGAGAACAAATCCAGAGAACTCAGTGAAGGGTGGGGGGCTCTGTATCCCTCCCAGAGTTGTGACCTAGGGGAGCAGGTCTGATTCCTGCCCTTGCTGTAAGAGGCAGCCTTGGTTAAGAATGGCAGAAAACCTGGAGATGGAAGAAGCCCAATGTGCTTAAGAAGTTGGGGACACAGAACAAGGTCGGGAACTGGTCAGGCCCAGAGGTGGGCGCTGGTCGGCCCAGACTGAAGGGACACTAGGAAGAGACAGGTACATGCTGGACTGGCACAGATTGGCCCCGTATCCTGAGCTGACATTCCGATTCTTTGGGGAGGTGGTGGGGCAGGGGCGGGGGAAGGTGAGGCAGTGGTGGAAACACACAGAACGGGGCGGGGACTGGCTGACCTTGGCACAAAAGCAGCACAGCAGGCCCAGGGAAAGGGTGGGGGCAGGAAGCAGCCTGCCTCCCTCTGACCCTCCCTGTCCCCTTGGCAGGGCCCAGACATCCAAGTGGTCACTTCCCAACCTCTTCCGAGGGCAGGAAGGGGGGTGGGGGCAGCCCTGGCCAAAGAGAAAGAACAGGGCAGGGGAGCAGTCACAGCACAGAGACCTGCGGGGGAGAAGGGCACAGCACTACGATGGAGGATGAAATGCGACAGTCTGATGGTCAACAGGACGTGGCTTCCCAACTTCCCCCTTCCCAGATCTCTAGGGTCCCACAGCTCCTTGCCCTAGTTTTCCTTCTCCGGACCAGGAACCAAGACGACCTTGCCCACGTTCTTCTTCTCCTGCATCTGTTTCATGGCGTCAGCCACCTGGGGAGGAAGAGAAGCCACTGCTCCCAGTGCCCTCCTCCTCCCCGGGACTCCTCCCCTAGGACCCCCAACCCCCAAGGGTCCTACCCAGGCCCTCCCCGCACAGTCATCACACTCACCTTCTCGAAGGGCCAGACCGAGTCAATGTGGGGTTTGATGTGGCCCTGGTTGTACAGAGCCAGGAGGCGGGTCACCACGCCAGTGACCAGCTCCACCTCACCATCCAGGTAGCCCAGATGGAAGCCACACACAGCCCGGTTGGCCTGCAGCAGCTGCAGAGCTGTCACGCTGAACTGATTCCACCACGTGCGGGCCAGGGCCATCAGGTTCCGCTTGGGGCCAGTCAGCAGGTTGGCCATTCCTAAGGGACAAGGTGACATGACCCAAGGATCCAGGTGCCAGGTACCTCCCTGTGTGTCTGCATCTATGCTCGTTTGCTCCCTGCGATTATCCACACCAGCGACAGCGACTGACAGGATAATTCCCAACCTGCTGGTTACCAGGCCCAAACCAACTCTGGCTGCTCAAAAATTGCTCTAACCTTTATGTGTTTACTTTTTGTGTGAAATATTTTCAAAATGAAAATATACCTCGCCCAAGAAGCCCAGGGAGGTAGGACACAGGAAGGCAGACTGGTTGTTCAGGAATAATCGCCAAATGGGGGCCCAGAGATAGCACAGAATTTACTATGACTCACATGAAAAACCAGAGAATGATCGTGCCTGGCACCCAGAAGGCAGCAGTCTGAATGCAACATACAGGACCCCTCCGAACCCTGGTGCTCTCCACAGAGCACCTGTACACAAAGCACTAACATACAGGACCCCTCCGAACCCTGATCTTCGCTACAGGGCGCCTGAGTCCCTGCCCCTTCCCCATTCAGAAGCCTTAGACCTCTAGATCCCTTAGGCCCACCTCCGGCCCCTAACATCCTCTCTCTGTCCCAGGCCAACTAACTCACCATAGGTGATGACTTTGCCCATGGGTTTGAGGAGGTTGTAGCCCTTGGCAGTATCTGACCCACCTAGAGGGTCCATGACGATGTCCACTCCTGTCACAGAGTAGGGGGAGCAGTAGGATCAGCATTAGGATCCACAGATCTGGAGACCCCCTCTCTGTCCTCTGCCCCCTCCCCCATGCCCTGCCCCCTACCTTTGGGGGAGATCTTTTTGATCTCATCCATGTAGTCAGTCGTGTGGTAGTCGATGGCGTGTGTGACCCCATTCTCCTTCAGCGCCTCGTGCTTGCTGGCTGAGGCCGTTCCGAACACTGTCACATTCTCCACCGTACGACACAGCTGCACAGCTGCCATACCCACACCCCCTGCAGCAAGACACACATAAGCTGGGGATATGGAGTCACCCAGCCACCACTCTCTGTTCAAGCCTCCCAAGGACCCAGCCCATCACCTTCATTTTGTCGAGGCTCATTTTGGGGCCCATGTCCAATTTCCATGATTGAGAATTGGGGGAGGGTGGCTGGCCAGGAGGGGGTGCTGGGTGAGGGCACATTGCTAAGGATAGCACACTAGGCTGGACCTGGTGCCTGAATGTTACCACGGCAACTACACTGCAGAGGCCTCTGGGCGCCACAGGCCAAGGCAGCCTGGTGTTGCCATGACAACAATCCAGACAGGCTGCAGGGAAGGGGCCTGGAAGGAAATCTGGGTGGGGTAGGAGGAGGGTTCAAAGGGAGGGGACCTGTCACCTGCAGCCATGTGTACCAAGACGCTGTGGCCAGGCCGTAGGTTGCCGAAATCAAAGAGGACCATGTAGGCTGTGATGTAATTGACCAGCAAGGCAGCAGCTTCCTCAAAGGTCATGGCCTCAGGCATCAGAAAGGTCTGGGTCGCTGGCACAGTCACCTCCTCCTGCCACATCCCCGACCGGATCAATACCATAACCCGGTCCCCTGCCTTGAAGAATGGAAGAAGAGCATCATTCAGTCACTCATTTTTTCACCCACAGGCCATCTACTGACCTTCCGCTAGGTATGGGACCCTCTTCCAGACAAAGTGGCAGTAGAAGCAGCAGTGGTAGTCACGCTAATAATAATAATAACATCATCATCAACAACACCTCACCTTTCCTGACTGCTGAGTGGGGGCCAAGCCCAACTCCAAGTTGGGCAGCTGGACAGGAGCGGGTGCTGGGTGAGGGCACGTTACATAAATGTTCAAATAATCGGGGGGAGGGGCAATGTATGTAACCCAAACAATATTTGTACCCCCATTACAAGATGGAATAAAAAAAAAATAAATAAATATAAAAAAAATAAATAAATAAATGTTCAAATAATCCTTACAGGCTCTTTGAGGTTGATACTATCCTTATCTCCATTTTACAGATCTCACACTTCACTATTGTGTAAGATCCCTGAATGCAAGAAGCTTACAGTTAGGGGAGCATGGAGTGTTATTGAAGAGGTCAAACTGCTTTGGTTACAAAAACGGGTTCCAGTGTTTACTGCAGCATGAACTTGGGAAAATAAAAATTCTTTAACCTTTTTGAGCTCTAGTTTTCTTACCTGTAAATTAGGACAGTTATGAGGATTAAATGGGGAAAAAATCATTCATTGATCTTTATTTATTTATTTATTTTTGAGTCAGAGTCTCACTCTGTTGCCCAGGCTAGAGTGCCGTGCATCAGCCTAGCGCACAGCAACCTCCAACTCCTGGGCTCAGGCGATCCTCCTGCCTCAGCCTCCCGAGTAGCTGGGACTACAGGCATGCGCCACCATGCCCGGCTAATTTTTTGTATATATATATTTTAGTTGGTCAATTAATTTCTTTCTATTTTTAGTAGAGATGGGGTCTCTCTCTTGCTCAGGGGCTGGTTTCGAACTCCTGACCTTGAGCAATCCACCCACCTCGGCCTCCCAGAGTGCTAGGATTACAGGCAGAGCCACTGCGCCCGGCCCCATTCAATAATCTTTAGCATGATGTCTGGCACACAGTAAGCACTTAAGTAATGTTAGCTAATAATCACAATAATAATAGCAGCAAGGAGGGGAAGTCACACAATTAAATAACTGAAGGAAGAGGGCAGCATGTGGTAAGGGCCATATCAGAGCGCAGGTAATGGTCTCTGAGCTCTGAAGACTGGGTGCAATCACCTCAGAAGTACTGAGCTAGCACTGGGAACCCAGAGAACAGCTTCGCCCAGGGATGGTGCAGGAGGGGTGAGAGACAGCGAAAGCCACACAGTCCCCCCACCAGGAAAGGGCTTTTTCCCCCACCAGAGCCTCTTTGTAAGAGGGGATGGAGGCAAAAATAACAAAAACTTTTCCTCCAGCTTAGCAAGTGGGGTCAGAGAAGGGCAGGGGGAAGCGGGGCATCTCAGGAGAAAGGAAGGCCTCTCTTCCCTCTCTGAAAAGCATGGAGAGGGAGGTGTGGGTGCTGTTCCAGGACAATCCGGGTCTGTCTTGGTTCTTGCCAGGAATGATGGGAATTCTGTATATTAAGGAGACTTAGGGTCCATGGGGAAGGGGGATGGGACTCCCACACATGCCCTTTTTCATGTTCTCAGACCCCCACATTCCACTGAGGAGGAGGCCTGAGGGCAGGCTGGGGTCTTTCCCTGCAAGTTCTGGCCTGAGATGAGGTCTGGGGGATGGAAGTCCTTTACCTGATACTCAGGACTAGCAGGTGCAGAAACAACCCAGAAGAGCTAGGAAGACTGCAGTGGTCAGTAGAGGTCATGGCCAGATTTGGCGCAGAACAAATCTCACTTACCCTGGCTCATTCGTAACCCTCTGCCCATCACAGATCAGGGCCACACAACCCTTCCCCAGACCAGATATCAGGAGGGAGGGAGGTAGGACAGAGGGAAGGCCCTCCCCACAGAATCCAGGCTCTTACATCAGATTCTTGCCCTGGACAGGATATCCTGTATTTACCAGGCGGAAAGTGTGGAGAGGGGAGGTTAGGTGGGTGGCCTTCAGCAGTAACATGAACTACAACTCCCTCCCCCCCCAGAATTCCTCTTAGCACCTTCTGAAGAGTGGGATTATTTAGAAGTCAGTGAGAGGGTGGGGCCAGAGCTGAATTCAGGGAGAAGCCCTGAAGGAGGAGCTGTTTGCAACAAATCCCGCTCTGGTAGCTGGGGCTGGCAAGTCCGGCTGAGTCTGAGGGGCCTCTCTTGCAGGGGCCCGATTTGAAAAGAAACCCCTAAGTAAATGACTCCCTGAGGCCTCATCCCAGGTCTCTCAAAAAGTTGATCATTTGGAACTCTCTGGTGTCCAGGGTTGTGGCCAAGATTAATGATAAATGAGAAGGAGAAACAGACCGGCAGAGCTGGGCCAACCTGCTCACAGTGCCACACCTCCCCACCCCAGTCCAAATCCCCCACAGACACCAGGGTTTCTGAAATGAGGGTCCTCCTCGCTACGAAGGCAGAGCGGGGTTCCGCCCGGATGTTCCCAAAGGCAGCCCCGGGTTGTGGCCTGATGTCTGAGTCACAGGAGGAGGAGATACTGCAGTCACGGGAGACGGAGTCCAAAACAAAGATCCGTTGACCCAATCCCACCTCCCCCACTCCAAAATCAGACTGGCAGTGTAAGGCCGGTAGCGGTAGGGGACCAAGGGTCCTTCTCCTCCATGATGGGCGTGTCTCGTCTCTTTGGCCGGGCTGGGGAGAGGCCGCTTCACACCCCCGCAGACCACGGGGCTGCATGTGACTAGGGCTCTGGCACGGCCGCAGTGCCCCCGCCCAACCCTGACTACATAGCTCCTCAAGCTCCATCAGGGAAAGGGGCACTAACCGTCATTCACGGCCACAGACCACAATTACCCAGGGAGTGTTTGGTGGGCAGGGGTACAGGTGTGGTTTTAATAGGGGGGTGGGGGACGTAGGGTCATTGCGCGCATGCGCATGGTCGCCTTATTGTTTCCCCCTCCCCATCACCACCACCGCCGCCGCCGCCGCCGTTCTGGGCGGCGGCGCCCACAACTAAAAATGGTTGGGGAAGGGGCGATAACTCCATTTCCCCCACTAAATAAGTGCTGTTCTCCAGGAGCCCCAAAACATAAGTTCCTTTC
>VBSM01003215.1:13336047-13361461 GCA_008086735.1 Cheirogaleus medius | reverse complement strand
ATGTCGGAGTCCTGGGTAACGGACAGAGGAAGAACTAGGGGGCTGAAGGGACCGGGCAAGGGTCTGGGAGCCTAGCAGAGATTTCTTGGAGGCAGAAGCTCCCGGGATATCCCCTTTGCCCAATCCCAGACCTACTTGGTCCAGGGGCTGGGCTGGACTGGGTGTGGGAGTGAGGGAGGCATTTGTCTGGGGCGAGGACTGGAGAGAGGATCTCATCTGGACCCATCCGTGTCTGCAGAGTTATGTCCCCACCGTGTTTGAGAACTACACCGCGAGCTTTGAGATCGACAAGCGCCGCATTGAGCTCAACATGTGGGACACTTCAGGTAGCCAAGTCCCCTGGGGTCACCCTGACTTCCAGGGCCACTCACCCTGACCTGTCCCTTGGTTAGACCCTTAGGTTCCAGGTCAGCCCAACCCATCCGTCCAATTCTAGGAGAAAGGAAAAATCATTTTTCTGCTTAAAGCCAGGGAAACTGAGGCAGAGCTCACTGAGCCTAACAGAAACTGTATTCTGGAGGAGAAAGACTGGTATCTGAGCCCCTCAGCTGGCTTCTGCCTACCTGGAAAAATTGGGAAGGAATGGCTTTTATTTTGGAACATGTTTCTTAGGACATGGGACTGGGTTTAGAAAAGACACTTAGAATTTCCTGGGTGGGGAGGTGGGCAGGGGGACCATTTCTCTACACTAGACTAGAGAAATATGAGGTCAAGTCCTAAGAGGATGGGAGAGTGCTTTCCCTGCCCCTCTTCCTCCTCTCCCTCCCTCCAAAATGGGGAGGGTTTTTATTTTTATATGAGTTCCCTGGAGGGCTTTAGATATCTGTCAAAGCCCAGAAAGCACATGCAAAATTTTGTGAGAATGTCCATAGATTTCATGAGCTTCTCAAAGGGGTCCAAAACTCAGAAAAGATTCAGAATTGCTACTTTTAGAGAAAGCCCTAGGGAAGCAGAGAGCTTTTTCCCACCCTCTCACCTCCCCTGTGCCTGTTCCCCTCCTTGGGAAACAAGGATGCCATGAAGGGTGTTGGTGATTGCTCCCAGCGCCCCTTGACCAGGATTTCTAAAGTCGCCCATTCCTTTCCAGGCCCGCCACCCATTCAGTCCTCTCATCTGTCCCCTCACTCCCTATCTTTCCTTAGGTTCTTCTTACTATGATAACGTCCGGCCTCTGGCCTACCCTGATTCTGATGCTGTGCTCATCTGCTTCGACATTAGCCGACCAGAAACACTGGACAGTGTCCTCAAGAAGGTGGGAGCCTGGCAAGCTGGACTGAGGGGGACCTGATCCCCTGGTCCTGACACATGAGCCAGGAGGGGGGCGTGATGGTAGCTGGATAGTGGGTGAAGCCCTCATCTCTCCCTAAGCCCACCCCCCCCACCTTCCACCTCCCCCTTCTGAAAATCAGTCCCCAGGGCTGGATGCAGAGCTGGGGGAGATGGGGAAGAGAAAGGAGGAGTACTCCAGGGATTCCTTATCTGCTCTTCCATCTCCTTGGGGATGGGAGCCCTAGATGGAGGGGAAGGGAATGCTGATCCCTAGCTTAGGAAAGCCCAGTGGCCTCCTCTCCAGGCCCCTATTTCCATGAGAAAAGCCCCTGGTGAATGGACAGAAGTCAGCCAGGGCAGCCCCAGTTCCCAGGTGGGGGAGGGGAGGGTAGGATGGGTCTGTTCCCAGGAGAGAGTATGGGGAAGGGGAGAGGGAATGGGAAAGTTCCAGGCTGGCAGACCCCTCATGGCTACTAAGGGAGGAGGGCCCTGACCCTTCAGCCCCGCCACATCCCTCTTCTCCCTTTCCCTCTCACCCCATCCTGCTCTGACCCAAGCCTACCATTCCCACCTCCTGCCTGACATGGGAGAGTACAGAGGGACCTGTGGTTTCTGGGTGCTGTGAGGAAGGAAGGGCATGCTGCTGGCATGGAGCAGGGGTTCACCCTGTGTCTCCCTCTACCCCTTAACAACTCTATTTTCTTCCCCCAAATAGTGGCAAGGGGAGACTCAGGAGTTTTGCCCCAATGCCAAGGTTGTGCTGGTTGGCTGTAAACTGGACATGCGGACTGACCTGGCCACACTGAGGGAGCTGTCCAAGCAGAGGCTTATCCCTGTGACACATGAGCAGGTGGGACCCTTGACCTCTGAGCTAAGCCCAGCCTAGACCTTTCACCTCTACCCCTGCCAATCTCTGATTTGAAACCACCTTATCTGACTCATCCCTTGCCCTGGCCTCTAATCTCTGATCTGATCCCTTGACCACCCCCAGCCCTGACCTTCAACCCCAGCCCACAGGATCCATGCTCCTTGCTGAGCTGCAGGCTAAGCCCCATAACTTTCTCCCATCCACTTCTCTTCCAGGGCTCTGTGCTGGCCAAGCAAGTGGGGGCCGTGTCCTACGTTGAGTGTTCTTCCCGGTCCTCTGAGCGCAGTGTCAGGGATGTTTTCCACGTGGCCACGGTGGCCTCCCTTGGCCGTGGTCATAGGCAGCTGCGCCGTACTGACTCACGCCGGGGACTGCAGCGGTCTGCTCAGCTGTCAGGACGGCCAGACCGGGGAAATGAGGGCGAGATACACAAGGATCGAGCCAAGAGCTGCAACCTCATGTGAGGGGTCAGGGTGGGGGAGAACATGTGGAGGGGTAGTGAGGGGCACAGTTGTGCTCCTGCCTGCACCCTGGGCTTCCTGATACTGGCTGGGAGGTCAGAGCAAGTAATTCTCCTGGGCAGGGGTGCTGGAGGGTAGAAGGGTGTCACCATCCCCCACATCCTCATCCTCTTCCTCTCCAATGGAAGTTGAGGGAACTAACAGAGCAGGCATGTGGGGCATGAACTGGGATAGGGCAGGTGGGGGTTAGGGAAGCTGGCATCAAACAGTGACCTTGGTTAAGTCTCCTATATGAAGGGTACCTTCCCTCCTCGACCTCAGTCCCCATATGCTGGTCCTGGATTCCTTCACTAAGGAAAGTGTCCATTCTATGATCTTCTCTGTTCCTTTCCTCTCACTTCTACAGCTGTTCTCACACATCCTAACCTCCATGCAACATGCACTAAATTAAAAAGGAGAAGCCTGTCCCTGCCTCAACCCACCAGCCCTAGCTCCTCCCCTTCCCCAGTAGTCCCCAATAAAGCCCATGTCCATGGAAAACGGCTGTGGCTTTAGTTTTGTTGCTTTAAAAAAAATCAATCTACCAATCTCTAGCAGCAGGAGGGAAAGTTAGACTTCAGAGGGAACTTTCCTGTCCATGTCTACAGGCGGAGAAGAGGAAAAAGCCATGGGTTGAATCAGAAGTGTCCTTTTAGGAGCCAGAGGTGGGAGATTGAGATGTTTGGGGACTGTTCATCCCAGTTAATGAGGTGGACAATCCTCAGGCCATTTGGAGGTTCTAGAATGGACTGATGTGCAATTTCCCAGCATTACTCAGCTCGGGGGTCCTGCTCACCATCTCCTCCCCTGGCCTGGAGACTGCTGCTGCCCTGGAGGTTGGGGGAGGGGTGGGGAGGACATCAAAAGCCTCCACATCACAGAATCTGACCCTCTGCAGGGCAAAGTTTCCCAAGGGGTTAGCAGTTCGATTCTGGGGTCTCCTTAGAGGCAGGGGCAAGGGCTCTCTCCCTCTTTCCATCCTGAGCTCTGTGATGATTTTCAGGGAGCATCAGCTGTGGGTTTAGGGTCACCCCTACCCATCCCTTAGAGAAGGAAAGTTGGTGGAGGGGAGGGCCAGAGCGCTTGTTGTTAGGAAGGACAGTGCTAGTCTGTTTTCTCGGGAGTTGGATTTCAGATTGTCCTGTATTCCCTCCCTGGCTCTGGTCCCACTGGCCTCTTTTCGGTGACATTCTCCCCCAGGAACCATCCAGTTGGCCCTCCCCTCCCCCAGCTCCAGCCAGTTCTCCCAGACACACTTTAGGAGAGACCTCACCCTCCTGTCTGCTGGGATCCCACCCTAATTTACAGCCCATCCCTCCCTCATTCATTCAGCAAATATGTACTGAGCACCAACTGTACACCATACTCTGGCTTGGGAATATGCAAGGACCAGTGTCTGAGCTTCTGGAGGCCAGCCCCGTGGAGAAGAGAGGTACCCCAGGCGTGAGGGTGCCTGGGCTGAAGGATGTTTGCACACGTACGGGGTGCCGTGGGAGCTCCTTATAGTCTGGGAAGCCAGTCCTCTGAGTCAGCTCCTGAGGGTCAAAGAGGAGTTTGCCAGGCGGGGAAAGGGTAGGAAAGGCGGTCTGGGCAGAGGGCACAGCATGTGTACACTCGTGGAGATGAGAATGAGCATGGCACTGTGGGGGCTCCCATGGCAAGGAGCAGACAAGGCTGGGAAGGTACACCGAGGCTACTGCAGGGCCCACGCAGGAGCCAGGACTTCACTCTGGGGAGTGAGGAGCCACCAAGGATTTCAAGCAGAGAGTGAAGTGATCGGATTTGTTTTTGGATAGATGGTTATCTGTTTGAGGGGAGGGACTGGGGGATTTGACCCTGAGATGTGCCATTTAAAATAGCTTCTCTTTTCCCCATGCCAGGCCTCCGTCTTGGGAGGAAAGGAAATTCCACGTACTCCCTGGTGCGCGCACACGCGCGTGCACACACACACACACACACGCACATGCACACATATTCGAGCAGGACTCCTGTCCTGGTCATCTCAGCCAATCTCAAGGACTCTAGGATAACTTCAAGGGCACTTGAAACTATCCAAGTGCCCTCGGACAACCACTCCCTCAAACTGAGACCTGGTTAGGGACTGATTCTGAGACCCTCCTCAAGGACCCCAGTCCTGGGCTGAGGTGCAGGAGAGGGCTAGGGCTCCTGGGCCCAGCCAGGTGGATGTCATCTGTCTCAGAGGATTGACCCTTCCCTCCCAGGGACCTGCCATAAAAATTGACTTGGGATTTTTGGCCAAGTGGCTTGTCTTTTCCACTTTGGACTTGTCCGTACAAAGCAGGCTTAAACCTGCAGCCACCAAAGTGTGGAGTGTTTGTGGCCCTCTCTTCTCCCAGCTTCCCTCTCCTGCCATGTGCACTCAGGGAATGCAAACGAATTTCAATATCCGCCGAAAGCAAACATAATTATGAAGATAAATCAGCTGGAGGAACCCCTAAAGTTTAATACATTTCCAGTACCATTGGGAACAGATTTTGGTCTCCTCTGCAGATCTGGGCTGCCCTGTGTTTTATTTCCGGGGGAGGAGGCTGTGCCTCTGGGCTGAGGAGCTCCATGGTTGGGAGGAGGGAAGGTGGCAGGTTACTAGATCCTCAAAGGCCCCTGCAGGCTGGAGGGAGGGGACTTACTCCCGCCCTCCCCCCAGATGCAGGAGTCAGACCCAGCTTCCTCCTCTGCAGCTGTTTCCCCCACAAATTAGACACTCATTTGGGAAACAATGTAGCCTCGTTAATCATTTAATGAAATAAACAACTAATCACGCTGTGATGCTGCCAGTGTTTCTTAACCTAGGCAATCAGCCTGCCTGGGAGGGAAGAGTGAGGAGTGGGGGGACAGAGGGGGCCTCAGTCTAACCCCTGAAACACTTCTGCTGTGAGTGGTCCCCTTGTGACTCCTGCTCTCCCAGGAGGGACAGTCATGGAAAGAGCTTAAGGTTTGGAGGCAGAAGTCTGAGGGCCCGGGTCCAGCCCTGCTGCCTCCTCTCTGGGGAACCTTTGGCGAGTCCCAGCATCTGTCTGAACCTTGGTTTTCATACCAAGAAAAGGGGGCCAATCACCATGTCAACTTCATGTTTACGGGGCTGATGTCAACCTTCATTCCTTACAACCAAGACAGACAGGCATGAGTACTTCTAAGCTGGATCTGAGGGAATCAGGAAAGGGGGTATTTTGTGCCTGGATTGGGAGGCTGGAGGAAGGGGGAGGTGGCTGTGTCTTGTTCCCACATGATCCTGGGGGCTGGAGAGAGCTTTGGTGACTCCTCCAAAGGTTGAGATCCCTTGATTTCCATTTTTCTGAACTCCTCTCGTTACTTTTTCTGAAGTCTGTGGGTGAGGACCCCATGTTTCCATAGTGACCACCCCAGATACAGTCAGACTTGTCTTGCAGGCTGAGGAAGATGGGGAAGGGGTCATGTCCCTGAGGTGCCCAGTAAGGCAGTAATCCCGGTACAGTTCTATCCCCAAATCCAGTCGCTTCCCCAGGATTGGGTTTAGCTCTTTGTTCTGGGAGTTTCTTCTACACATGGCAATTCCTCTCCTACCTCCCTCCTTTCAGCCGGTTCCCAGATATCCCTCCATTTCTAGTGAACCCCTTACTTGCTCTCCTCAAGGCTGCGGGTGAGGGTCAGAGAGAGGGGACAATCCAGGTCAGGAGGGGTGGGGTAATTCCCAGGCAGCTACCCCCCAGCAGCCAGGGAGACAAGAGAGCCATGTACATAAGTGCCCCTCCCCCCCAAGAAAATGCCTCTGCTGTTGACTCCTAAATAACAGATGTCTGTCTGCATATTAATGAGATTGGACGAATAATTGGTGAGTTTTTCATTCAGTGTCAGAATGAACCCGGAGGCCTTATGTTCATGCACACAGACACCCACTCACCCTGACTCTCCCCTTCCCCCAGCGTACAATGGAACAGAAACAGACACAGAGGCTGGCAGGCTTCACCCACAAAAGGGAGGGGCAGATGGGTCCTGTGAGAGGGAGGGAGACCCCCAGGGTCTGGATTTGTCAGGTTTCTCTCTTGATCACTGCCTCTCCCCTCCCCCAGAGTCGAAAAGTGTGCATGTGAGATTTCCCCACCCTGCAGAAGGGGCCCAGGGGCAGGTGGGAGTCAGAGGGAGCAGAGGGTACAGGGGGGAGGCAGTTGCTGCCTTGAGCAGCCTCCTTCAGGGAGGTTGTGCCTCACTTGAGCCTGGAATCAGCAGCCCCTCACCCTGCGTAAGCCCCTGTGCCGAGTGTGAGGTGGGAGGATGGAGGATCAGGGGCAGGCAGCTGCCATTTGCCAGCTGGGTGCTCTCGCACAAGTTCTTCAACCTCTCTGAGCCTCATTCTTTGTCTCTAAGAACACCTACCTTGCAAGACCGGAGGTGTGAAATGAGATACAGCGCATCACGTTCGTCTTAGTGCCTGGTTTATAGTACGTCCCGACACATATTTGCTCTCTCCCCCCATCCTCAAAACACAGCAAGACAGCTTCCAAATTGTTGCCTCTCCTGCCAGACCCACCCTTGTTAGGGCAGGGGTAATTAGAAGTTTAGTAATTATCCTATCTGCCTGGAAACTGAGAGGAAAAGATACAGAGAGGGGCGGGAACAGAGAAAGAAATTAGGTAGACAGACACAGGAGACAGAATGATGGAAACCAAGGCCTGGAACAGGACAGAGACCACAGAGATAGAACCACAGGACGGGAATGGGGAGTGGAGAAAGTATTGAAGGGAACTGAAGTGAGCCCTGGAATGAGAGTCTAGCATCTAGACTATTTATTTATTTATGAGACAGGGTCTTGCTCAGTCACCCAGGCTGGAAGGCAGTGACAGGATTGATCACAGCTCACTGTAATCTCAAAATCTGGGGCTCAGCCTCCCCAGTGGCTGTGACTCCAGGCCTCAAGAGATCCTCCTGCCACGGCCACTTAAAGTGCTGGGATTATAACCATGAACCACCATGCCAGGCCTGGAATTCAGACTTGAGATTCTAGAAGCCCCAGTTCTGCCATGAAACTCCCTGCTGACTTTAGCAAGCCTTGCTCCCTCTTAGCACCTCAGTCCCCTCCTCTGTAGAGTGAGGGAGTGGTTTGCTCTCTAAGATCCCTTCACATTGTGTGAGAACAACAGTCCCAGTGGCCTGGGGGGACGCAGGGGAGGGGAGGTGGCTGCCCACCCCTCAGCACTATCGCCCAGTGGTCACTTGTGCTCTGTCTCCTCTCCTTTGGTAAATGGATCTGCTGCGCCAGCAAACAACTGTCCATTGTGTCCTAATGAGGGACGAGCAGGGAAAACCAATCACTTATGATGCAAATGAGCCGACGGCTGCAGCCTCCTCGCTTTCACTGAGTCCTTCTCTTTTGCCCAGAGCCCGACGCTGCCCCAGTTGGGCCTTTTTCCCTAGCCCCAGTTCCCATCTGGTCCTGGAGGAGGAGTGAGGAGGCCCAGACTGGCCTTCCCATTGTCACTCATTGACACTCCCTGCAAGGAGCCCCAACCCTCAGAGTCTCAGAGCCAGGCCAGGCTCCTCTTCCCACCCCAAAGTGGCTTAGCTTTTGTTTCTTTAAAAAAATCAAGTGAAATTCACATGACGTACATTTAAGTACAATTAACCATTTTAAGATCTACGATTCAGTGGCCTTTTAGTACATTCACAATGTTTTGCAACCACCATCTCTTGAGACTCAGGTTTTACGCTCCCCTGCCCATTCCATATCCCACAGCCTTCGTGGGACAGGGAAGCTGCGGAGGCCTCAGCAAGAGTGGAGGATAACGGAGGCTGGCGTGTGCCGGAGAAAAGCCCAGAGCTGGCCTTGGGTGAGGAGCATAATCCCCACCACACTTTAGGATGATGCTAGGAGAGAAGGCTTGGACTTTGGTCAGAGGAAGAAATCGCTGCGTTGGCCAGCACAGCACTGGGACCACATCTGTAGGAAATGACCTCTTGAATTTCTATGGGGATTTTTTTCCTCTTAATTTCTCTGGCATTTGGTTAGAAACCAGAGGTGGCTCATGCACAGACCTTGGTTTCCAAGCATTTGGAGCCCCTGTGGGCTTGAGGATGGCCTCTTCTGCAGGCTTCTCACCTTGGCAGCTGCAGAGGCCCGGAGACAGACCCAGAGGCCCTCTGCCCCCAGGAAAGACCTCCCTTCACCAGGCTCCAGGGACAGGGTTTACCAAGGGAAGATTTTCTACCTACTTGGTACTAGTTTATTCCAGAGTCTTATAGCCTAACAGCTGGGAAGACCCTCCTAAATTGTAACTTTTCTCTTACTAATATACACTACCATTTGGTTTATGTGGTTTTCAAGAGAAGATGCTTACCTGTGTGTCTGTGTTACCTTTGGATCCACCCTCTGTCTTTCCCCTCATCTAGGACATGTGGCAATGCTTCAAAGAAAATCTTTTTGGAATTAATCAGTGACAACCGCTGCAGCATTGCAGAGAAAAAATTTCAGAGTCACAAACTTTCTTTTACCTTCCCCAGCAACTACATCCCTACTCAACTGGTGTCCACATGTCCTCTCCCAGACAACACGATGAGGGCATTTCCATCTGTGGGCTCATGAATAGGGACTCCTGAGCTGGTTAGTTCCAGGTCTGCCACTAACTCACTGAGTGACCTTTGACAAGGCCCTGGACCTCAGTTTTTATCACCTGTAAAGTGGGGTTAGCAATCTTTCCCCTAGTGAAGAGGGAGCGATAATAGCTGTGTTAGTGCTTAGAACTTGTAAAGAGATCATCATGAACATCATTAATTATTTCCCCAGTGGTGCCAGGGGCAGTCTGTCTGCCTAGACTGTCCAGCCTGGAGAAGACCTTGCTGATGGATAGGGGAAACTGATGTTCTGTCTGGGTGGGTGTTGGTCTAATCACAAAAGGGTAGTAGGCTTCATAATAGGCAAAAGAGAATCAAGGGTTTGGAAGAAGAGTGATTCCTGAACACTTAGATCCCTTATGTTTTTTGGGTAAATCAAGATACTAAAAAATGGGTGGGAGGGATTGAAGGGAATTAGCACTCCCAGTGGCATAATGTGGCTGTTTTTCCAAAGTTCTTGAGGGTAGGGCCATGAGTTGGATAAACCCTTCAATGCACTGAGTCCATTCATTCATCCTTTACCTCATTCATTTAGCATATTCTCATTGGGTGCCTAATAAAATATCTTCCAGGTACAGAGTGGGGTAATAGCAACTATCAAATGATACTAATCCTGACCATAATGGATTATAAGGACCTTCTAGTGAAACAGAGAAGCTAGAATATGCACATGAATAACTTATTGTCATAAACAAAGGAAAACTTCTGGGGTATTCTAAGTGGGGAGAGATTTTGGCCTGGAAAACCTGGGGAAGGCTGGGCGGGGGTGGGCAGGATTTGGGCCTGAGGCGATGGCAGATCAGGATGACCCAGAAGATACAGTATGGGCAAAATCCAAAGGGCCCCATATTTGGTGGCCAGGGTGCCTGCAAGGGAGCAGCTAGTGAGGCACTGGAGAGGTTGGGTTTGGGCTGGGGATGCAAGGTCTGGGGAGATTGGGTGGAGGAAATGGTCAGAGAAATGTATCCTTAGAAGACTCTCCCATGTCTTCTCCTCTTTCTGGATCAGGTGCTCCTTCCTCCAATTCTAGCAGCTGGGGTTTCTCACCTGGGCTTTCTGGAATCTCCTGGCTTCCTTTTCACCTGGCCAAACCCACCCAAGCTCCATGGCCCATTTGAGATGCCTCCACTAGATGTCCCCCCACAGCAGACAGAGCCTGGCCCCACTATGCAGCCCCCAAAGAGCTTCTGAACCAGAATTCTGCAAGGGTTTTCTGTGGCTTTGTCGCCTCATCCATTAAATAGTAAGCCATTTAAAGGCTAGACATGGAACTTTCACTCTTCCTTCCACAACTACACACACACACACACCCATGCACAGGCTACCATAGAACTGGATGGGAAGAAGTCTTCCCTCCATCATTAGCCTGATTATTATTCGCTGCTTCCCGGGACTGGCTCCCAGCACCATGCACTGGAAAGGGCAAGGGCTTCAGCCTCACACAGACCTTTGTTTGAATCTGGGCACTTCCCCTTCCTTTTGTTGTGTGACCTTGGGCAAGTCCCTCGATCTCTTCATCCTTCATTTTCCTGATTTGTATGTGGGGAACAGTGCAGGGCACTTAGCAGGAATGTGGCAAATGATAGCCATTAATGATGACAATTATTGTCACTCCTGAAAGCTAGCAAGATCAGATGGGCCGTAGAAGCCAGGACTGGGTTTCCATTTTCTTTTCCTTTTAATTTAGTTGTCTTCTCCTCCCATCTGCCTCCTCTGTTTTTTCCTCCTGGGGTCTTTCCTGTCACCAGTCTATGGGTCTGCCTGCCTCTCTCCCTCCTGGGCTGTTGCTGACTCTCACTGGGTGTGGGCTGTCTGTACCACATGCACAATCAGTCAATAAAGATAAATTACAAAATCATTTGTTTTATTTGTTCTTGTTACCTTGAGGGCTGTCTGAAATTGCCTTTCTTTTGAAAGCCACATTTGCATATCTCTATGCTGGAGTCAAAGGCTGCAGCTGTGGTTTCACTGCAATTTAAATATTAATAAATCCCCCTAAACCTCCAGCTGTTTTTTTAAAGCAGCCTGGTCCTTCTCCTCCTAGGTTGCTAATATAATTTAATCTTTGTCTTTTGCTTTGTATAGTAGTTCCCCCTTATCCATGAGGGACAGGTTCCAAGACCCTCAGTGGATGCCTGAACTCTACATATACTATGTTTTTTCCTATACATACATACCTATGATAAAGTAAATTTTTAATTTATAAATTAAATAGATTGGGCAAAGAGATTAATGATAACTAACAATAAAACAGAACAATTATAACAATACCCAGAATGGTGTGCAATTTAAAACTTGTTATTTCTGGAAATTTTCATTTCATATTTTCAGACAAACATTGACCTCTGGTAACCGAAAATGTGGAAAGCAAAACTTCGGATACGGAGAGGGGACTACTGTCTTTGCTTACAGAGCCTTTCTAGAGTTAACCAAAGCCACCTGCTGCAACTTTGTAGATAAGAACCAGCCCACAAACCTTATTTATCTTCAACAGGCCCAAGATTCACTGCTCCTAGAGATAAAATAGAACATAGGCAACATTTTCTACCAATTGGCAACCCCTTACACTAAGGCAGTGGTTCTTAAACTTGAGCCTGTTGCAGAATCACGGGTTGCTGGCCCCTATCCCCAGAGTTTCTGATTCAGTAGGGCTGGGTGAGGCCCCGGAATCTGCATGTCTAACAAATCCCTAGGTGATGCTATTGCCCTCTCACGCCCCCATCAGGAGACCATGCTTTGAGAATCTCTGCACTAAGCTGCATGTTAAACTGCCATATATCATTTTGGGTCCTTGAAACTAGGTCTCCAAAGTTTCCCAGCCACTGGTGGTGGTGGGGACAGGGTAGTCTCCAGATCTCGATTCCTTCCAACCCCTCAAACCATTGCTTAGATTTTTCTGGTCATCTACTCAGGATCAGCTCCCTCTTATCTTCCCAATCCCACTCTCCACAGGAGATATTTCCAGTTCTTAATTTTCTATTTGCCCAGATTCAGTTTCTTTAATTTTCTCCTTGTTATGGGCAGATTTACAGGCTGTTCGAGGAAGCTAGGCGTCACTGAAGTACAGTCAAGAGGCCTCTGGCTCAGCCATTTTCCAGTCGTTGATAAGTGAGCTCCCACATTCCCCAGGCTGCAGGCCTGTTCTCTCTCTCTCTCTCTCTGGTTTCCTTGGCTAGATCTGCAGTTCTCCCTCATCCTGCCACTCTCTCTGTGCCGTCTGCTTCTGGGGCTGACCTTATCTGCTCCTCGCAGTCTTCACAGCATACATTCTGGGCAGCTTGGCTCCTTCCGTTCCAACTATCCCAACACTGATTCCTTTCTTTTTCTCCTGCATGTTTTTCAGCCGATACTTTGTTGATGATTTTGGTTGCATTTTTTAGGAAAGAGATAATCTGCTCAAGCTCTTCTCTAGGCCCCCTCCCTGTCCCTGCATAATCCTTTTCCTCCTTCCTTTCCAGCTTCTTTGCAGATGGTCGTTTTGCAAAACGAGATAAAAGTAATACAGGAACTAGTTGCCAAGTGCTGCTGTGCCCAGAGAGGGGTAGAGGTTGTGGGGTGGAAAAGTGGGAGGACATCTTAAAGTCAGAGGTCAAAGGAGCAAGTATATTTAATCTATCATCAGATAGGACTCTTAAACTGGGGCAGGCATCTTGAGGCCAGGGCCAGAACTTGACTTCTGGAAAAGGTTATGCAGAGGTCAAGAGGTAAATATTTGTTAGGAGACCTTGGGAGACAATTACAGAAAACCTAACGTGTTCTAGTCATCTCTGCTTTCACCCAGCATTCCTGAAAAGGCAGGCTGTACTAGATAGATGTTGCTTTTTCTGTTAACCTATCAGTGATGGGGGCAGCAGGCCAAGTGCTGGCTCACCCCCAGAGCCTAGTAAGCCATGACTGGTCACTGGAAATGAGACACTGTGGAACTGAAGACTGGGCGGACAGCACTTCTCTTTGCTTCCCACTTGTCTTTACTGCTAGCTCTGAGACCCATCAACTCTCTGGCAGGTAGACAGGGAGCTGGCATGGGCCCTGGAGAGGTCGAGCTCTAGGTGAGGCTGAACTGCAAGGCTCTGACAACTGAAAGATACACAATTATAAGCTAGGAGGCTGGAAAGAAGTGGAAATAGTACCCATGATCCAACCCCACAAGACCCTCTGCTTAACGTGAGGCTGCTTTTACTGTCTCCCACCCAGGAGGCCCACAGAGGAGGAGAGTGCTGGTTCCCCTCACAATCCGCTCCTTTCCCAAAACTCTGACCAAAATCTTACAAACAAGGAACTTGAGCCTCAGTTCTCAATTTTCAAATGAGGTAACACACACTCACTGCATAGGGCTATGCTGAAGTCAGAGATAAAATGTAATGGCAGCTCCATTTTCTCTACTCTCCCCAGTACAGCAGTACTGCATTGTGTGATGACTTCATTCTCTTTGCCTCAAGGAGGATTCCAATCTCTAAACAGTATGTGGACCAGGAAATAATGGTACAGAATGTCATCTGTGGATTAAGCAGGTTAAATAAGAGTGGTAGGCAGAATTCTAAAGATGTCCTCCCTTGACTGCTATCTCCTGGTTATTCAATCCAACACTAATCTACGTACTGCTATGAAGGGTATTTTCAGCTCTAATTAAGGCAATGGACCTTAAGATAACAAGATCACCCTGGATTACCTGCTTTGTGTCATCTAATCACTTGAGCCCTTAAAAACAGAGAAATGTCTTTGGCAGGAGTTGGAAAGATGTAGCAGTCAGAGGGATTCAGTTTGAGAAAAACTTGACCAGCCATTGCTGGCTCTGAAGATGGAGGTAGGGGGCAGGAGCTAGGAATGTAGGCAGTCTCTAGAAGCTGAGAGTGACCCTTGGCTGACAGCCAGCAAGGAAACAGGGATCTCAGTCCTACAACTGCAAAGAACAATTTGGCCAACACCCTCAATGAGCTTGGAAGCAGATTCATCCCCAGAGCCTGTGATAAAGAACATAGCCCTGTCAACCCCTTGACTTTGGCCTCATGAAACCTGAAACAAAGAAACCAGTTGAGTCACCTCAGACTTCTGACCTACAAAACTGTGGAATAATAAACAGATATTGTTGTAAGCCACTAAATTTGTGACAATTTGTTACGGCAGCAATAGGAAATACAAAAGGTATATAAGCTGCTTAAATAACCCTAAGAGGTAGATACTATTACCCCAATTTTTCAGATGAGGAGACTAAAGCTCAGTGAAAAGGCTCAGAGTAAGTCTGCTGGTACAAGTCTCAAGAGCAGTCATTCTTGGTGGAAGTGTTTGCTACCAAGTTTATTTGCAGTGTTAACAGCACAACATTTACAAAACATATTTTGTACAATCAAGTCTGCACTGCCCTTACACAATGGGGGGTAGGGAAGACCTAGTCCTGCCAACAGCTAAGAACAGTCCTGGAAAATGAGTTTATGAAAAACACTTTCTCTTCCTTTAGCAAGCAAAATTATTCATGAAGCTGTACAGTTCAGCAATAGGGAGCAAAGGGAAAAAAAATTACCTTAAAGAAAGCAACAGCTCCTTTCCTGGTGGGATCAGTCATTTTATAGACATGAAATATTCATACCAGAGATCTTATATTTTAAGAGGAATGGGTTACATACCAGAGCTACAACAATAAACATTTTATTTATTACTAATGGGGGATTTAGAAGACTCTTTCTGCACACCAGTTCTTGAATATATTCTGCTATTTCAGAGCACATTTTTAAGACATCCAGCAACTATAGTCCAGACTTTTGGAGATTTCTTCTAATTAACCTTGAGCTTCATGTTCACATCCACTACCTGCTTCAGAATTTTCTCCCTAGTGCTCTATTCCAACATTTGAGAGTTGCCCAAGGACTCTTCTAAGTCACATAACAGATCCCAAGCACTCTCCTTCCATAGAAGGGTCTGACTGTTGGCCTTTGTGAACATAGGGCTTTAGAGAAACCAGCTATTCTCTTGAAGGCAAGCCACTTTGTGCCAACAGCCCTGGTAGGAGGAATAGGGCTGATAAACAATGAATCAGCATCTTGGTCAATTGGTAGGGTTTAAATGGTTTTAAAATCTTCTCAGGTGAAAAAGTACCACAATTTTGTGCTCTTTGCAGATTTCAAAGGGAGACATGAAGCAAAAAATCTTTAAGGAACCGTCACGTAGCCAGAAGTTCTTTTCAGACTGATATACTTCAAATATTTAGCAACCAGGGCTACAGAAGGACTGAAGAGTGAGAGGAGCTCCCAGGGCCTGGAAGCTCATTCTTAGGGCCCCATGGCCCTATACACATGGGTGGCTGTAATCAGCAGTGGCTGTGGGGGATCTGAGGTATCAGGTAGGTGTCCAGTTCCTGGCACTGGTACAGTGCTACACTGTCTAACACCCACTCTCGGGTCACGACAGGTGCTTCACATATCTGCCCAATTGCTGGGGACAGAGAACACAAGCAGAGATTAGTACCAATTCACATTCTTCCAGACCAGATTCTAAACAATCTACTCTGGGGACCTGGTTGTATGAGGTCTTAGGGTTAATCAGGTAGGAGCTAAACTGTTTCTCTTAAGCAATGCTTCAGAAGATAGAGCCTCAATTAGAAGCCTGAGGAGTGACTGCTGGTAAAAGCCCCGTAGCCTCTGGCAACTGTATTAATGAGTTTCAATCTCTTAAAGGAAAAGGCACCGGAGAGAGCAAAATAGCATTGCAATTTAATGATGTGGAAAAACGTTTGCAATTTCTTAAGTGAAAAAATCAAAACAGTGTAAATATGATCACATTTGTGTAAAATGCACATGTGTACATGTATATACACATGCTTGAAAGAATTTTCCAGTGATCATCTCCAAGTGGTGGGATTACTGGGATTATTTTATTGTTTTTGTGCTGGTTTATATTTTCTATGATAAACATTCATATTTAACCCCTCCCACTGGAAACAGTTCATGTATTACTTCTACAATACAAAACAAACAACAAAAATTTTAAAAAGAAATTTTAGCCATTCAACAAATATCTAAAATGTGCTAAGAACTATGCTACTCAAGCACCAGGAAATGAGTGGTGAACCAAACCCATCCAATAGGACCTCATATGATATAAGCATATGCAGGCATCTTACCATGAAAGCCATTGTCCTCTGTCCAGGCATCTGGCTGCACAACCACAACTGGGTGAACACCCTGCATCCCCAGGAAGGAAAGAGCATTGAGGGTGTCAGAGCAAATTTTTGGAACAGTCACTTCACCATTTCTTGACGCTTTGTTGAAGCAGACTACTTTGGGGACAGCCACAGAAAGGAGGGGAAGGGCACATGGCAAAAAGGGTTGGGGGAAAGAGCTTTCCCTCAGTATATCAAATACTTATGGCTGGGTGCAGTGGCTCATGCCTGTAATTCTAGCACTCTAGGAGGCCGAGGTGGGAGGACTGCTTGAGGTCAGGGGTTCAAGACCAGCCTGAGCAAGAGCAAGATCCCCGTCTCTACTAAAAATAGAAAAATTAGCCAGGCATGGTGGTGCATGCCTGTAGTCCCAGCTACTCAGGAAGCTGAGGCAGGAGGATCACCTGAGCCCAGGAGTTTGAGGTTGCTGTGAGCTAGGCTGATGCTATGGAATGGCACTCTAATCTGGGCAACAGAGTAAGACTCTGTCACAAACAAAACAAAACAAAACAACAACAACAAACAAACAAAAAACCTTGTAGTTCCCAAGTCCTTACTCATCCTTTACAGAGGGAGGCACGTGGTCAGAGAAGGCTTCTGAGGCTACATTAGGGAGGGTCCATGGGGACTGATGGGTACCAGCCTTACTCAGTCACAGGAGAATATTGTGTCCTCCCTCTCTGACTGAGCACCAAACACTTACTGTGCCAAGGGTGAATGATGACAACTCCTTCACCACAGTAGCCCCACACAGCTGCACCATCCATTCCAGTTGATCTAAACAGGACATTTAGACCTAAAATCACCACGGTATTCTGCATACTTAACCTGCGCTCTCTACCCGCTACTCCTCTGGATGAAGGCTAACAACAAGACTTCTCAGTGGGAGAGTCTCTGTCTCTCTGCTCCAAAGGACTGAAAAGCCTTAAATTAGAATCTACATCAGGGATGTGGATTCTAAGTCAATTTGCCACTGATGTGCTGCCTACTCTGGTTATCAGTTTCTGTATGGCCACTTGGTAGATAACGTTTGATAGTTTCTCAAATAAAATGCTTAAAAAAATCCAAGATCTAATTTCCATTAATTTGCTAAATTGCTGGCTAAGACACTGTGTGCAAAAACATCCACCTTCTTTCCCTCTTTTCCTGCATCCTAATTCTGTGTTGGTAATTGATAATCACGGCCACTGAGAGCACCATCCTTGCTGGTAATTACTGTAAATGTCAAGAGACAGGAAGATAATTCATCTAGTCAAAAAAAATACACATCATTCTGGTCAGAGACTCAGTGGGGAAAGGCTACATGCAGAGCTGGAATCAACATACTCAGGGGAATAGAAATCAGAAGCTAGGAGGCCCAGGTGGGAGGATCGCTTGAGGCTAGGAGATCAAGACAAGCCTAGGCAACACAGAAAGACTTTGGCTCTGCAAAATAGTAAAAAAAAATGAGCTGGGCACGGTGGCGTGTGCTTGTAGTCTTGGCTACTTGGGAGGCTGAGCTAGGGAGATCACTTGAGTCTGGGAGTTGGAGGTTGTAGGGAGCTGTGATTGTGCTACCAAACTCCAGTTTGGGTGACAGAGTGAGACACTGTCTAAAAAAAAAGGCAAAATTACATTGCCAGGCTCTCTTGCTGCCACTAATCCGCCTGTGCCCAGATGCTAAGGCCTTCCTCTGAGGAGTAAGAGGACCTATACCCACACCAGGGCCTTTGTGCTGCACAACTCCAGAGGTGAGCCCCACAGCAGTTAAACATAACATCACGTTCTGTGTCAAGTTTAATTAGAAAAAGTCTCCCCCTGCTCTGGGCCTATGTGTATATCAGCCCACAGGTCTGATACAGCTGCTGTTCTTTCTCCTCTGTGTTAAAGGAACATAACTCTTTCTTGACTTACAAATCCAAAGGTATCCTCTCCCTAATATATACAGCACTAATAGCAGCTTGACCCCACCTGAACACAGAATATATGTATCCTAGATCTTAAATCTTCACTGTCTTTATGTTCTTGCGAAGGGACACAAGGTCTAGCTTTTTGCCATGGGGTAACATTTACATGCCATTTTGTCTGGAGGGTGGTAGAAAAATAGAATAACCTGTAGAACATCTCACTAATCTGAGTAACCCCCATAAGGTGATCTCACTTATAACACTCCCCAATGTAAGAGAAAGGTGGTGCTGGAACTTGGCAGTGCTCCAAGGCTCTTACCTGTGGGCATGTTGGTAAAGGGCCCATAGCAACAGATTTCTAGGCCTCTGAAGATCTAGAAGAAGAGAGGAAGAGAGAGAGAGAGGGACAGGGGAATGGAGAGAAAGAAACATTAGTTATAAGAGTATAGGCTTTTATAAAAAAAAAAAAATAGACTCTTACAAAGGAAGAACTTTTTTTCAATCAGCCTTCTCAGGTTGAAGGAACTTTTTTTCTTTACCACCTGACAGTTTCTGCTGCTACTTCCCAGAGACAATCAATCCAATGTAAAGAACACTGATGGATTTTAGAAGGCTTTTTTTCAAGTACCTATATAGTTGATCTATATTCTACAGTCATTCTCTGTCATTCAAGGACTGAGCATCCCACTCTGCCACCAATCACGCTCAGGCTCTTCCCTAATGACTTCTGCAGAGATTTCACTTCTTGTTAGACATGAGAGAGGAAAAAAAACATCCTTTTTTTGTTTAATAAAAGGCTTGGATGGCAAGAAGTTCAAAGCTACTGGCTGAAGTTTGATGTTTATCCAGACTTGGCACATCAATACTGACCCTTGACGCCATCAGCAGACAGGTCTATGTTGATTTTATAGGTACACGCTCCTTTTCTCCTCTGACTTTCTTCTGGTCCCCAAATATCTGTTCCTTTTTTCACAATGCTCTGGGAATGGCCACTGCATCTTCAGGTAACCTAAGCAGTTTTAATCTAGAAGTGAAGCCCTGTTCTGTCTCTCCTTGTTAAGCTGGCCTGACTGCCTGCTTTCCTGAAAACACACTGCACCTCCTAAGGGCCTCTCCCACTTACAGTGCTCAGCAGCACCATTCAAAAGAACTTTCTGTGATATGGAAAGGTTTTATATCTGCGCTAGTAAGGTAGCCATGAGCCATGTGTGGTTGCTGAGCACTTGAAATGTGCTTAGGGTGAATGAGGAACTAAACTTTATATTTTAGCTTTTTTTGACACAGAGTCTCACTCTGTTGCCCAGGCTAGAGTGTCATGGCGTCAGCCTAGCTCACAGCAACCTCAAACTCCTAGGCTCAGGCAATCCTTCTGCCTCAGCCTCCCAAGTAGCTGGGACTACAGGCATGCACCACCATGCCTGGCTAATATGTTTTTCTATATATTTTTAGTTGGCCAATTAATTTCTTTCTATTTTTTTCCTACAAGAGGGTTTATTATTTTTTCTCCTTTTTTCTTTTCTTACACACTGTGCACCCCCCTTCAGAGCCCACGGCACACAAGTAAGGAGGATGGGCAATGGTTTGGGGCTGCAGCTTACTCTGGCATGGGTACACTATGACAGACCCACAGAGAAGGGCACGCCATAAATCCGTTACCATGCTCAATTTCTTTCTATTTTTAGTAGAGACGGGATCTCGCTCTTGCTCAGGCTGGTTTCGAACTCCTGACCTTAAGCGATCCTTCCGCCTCGGCCTCCCAGAGTGCTAGGATTACAGGCATGAGCCACCACACCCAGCCCTATATTTTAGCTTTTTAAAATTTAAATTTAAACAGTCCCATGTGGCTGGTGGCAACTGCGTTGGATAGTGCAAATTCTTACACATACATTGGCATGGGTTCTTATGAAAGAACTTGGGTATCATTTAAAAGAAACCTAAATTTGTGTCAGTAAACAGATATATTTGAGTAACTCATTCTCCTTACCCTCTTTCTATTACACTAAAAGAAAACTGCCTAAGCCTAGAATTCACCTGGCCTCAAAGAGACTGGGATAGAGAAAAATCAGGGAGCTAAAAACACAGATGGCCTTTTAAGAAATGGTCCCCCTCCCCCTACACACACTCTCTCTAACTACAGCCAGAGGGAAAAGAAAGGACAGCAGGACAAGTCTGTTTCTGTTTTAAGTGACAGTCTCCATCTGTGCCACTCTCACTATGTGTATGGATAAACTGCATTCCCAACCTGTTGACAGGTTCTAGATGCTCATAATGCTAAAAGTTCTCCCCAGGCAGCCAGTTGGAGCCAAATGCTGCCATGAAAAGTACAAAAGATTAAAATTTTTTACATCCAGGCTGACACTCACTGATGAGGATGTCTAGTTATGAAATAAATTCAAAGTTTCACCTCTACAAATACATTTCTCTTCCAGAGAAAAATACAATGGTGACAGTATCTTCAGAATGCCATTACTCTAACCAGGTACTTTCTATCATTGCTACCCTGAATAGAGGGAAAAACCCAAAGCGCTAGAATTTCCTTTGAATCTGGTGCTAATTCTGCCTTGCACACAGCGGAGTGAAAACAAATGACTGGCTCACATGGAGCTCCCCTGGGGTGAAGGCAACAGCATAAACAGGGCCAGCATCTTTCCTCGGCATCTGGAGCAGTTACTTGATAGGCTCAGAGGATGAGGATGGGCTGACCTCAAGGGTTCAGAACTCCAGGCTTGATTTGTGATCATTTCTCAAAGCAGTTTTCCTTAGAAATTCACCTCTATAGGTTCTCTCTCAAGTTTCTGTAAAAGGACAGAAGGTGCTCCGTATGGGGATGTTCTGAAATGACTGGTGGCGCACACTTGGAAAAGGAAGAAAAGCAGACCAGGAACATAAGCACTTAGTCAGTGACCTGAGAAACCAGCCAGCTCAGGCCTGACATGCAGGTGTGAAATCTTGCATGGACTTCTCCCTGAGCAGCGGACATAGTTCTGGCTACATCATCTGCTACAATATGATTTGGGGAAAGTCATTGAGTCTTCCTGGGCCCTTGCAAAGTTATTGAAATAAGCTATTTTTCTCCTCTGTGAAGCCTTCTATAACTTTTCAAGAAACTATAGTATTAAGATTTTAGACTTAGAGCTAGACTGTCTGGGTTCAACTTCTAGTTCCACCACTCACTAGCTATGTGACCTTGGACAACTTATTCAACCTCTCTGAGCCTCAATTTTCTCATCTGTAAAATAGGCATAATTATAACACACACTTAATAAGGTTGTTGTAAAATTGCTAATTAGTTAAAATACAGTCAAATGTTTAGAAGTCCCTGGCATATAGTGAATATTATATAAATGATAACTGTTATTGGTTATTAATCGCTTCATCTTCTATGCATCCATAGACAGTACTGTGTAAATCCCACTCAGAGCACTTACCACACTGCTTTATAGAAAGACATGCCAGTAAAGTGGAACAAGCAAAAGCTTTAGATTCACATCTGCTGAAAAGTCCCAGCTCTGCCACTTATTAGCTGAGATTTGAAGCCCAGACTGGAATCCAAACTACACAGCTTCTCTAAACCTTTAAGTTCCTTCATTCATAAAATAGAGACAATACTTATTTACCTTGTTGGGCCAGAAGAAATAAAAAAGAAACTCTGTGAAAGCAGCCTGCTAGTGCTCTAGTGGCATGTACATAATGAGCCTTACAAGATGAAGGGGACCATCTCCATGGAGGGGACTGAAATGCAGAATGGTGGGATGGGGTTTTTGGGGGGGAAGGAGCTTTACCTTTCTGTCCTGGGATTCTCTTGCTCGCTTTGGACCCTGGTGGTTTCTTCCGTTGACCACATCTCCTCTGACTTCAAAATCATGCTGAAGGAATCCAAATACAAACCATCAGGATCAGAGAAAGAGAATCTCTTTCAATGGACATGAAGCAGACACATACTTAAGGCATTAAGAATTACCAGGCAGAGCTTTGACCAAAAATAAATAAATCAATTCATTCTTTTTGGTGGACTGGGTGAAATGACCAGAATCTCAGTTGTTGAAATCAATTCACTGAAGCAAATCTTTGTGTGCAGAAATTAACAACTGGCTGTTTACCTCACTGGGACTGTATTTTAACTCTCAACATCTATCTCCTCTCAAAACATTCACTTAGCATTTAGATTAAACTGCTAATACTGTGCAGTTATAAAGATAACTGAAGAATTCTCGATCTCCTAAATCAATTGTATATTATGCCATCTAAAGAAATAAGGTCTTTTCAGATTTCCATTGAGAGATTTACAAAGTTAATGAAGACAAAATGATAAAATATACATTTAATACACTGAAGAAAGTTAGAAGTTTTTCACAATCACTATTGTGACTGGTCAAGGACGACAGAATAAAGAATGGGATTGGGGAGGTTAAAGTTTTTGGGGGGAAATCTGAGGAAGAATGCTTCGAAACAATTCTGACTGAAACTCAGATTCTAGGGAAGGCTGTATGTATTGCCAAGGGTTTTATGAATAGGAAAGAGTATAACCACAGGCTGTTTAGGGGAAGAACACTTAACATTTCCTAGTCACTTGAACAAGAGTCTAGTGATAAACCTGTCATTTATTTAAAGATGACTCCCATATTTATAGTCCTGATTGCACCCCTGAGCTTCATACAATGTGTCCAATTGCCTTCTTAACCTCTCCTTCCAGATGTTTAGTATAAATCTCAAAATTCATGCATCTAAAATAGAGCTCCTGATTCTACTCCTGCCCTCCCCTCTATGTGCTCTTCCCCAATGTCTTTCCTTTTCTAATTTAATATTACTAACATGACCCTATTGTTCAGGCCAAAATCCAAAGATTCCTCTTTACCTTATTCTCCAAATTTAACCCACTAGCAAGTCCTATCTTCAACAAACAAATCCCAAATCAATCTTTTCTTACCATCTCATGCCTCCAATTATCCTAAGAATAAAATGTGAATTCCTTACCATGGATTATACTAAATACTACCTGATCTGGCCCTTGTCTATGACCTTCTCCCATCCCTTGTCTCAACTCTGCCTTAGTGATCTGCTGGCCTCGGCCTCCCAGAGTGCTGGGATTATAGGCGTGAGCCACCATGCCCAGCCTGGTCAGTCTTGCTTACTGTCGTATTCCTAGTGCCCAGCACACAGTAGGCTCCCTATATATAGTCACTGAATGAAAGCTAAAACCAACAAAAGTGTGATTTAATTAATTATGAATATACTGAATAGTGCATACTAACTTAAAACTGCTTTCACTAATTTTATTTTGTCTGATCTGTCATCACCAGGAGCTCTTAGATGGCTGTTCTAAAATTATTCCTCCTCCTACACTCTATCTTATTTACTTCTCACTGTTCTCAGTATCATAAAGAGCAACATCTCTTTGAAGGAGTCTGATTTCTAAACAGATACATTTGCATATTAATATAAAGAATTCCTCAACAACAGTGAACAGCCAGTTTTCTACAAAAGTATATGCACATTAGATTCAGGTGGGCCTGTTTCTCATCTCTATGAATCTTTTCTCTCCACTTTTTAAATTCTTTTCCCTCGCCCCCTAAAGAAAGGACTGTTTTTTTGAAACCTAGAACACATGAGAACACAGAATTCCTGGTTTGCTCTGCTTAACTCTTGATGATCCCATCATCAAGGGAAATTTGTGGGAAATAGTGCATTCATGGAAAGAAGCAGATAACATCAAGTACCTACCTCCTCCAGCATCTTTTTTTCTTTAATTGACTGGGTCACCCCTAAAGAGATCATAGAAAAGACAGGTCACATAGTGCAAAAGAAAGTGCTCTTTTCAAGGAGGAGGTCAGCGAATTACAAAAGAGCACAGGAAGAATGACAGAGGGGTCCTCTCCCTCTAAAGCCACAGCTCTTTAAGAATAAGGCTTGTAGCAGAGATTTCCTTCTGGAGACACAGTTGATGTTTAATTTAAACATTATAAGCATGCCTGCTGCACGTGGATTTCTGCCCACTATTAAATAAATCCCTAGTTCATACGCTAACTTTGCTAGAAGCAGATTAGGTCCTATCAGTTATAAAAGAAATCCATTTTCCCAACATCATCAGCTTATCTGAACAAAGCGACATGTATTAAAGATAAAGGTAGTTTTGTGTCACCATTAAAGATCTTTTGGTAATTCAGACTCAGCATCAGCAAAAACCTTAGGTGTTAAAATGTTAAGTGTAAAATTGCAATTCTGAGGTGTTAAAGGGAGGAGGGGAGATATTGTATTGTACTTACAGAAATAGCTAACTACCCATTTTCCTCCTGCAATTCCCAGAAAATATTTCAGTGTCCGTTCACACACAAACTCAGCATCTGCAGAATGAAAAACATTCCAAAGGATTAGAAGTAGAAAACAAAATCAGGAAGTGCCGTCCTAAGAAGCTATAGCCTCAGCTACTCACACTCTCAAGATCAATCTGGATTGATGATTTTGACACCTCTGGTGACAGAATCAGAGGCCGGAAATGCCACTAAGTATAACCAGCAGGTGAGGATCTTTGGAAGCCAGTAAGAGGCTGACACAAAATTAAGACCAGAGGAAATGTCTGTCCCATCTTTTAGATGCTCAGGCTAGCTACATATCTCCAATTTTGTGTTCAAGGAATTATCTTCATCAGTAGTATTAATTAACGTGCATGGAGAAGATCTTACTGGATGAGAATATGTGAAAGGAGAAGAAAACGTATTGTTGAAATCCTAAATCTAAAATGTCAACGTAACAAATTTTCATCCCCAGAACTTCTACCTGGGGAATCCTAACCCCCTAATATTTCCCTGAGAGGGACAGGAAAATACAAAGTATTTTCATAGCTTTTCTCTTATCTACATAAGTATTTCAGAAAGCAGTCTCTGAAGAATCACTTCTGTTTATTTCCTAGTGTTTCAAAGGCCCTTTTGAAGAACTAAGCAAACTGAGGAAAGACCATTTAGTTTTAAACAGGAGAAATGTATTTAACTAAATCCTAAAACAGCAGGTCATCTGCAAGCAATAGAAGCAGCTATTCTTCCTCACTGAATTCCTTACAATTTTTGAAGCTTTTATTAATAAAAAAAACTGCTATAAGAATTGATTTAATAATATGCTTTTATTTTTTTTTTTTTGGAGA
>VBSM01003215.1:13318594-13335947 GCA_008086735.1 Cheirogaleus medius | reverse complement strand
GCAGGTGAAGAAGAGGAAGAGCTCCATGCAGGCCAGGGGCTCCCGGAGGCACTCGCAGAGGCCTGCTGAGAAAGGCATGAAGGCCTCAGGCTTCACGAAGTGGCCCTGAGCATCCAGGAAGTGTTTGGGGTGGAAGTGGAAGGGCTTCTCCCAGACTGCCTAGTCCTTCAGCGATATTAAACTTTTTAAAGACATTTGTCTTTAAAATAGTAATTAGTTTGTAGTAACTTGTTCTAGTACCTGATACCAGTGAGTCCTACCCTCTGACCCTGTGGTACAATTTTCATACAGTAGAAACCTAAGATCTTAGAGGATCTAAGCCAATGTGTCCAAGGGGTTTGGACCCTCTGCTCAAGCGGGCGAAGCTCTGTGAAAAGAATCATCCTGGAGAGAACCATAATATGTCCAGAGAATCGATTTTGTTAGAAAGCTGTTAGAGTTGAGTCACAATCTGCATCTCCGGCGTCCTCCATGCACTGGTCTTTGTCTGCTTTCTAGAGCTCCAGGAGTGAGTCTAACTCCTCTTATAGAAAACATTTCTTGAGATATTTGAAGACAGTGTCTTGTTCCCTTAAGTCTTCTCATTCCTTCATTTCTTCTTCAAAAGACTTTATTCTGAGTTCCTTTTCCCCATCAACCTCTGGATAAACACTCTAGTTTGTCACTGACCATATTAAAAAGAAAGCTTGGTGCTCAGAGCAGAGGACATCATCTTCTAGGCAATCACTCCAGGAAAGAATACACTGGGGGTCCGGATCTTTACTTCACATTAGGATTGTATTAATAAGGCCCAATTTCAAATAAGCTTTTTTTTTTTAGCAGCCCTGAAATGTTTACTCAGATTTAGCTTACAGTCGACTAAAAACTGCCAAAGGTCTCCTTTGTCACACAGGTCATAATTAAAATTTAAAAAGGGGAAGGTGTAGGACAAATGATCTGTCCCCTTTTTGTCCTTTTTCATATGTTAGGACTATCTCAGACTGTTATCAGATTTGTTTCCTGAAAAACTCTCCACCACACTTAAACTAGGTATTACATAATCTAGAGTTTCCAGATTTTAAATGAAGATTTGCTTCTGCCCTATTCCCCTCTTTGCCTCACTTGTTCTTTTAGAACTTGAACTCTGCCTCACCAGAAAGGCCTTCACCCAATGCATTCCAGGCAGGTAGACAGGAAGAAGCGGTTCTTCCCTCTGGCTTACCACCCTCTAAATCTCAACTCAAAAAGGGGTCAGGAAGTAGCAAAACTATTGTTTGTCTTTCATAAAGTAATAATTGATTGACTATTGGAAGACTATCACTCATGATATGCTTAACAAATATTTCTATTTCTTCATGTGGTTTTATGTAGCAGATGCAAAGTATTCTGTAAAGGTTCTTGGTATACCTGTTTTCATAACAACATGAGTAGTCTCTTCAGTAATTAGATTCGTTAAAGTGATGTGGTGTTTTCTAGCAAACTTGTGCACAAGCATCTGAAATCAAACCAAATACTACATTATAATAAATTATCTTTAGTACACAGCTTAGAATATTAGTTATCCTAGCTTTAAGTCTCCATTTTTCTCAGAAAGGGTACATCTTTTTTATTCTAACATGCCTGAAGTCTCAAAATAAAAAAATTTAATAAAAATTATATACAAAACAGAGGAAGAAATTCTAAAATAGTCTATGCTAGAAGACATGGAATTACAACCAAAGATTCAAAATAATATTAATTTTATCTTTAATAGCAGATATCATTTGATTTCCTATGACAGTTTCTTTGCATAGTGACACTATACTATACTATAATTTAGATTTATCAGCATATATTTTATAAGCTGAGAGGTAAATTAGCCCATACAGAGTTATGCTAAAGATATATGTGGCTTAAAACCAAGATTCAACCATCTGATAGTCACAAAACACTCAAATCAAGATGCTTCTGAAGGTCAGTGCAAAAATTATCAATTCTTTCTTTAAAAGAGGATTGGAAGAGACTCATATTCTTCCTAAAATAACTCTAGAGTCCTCTAGCTATTGTTTATCAACCAAATAAAAATCAATAGGAAGTAAAAGAAATTAACCAGATTCATTATGGGCACAGTTGGCCTAATTGGTAGCTACTGTCCAGTAAATAACTTTATTTACGAAAGGCCATCATTTACTAGCCGTCGCCACCCACACCAATAATTGTGCTGCGCAATATTGCAGTGGAGGTCAGGCTATCTTTCTTTTATGTTGCCTCGCTCCATACTGCCACAGAGCACTGAAAAAAAGGCAGGCTAGAGAAGCTAATGACATCCTCCCCATTTTGCCACTGCCCTCTGCCAGGATCATTAGCAATTCTGAACTGAATAATTGCTGAAATCCCAGCCTTGAAACAGTGTTCAGTTAGAAGAGTAACTGCTGAAAAGATCATATTAATATGGGCTTCAGAATTAATCATGTGTAATACAGTCAGTGGCTTTCATCATAAATTTACCACACTTCAGCAAGTCTGAATAGAGCTCAAAGTTTTCCTCTTTGCTTGTTTAAAGACAACATGTACCCAAGCCACTCGTAGTCTAATCTGCAGCTCAGAATTGCCCATGGCAAGAAAGATTAGACCATTTTAGCCATCTCTGAAAAGCTGAACTCCCAAAACAAAAGGATAAAGAATACTAATTTTCAATGAATAAATAGAAATTCTAGATGTGTAGGCATGTGATCAAAAGCTATTTAAACAGACACAGGTAAAATTTTTTAGAGCAAACTGAGCAAAGTGTTGATTCGGGCATGGAGTTGCGAGATGAGAATGTTAATAGCATTGTGCACTTATTCGTTGTATCTACCAAGGTAGATACAGCTTACTTTGCCCTTTTAGTAGTGGGGCACATCTGGCCACAGAGAATGTTATGCTGAATTGTACCTGTGGAGAAGTTAGGATGATAAATCTTATGAAGGATATATTAAGAAAGATATTTCAAAACGACTTAGTTATCTCTCAGTGTGTAATAAACAGCACCCACTACTGAATCCATTTGACAGTCTGGTATGTTATCTCATCATAGTCTTAAAGAAATTTTCACTCAATCATTCTATTATGAAGCAATGCCAATGACAATTAATTACAGGAGAGATAAATTTCCCGGGATTTCTGAAATCTATAAACATCAAAGTATAAACAAGGTTTTAGTGGTTTTAATATTTTAGTGAATATTTTCCACAAGGTGAAACAATTCTCACTTCTGGCATATGGAGGCTGAAGGAAATGCCAAAATCCCAATAGTAAGGGGTGTTGTAGGGCGGAAATGACAAGGAAGGCTATTGAACTATCTTACAAGCCAGGAAAAAGACAAACAAATACTGGAGAAATATTACTCTGTCTGGAAGTATGCTTGAAACCAGCATGGATTTAGTTAAACATATTGGTAAGTTCGTTCAGAAGTGAACCAAGGTGGGAAAAAGATGCCTTTTGGGGAGTAGAGCTATAACAATTTGCTTTTGTAGATAAAGAGATAATTCAAATTCAAAAGTGCTATATTATATCCCAAAGTGTAACTTTTCTGCTAATGTTTACTAATTACTTTCTCAAGTAAGCATATAGAAAATAATCCATATTATAGCTTTCTCTAGATCTAAATTTTCATTAATTAGTAATAGAAATTAAATTATATAGGATTATATTTGTTTCCTGGATTTGTTCCTATAGGTTATTCATTGCTAGTACCTATATAAAACTGTTTGCAGTTTGTTATTAAGTCACAGTCATTAGAGAGATACATATGGACACACTCACAGATTCTTTTGGGGTCAAGCCTGATACCACCATGGATATTCTTTTGTTGACCCTTTCTGTTGAAGATGTCAATTCTGGCTTCTCCTTGCTCATACTTTCTTCCCTCACAGTCTCAGTATTATGAGTAGCAGCTAGACTCATGTCAGAATCTGCAACTTGAAATTGGGGTAATTTCAATGCAGAAGTTGAAGCTGGCATGCTGCAAACATGAGCCGAGTCTGGGGCTTTGTCTTCTGAAGGATCAGATTCAGGGTCATCAGAGAAGAGGCAGACTCCAGATTCTAGGCAAGGGGTTCCCTCTGAAAGGATTGGGAGAAGTAGTTTATTCTCATGACATTGAGTCTTGAATTACAATGTTCCAGTCTCTGCTAAGAATTAAAAAGACCTTCTGTGAAGTGGGATGTAAAAATAAATAAATAAATAAAAATAAAAAGATCAATGAATTTAGGTTAAGAGAAAAATGGGCACGCTAATACACTGTTGGTGGAATTGCAAAGTGGTTTAATTTTTCTAAAAAAAATTTTTTTAAAGGGTACTATATAGCAAAAGCCTTAACATGTGTCAGTCAAAAATGCTAGGTCTTTAAACAAATTTTTATGTTTTTAAAGATGGGGTCTTTGACACCCAGGTTGGAGAGCAGTGGCATGGATTACAGCTCACTGCAATGTCGAACTCCTGGTCTCAAGTGATCCTCTTGCCTCAGCCTCCTGAGTAGCTGGGACTCAGGCACGCACTATCATGACTGGCTAATTTTTAAAATTTTTTGTAGAGACAGGGTCTCACTATGTTGCCCAAGCTTGTCTCAAACTCCTGGGCTCCAGCGATACTCTTGCTTGGTTTAGTCATAGGGATGTTTCCTGTAACACTGTTTATATAATAATAGTATAATTTTAGAAATGCCCCAGATGTTCAAAAATAGATTAAATAATGATATATCTAGTCCAATGGAGCACTCTTCATTCATTATAGTTTGAATATAAACACTGATATACAATAAAATGGAAAAATGTTTCTAATATATTAGATAGCTAACAAATATTATTTATCATGACTATATTTTAAAAATAAAAGTTTAAGTAAAATGTTTTTTTTTTTACATTTTTTTTTAAATTTATTGAGATATGGTTTGTTTATTTATTTTTTTTGTTTATTGTTTTAACTCTGTTGCCCGGGCTAGAGTGCCATGGCATCAGCAACCTCAAACTCCTGGGCTCAAGCAATCCTCCTGCCTCAGCCTCCCGAGTAGCTGGGTCTATAGGCATGCACCACCATGCCCGGCTAATTTTCTCTCTCTCTCTCTCTCTCTATATATATATATATATGTATTTTTAGTTGGTCAATTAATTTATTTCTATTTTTAGTAGAGATGGGGTCTTGCTCTTGCTCAGGCTGGTTTCGAACTCCTGACCTTGAGCGATCCGCCCGCCTCAGCCTCCCAGAGTGCTAGGATTACAGGGGTGAGCCACCACGCCCGGCCAGTTTAAGTAAAATAACTAAAGAAACACAGCAATATTTTACTGTTAACTTATAGGAATACAGGTAATTTTACTTTATTTTTAATTTTCACTATGTTGCCCAGGCTGGAGTGCAGTGGCTATTCACAGGTGCAATAATAGCACACTATGGCCTAAAACTCCTGGGCTCAAGCTAGCTTAGCCTCTGGAATAGCTAGGACTATAGGTGTACACCGCTGGGCCTAGCAATACAGGTAGTTTTAAATATTCTTCTTATTTATTTCCTATATTGTCCAATTTCTGGACAATGAACATATAGTACTTTTGTAAGGAAGGAAAGGTTGAAAAATGTGACAGATACTCTACTTTTGTTTCTTCATCCATGATGACATCATTACCTTTTTAACTTAATAAATCAACAGATATCATTGCCAAATTAAAAATAGCAGAAGGCTGGGCGCGGTGGCTCACACATGTAATCCTAGCACTCTGGGAGGCCGAGACGGGAGGATCGCTCAAGGTCAGGAGTTCGAAACTAGCCTGAGCAAGAGTGAGACCCTGTATCTACTAAAAATAGAAAGAAATTAATTGGCCAACTAAAAATATATAGAAAAAATTAGCCGGGCATGGTGGCATGTGTCTGTAGTCTCAGCTACTCGGGAGGCTGAGGCAGAAGGATCGCTTGAGCCCAGGAATTTGAGGTTGCTGTGAGCTAGGCTGACGCCATGGCACTCTAGCCTGGGCAATAGAGTGAGACTCTGTCTCAAAAAAAAAAAAAAAAAAAGAAAAAAAGCAGAGACATCATCCCCAAAACATTTCAGAAAATGTCATGCTATCAGGAATTATGTGTAGCTAAGTAGAACATACGAGATTCCTAAGATGACCCTAATGAACATGGCCAAATACCACATTTGATGCCAAATGGTGCCTTTTATATGTTTTTGAGGATTAATTAAAAACTTTCTTTACAGATTAAAACTTTGATTTATAAGTCATAAAACATACCATTCATTAAAAGTAATTTATAAGGCATAAAAAACATAGTCATTATATTAATTAATTCATAAAAGAAGAGTTTACTTCAGGATTTGACTCATTTTTCAATAAAAGACAGGCCTAAAACTTCATTCTATGGCCTTAGGACTCCTGCGTAACAGTTGAATTAACATATTTAGAACACATCAAGACTCTCACATCCTCAAAATTGTTAGTTAAACCATTTATTAAAATATTGATTGATGGATTAACAACTCCATTAATTTTCAAGTACACTTGGATTAACACTTGAGTTATTTTTCTAAAATGGGCATCCATGATAGATTAGTACACTTAAAGTTGATTAACCAGAATATCTTTATGTAGGATTCAGAGCAAAATAAAAGTGTTTTTTCTATTAGAGCAGATGAAATATTACCTAGATCTTGCCTTGGCAAAGACTGCTCCATTAAATCATATGGCTCAGACTTTTCCAGTTGTTGCTCCTCCACATCAACAACCTTAACAAGCTCCTCCTGAGACAGGCAGATTCTGTTCTGAAGACTCCCAGAGTGGCTGTGCATGTACCACCTATTATCCGACAACTGGGACTTAGAAGAGGAAGACCTAGAAAGATGGATGAAAGGAGAAAACCATCACTACCAACTGGGAAGGACTAATCAAGCTTCCTGGGCAGCCAAAGCATAAGTGAAAGAGCTCACAGTCAGAGAGATCAGGAAAGACTAGCAAAAAAGAGCCCTTGTGACAGCCCAGAAGTCTGGATTCATGTTGCCTGTCAATATGTTAGGGCTGACATATAACATCTCCCTTTAGGGGTTGGTCTGAGGCAGTATTATCTCCTAGCTGTTTAAAAGCATGTCAGCAAATTTCACCAAATTATCCACTGCCACTCACTCAAAATTCTATACACTACATTCCACTCAAGTCCAAATGGATGTGTTAGAATCAGATCTCTTATGAAGACAGAAAGTTGATGTTGACATCTCTACACTCATTCTTTCTACTCAATTTTGGCAGAATTTATAGAATCAACCTTATTCCCTGCCTTTTCGATGTCCAAAGTCATTCTAAAAACAAAAGCCAACTATAAAATATTGTTAGAAAAGCATATGTACCAACTAAGTAGCCCCTCTACTCTTTCAGGTGTTTAGGACTTTGCAAAGATACTTATCAATAGATTTAAAGGGATTAAAATCAATAGATTTTAAGAGATTAATTAATTTGAATAATTACTGGGTGCTTACTATGAGTCAGGCACTAAAGCATGACCTGAATTGCTGTTCTCAAGTAATCTAGTAGAGGGAGGAAGTCCAATCAATGTGTAGGTTCTATTATATAATAGAAATCTCTATTGGATATCTGTGGAGGGAAGAGGAGCAGGAATATAAATAAACTAAAGTCTGAATATTAAATGGACAGTTAGCTCACTGGTTAAAGAATGCCAGGGAGGCCACTACCTCTAAACATGGCTTTAGTGCCTATGGGAGCCAGATGTGTTTTTTTTGTTTTTTTGAGGCAGAGTCTCACTCTGTTGCCCAGGTTAGAGTGCCGTGGCGTCAGCCTAGCTCACAGCAACCTCAAATTCCTGGGCTCAAGCGATCCTTCTGCCTCAGCCTCCCGAGTACCTGGGACTACAGGCACGTGACACCATGCCCGGCTAATTTGTTGTATATATATTTTTAGCTGTCCAATTAATTTCTTTCTATTTTTAGTAGAGACGAGGTCTCGCTCTTGTTCAGGCTGGTTTCAAACTCCTGACCTTGAATGATCCACCTGCCTCGGCCTCCCAGACTGCTAGGATTACAGGCATGAGCCACTGCGCCTGGCCTGGAAGCCAGATGTTTTCATTCTTTGTCATAGCCACAATACACTAGCCTCAAAAATATATCCTTATTCAAGTCCAAGGGGCTTGGAAATGATGGTATGATTATATTACTGACAACCTGTCACCATTCCCAGAAAGATAAGTGAAAAATATATACATGCAGCAGGGACTCAAGAAAAGAATTCCTTTTCCTTCCTAGGGTGGGAAGATGTGAGACCCTAACGGCTCTGTGTCTCTTTCCTGAATTATCAAATAAGAATGAATAATAGTCTCAAATTTGTCTTTTTATTTTCACAATCTTAATAGAAAAGATCAAAGGAGGAAGTAGGTATTTTTAAAAATATAAAGTCCTATACAGTCTTATATCAATAGTGATTTGAATACACATCCCTAAAAGGTATTCTGAACATTTCCTGGGGTAAATAAACAGTTAAACTTTTTCCAGAAAGGCAAAAATTTCAATTAAGGCAAAGGCTGCCTTGAAGAAGTCTACCATCAGCCTCCAGGCTTGTTCAGGTTTTAGTTCTATTATAGTTTATTCTGACCTTCAGAAGGGACAGATCTGTCTAATTGCACATTTCACATGTTATGGCTTATGCTGTAGGTCCAAAAAACCTATATACAATTAAACAATAGAGTGTCTTAGAGCAACGAGAGGTTATGTTTATGTACAAAAAATTGAAGAAAATATGGTGAAAAAAGTTAACAAGAGTTCAATATAAGTAAAGATGTTAGATACCACAGCTCAACATTTCTTACCTTTCCGCTCTTGGTTCTTTATTTTTACTGGTAGAACTATATGGAGATACTTGGAACTTGTCAGCAGAAAGGCTTTCTGGATTCTGGGTTACAGGATAATCACTACTATTCTGTGGAGTTAACACTGCTTTAAATGGAATGAGAAAAGAAAGAAATCTACTTTATTTCTTTGTCCTGATGGTGATAATTCAGATGAGGATATCAATTTTTTCAAAAGTAGCAATTTGTGACAATCACAAACAAAACTTTTTTTGTGTGAAAAAAATTTTCACACTCACTTGTTGCCTGGGCTAAAGTACAGTGGCGCCATCATAGCTCACTGCAACCTCAAACTCCTGGGCTCAAGTGATCCTCCTGCCTCAGCCTCCCAAGTAGCTGGGACTACAGGTTAGATCACTATACCTGATTAATTTTTCTATTTTTTGTAGAGACGGGTTCTGGATATGTTGCCCAATGTGGTCTTGAACTCCTGGCCTCAAGGGAGATCTTCCTGCCTCAGCCTCCCAAAGTGCTAGGATTATAGGCGTGAGCCACTGAGCCTGGCCCAAATTGGTTTTTATTTATTTATTTATTTTTTTTTGAGACAGAGTCTCACTCTGTTGCCTCAGCTAGAGTGCCGTGGCGTCAGCCTTGCTCACAGCAACCTCAAACTCTTGGGCTCAGGTGATCCTTCTGCCTCAGCCTCCCAAGTAGCTGGGACTACAGGCATGCGCCACCATGCCCGGCTAATTTTTTCTATATTTTAGTTGGCCAATTAATTTCTTTCTATTTTTTAGTAGAGATGGGGTCTCACTCTTGCTCAGGCTGGTTTCGAACTCCTGAGCTCAAACGATCCGCCCACCTCGGCCTCCCAGAGTGCTAGGATTACAGGCGTGAGCCACCGCGCCCGGCCCCAAATTGGTTTTTAAACAAGTATATCAGACAAAATTTTATAAATATAAGTATTACAACAGACAGATGCTAGTACCAAATGGAACTAAATGATTAAAAAATAATGATAATAAAAGGAACATTTTAAGACTGGGTAAATAAAGACACCCAGCTGAGACAAGGTTGAAAACCACATACATTTATATTTTTTGGCCCTGAATAAGAAAACAAGAATACATAACAAATTTTTCTCTCTGCAGCAAACTAAATTATGCACAAATCCCTCAAATAAGGAAGGAAAAGTCTGGAAAGCACAAAGCATACTCCTTTTTCCAACCCCAGTACCTCTATATCAAACACTATGAGATGGGGGTTTCAGCTTTTGTATGTGTGGAGAAACAGGATTGCGGGGTCAGATGAGAAAGAAAAAACAGGTGACATTTGTTTCATATTGTCAATTACTGAAAAAAAATAGAAAAGAAAAAAACCACAAAGAAATAAACTCAAAAAACCAATGCATACACAAAAAAACCCCCAAGGTGTTGGTTGATAAGAACCTTGAAGTAATACATGGAACTAATGATGAAATGTCACAGGAAGGGAAAAAATACAAAATAGACCCAAGACAAAGTTCTGGCATGTTAGTATACCCTTTTTATTAATTTCTCCCATTGTATTACTATACCACTGTCTTCTAGGAAGTAGCTTAAAGGCATGAATATTCAAAAAGCAAAAACAGTTAAAAATTATAAATGTCTTCTATCCATTAAATAGTCACTGATGACTATAATTCATTTTGATCTTTTATTAGAAAAGTTAAAATCCATAAATTGAGGCAGAAAATTTAAACAAAGGATTATATTAATTAAACTATTTTTTAAGACACTAGGTAGCCTAGGGGGGAAATAATCATTGATTTCCTGAGTAATCTTCAAATGAATTATTTATCGTTTCCTTTATGCTTATCTTTTCTGGACCTGTGAGTTTCAAGGAACACAAGAACTCTGCCTGAAGCTCCCAGATGCTGAGAGTAAGCAGGGTTTAAGCATGAACATAGGTAGACAGGGTGGTAATTGATAAAGGGTAATGTGCAGCCTCTAAGGAATCACACCAAACAGAATTAATCATTGAAAGGGATTTAAAAAAAAAGTGAAAGGCAGGGGAAAGGCTCAGACATAAACATAGCTATTAAAAAGTCATTCTATCACAAGAACATTTAGTATATAAATTCCTTTTTTCACTACAATGGGCCTCAAGCCATGAATAAAATAAGCTAACCTGAGTTAGGAGTCAGTAACTCAATAGAAGCTAAAAAACACAGAGCAAAACCTTTCTGCTCTTTTTCCCCTTAATCCTCGATTCATTATCTGACTAGCAAGCTCAACGTAGGCCTTGTGATGTGATGATCTACTTGTTGGCTTGTTTAGGGAAGTTTAAATGCAGGGATCCAGAGGCCAGGTTCCAGAACAATACCATAGTCCCCCCTAAATCATTCCTTTATGTGGGTGTCTTACCTCTTATATTCTTTGTGGGTAGGAAATATGGGTAAGACAAAACATTTAACACCTTTCGGACCGCTCACAAGTTTTTTCGTGTTTCGCGTGCCATCTGTTATGGACCTTAGATGTCAACATACTTGTCTTGTCCATTAGGGAGAGTAGAGGTTTACCGCCAAATTTGCAAGTGAAAACATCAAGAATGAAGAAAGGTGACATAATATTTTCTAGAAAAGGCAACATTCTTCTCCTAGCATGGAAAGACAAGCGGGTTGTCCGAATGATATCAACGAGACACTTCTGTCTCCAACAACAGGAAAAAAAAAATAGAAAAACCGGAGAGAATATTGTCAAACCTGCCTGCATCAAGGAATACAATGCCCACATGAAAGGCGTTGACTGTGCAGATCAATTCCTTTCGTGTTGTTGCATTCTAAGGAAAATGAGGAAATGGACAAAAAAGTAGTGTCGTACCTTATAAACTGTGGATTTTTCAATTCATTTAGAGCGTACAACGTCCTCAATTCGCCCATGGAAAAAGGAGCGAATCTACATACCTATGTAAATTTTGTTTGGTCCCTCTTCATAGAGGAAAATGTTTTATGCAGTACCATACGTTAAAAAAGTACTAGGAACTTTAATTGTTTAATTAGTCGTTTAATTGTTTAATTGTTTTTGTAAATAAAAATGTTATAATTATTGAAAAACAACACCTAAAGTGCATTATGATCTGTAGTTATGGTGATTTAAATAACATGCAGTTTGCCCAAAAACGTGCGGTGCCTGGCGTTTGTCTTAGAGATTTCTATGTGGTCCGAAAGGTTAATAAATTCACTGACTGCCTACTGCGTGCTAAGCATTATATAAGGTATTGGGAAGAATCAAGGAAAATACTGGGGAAGGAAGGAAAAAGATGTTGAGAAATAACCCATTTACCACAACTGATTCACTTCCATCGTAAACTTTCATCATCTTTAAGAATACTAGATCTTAGCCTACAGATAATTTATTTTGTATTTTTGAATAAAAAGACATTTATACATTCCTGATACTGGGTGCAAGAGCCACGTACCAATGTACTGCTTTCAACTTAAATCACTGAGGCATTTTTACTACCATTCTATTCAAATCAGGATTTTAGTGCTTGCCATCACCAGATAAGAAGTTAAAAAGCAGACTTTCTGTGGAGAGTAAGAATAATTGTGTACAAAGTAGAGAACTATCAAATTATGTGACAACCTTTGTGTAATAAAAATTTGTTTAAAGTTTAAAAAAAAAGAATACTAGATCTTAAAAAGTAAAAACTGGTGGAATCCAAATAAAGTCTAGAGTTTCACTCATTGATAGCAGTATACTAATGTTTGGTTTCTTAGTTTTGACAAAAGTGGCAATATGAGATAATGGTAACGTAAGGTAACATGAGAGACCAAAACTGGGTGAGGTGTATACAGGAACTCTCTGTACTATCATTGCAACTTTTCCATAAATCTAATTTTATTCCAAAATAAAAAGTTATTTAAAAAATATGTCATAGGCCGGGCGCAGTGGCTTACGCCTGTAATCCTAGCACTCTGGGAGGCCAAGGCGGGAGGATGGCTCAAGGTCAGCAGTTCGAAACCAGACTGAGCAAGAGCGAGACCCCGTCTCTACTAAAAATAGAAAGAAATTAATTGGCCAACTGAAAATATATAGAAAAAATTAGCCGGGCATGGTGGCACGTGCCTGAAGTCCCAGCTACTTGGGAGGCTGAGGCAGGAGGATCGCGTGAGCCCAGGAATTGGAGGTTGCTGTGAGCTAGGCTGACGCCATGGCACTCTAGCCTGGGCAAGAGAGTGAGACTCTGTCTCAAAAAAAATAAATAAAATAAAATAAAAAATATGTCATGAGTATAGCAGAAGGTAAACACTATTCTTTCCCCTAGGATTAAGAAGTTAACTTGAGTTTCAGTTAGACTCACAAAAACTTAAAGGGGAAAAAGGCTCAAAACTAGAGTTGGGGCTGGGCGCAGTGGCTCACGCTTGTAATCCTAGCACTCTGGGAGGCTGAGCTCAAATGCTTGAGCTCAAGAGTTTGAGACCAGCCTGAGCAACAGTGAGACCCTATCTTAAAAAACAACAAAAAAACCCAAACCAAACAAAAAAAACTAGTGTTCAAAGTCAGACAATAACATTTATATCTTTTGTATTAGAATTGAAAGTCTAGTCTGTTTTTAGACTGAAGATAGTAAAAGCACCCCAAAGAAGAGAACTGTACTGGAGATGGCACTCTGAACTTCATTATCTGGGAGATGAACTAAATGAAGATACAGTTACAAAGAAAGCATTTAAGGAAATACATTTTGAAGCACTGCCATAGCAACAGAGTTCCCAGCTTCTCATGCACAAGTTACTGTTTCTCCCTGAACATAAAAATACTGCAAGGCACTCTTGGGGACTAAGGCCATTGTTCTGAATAATTAACAGAGTTGAGTTCCTACAAAGACTCAAAGGAAGCCCTTAGGGCCCCCAGCAGGACTGTGGAAGGGAGTGCTAGAGAAGGAACTTGAAGCTGGTCAGGTAGGGATCATGGAGGTAGTGAGGAAGAGCACTTTGGGAGGACTCGCTAACCAGGCCTGTTTCTAAGCAGCAAGCTCCTTGTGTGAACCCCATGCCGAGCCTCTGCTATGTGTCTATGTATTTGCCCCTATTTAAAAATCTGCCTGATGTGTTGTCTCTCCAATTAAAAACTCAAATTTTCATCTCACTTTCCTTCATTTATGCCATGTTATTCCTCAGCTCAGTGCTCACTTTTCATAGGAAGTCAGCTCTGATTAACCCCACCTGCCTGGTTCCGCCAATGGTAGACTCTCAGGTCCATCTGGACTTGCTAACAACTATCACATTGTTATAAAGCACCTGACTCTGCTGTATAATTGGATTTTCTGTGGATCAAAGCATAGTTCCTGAAGTATATGATGTCTCTTCCTATAATTCAGAAAGCATATTAAATAAGTCAATGTGATCTGACACCAGTTTTATAGGAATATGTCTGACTGGTTTTTTTTTAATCTTTCTGAAATTAAAGGGTTACCTGTTACCCTCATTCCACTGAGCTGGGCAAGAACTATATTATCTATCTCCTGTGGGCTCCCCACAACACCTCTTCATTGTAGGTGTTTGGTCAGAATGACATGAATGACTGTCATGGGTCCCTCTGACTAGTAAATTACTTGTGAGCAGGGACTACAACCAAGGCTCCCTAATTACCCATGGAATGACTCAATAAATACATGCTGAGCATGGCCCGGCGAGGTGGCTCACACCTGTAATTCTAGCACTCCAGGAGGCCGAGGCGGGTGGATAGCTCAAGGTCAGGAGTTCGAAACCAGCCTGAGCAAGAGCAAGACCCCGTCTCTACTAAAAATAGAAAAGAAATTAACTGGCTAACTAAAAATATATAGAAAAAATTAGCTGGGCATGGTGGCATATGCCTGTAGTCCCAGCTACTTGAGAGGCTCCTTAAGCCCAGGAGTTAGAGGTTTCTGTGAGCTAGGCTGACGCCACAGCACTCTAGCCCAGACAACAAAGTGAGACTGTCTCCAAAAAAAAAAAAAAAAAAAAAAAAAAAAAAAAAAAAAAAAAAAAAAAAAAAAAAAAAAAAAAAAAACATGATGAGCAAAGATCATAAAATGTTGGAGCTAGGTCCTTACTTTTCAGGAGATAAAGGTTTAGGGAGGGAAAGAATTTTGCTTAAGATAACAGTGTTTGGCGAACACTACAAACCTTTTTCTGATGTGTTTTGTTCCAGATTTAGCAGGTCATCAGGGGCACAAGAGTCAGCTACAAGGGAAGGGGAGCTGTTAGGAGGCTGGCTCTCGTGCTGCTCTAACACAGCTTCCAGTTCAGCCATTTCTTGCTGAAGCTTTATCAGGTTATCTTGCATGGTATCCCTCTGCTACAAAAACAAGAAATGACACCAAGAAAGTTACACATTTTGAGAAACTTTCCATACTCAAGTGAAAATGTATCACCCCAATTAACTTTGTCACAGAAATTGAAATCACCTAGTATGGAATTATGAGTTCTGGTTGAACATCTTTAATCCAACCACATTTGTGCAATTAAAGCCCATGAAATTATTTCAGAATGATGTTAGTGGGGGAAAAAATCCTCAAATTCTTTCAAATAGATTTGCTTTATTGTGGTGTTCTTTTGAAACTGGTTATTTTCTTTTAATTCTAGGGAGTGAAAAAATAATTAAGGTACTTTAAAGACTATGGCTACTTAAATTTAGCATTAATCTGTTAACATTTTATATAGGCTATGTTTCAAAGATTTGGTATTGTGAGACTCATAAGACATTTAAGTTATTAGTCCGGCCGGGCGCGGTGGCTCACGCCTGTAATCCTAGCACTCTGGGAGGCCGAGGTAGGCGGATCGTTTGAGCTCAGGAGTTCGAAACCAGCCTGAGCAAGAGCAAGACCCTGTCTCTACTAAAAAATAGAAAGAAATTAATTGGCCAACTAAAATATACAAAAAATTAGCCGGGCATGGTGGCACATGCCTGTAGTCCCAGCTACTTGGGAGGCTGAGGCAGAAGGATCGCCTGAGCCCAGGAGTTTGAGGTTGCCGTGAGCGAGGCTGACGCCACGGCACTCTAGCCCGGGCAACAGAGTGAGACTCTGTCTCAAAAAAAAAAAAAAAAAAAAAAAAAAGTTATTAGTCCATATAAAAATGTGTGATTTTTAAACTGATGTATGTTGAAAAAACCACCTGTCTATAGCATTTTAGAAAAATACTATCAGTAATCCTACTACCTAGATTACTGGCTCATGAGGACTCTTCCTTTTCTGGAATTCCTTGAACCTTTAGTTTCTAACAGAAAAAGCGAAGAGCTAATTCATAAATTTAACTATTTGTTCAGTTCATTAGACAACTATTTACTATTCATTATGTACTAAGCATAATGTCCTACTGCTGGAGATACAGCCCTCATGGTGCTGCCATTCTAAACGGGAATAGGATACTTAGAGATCATTAGAGAAGGATGTGCTAGGCAGGCGTCCTCAAACTACGGCCCGCCGAAGACATTTATCCGGCCCGCCAGGTGCTTTTGCCGCCGCAGCCTGTCCTGCTTAGCAGACGACTTGTCCCGGGCCCACAGTACGCACTCTCCAACGGTCTGAGGGACAGTTAACAGGCCCCCTGTTTAAAAAGTTTGAGGACCCCTGTGCTAGAGGGAAGGATCCAACATAAAGAGCCCTCAGAAAGCCCATAAGGGCCAGGTGTGGGGGCTCACACCTGTAATCCTAGCACTCTGGGAGGCCGAGGCAGGAGGACTGCTTGAGCTCAGGAGTTTGAGACCAGCATGAGCAAGAGTGAGACCCCGTCTCTACTAAAAATAGAAAAATTAGCTGGGTGTCATGGTGCATGCCTATAATCCCTGCTACTTGAGAGGCTGATGTAGGAGGATCGCTTGAGCCCAGGAGTTTGAGGTTGCAGTAAGCTATGACGATGCCATTACGCTCTGCCAAGGGTGACAGAGCAAAACACTATCTCAAAAAAAAAGCCTGTAACAAAGACAGTTATTGTTTTCAATTTAACATCAGTTCTTGCTTATGGAGTTCCTGTTGTTTATTGTTCGATTTCATGAAGAAATCTAAGTCTAAGGTATTTGATAAACAAAGAACTTTAGGTACAGAAGTTTTCCAAAATACACATTTCTTCATCACTTTCAGAAGGAACATGAGTGGTTGCCAGCAAGCCTGGGGGTTGGGGAAACACAGATTGTTTCACCCTGTTTCTTCCAATTCTTGAAACTGACTTTGCCCTCTACTAAAAACAAGCCATTTTCTTTCTCCTGCTACACTGAGTTCATAGTTTTCAGGAGGTTTTTATGACCAGAAGATGTATTCCCAGTTTCACAAAGATTTCCACTGCTACTCTGAGACTGCTTTGCTGCCAATGTCCACAGCAAACGCCATTGCCACCACGTGGTACTCATGAGTAGTTACATCACTGACCAAACCCTAGCCAAGGCCTTGCCTCGGTAAACTCCGAATAAAACCACACATAGATTATCTGACCAATGCTTCAGAAGCTATATTAGTCACTACTATCACAACCATCACATCCAACCTCTAGGTGGCCATTAAATATTAATAAATAGGGCCGGGCGCGGTGGCTCACGCCTGTAATCCTAGCTCTCTGGGA
>VBSM01003215.1:13304465-13317273 GCA_008086735.1 Cheirogaleus medius | reverse complement strand
CTCTAGCCCGGGCAACAGAGTGAGACTCTGTCTCAAAAAAATAAAAAAAATAAAGAATGTGCCTATTATAGTTCAGAGAAGGTAAGCAAACTGCCTAAGGTCACACAGTCAGGTATAGAACTCTCATTAATTACTGCCAGCCATTGCTGTGTGTGTATTCTGCATAAGACCCTGTGCTAGGAATACAGAGGCAACTGTAAGATGTTGTCAATCTTGAGGGAGACAAATGCATAAAAAAAAAAAAAGCTGAGGTGAGTCTGAAATTTTGAGTATGAAGACTTGAACCAGGTTCTATGAGGAAGATGTTAACTTTTAGATGTTATGATAGAGAATGCTTTTTACAGGAAACTATTCTACTTTGAGTACAAAAACATTCATGTTACTCAATGTTGTAGACATGATAAAGCTGTTATCTGCTTCATAAGTAACCAAATTACTGGCTTTCACCACTATGTCCAAAAAGTAAAATTGTATACTTTCTTTTTTAAAGAAAAAAAAATGACTTATAGGCAGTAAAGAATAAACAACTAGTAGATTAAAAAGAAAAAGACAGAAATATCCACAAAACAGTGAAGGGCTAGATGGTTTCTAATAGGAAGAGAACTTTATAGCCTCTCATTTGGTACCAAGAAGAAACACACCCCTCTCTTGATACAATAGTGCTTTCATATATGTTTTTTCTATAGGGCAAAGGGGTTTGAAGGTTTAGCTTATTCATCAAATTCAGTATTTAGTGCTCTGTAGTGAACTAGATGGTGTGTGTGTGTGAAATAAAAGGTAGTATGCATTCCATCGAGGTGCTTATGATTGAATTTGACACCACACAAAACTGCTATGCCATGAATTCATAGGGATGATGTCAGCAAATGTAAAAATGTTGGATATATACCACTGAATGCAAAGGACACCACACACACATATCCACGTGTGCTTTTTACCTGAGTGGTTAAAATATCGCTCTGAGAGGACAGTCCTGAACAGTCTTCAGAGAAGCTTGTTTCACTCTGATACCCAGAGGCTGCTTCACCTTAAATAATAAAAACAGAGGTTCAGATGTAAAAACAGACTATAAACACTACAACTTGTTGCACCTTTTCCTTCCCATTGGCAGAACTGGTTTTACTTTCATGTCACACAAAATGATTAAATTCCTTGCTTTGGGACACTGGGATTTCCTCAGAAAATGAAAACTAGAAGTAAATCCACCAATAATTAGGACATTAAATCTCATTCAGTCAGAGATGACATTCTAGCTGGGTGAAAAACTTTTGACTTTTAAAGAAAAGCACCTTAGGAGGAACATGTTTCAAGTTTAAGAAGCAGTTACTTTATACTTGGAAACTTGTAAAATGTGCTCCACAAAAGGCATAAACATTTATGTTCATTGCTATAAATAGACTGGGGCAAACACAAAAACCTGGTTCCAATACCTAAGTTTGAATCCACACTTTGCTCTTCTTGATCATTATCTTCTTCCAGGCTAGTTTCCCTTTCTTCATCATCTGAAACCAATTCCTTGTCACTCAGAACAACTTCCTGGTTTTCATACTGATCCCTCATTTGTTTGGAAGGAGGATCAAACATCAGGAAGGGATCCTGGGTGTTTCTATTTGCAGTCAAGTCTTCCAATGGACTGCACTGTGAAGAAAACAAGCTACTAGAACATTTTGCTTCCTCACTAAGGTGATGTTCCTGGGATGCCTTTGCCAACATTACCTGGTTACTGCAGTCATTTAAGCTATTTCTCAAAGATTCTAGGTTCTCCTCTGTTTTCTTAGACAGACATTCAGTGGCAACAGTTTTTTGTCTGATAGATTGAGAAGGCATATTGGTTACTTTACCAAATAATAAGTGTTGGAAGCAGGGAAGTTCTTCATCCTCACTAGATATGTTCTCTTCTGAGGATTCTAATTTCCTGGCCTCTCTTTGGTGACCCTGAGCCAAACATGTATGAGCTAAAGGGCTAGGGCTCCTGCTGAACTCTCCTCTCTGGACATTTTTGCTAAAAACAGCAGATCTTTCCTTAACACCACTTTCAGCAAAGCTGATATTTTCCTTTATTCCATCATCATCTAAGAGGTCATCAGGTGTCTCAGAACAAACCTGAGAAGCATGACTACTTCCCATAGGCTGCTCTAGGTTATCTGAAATTAGACATGGAGAAAAATCTGTATTAACAGTCTGAAGTACCCCTTCATTTTCTTCTTGGCTTTTTATTTCAGGATGTTTGCAATTACTTACAGGAAGACTTTGCTTATAGACTTCAGGTTGCATAAGACCTAATCTAAGCACAGCATTCAATCTAGGTCCTCTGTTTTTACCTAGTTCTGCTTGAATGTTTTCACTACTGGAACCTACTTCATTAACACTGGAGCCTGCTTCATTAGTACTAGGACCTACTTCATTAATACTGCTTGAGCTGGCTTCTTTAAAAGCACTTTCTCTAATGTTATTTTGGCTAATTGTACTCACTGTATTTGGAATGATGTTCTCACTTCCTAATGCTCTTTTAGGTGACACTGAATGTTCTTCAAACCTTTCCTCTGACAGGTTTGTCTTACATTTAGTTTTAAAAAATGGCCTGATGGGAGAAAGTGATGGTATATGATAGGGGTTTTGTAAAATGTCATGTTTATTTACAGTAATGAGTTCATTTTCATTGCCTCTGAACCGAGATGACAGACAAAATCTAGAGACCTCTCTAATGCTACATTTGGCATAATCATCTGGCTTCTTATCTTTCTGACAAACTACAGAAAAGCCTGCAGTGGTACTAATTGTCTGTTCATGCTTGATTTTAGATCCTTTCTTTTCTTGATTTTCTTTTTGTTCACATTCAAGAGTGACTTTTGGACTTTGTTTCCTTAAGGACCTAGAGTGGGCACAGACTGTTGCACATTCCTTTTCTGGATTTCCTGGATTTGGAAACAGAGCAAATGACTGACGCTTTGAAACCTTGAATGTATTCTGTAAATACTGAGTATCAAGTTCACTGTCCTCCATTTCCATGCTTGGCTCCTGAATGTGGTTAACTTTATGTCTCAATGGATCTTTAAAACCCTCCGTGTCATTTCTAGTATCTTTAGAACAACTATGGATTAGTTCCTTGGGGTTTTCAATGGCTGCACACTGACTCACACGTTGTTTTGGTGCTGTTTTTGTCTTCCCTAGGGTGTTAACTTCCAGTAATGAGATACTGTTCTGAGTACCATAATCAGTATCAGGTACCAGTGAAATACTGGTACTCTCTATAGATCTTTCTCCACTTTCAGTTTGGAAAACCCTTTCTCCACTTGACACCAGATCTTTGGGGTCTTTGATGCTATTAGATGCCAGAATTGTTTCTAAGTTCTCTTCTGTTTTTTCTCTTTGAAGGCTAGGATTGACAAATTCTTGAAGTTTATTAGAACTTGAACAGTTAGTATCATTAGAATGTCTTTTACTTATTTGCTCATTTGGCTTGTTATTCTTCTTGGCTCCAGTTGTAGGTTCTTTATCTTCCATGAGGAGAAGCTTTCTGTTGTACCTGACTGGCATTTGTTCAGAATTTTTTTCCTTTCTCTCTTCAATGCTAGAACAACTATCGATTTGTAGTTCGGTACAATTAGATGGGCTTGGATTTTTATTAACTACTAGCTCAAGTGCATGAATATGCCTGCTAGAAGACTTCCTCCTCAGCCTATTCTTTTTAGGTGCTTTTGAATTGTGGATATTTAATTCTAGTTCCATATTACTTATACTGCTGCTTATAGGTTCAGCTTTAGTTCTGAAAGATTCTTTTTCCAATGATTCTGTTGGGTTAGGATTTTTTTCTTTCTGAACATAATTACCTTTTGTATCATTCTCATAACCACTATTAGTAACATTCATCACTTGATCATTCTGCTCCATTTGGTTAGTTTCCTGATTTCTCTTTTCAGGTGTCTTTTGAACAACTGCCAAATCTGCTTTCTTGATAAAATCCTCAGGACAAAGGCCTGATGTAGTTCTCCTTTTACGCTTTAATTTATTTGTGAGGGGATGCTCTTGTGTTATCTGTGGCTCAGTAACAACTGTTCCTATAATTAGATTTTCAGTTACATGGCTCAAGTTAGGGAGGCTTGCCTTCCTCCGATAGGTTTTCCCAAATATTATATCTTCGATTTTACTCTCTACTGGTTTGGAGTGAACTCTTTCACTTTTACGTATTATAGGATCAGGAGGATCACTAGCCAGTAAGTCTATTTTCTCTGAAGAAGTGGAATATCCATCTACTTCATTTGGAACATCTAATGCACCAGCTACTTCAGCATGTGATTCAGAACCCCCATCATGTGAGTCATCAGAAGTTAATATTTCATCACTTCTGGAAAACCACTCATTAACTTTCTGAATGCTGCTATTTAGTGTTATCCAAGGAACATCTTGGGTATCTCTAGAACTCTCAGAGCATGGAGGTTTCTGCTTATTCCGTTCTTTTCTCCCATATGGGGGAGCAGTACTCAGATCTACCTTTTTCTCAGTGCTGGGAGCCTGCCTATCATTACATGTTTCCTTACTTTGAGCCCATCTGCTCTGTTGGCTCCTTGCTAAGCCAGGCTGTTTGCTTTTATTACAGAATTCAGCCTTTTCTACATTCATTCTGTCTTTAGTGAGTAATAAACTGCTGTTCTCATGCTGTAATGAGTTGGCATGAGTATTTTTGCCACATGGCTCCACATGCAAGTTTGAAACAGAACTACCCTGATACTTTTCTGGATGCATCTCAGTTGCATGCTTCTTAATGGTGTTCAAATCATTATTACTGGCTTGATGATGTTCAATACTTGTTATGTCCTTCTCAGAAAACGCACAAGCAGCTGAAAATATACAAAAATAACAAGGTGTTTAGAAACTGAATCATTATGAAAAAACACATACTTAATACAACTTACAGGTGGAAATCATGCAAATGGCTACATTCACAGAAATTAACCTCATAAACTACTAAGTAGACTGAAGATGTAGCTCATACTCTTCTTTTTTTTTTTTGAGACAGAGTCTCATTCTGTTGCCCAGGCTACAGTGCCGAGGCATCAGCCTAGCTCACAATAATCTCAAACTCCTGGGCTCAAGTGATCCTCCTGCCTCAGCCTCCCAAGTAGCTGGGACTACAGGTGCTTGCCACCATACCTGTCTAATTTTTTGTTTCTATTTTTAGTTGGCTAGCTAATTTTTTCTATTTTTATTAGAGATGGGGTCTTATCCTTGGTCAGGTTGGTCTTGAACTCCTGCCCTCAATCGATCCTCCTGCTTTGGCCTCCCAGAGAGCTAGGATTACAGGTGTGAGCCACCACACCCAGCCCATACTCTTTCATTTAATTTCTATTTACCTAGATTATTTCCACTCAAGATCATTAAAAAAAGTTTTTTTTGGAGACAGAGTCCCACTTTGTTGCCTAGGCTAGAGTGCCGTGGCGTCAGCCTAGCTCACAGCAACCTCAAACTCCTGGGCTCAAGCAATCCTTCTGTCTCGGCCTCCCAAGTAGCTGGGACTACAGGCATGCGCCACCATGCCTGGCTAATTTTTTTTCTACATATATATTTTTAGTTGGCCAATTAATTTGTTTCTACTTTTAGTAGAGACGGAGTCTCGATCTTGCTCAGGCTGGTTTCGAACTCCTGACCTTGAGCAATCCGCCCACCTCAGCCTCCCAGAGAGCTAGGATTACAAGGTGTGAGCCACCACACCCAGCCCATAAAAACAGACTGTTTAGTCATTAGATAGACAGTTTTGATGTACTCTGAGGATCACTGGCCATTAAGTCTACTTAATACTCTGTCTACAGACTCATACTCCCTGTATTTAAAAATCAGTAGGCAAAAGATGAAATACAAATATATCAATTAAAAATAAAGGGCAACAACCAGTTATGTAAGGTACTATTATAATTGCATTAGTCTAGTACCATTTAAATATGTCAAGCTGTACCACGTCATCTGAGAAAGAATGATATTCTAACTCTGCCAAGAGATTTTGTGAATTATAAAGGCCCTAAATGGTCTTCAGAATAATCTAATTACAGTACTGTATCTACTCTCTCTCTTTAGTTCCTATTAAGTTGGGAAGACTTGTCATTACCCTTTTTTGCAGAATCCAAACAGGTTTTAGCCCTGGCTCCTTGAGGGGTGATTTTTAACAACTCTTCATCTCCCACACTATAGGAAAAAGACAGAAGTCCTAGTGAGAAATACTAGTTACATGCTCACAGAACTGTCAAATGAGCAAGATCAAATATTTTAGCTCTTCCAGGTAGAGTTGCAGCAAGCTGACCAATCTGATTCACTTACTAAAATCTGCTCTCTCTTTCAGTAACTTCTGGTTGAAATGGAATGGTCAAAGACTTAGGACACACAGTCACAAAGATCAGGGCAGTAGTGCAGAACATTGCGTTATGGACATGCAAATGAGAGCCAACATTTAAATGATCACTGAAAGATAGTTTTAAAAAATGCTTACAAGTTTATCTTAATAAGGCAGGAGCAAAGATATCTAAACAACAGGAGTACTAGGATGGAGCAGACACCCCAACAGAATGCAAAGACCACCACCTTGCTACATTGCTTTCAGTGCTTTTCAGGCTAAAAAAGCACTTCCTTCCAATTGTGAGATTAGGAGAGTCCTTCACAAACAGAAGCTGACAATGACACCATCATAGATCAGATCAGATCTTAGACAGGGTCAAGTAATAATTCCTAAGGAAAGCAATATGGCAGGTAACCCAGTTGTGGGCTCCTTGTGGATGGACTATTATATAATTTATATAGACAAAGTTTGAAAGATAGGTGGAAATAAGGAACAGAGGAAAGAATTGAAAATGGAGACCTCTAATATTTTCATCAGCCATAATTACCACTGTGTCAATATTACTATATATGAGGAACTCAACTAGAGAACAACAATCTGCTAGAAGCAAGTATGTACAGAGTTCCATTGTTATCTTAAACTCCTCTGGAAATACTAATTAATAAATCAAACAAACAAAAAGGATATTTCCTGAGCTATAAAATGAGGGGATTAAACTAGATGATTTTTGAGGTTTCTTCCAATACCATGATTCTAATCTAGAGAAACACCAATCCTTCATAGTAACTAAATAGGAAAATATCAGCTTAATAGACAAAGGCTCTCTTTGACTCACCTGCAATAACTTGCCTTATTAACTGTATCTTCAGAAGAATCAGATCCTAAAAAATTTCCCCCCAAAAAACAAATCAGTAAAAGGTTTTTTTATTGAAAGGGCTAAATTGAAAAAATGTACTTGTTACAAAACAGATACTCATTCACCTAGAAATATTTACTGAGCATCCATTATGCGGCAGGCACAAGGATGGATATGTCAGGCAATACAGCATGAAGCCCAACTTCCTAGGTTTGAATCATGGCTTTGCCACTTACTATTTTTTTTTTGAGACAGAGTCTCACTCTGTTGCCCGGGCTAAAGTGCCCGGGCGTCAGCCTACCTCACAGAAACTTCAAACTCCTGGGCTCGAGCGATCCTCCTGCCTCAGCCTTCTGAGTAGCTGGGACTACAAGTATGTGCCAACATGCCTGGCTAATTTTTCTCTATATATTTTTAGTTGTCTGGCTAATTTCTTTCTATTTTTTTTTAGTAGAGACAGGGTCTGGCTCTCTTGCTCAGGCTGGTCTCGAACTCCTGACCTCAAGCGATCCTCCTGCCTCGGCCTCCCTGAGTGCTAGGATTATAGGCCGGAACCACTACACCTGGCCTGCCACTTACTAACTTCACTTAATAACGCCACCACTTAATAACTTCACTACCTTGACAAAATTTCTTAACCTCTCTGTGCCTTAATTTCCTCATCTATAAAATAAGTATAACAGTAACAACTTCAGAGGTTTGACATACATCTTAAATGAGTTATACAGAAAAAGCACAACAGTGCCTGGAATATAGTTAAGTGCCTTTAAATATTAAATACTATAATATTTTAATTACTTTTATGACACACCTGTTGTTCAAGAATTTATGGTCTTAAGGGGGAAAAATATATACAGCTAATTTCAATAAAATCTAATAAATATAATGGTAAACATACGGTGGCACTTGGGAGCTCCTTTCCAATTATAGTCTAAAAGATAAGCCAACTAGAAGACATGTTTGAATTCTGAGCTCAGTTTTTTGTTTTGTTTTTGTTTTTTTTTGAGACATGAGTGGAAGATTAAGAAGGTGATCAGGGAGTATAGATTTTATTTTAATTTTTTTGAGACAGGGTCTCACTCAAAGTCACCCAGGCTCAAGTGCAATGGTGCAATCATAGCTTATTGCAACCTCAAACTCCTGGGTTCAAGTGATCCTCCTGCTTCAGCCTCCTGAGTAGCTGGAACTACAGGCGTGTACCTCCACGTCCAGCTAATTTTTATATTTTTTGTAGAGATGTGGTCTTGCTATATTGCTCAAGCTAGTCTTTTTTTTTTTTTTTTAGAGACGGGGTCTCGCTCTTGGTCAGGCTGGTTTCGAACTCCTGACCTTGAGCTATCCACCCGCCTCGGCCTCCCAGAGTGCTAGGATTACAGGCGTGAGCCACCGCGCCCGGCCTCAAGCTAGTCTTGAACTCCTAGCTTCAGGCGATCCTCCAGCCTTAGCCTCCCAAAGTGCTAGGATTACAGGCATGAGTCACCATCCCTGGCCCTCAGCTCTTCTTAAAAGGCTTCCTAATCTAGTGCAATTTATCTTGGATCCCTCTAAATCCTGCAGCAATCCATCAAGTTCCTTCTCATTGCTACTCTCCATCTTTCCAAAATATATTTATATATACTTAAACCAGACATTCTTTCTTTTGCTCCTTTTAAAAAGTAAGATTCTTCAAGGTGGGAACTGCATGTTTTATATTATTTATAACTCACGATACAGCTCATAAAATTCACTTCCCAAAGCTTGCTACAACATGCATAAATTATGACCAGAGTTTTGGGCATACAGTGGCAAAACTTTAAGATAAGCAATCTAGCGATTATTATTCTAAACTTAAAAAATCTGAGACCCTTACCCAATTCAATGTAGACAGACTTATTTTGAGATTTTATCTGCTGCTTTGTTCTCAGAGGTCTCACAATTCCAAGGTTAGAGAGTTGGACACTGAGACTGGTTTCCTGCTAAGCAGAGTACAGTAAAGAATGGTCAACCAATTTTTGGCCAGTTCTATGCTTTTTTGTTGGAAGAAACTTGAGGCCATGGACAAAACAAATAACCATCAACAGTCAGCTAAAATTTAAAAAACGCCTGGAAAACTATACACTAAAATATCTGAGTTTTATGTGATTTGAATTTTTTTCTCTTTTTGTTGTTTTAAATTTTTCCAAACTGATTTTGTATTATTTGTGTAATTTTTGAAGTATTAAAATAGTATATTTTGAAGCTGATACTTGATATATATTTCCAATCACATCTGATAACAGGGTGGGAAACTAACAGATAAATTTTTTTTTTTTTTTTTTTGAGACAGAGTCTCACTTCTGTTGCCCGGGCTAGAGTGCTGTGGCGTCAGCCTAGCTCACAGCAACCTCACACTCCTGGGCTCAAGCGATCCTCCTGCCTCGGCCTCCCAAGTAGCTGGGACTATAGGCATGCACCACCATGCCCGGCTAATTTTTATACATATATATTTTTAGTTAACCAATTAATTTCTTTCTATTTATAGTAGAGATGGGGTCTCGCTCTTGCCAGGCTGGTCTTGAACTCCTGACCTTGAGCAATCCACCTGCCTCGGACTCCCAGAGTGCTAGGATTACAGGCGTGAGCCACCGCGCCCGGCCCAGATAAATTTTTAAAAAGGATAAATGACAACAATAAAACCACTAGCATTCCTAAGAACATTTGGCAAAGGAAAGAATATTTAAAAGCCCAATATTACTTTGATAAAGCTTTTCTTCTTCCTTTTTAGCCCTTCTACATATCCAGGAAAATGAATGCTGGTACTATGAGAACTATTATTTTTAAGATCTCCATTATTCATTCACATATCAGTAATGACAGAGCAAATCATTACATTTTCTTTGACAATTACACCTTTTAAGTTGAAGTAATTTTCAAATGCTTAAAAATATCAGTGACCTTGTGGCTATTTTAGGCAAGCATCAGAGCAGATAAAGCTCTAAAGCAGGGGAGGGGCCTGTCAGGTCTCTCTTTCTTTTTTTTAATTTTTGAGACGGGTGTTTTGCTATGTTACCCAGGCTGGTCTTGAACTCCTGGGCTCAAGAGATCCTCTTGCATCAGCCTCCCGAGTAGCTGTGACAACAGGCACATCCACCTTGCCTCTCTTGACCACACCAAGTACCCTGACCTCTCAACTCCTCTAACTCTTATCAATTAGGACACTTTTCCAATCACTTAATTTACCATCTTCCCTTCTTTATTGACTTTTTATATAAATCCACAAGCATCTAGCACATTCACCAACTCACAGTGCTCGATAAAGAAATGTTGCCAAAATAAATGAAAATGGTCTTACCAAGGAAGGATTTTCAGGTTCACTCTGTCGAAGTCTTTTGGCACGGTCTCTGTAGCCCATACTTTGGATGATGGATACTTCCTCCTTTAGTTGTTCAGGAGAGTTATTTCCCTTTTTTGCAAAATTATAACTATTTGCAACTGAAAATTACAAGGGAAAATGTTATTTTTGTAGTCAGAAAAAAATGTATGCATTGTAATCAAAGAAACTAAGAGAAATCCTGTGTATGCTCTTTGTTGCGTTAAGACAATGCAGTAAGGTTACCTATAATTTTTAAAATCAACTCTGGAAATTCTACACTTAGAACACAAACTAACAAACAAAAAACAAACACATAGACCATCAAAGTTATTTCTAGTCCTTGTTTTCTACCTCAAATTTGCCTATTCATTCTGTATTTTACTGAATCTAAGACACCAACAATGTTATATGCACCATTATTTTCTGTACCACTAAGAAAGAAAGCATACTAAATTTTTTTTTTTTTTTTGAGACAGAGTCCCACTCTGTCACCCAGGCTGGAGTGGGGGCAGTGGTGCTAACATAGGTCACTTCAACCTTGACCTCCCTGGCTCAAGTGATCCTCTTGCCTCAGCTTCCTGAGTAGCTGGGACTACAGGCATGCACCAGCACGCCTGACCAAATTTTTTTGGGGGGGGGGGGGTAGAGATGGGGTCTCACTATGTTGCTCAGGCTGGTCTTGAACTCCGGGCTTTAAGAGATCCTCCCTCCCCAGCCTCCCAAAGTACTGGAATTACCATGCCTAGACCATAAACACACTAAATTAAAAACAATGACACACTGCAGATAGTAAAATGCTCCCAATTTCAAATATGTTAAGATATGAAAAATGTGCATTTTAGGATTGATAAGGTGTGAGACCAGTGCAAGTGATTTTAAAAAGATTACAGATAGAGAGCTAAAGTTAACCTAGACCAGAAGGTCTTGTCAGCTAGTCAGAAAATAATCATGCAAACTTTCTGAGTTTTCATGGACAGCTACTTGAGCATTGGCTTCTGGGCCCATGCAACACTTACACTGCAATCCTGTGTCAAGCTCAAAAGCATGAACGATATTCAATAGTTCTTCAACAAGTTGACTAAATCTTGTACTTTCTTGTAGGCTTCTGAAATTAAATTGTTTGAGAGACATGCTCAGCAAGTAAACTTTTTAAAGACAGTAAAATAAGGAAAGACATGTAGACAAATAAAAACAAGATATAGCATTAGTAGAAAACCTATATTCAAAGAACAGAGCCATCAGTGATACTGCACTAATAATCATTGACATCAGAACGAACTGTGTGGTAGTACTGATTTTATAAATTTTTTGTCATTCATTTAAATTTGCCAAGAGCCTAAAGTTATCTGCTCTAATCTTACCCTGAATCCACAGTAGATATATATCCACTGCATAGAGAACTTACTACTCTTAACATCCAAACCCCATCCAACCCCTCACTGCTAGCTGTGTTTCTCAGGGATTTCTGTCAAATAATGATTACATTATTTTGAAAACAGATTAATAACAACGTCCGATGAGAGACTTGGGTTTAGAAAAGTGGGAGGAAAATACCATTCATTCCTTTAAATATCCGAGTGCCTACTATGTACCAAACATTGGAGAAACACTATTGATTGAGATAGACAAAGTCACTACCCTAATACAACTTACATCATGGCAGAGGAGAAGCACAATATATAAATACTTTGTGTGTATAAATAATTAGGTAGAAATAAACTCAGTGAAGAAAAATAAAAGCAAGATTAGCAATTGGGGCAGGGTGACACAATACTACTTTAGATAAGACTGTAAGTTCTTACACTACACAGAAGCATCAGAAAAAGGCAATAAGTTGCTAATAACTGTTTATGGCAGATGTCCCATAAAATGTTCAGGAGAATAGCTTAGAAATGATTTACTGTGCTTAAAACACTTTTATACATTTCTCTACTGATGAATTGCTTTATAGGAATACAGCTATGTTATAAAGGAATTTCTACTTTTTCCTGCTGTTGTTGCTTCCAACCTCCCATTATTACCCAAATTATATACCTTTTGGTTATATCATTCTTACACAAAGGACATTGTGAAGGCCCTTTCTTCTGGTTGAGAAGTTTCAGCATGCAAAATCTAGAAATTATAAAGGAAAGAACAATACAAGTTACTTTCTTTTGTAGAGAGAATACTCAAAAGACAAATAGCTATGAAAAGATAATATCACAAGTGCCCTTAAGAGCCATTTAAAAGGTAATGGACCCAAACCTTTCACCTCTCACAAAAATCAACTCACCCTGGGTAACAGACTTGAACCTTA
>VBSM01003215.1:13286075-13296394 GCA_008086735.1 Cheirogaleus medius | reverse complement strand
TATAGTCCTAGCTACTTGGGAGGCTGAGGCAGGAGGATCACCTGAGCCCAGGAGACTGAGGAGGCTATAGTGAGCTATGATCATGCTATTGCTCTCCAGCCTGGACAGCAGAGTGAGACCCTGTCTTAAAAAAAAGAAAATAAAAACAAAAAACTGATATCAGATCCTTCCCTATCTTCACAAGGATTATGAAGCAGGCAAACACTGAACCTTATAAGAGGGAAAGCAGAAGGACATGCAAAAATGAACAGAAGGGAGAAATTGGGAAGGTTGAAACATAATTTGCTTATTTTACAATCACTTGCAATCTGCTTTCACCCATGGACACAAAAAACAAACAGCTATTCAAAGTGATTTCATACCCCACTAGAAATGTCAAAACCTGGCCGGGCGCGGTGGCTCACGCCTGTAATCCTAGCTCTCTGGGAGGCCGAGGCGGGCGGATCGTTCAAGCTCAGGAGTTCGAAACCAGCCTGAGCAAGAGCGAGACCCCGTCTCTACTATAAATAGAAAGCAATTAATTGGCCAACTAAAAATATATAGAAAAAATGAGCCGGGCATGGTGGCGCATGCCTGTAGTCCCAGCTACTCGGGAGGCTGAGGCAGGAGGATTGCTTGAGCCCAGGAGTTTGAGGTTGCTGTGAGCTAGGCTGACGCCACGGCACTCACTCTAGCCCGGGCAACAGAGTGAGACTCTGTCTCAAAAAAAAAAAAAAAAAGAAATGTCAAAACTTTACCAGGAACTATGGCTACAACCCACTTATGATGACTTTATAAGTACTCTCTGAGACAGAATGAAATAGAGTTGGATTTTTCTTTGTCACTTAATTGATGAAGCTTCTATAAAGTTAGGTATTTTCTGTGTTATGAAGGACAGACAGAAAAGCAAATAATGGAGTCACATAAAATATTCAAACTTACTTGCAAAATATGTGGTCACACTTGGTGGAAACAGGTTCTTTGATTAACTCCAGGCTAGATGAGTAGGGAAAAAAAAGAGAAAATAAATGAAACTTAATAATTTATTTAAAAATATTCTGGTTGGGCAAGGTGGCTCACACCTGTAATCCTAGCACTATGGGAGGCCAAGGCAGGAGGATTGCTTGAGCCCAGGAGTTCAAGAGCAGCCTGAGAAAGGGCAAGACCTTCTCTCTACAAAAAACAGAAAAATTAGCTAGACATGGTGGTGTGTACCTGTAGTCCCAGCTACTTGGGAGGCTGAGACAGGTGAATCACTTGAGTCCAGGAGTTTGAGGTTATGTAGAGCTATGATGACCCCACTGCACTCTAGCCACAGTGACAGAGACCCTGTCTCAATCAATAAATTCTTAGTAAAAAAAGTTCAACTTTAAGCTGCTATAACTGAGTCAAGATAAGGCTTTAAGTTCATTCAATGAACATTATTAAATATCTGCTGTGCTACGAGGTAAGTATACAGCTAAGAAGATGATCCTTACCTTCAATAAGCTTTCGGACATCAAAACAATTATACTGATCTCTTCAATAGTCTATATTATCTTCAGCGTTTAAAAGACTAGCTGACAATACTTCCTTGGTTTTCGATGATATATATTTACAGGGAATATATATATATACACACACATAAATTCTTTTCTTTTCTTTTTTTTTTGAGACAGAGTCTGGCTCTGTTGCCCAGCCTAGCATGCCATGGCATCAGCCTTGCTCACAGCAACCTCAAATTCCTGGGTTCAAGCAACCCTCCTGCCTCAGCCTCTGGAGTAGCTGGGACTACAGGCATGCACTACTACGCCCAGTTAATTTTTTCTGTTTTTAATAGAGACGGGGTCTCACTCTTGCTCAAGCTGGTCTCGAACTCCTGAGGTCAAGCAATCCTCCCCACTCAGCCTCCCAGAGTGCTAGGATTACAGATGTGAGCCACCATGCCCAGCCTTCAAGTCTCTTTTAATCCATACATTTCCCTTCCTTTTTTTCTTTGCCATTTACTTTAAAAATCAGGTCATTTGACCTGTAGAATTTTCCACATTCTGGATTTTGCTGATTGTAACACCATAGTGTGGTTTAACATGTTCCTCTAGTCTCTTTATTCCCTGTAAACTAGATCTATATGCTTAATAAAATTCAGGTTCAATTTTTTGGCAAAAATACCTTACAGATGATACTGTATACTTTTATTAGATTACTTCAGGAGGGTTGTCATGTTTGGTTCATGATTACTTTGTAAAAAAATGATGTAATAAATACTCATTAAAGGAAATTTAGAAAATATTAAAATAAGCTTAGAAAAATACAAAAAAATTGAGAATATATCACCCAAATTTCCATTCGTTTATCTATAAAATCTCAAGGCCTTCCTGAGATTAATTCATTTATTAATATAACAAGTATTTATTGAGCATCTACTACTATATGCAGGCTATGTTCTTGGAGATGGAAATACAGCAGTGAACAAAATAAAGCCTGCCTTCATAGAGCTTACATTCTAATTGTGGTAAACAGTTGATAGAGAAATAAAGAATATATGGGAATAAGTGTTAAAGAGAATAATTAAGCAGGGTAAGAGGAAACAGGGAGTGCAATGTATATGTGTTAGAGGAAAGGCCTCACTGAGGTGACACTGAAGACAGCTGAATAATGTTGAGGAAACAAGCTACATAATAATTGGGGAAACAGCATCCCAGCAGAGGGAGCAGGGAAGACAAACCCATGAGTAGGATCATGCCTGCAGGACAGCAGGTAGGCGAGGATGCTAAGATGGGGGGGATATAGTAGGAAGACATCAGAGAGGTAGCTGAGCAGGTAAAAACCCAGAGGCTATTTTTAAGTCTTTAGCTTTATTCTGAATGCAAGCTTACAAAACTGATTTTTGGTAAGGTTCAGGCAGGACATCAAAGAACAGGTAACCTGGTAGTGTGACAGGAATGCAGTTCTTTTCATTAAACATTTAACTTTTTAGAAAAGGATCACAAGAAAAGCTGGGGGACAACAGGCTTATTGTGAAGGGTTTGGTAATATAACTCTTTTAATCATGGGGTTTCTGACGCAGCACAGGGCAACGAAAGGAAAAACACTGGAATAAGTCAGAAGGCTGGGTTTCCAATACCAGTTGTCTTTATTAGCAGAGCAACCTTGGGCCAACAACTCCACCTGAACCTCAGTTTCCTTCTGTCACCCACCCTGCCAGTCTCCTTGGGCTATTGCAAGAATAAAATTAAATGCTACTTGGGAAGATACTTCACAATCTAAGATAACTTGTACCAATGTTGGTATTATTATTGGGACAAATTATGACTTTAAAAAGAAAAACAACCCTGACAAAGAGAACTCTGATTTGTTATAAGTCACTATTTCTGAGATAAGTTAGATATCAAAGAAATTCTCAGTAAAAGAGAAATTGGATTTAGCTATGATACCAGATGGCTTTCATTCTCACCACTGACTCAATTCTGAAATAATTATATTTCAGTATGGTAATTATAATCCAGGCTATACAAACACACTATAAACACAAACTTTGAACAGATGAAAACTCCAATATGTAAAAAAGTAATGACTGTTGAAGGAAGAATGTGAAGAGGGAATAGGAAAAAGATTAAAATGTTCCTCTTCTAGGTCCTGATGAGAGTAAATGTTTACTGTAAAAGTGATTCAGATATTTTAAACACTTTTCAAACCAGACAATATTTTAGGCCTACTGCATATTTGCATTTTGAGCTTCCAACTTGAGTAAATGACTGAAAAAGAAGCTAGGTTTAGGTCTGAAAAACAACCCAGCAGGGTACACATTTTATCGAACTCTTCTGAAAGTCAAAAATTTCATATAGTCATATGTAAAAAGGTAGAAAGAACTACCAATCATCAGAAATAACTGCCATAGTCACTTAGAGACCAGTAAAATAAAGAGGTCAGTTCAGGAGACCTAAAACCTACCCTATGGCTACCACAAGTACCACTATTTCCAGTCACAATCAAAAATCACAATATTAAGACATAACTGCAAATTGTGCTATTCTGGGCACTGTTTAAAAAAAAAAAAAAAAGAAAGTGAAGTAGGTATGATCCCCATCCTAGAACTTCCCATAAAAACGTGTTTAAAAACTATTAAAAATTAATCTATTTCTAACAGAAGAGGAAAAACAATAAGCTAGAAAATATATAATAGCTGATTAAAAATAAAAATTTAGCATTAACTTTCATTCTTGCATTTTTAATTTTTATGTATCTGAGTTTTAAATTGGTTTAATTTGCCAGAAGAAAGAATATTATATTTTTAAGATTGAGTCTCACAGAAATGTTAAAAAAAAATGGACCCAAATGCAACACTATTGAGGATTTTTTTCTTTTTGTAGGGATGGAGTCTCAATGTTGCCCAGGCTGGTCTTGAACTCCTAGGCTCAAGCAATCTTCCCTTCTCATCCTCCCAAAGAGCTGGGATTACAGGCATGAGCCACTGTGCCCAGCTATTGAGGATTTCTTGATCACTATAATTATCTTAAGTTTTCTGCTTTTTCAAAAGCAATTTTTTTCCACAATATCATTTCCTGTTTCCCTGGCTCTGATGTTTCATAAATTAGGCTGTAAATCTTGTTTTGCTCTTATTTTTGTTTAGCTAAAATATTGAAGGGCAAGGGAGAAGATGATTATTTATAAATCTTGTATCTCTGAAAACACAACTTGCATTTTCCTTAATGTTATTGACTCCAAATATGAAAAACAACTTTCATGAAGCACAAAGGAAAATTTACTTGAATTTAACTTCCTTTATTGAGGGTAAAGGGAAACAGGTGTAACTTTTCAATTTATTTTTTGAATGTTACCCACTGCTAACCATCAATATATTTAAAAAAATTAAACTATTAAAGAACCAACTCAGTTTATTATTTAATTCATTCAATAAATGTTTACTGAGTGGCTACTCAATTTAGTTTATTTATTTATTTATTTTGAGATGGAGTCTCGCTCTATAGCCTCAGTAGAGTGCAGTGGTGTCATCATTGCTCACTGGAACCTGAAACTCTTGGGCTCAAGTGATACTCCTGCCTCAGCCTCCCAAGTAGCTGGGACTACAGGCATGTGCCAGGACACTCAGCTAATTTTTTCTATTTTTACTAGAGATGGGGGTCTCACTCTTGCTCAGCCTGGCCTCGAACTCCTGAGCTCAAGCAATTCTCCCACCTTGGCCTCCCAGAGTGCTAGTATTATAGGCATGAGCCACCAGTGCCCGGCCTTGTTTATTATTTAATTCATTCAATAAATGTTTATTGAATGACTACTATGTCCCAAGTAATAGCTCGTAACTGCTGAGGATACAGAAGTATATAAACAAACAAACAAACACCTCTGCCCTTATGGAGTTTACATTCTGTGGGGGTAGAGATAAAGGATGAATAAATTATATAAAATGTCAGATAGTAATAAGTGTTCTGGAGAAAAACAAAGCAGGAAAGGGATAAGGAGTATGTTGGGTGTTGCAGTTTTATATAGAAATGCCTCTTTGAAAAGGTGGTATTTCAATCAAGATTTTCAAGCCATGCAATTATCAGGGGAATAACATTCCAGGCAGAGGGAACAGCAAGTGTAATAGCTCAGAAGTAAGAGACTATGTCACATGTCTGAAGAACAGTTAAAAAGGCCAGAATGACCAGACTAGATAGAGAATAGTAAAACGGGAAAGGGTAGGCATTAATTCTTCTAATTTTCCTTTCTGGCTTTTTATCAAGAGATTCTCATATATGATTTTTCATTTCTTTTATAGATTTAAGACAAACTTTAGAGATCATTTAATGACTGCATTGAGTTCTTAACTTTTGTTGTGCCATGTCCCCTTTTCAAAGTAATGTTCTTGGCTGGGAGCAGTGGCTCACGCCTGTAATCGTAGCACTCCGGGAGGCTGAGGTGGGAGGATCGCTCAAGGTCAGGAGTTCGAAACCAGCCTGAGTGAGAGTGAGACCCAGTCTCTACTAAAAATAGAAAGAAATTAGTTGGCCAACTAAAAATATATAAAAAAAATTAGCCGGGCATGGTGGCGCATGCCTGCAGTCCCAGCTACTCGGAAGGCTGAGGCCAGGAGTTTGAGGTTGCTGTGAGCTAGGCTGATGCCATGGCACTCTAGCTCGGGCAACACAGTGATACTGTCTCAAAAAGAATTTTTAAAAAGTAATGCTCTTAAATGCATAAAGGGAAAAAATTTCACAAAAAAGTAATTATATTGAAATACAGTTATATCTATAGGCTTCCAAGGGTCCTGAAGGGTCTGCAAGTTAAGAGCTCCTGAAAACACAAGGGAACCTTCTGGGGTAATGGAAATGTTCTATATCTTGATTAGGGATTGGGTTACACAGATATAATCATTTGTCAAAACTCATTGACTTGCACAGTTAAGATCTCTGTATTCCACTGTAGTTATACATCAATTTCAAAAAAAAAAACTTGAATCGTTCAGGTTCTTCTTCATTTTACAGATAGAGAAAAACAAAAGCTCAGAATTAGACTTGCTAAAGACTTTAATCACTTGCAGGATTCTTATTTAAATGTACTTCCAAAGACTTATCCCCTCACAGACACGAATCATTGGTGATTTTATTTTACACTTGATCTTAGCTAAAAGGCCGAGAAGCAATGGTGATTTTATTTTGCCATTCCAAATGCTCAAGCTGGTTTTAGACCTGGCAAAAAAGCCCAAATGCCACTTAATCCAAACCAGATTCCTTGCCCCCAATGTGTGTGTTGAAGAGGGAAAGAGGGAGGAAGAGAGGCAGAATGGAGAAAAAAGAGTAAATTTTCTATATTTTTAAAGCACTTCAGTTAAGAAAAGCAGCAATTCTAATAGTCTGATCTTTTTTTTTGAGTCAGAGTCTCACTCTGTTGCCCAGGCTAGAGTGCCTAGCTCACAGAAACCTCAAACTCCTGGGCTCAAGCGATCCTTCTGCCTCAGCCTCCCGAGTAGCTGGGACTACAGGCATGCGCCACCATGCCCGGCTAATATTTTTCTATATATTTTTAGTTGGCTAATTAATTTCTTTCTATTTTTCATAGAGACGGGGTCTCGCTCTTGCTCAGGCTGGTTTCGAACTCCTGGCATTGAGTGATCCTCCAGCCTTGGCCTCCCAGAGTGCTAGGATTACAGGTGTGAGCCACCGTGCCCAGCCTAAATAGTCTTATCTTAATTGACATATTTTTTCTGCCTACTATGTAAGGTCAATTCTATTCATTTGCATAGGAAATAATCATATGAGGATGAATCCCAAATAAACTCTTCTGTTGACTTACCAGATTGGACACTCTAAGATTTTCTGCATAGCATTAAGGACATTTTGTACTTCTTGAACGGGAACTGCAGATAAATCCATCTTTCTGTTCTGATGAACTTTAAAACATCTAAAAAACAAGACATAAATATATATATTTAAAAACCACTTAGGTTTATAAAAATGACAGCTTAATTTTATTATCATTTTTAAATAAGAGAAACATAAGAATGAAGCATTTTAGAATTGTACCAACCACAGAACTAAATAACAACCTTTATTTTTAAAAATTCTAGAAGTTGCTTTTTGTAATTAAACAATTTGAATTCCCTATTTTTTCACATATAACTTCCAAGCTCTTCCTTTTTGGGTCTTTTCCTTCTTCCAAGAAGGGAAAGCCACAGTGGAGTAACTAACTAGGTGGGTGTTAGTAGCTTCAGCTTTCTCCAATCATCCTGGCTGTTTTCTATTTCTTATTTAAAACCAAAAACAACAAGGACAAAACCAACACTAACCAATGCTTCCCCACCCTTCCCTTCTCCAGTGACCTGTACTCATCTCAGGATCCTCCTCAAGCACATGCCTGCCAGCAGCATGTTACTACCAAAGCCCCTCTACTTGTTTCTTGTTCCTTCTCAAAACGTGTATGGATCCAGTTTGTTTTTGTTTTTTGAGACAGAGTCTCACTCTGTCGCCCGGGCTACAGTGCCTTGGTATCAGCCTCGCTCACAGCAACCTCAAACTCCTGAGCCCAAGCGATCCTCTTGCCTCAGCCTACCGAGTAGCTGGGACTACAGGCAAGCACCACCACACCCGGTTAATTTTTACTATTTTTAGTAGAGACAGAGCTCTCACTCTTGCTCAGGCTGATCTCGAACTCCTGAGCTAAAGCAGTCCTCTCGCCTCAGCCTCGCAGGGGGGTAGGACTACAGGCGTGAGCCACCGCGCAAGGTCTGAATCCATTTCCTGGGGTCTCCCTCCCACGAAATCCTATCTCCTCCCCTCCCCCGCCCCCTCTTCCTCCTCAAGGTCTCCTCCTCTTACATACCAGCCCGTATACTCATAGTGTTCCCCTGAAGGCATATTCCAGTTCCTATTACCAGGATTCCCCCTAGGACACACCGTGCCCCCTTCCTTATCCTGCTCCCCTTGCGACCCACAAACTGTCCCCAGGTTCATAACGTCGTAGGCCCAAGTTTCACCCCCCCCCAGCCCAATAAACACCATCTTGCTCTCTTTCAGGAGTCCACTCTCCCCATACCTGTTTCCTGCCTGTCGCCCGGAGCACCCTTTGGGCCCCTCTCCCTTCTCCGGGATTCTACAACCTTTACCCAGAGCAAAGTATCCGGGCTTCTGGGCCCAGGGGCCCAGTATCCAACAGGCCCCGGGACTGTCCTCGGTCCAGAACGTTTCAGCTATCTAAGCCGCGCAGTCGCAGTTTCAATTTATCTGTAATTCCCGCGCTTTCCTGTCGCCACGGAAACCGACCGCTGACGCCGAGCGATAGCCTCTCAGAATACGAGATCAAGACACGTTACGGAAGGGCGGGACAGAAAGAGCCGAGAGTCTCTGGGGGCTCTGGATTGGTCATTGGTATTTTGTCCCCCGCATGACGTAATTAGTAACAGACGGAAGAGAAAGAATTCGACCTGAGTTTGCTATTAAGCTCCCGTCCCATCGCCCCTACGCTTCCAGTTGCGGCTTATTACGTCACAGTAATTGCTGTGCGAGGGTCAGAATCGCTACCTGAGGCCCGAATATGAGCGCAAGATAGTGCCCAAAGCAGTCGTAAGAAGAGGCCCCCCATTCCCTCCCTCTTTCCGCCGCAATGGACGTCTCCAGTTTAGGTAAATAAAAGGATTGTGAGGGGGAAAACTACGATTTCCAGCATGCATTGCGGAACGAAAGGCCTTCGCCACAGTGTTCCTTCGAAACTGTAGTCTTATGGAGAGCCGCTTCCGATACTGGAAGTGGGCACAATTCTCACGGAAAGCTAGTTGATAGATTGGAGACCTCCCGCGGTTATGCATTTCAACAGCTGTGGATTGGACTGTTATGTCCTCGTATCTTGAGAGCGGAGACTAGGTTAAAGAACCTACAAGTCCTAAGAAAACTACATTTCCCATCCAACCCTGCGATCTTCGGGCAAGTAATCTTCCAAGGTCAGTGACCTGAGGGAACGCAGAGGGCACGGCATTTGCCTAGGAAGGGGAAATCCTCTCCGGCCCACGTCTGCGCACTCGTAGATCCGCCCCTCTGCCCCAGTGTTTGTTATTGTTTTGCGGGTTCAGGTTGTTTCTGCCCCACCCCCATCGACGCAGTCTCGACCAATCAATGGGGTGGTAGTTTTGAGGGACAATTGGTAAGAGCCAATCATCTTGTCGGAAACTCAGAGACACAGTGGACTAGGCCCTGTCTCTATCCGCCATGTTAGATTTACCCCAAAGGGGTAGTGGCGGATCTGGCGGCGAGCTGTCCTTGCGGTGGCCTCCGGCAGGCGCCCCCCGGGGGCGGGAAGCTGGTAAGGAAGCTGCGGCGGTTAACTAGGGCTGGGGTCACGTCGTACTAAGAGGGCTTGAGGAAGTTCAAGAGAGAAATCCTGCAAAAAAGAGAGGCGACTTTTTCCGTGTCCGGGGCCAGCGGATCTTTTTAGTGACTGGATGAGAGAGCCGTTCGTGTTCTGAGGGACCGAGGGGGTGGATAGTGCCGGAGAGATGGGGGGTCGGTGATTCAGAGCGCCCCGCTTCTGCTAATGGAAGGCCAAGACTCCCCAGTACAGAGGGCCGGGGCAAGGAAATCAGAGGGAGTATTCAGGGGATGGTGACACTGTTTGGGGGACATGGAGTGCTAGGAAACGAGAGCTGGAAGACTGGGATGAAGTCTGCATATAAAAAAATGACACTACCCACTCATTCTCCTCATCCCCATAACCCTCTTTGAGACCCTTTTAAAGAGATCTCCTTGGTCAGGCATCTTCGGTATTGGAAAATCACCGTTTTTCCTTTTTGTCAAACACCCAGCTGTCAGGTCCCACATTTTAAAGCTTGGATAGCTTGGCTTGTACAGGCCTCTGGTGGAGACAGTAATCAAAGC
>VBSM01003215.1:13264412-13275777 GCA_008086735.1 Cheirogaleus medius | reverse complement strand
TCAGCCTCCCAGAGTGCTAGGATTACAGGCGTGAGCCACTGCGCCCAGCCTCAAACTGACTTTTTAAATGATATGCCTATATAATTTGACAGAAGAAACCTCAAAATAATACATTTCAGGAAAATTCTTTTAAATAGAAGGAAAAAGTAACCTCCAGCATCTTGGATTGTGTTTTCTCCCAGTTGTTTCTGCTTGCTCCATGTGACACAGACCAGCCTCAAGACAAGCCCCCAGACTGGTTCACAAGCTACCTAGAGACAGTGAGTGTCCTCTCTGGCTTGGGTTTTAGCAGCAGTGTTGGCACAGGAGGAATGTGGAAGAAATAGCTGTACCCAGATGGCTGCTGCCTCTGGTGCAGGTGAATGAAGAGTGGTAGCTAATAATTTCTAAACTTAGAGCAGTGCTAGTCAAGAAAGCTCTAACCTTTGCAATGAGGTACCAGGAAAAGGAGGAGTCTAATTCTAGGCATGTAAGAGAGAGGAACAAATCTCTGCTTGAGAAGGAAGAAGTTAAAAATTTATTCATCAAAAGGATTTGTTGGTATTTTCTTTAAATCAGTTTAACTGTGGAATAGACCTTTTGCTATGTTTCCATCCATTTATTCAGTAGCCATTATTTGTTATATTTTTATGTTATAAAAGAGACAGTGAGGTTTCAAATCTATTGATATCTTCACTCATTTCCCCAGTATTGGAACTGAGTTTTTTCCCTCCACCTTGTGTTCTGTATTCCAGTTCCGAGAGCAAGTGGTTAAAGAAACAGTTGAAAAGCTTGAACAGAAATTACATGAGAAGCTTGTCCTCCAGAGCCCATCCTTGGGTTCTTGTCCCTCAGAAGCCTCAATGCCTATATCAGAGGAAACACTGTTTTTGCCAGAAAACCAGTTCAGCTGGCATATTGCTTGCAGCAACTGCCAAAGAAGGATTGTTGGTGTGCGCTACCAGTGTAGGTAAGCATCACTTGGGTATAGGTAGCTGTTGGTAGACCTTAGAGCAGTTACTTTCCTGGCATTCTGAGTAGTAAAGAGAAATTTGGTACTCTGTCTCTGAGCATTAGACATAGTAACTCTGAGTTGGAAACACAAGCTAACCTTCACCAGCATGCTCCATGGGTTGAGGGGAACTATTCATTTTGTTATATTCAGATATACATTTGGATGAACAGAGCCAAGCAAAATTATATTCCCCCCAAACTAAGGGTAGATCACTAAGGGTAGTTCCCCTGTTGTTCCAAATGTTTTCATATCTTGCCTCCTCCTATAGATTGTCTTAGAAATAAGGATGGGTTAAATGTTGTTATCCTTATTTTATTAATGAGGAAAATGGGAGGCATGGTGTAGTCAGGTGACATGCTCAGGTTACCAGCTACATAGTAATGGAGCAAATAGAGAAGTCTGGTCTTCTATCTTCCTGCCTAGGTGCTTCCTACTCTGCCCTTCTGTACTGTGCCATTCTTTGCCCACAGCCTATGCCCATCTTACAATATCTGTGAAGATTGTGAAGCGGGGCCATATGCCCATGACACTAACCATGTCCTGCTAAAGTTGCGGAGACCTGTTGCGGGTTCCTCTGAACCATTTTCTCTCTCAAAGTACTCTACTACTCGTCTTCCTGCTGCTCTGGAACAAGTCAGGTAAAAACATATACATGGGGGTACTTGTTCTCTGATTGGCTTCTTGGTTCTGGTGACAGGGTATGAATCACAAAACTGTAGAGAGTCTCCTTAGTTCTGCTCATTTTCAGTTGATGTGCAATAATGAAGACAATTATCCAAAATTAATGAAATGGAAATGAAAACTATAAAAAGAAATTAAGAAACTAAACTGGAAATTGACTCTGGTGGAGACTGCAGTTGGCTCCAAGTAGCTTCAGAATTTGTGAGGACTTTTTTTTAAGACTTTCATTTATTATCTCACAGGCTCCAGAAACAGGTTGATAAGAACTTTCTTAAAGCAGAAAAGCAAAGGTTACGTGCTGAGAAGAAACAACGTAAAGCAGAGGTCAAGGAACTTAAAAAGCAGCTTAAGCTCCACAGGAAGATTCATCTGTGGAATTCGATCCATGGACTCCAGAGCCCCAAGTCTCCTTTGGGCCGACCTGAGAACTTGCTCCAGGCTAATACCCTAATGTAAGCCTGGGGCCAGGGTGGGAGCCAAGACTTTAGGTCCAGTTCTCTAAAACTGGAATTCCAGGCGACTTATGTCTTATTTATTGGTGGTCCCTAACACCCAAACCCTTCAAAGTTCCCATTTTCTGATCCTAGCTGTATTAAAGGATGGTTTGCTTTTTGCCTTCTTCAGAAAGATAGAGACCACTAAGGTTCAGAACTGTGGGTTGGACTGGGCACGGTGGCTCACACCTGTTACTCTAGCACTCTGGGAGGCCAAGGTGGGAGGATTGCTTGAGCTCAGGAGTTCGAGACCAGCCTGAGCAAGTACAAGACCCCATCTCTACTAAAAATAGAAACAAAAATTAGCTGGGCAACTAAAAACAGAAAAAATTAGCTGCATGGTGGCTCATGCTTGTAGTCCCAGCTACTTGGGAGGCTGAAGCAGGAGGACCGCTTGAGCCCAAGAGTTTCAGATTGCTGTGAGCTAGGCCAACATCATAGCACTCTAGCCCAGGCAACAGAGAGAGACTCTGTCTGCAACAAGGAAAAAAAAAAAAAAAAGAACTGTGGGTTGGTTGTGACCTCTCCTCATTGGAGGCAGTCTAGATGTGAAGCAAAAGGACCAAATGTTTTAAGAGCTCTCTAGGTATTATATTTATGAGCCCTTTTATCCTCACCCCGGCTTTTTAGCTCAAGAGCCAGATCTATTCTCTGTTTTGTTTTATTATTATAATTATTATTTTTTAAGTTTGTCAGAGAAAATTTATTGTTTCTAATACATGGTCCTAGCTTCTCAAATACTGGTCTTATTTTTGCCTCTTGAGCCACAGCGTGGGGTATTCAGAAGCCATCACACCCAACAGCAAGTGACTAAGCATCTGAATTTCTTTTCAGGCTCCCTTTGCAACCGTGTGCCCCAGTTATGCCAATGCTCAGTGCAGCCTTTGTGGATGAGAATTTGCCCGATGGGACTCACCTTCAGCCAGGAACCAAATTTATCAAACACTGGAGGATGAAAAATACAGGAAACGTAAAGTGGAGTGCAGACACAAAGGTAATTTTTCCCACAGAATGTGAAGGTAAGGTGATTTGAAGTGGCAGAGTGCTACACTGACAAGCTTTTCTTCTCTTGCCACTGTTCTTTTCAGCTCAAGTTCATGTGGGGAAACCTGACTTTGGCCTCTACAGAAAAGAAAGATGTTTTGGTTCCCTGCCTGAAGGCCGGCCACGTAGGAGTTGTGTCTGTGGAGTTCATCGCCCCAGCCTTGGAGGGAACATATACTTCTCATTGGCGTCTTTCTCACAAAGGCCAGCAGTTTGGGCCCCGGGTCTGGTGCAGTATCATAGTGGATCCTTTCCCCTCTGAAGAGAGCCCTAACAGCATTGAAAAGGCCATGAGCAGCTCAAGCAAAGCTGATGATCTCACCTGCCAACAAGAGGTGAGCATTGATAGGCTTTGGCCCAGTATCCCAGGGCATTTACTTGGAGCTGGGGAGAGGGTGACTTAAAACTAATGACCCCACTCATAGCTGTGATTCTTTCAGAAATCATGAAAGGTTAGCTTCTCCTCTTCCCCCTAGCATGGAGGTCTGGCCTGGCCTATGGAACTGCTGAACTGATAGCTTTGCTCCTTGAACATTCATCTGTCCTGCAATATCCCTGTGTATGTTCCCTAAATGCTAATGAAGTCTTGCTCTGGTTGTTACTGTTTTGATGCAATTTCCTCATATGAGTGGGACAGAGTAAGTTTACTGCTTATATCTGTAAGTCTAAAATTATGTCAAAACAAAATTTTTTTAAAATGTGGAGGTACAGCCAGGTGTCATGGATCATGCCTGTAGTCCCAGAGACTCAGGAAGCTGAGGTGGGAGGATTCCTTGAGGCCAGGAGTTTGAGACCAGCCTAAGCCACATAGCAAGACCCCATCTCTAAAAAAATGAAATAAAAAAATACTAGTCAGGTGCAGTGGCACACACTGGTAATCCTGGCTACTTGGAAGGCTGAGGCAGGAGGATCATTTGAGCCCAGGAGTTTGAGGCTGCAGTGAGCCATGATTGTGCCACTGTACTCCAGCCTGGGCGAGAGAGCAAGACTCTGTCTCTAAAAAGAAAAAATGTAGAGATACGGCAGTGTTTTTGTTTTAGGGGGCATTGTCAGCCTGCCTCTTGAATTCTGTTGAAGTCCTAAAATTTATGTCAATGATTTCTCTCTATAGGAAGCGTTTCTTCTGGCTAAAGAAGAAATTCAGCTGGGTGAAGTGACTGAGCAGGTAGAAGGGACAGGAACCTGCATCCCACAGAAGACAAAAAACGTTGCCAGTGAGAGGGAACTCTACATCCCATCCGTGGACCTTCTCACTGCCCAGGTGGAACATTTAGCACTTGGAGGTTAAGGGACAGAGAGAGAGGATTGGTATAGCCGTAGGTGGTACCCAGGAAGTCAGAGATATGCCAACTTTGATCTAGTCAGATGTACTTAGTAGGAACGAGATTACCCATGGAAGCAGGTTTCTAAACTAGATGTTTCTTCTTGGAATTGGGAACTCAATACCGTGCTTCCCCATACCTTCCCTTTTAGTTGCATCTTCATTTCAGCCTATCTGATTGACTGTCACACCTACTGCCTTTTCTCTTTTCCTTGCCATTTGCCCAATTGAACATCTAGTTCCTGTTTAACTCTTCTTGATTTCACTTGACTAAAGAGAGCCATGAATACGAACAGAGTTGAATCCAGGATGTATGGAAGTGGCCTACAGGTCCCATCGAGTCAAAACGTGGATCCAGTGTGCACGGCAAACAGCCTAACATTGCCTATCTTTTTTCCAGGACCTGCTGTCCTTTGAGCTGTTGGATATTAACATTGTCCAAGAGTTAGAGAGAGTACCCCACAACACCCCTGTAGGTAAGAATGGCACTCAATTCATCTTGTTTATTTTATTAACACACACAAAAGTGCTGCAGCCTAGACTCTGGTAGTGTTTTATTCTGAGGAAATAGATGGCAAGGATTATTCCCATAGTGGGATAGTAAAACTGCACCCATGGGTCCTTTTTTTTCTTTCTCTATTGTCTGTCAAGAATAAGAATACAAGTTTGTGCAAGGTTTCCCCACCATAAAAGGACTCCCTTCTCCCTCTCTCTCTCTCTCTCTCTCTCTTTTTATTTTTTTTAGAGGCAGGGTGTCAATCTGCTGCCCAGGCCTGGCATGCAGTAGCAGGATCATGGCTCACTGTAGCCTTGAACCCCTAGGCTCAAGTGATCTTCCTGTCTCAGCCTCCCAAATAGCTAGGACTACAGGCATGTGCCACCATGCCCAGACAATTTTTCCTAATTTTTGTAGAGACAGGACCTCACTATGTTGCCTAGGCTGGTCTCGAACTCCTGGCCTCAAGTGATCCTCCAGTCTTAGCCTCCCAAAGTGTTGGGACTACAGGCGTGAACCACCACGCCTCTCCTGTCTTTTTCTCCAGACATATGTGTCCCTTTCTTCCTTTACATTCAAAGTTTTGTATCTTGGCCATAACCCTCCAAGCCAGATAATTATTTATGATCCTTCCTGCCTCGATTGATCTGTCTGGGATACTTGCACACCTAATAGTCTGGAGAAATTTTTTACAACAGGCGTTGAAGCATCTTTGGGTTTATTTTAGCCCTGTGGGAGGCAAGAAGCCTATGCAGTGCTGCTTCTGGACGCTGACTATTGATGATGTGGTGCTTTTTCTCAGTTGATGATTCTCTTATCTTCACTCTCCAGATATGACTCCTTGCATGTCTCCTTTGCCACATGACAGTCCTTTAATAGAGAAGCCAGGCTTGGGGCAGATACAGGAAGAGAGTGAAGGGGCGGAATTTAAAGCACTTCCTGGTAAGGGATTAAATATTTATAAAGCATTTGTATCCTCCCTTTCCATACTACACCCTATTTTTACACCTACCCTCTACTAATCTTACCTTAGCATGTAAATGGGTTTTCTGTAGTATCTCATTTTTTGAAGTCTCCCCACCTTCACATGGCGCAGATCGCAGCTGTTTCTTGACATGGTTTCAGCAAGTGCAAAGTTCATGTCTCTTTCAGATTCCACAGTGTCAGGAAAGAGGAAGGCTGAGAACATTGCTTCAGTGGAGGAAGCAGAAGAAGACCTGAGTGGGACCCAGTTTGTGTGTGAGACTGTAATCCGATCCCTTACTTTGGATGCTGCCCCAGATCACAACCCACCTTGCAGACAGAAGTCTCTGCAGAGTGAGTGTCCCTGCATTTCCCCCACCTAGCAGGGTGGCCCCTGAATTGTGATTGTCAAACTTGATTAGTTAGAATTGCTCTTCACTGAGAGTGGAGGGAGAGTGATCTTTCTTAGAAATTCCAGGCGTTGTTAGAAATTCCAGGCGTGGTATTTCACGCCTACAATCCTAGCACTTTGGGAGGCTCAGGCAGGGGGATCACTTGAGGCCAGGAGTTCGAGACCAGCCTCACAGCAAGACCCCCATCTCTATAAAAAATTAAAAAATTAGCCAGGCATGGTGGCTCATGCCTGTAGTCCCAGCTGTTTGGGAGGCTTGCTTGAGCCTGGAGGATCACTTGAGTCCAGGAGTTTGAGGTTGCAGTAACCTATGATGATGCCACTGCACTCTCACCCAGGCAACAGAGTGAGACCCTATCTCAAAAAAGAAAAAAAGAAATTCTGATCATGTTTGTTTCTTTAGACCCTACATATGCTACCTAACTGTTCTAATTAGACTATTAGGTGCAAAAAAGCCACCATAACTCATTTCTGCACTTTCTCTGGGGCAGAATTACAGTTGTATTCCACAGAGGAACAGTGGCCAGTTGTGTTGCCTGGATTCTGCAGTAGGGAGTCTTCTGTAAGTTGACAGAGCTCCTCAGCAGAGACCCCCATTGGCACCTGAGTTGTCTGCTTTCCCCAAGGGCAGTAGTCCAAGAAATAGTTCATAGAAGCACAAGTACTAAACTAAGATTCTCAGGGTTAAATTCTGCTATAATAAATAACCTTTATAACAGAAACTTCTAGGTATCAGATAAGTAGAATAAGTACTGTGTATTTCAAGAACTGTCCAAAAATTCATATTCTAGTACATAAAAATAATATGGAAGATCTTCATTTATTATAATGACATTTGGCCTATACCACTAAATATGATTTGTCTCACTTTTATTTAAAGTATACATGTATATCTGTATATTTTTCCACACTTAAGTACAGAAGTGTAACAGAAAGGTCGAGAAGGACTTACACCAAAATGTCCAGAGCCATTATTCTGATAGGATTTATGGGTACCTTTTTTATATCCTTTTTCCCCCCCTTATCGTGATTTGACAATTTTCTCCCATGAGTATGCATCACTTTTGTAAAGAAGAGGAGGGAAGTAGGCATATGGTCCTGCAGTACTCACCACCTAACTTTTTCTGTTTTTATAGCTGTTAGCTAGTATATCAGTTTTGATTCAAACCCTGTCTCAGTATATTAACCATCATCATGACAAAGAAAAGAGATGGGCCTTCTCATTATGAGATTCATAGTGCTTCTCAGAACCCTGGGTATTTCTGCCCCTTGTTTTTGTGAGCTTTGATTCTATTTGGTTTTGCATAGTCTTCAAACATAAGAATACAGCATGGTTCTAGCAGCAGCTCTTCCCCTCTGGTCTTCCCTCTCCTCTGGCTTTCGTAATTCTAGCCCATGACCCAAAAATTTACCAAGTAAGGATAGCATGGCAGGCTGCTTTTAACTTCTACCTTAAAATTGGTTGCTTTCATCCTTAAGTGAAATTTGCCTTGTCTGAAGAGGGACCACCTGAAGATGAGAGGGAAGAGATTGTCCATATCGCTGAGGAAGAAGTTGTCATGGAGGAAGAGGAGGAGGATGAGGAGGATGAGCTCAAAGATGAAGTTAAGAGTCAGTCCTCTGCTTCCTCAGAGGATTACATCATCATCCTGCCTGAGTGCTTTGATACCAGCCGCCCCCTGGGGGACTCCATGTACAGCTCTGCACTCTCGCAGCCAGGCCTGGAGCGAGGGGCTGAAGCTGAGCCTGGGGTTGAGGCTGGGCCAGAACCAGCTGAGGCTGGGAAGAGACTCCCTGGAGGGGAGAACCAGCCACAGGAGCACAGCGTCAGTGACATCCTTATGACCTCACAGACTCTGGAAACAGTGCCCCTAATCCCAGAGGTGGTGGGGCTTCCACCACCATTGCCCAGGTACACTCCACACCCCCCTCAGCTGGGGTGTTCTTCAGAGGTAAAATAAAGAGTGAGAGGAGCCAACTTAATCTCAAAACTTGTTTTTTCATCAGCATGGGAAGAGACTATTTCCCATAGTAAAATCTGAATTTAGATGAATAAAAATCTTGGCCGGGCACAGCGGCTCATGCCTGTAATCCTAGTACTCTGGGAGGCTGAGGCGGGAGGATCACCTGAGGTCAAGAGTTCAAGACTAGCCTCAGCAAGAACGAGACCCCATCTCTGCTAAAAATAGAAAAATTTGTGGGGTGTCATGGTGTGTACCTGTAGTCTCAGCTACTCGGGAGGCTGAGGCAGGAGAATCACTTGAGCTCAGGATGAGGTTGCTGCGAGCTAGGCTCACGCCACAGCACTCTAGCCCGGGTGACAGCTAGAGTGTCTAAAAAAAAAATAGATTAAAAAAAATACTTCCCAGTATTTGTGGATTCTAGATTTAAAGATACACTTGCTTTAGTCAACTTTAATTATCTGAGTATAGTTTGTCTAAATAGAAGTTATTTTTAATTCTCTGGTGAATCTGTTTGTGTCATTGCTCTTTCCTAATAGTATGGAATTGTGGAGCCTTGACTATAATTTAAACCATTCTCCCAGAAAGCTAGATGTTTCCCTTTGTTGACACCGCTTGAGTGGGAAAGTGACCGGACTGAAGCCAGTCTATCTAGCTCGAGTGTGGCTAAAGAGGAAAACAAGGAGTAGAATGCCATTCTTCTGACCCTAAGTTCAGACATGTGATCTGAGTCAGAAATGTGAAGCCTCTGTAGAGAATTTGGCACTGCTGTGCTGTGTTTACTGTTTCTCCACGGTTGCCATAGGTGTCTTTTCAACATACTTTCCATATTGTGTCTTTCTGAAAGGAGCCCTCCTTGTGTACAGCATCATGGTTCCCCAGGAGTGGACTTACCAGTTACCATACCAGAAGTTTCTTCAGTGTCTGATCAGATCAGAGGAGGTAATGACTGGCCTGAGCTTTACATTTTTTTCTTTTCTCCTTTCTAATGGAAACCAGGTATAAAGATGCTACCTTCCTGGCAGGTTTTAGAAACTTGCCCTTTCACTCTCTCTGTGCTGCTCTTTCATATGCTGATTTCTGTCCTTTAGCTAAATATTCATTAAGTGAGACCTCATAGAGGTAGACATTGTGCTGTAGTGGACAATCACAGGCTTTGGAACCAAACCAGTCTAGATTCCAGCTCCATCTCCACCTTTCCTGACTAGCAGTTCAACAGGTTTATAATGCCTGTGAGTCTGTTTTCTTATCTACAAAATCAGGACAATAGCACTGGGAAGTTGTGAGTAGGCCCTCATAAGTCATGTCTCACTCTTCTCCAAAAAGCCAAACTAAAAATACTTGACAACTAATACATCAGTGTGATAGGATTATAGAGTTGATTTTTATGATTCAATAAACACTCATCTTGCATTGCATTTCTGGACAGTTTCCTTATCTCATAAACCACCCACAAAACTTCCCAAATATTTACCGAAAAAAGAAAAGAAAACATCAAACACTGTGATCAGATTGCTCCCTGCCTCAATAATAGCCTTGCTGTGAGTTAGGAGACGCTGGGCGCTTATGGATGCTGCATCTAACCAACAGCTCTTTTGCTTTTAGAGCCCAGAGGCTCATCAGGACTTGTAAACAGCAGACAGAAGAGCTATGACCACTCAAGGTAACGACCTTGTGCAGTCTCTTCTTCAGAAGCAGGTGGATATCCTGGCATTGCTTCTGCTTAAAAGAGCCTCTCAGAGCATGTACCCATCTTTAAGGAGCAGAGAAGGAAAGCCCTCATTCCTTCTTGTTCTTATCTCCTGAAGCTTTTGAGCAACACTTGAACTAAGGGCTAAAGCTGATGTTTAAGAGTGTTCACATTCCGGACAAGAAAGGAGTGCCCTCAAATTCACCTCACCCTTAGTCCAAAAGAGAAGGCAGGAAAGTCAAGCCCAGTGTGCATCTCAGTAATTTGTTCTTAGGCTCATCTGCATCTCTGCTCCCAGTCACCTCAGAGCAGTGTCTAAAAAAATCACATTTCCTTTGTGAGATGTTTTCTCTGAGATTAAAAATTGAGCAGACAGACTCATTACCCCAGGGTACCTCTGACCACATTAATTTTCAGCTAGGACTGAAAGCCGGCATGCTAACCAGAGTGGTGTATTTCCTGCAGTGCCCATACCTTTCAACATTGTAGCTATAAAACTGATATGAAAACAATCATGTTGTTGTTTTACATCTGATGTTTTTTCTTTTAAGGACATCTCATTTTCTTTTAAGGATTAGAGCCCAGGTTATCTTGTAAGAAGGTAGTGATTTGTTTGGGAAGATAATTTGGTTTTCCTCTACAGGCACTACCATGGGAGTGGCATTGCTGGCGGACTAGTGAAGGGGGCTTTGTCTGTTGCTGCCTCTGCATACAAGGCCCTGTTTGCTGGGCCACCAGTCACTGCACAGGTCAGTGTGTGTTTTATTTTCCTGAATCTCAACTCCATGTCACCAGTGAAAATGGTGTCTTCTGACTGGGTTGGAGAGTAACATGGCATTGTGGAAGAAACATGGACTTTAGATTTAGTCTTTGGTTAACACACAGCTCTGCCACTTTCTAGGTTTATGACTTTAGCAAAGTTATTTAAGAGAGGAAAGGAGAAGTATATTTGTAATACTTTGGAAAGAAGCTATTCCAGGTGCTGGTACTGCAGGATGAATAAAAAAACAATTTCTGCCCAAAGACTATGGGAAACAAGTGAGATACACAAACATTTACAGTACAGGGTAAGATACTATGCTGGTGCTGCTAGAAAGATGGGACACCTCAGCCTGGTGGGACCAAGGAAAAGATAGGACACCTCAGTCTGGTGGGACCAAGGAAGGCTTCCTGATAGATGATACCTGAACTGAGTCCGAAAGGACAAAGTAAGTGTTCCCCAGGAAAGATGGATAGAAAGGGCATTGTAGGCTGGGTGGCTCACGCCTGTAATCCTAGCACTTTGGAAGGCCAAAGTGGGAGGATCACT
>VBSM01003215.1:13252102-13264312 GCA_008086735.1 Cheirogaleus medius | reverse complement strand
AAAAAAAAAAAAAAAGGTATTTTAGATAGAGTAGCCAGTAAAATGACTTGGGAAGGGTGAATCTGGCTGAGGAAAAGAATAGGAAGAGAAAAAAACAAATATACAGGCACGATGCTATGTTAAGGGGTTCGGATTTTATTTTAAGGCTAATGGGAGGAGCCAGAGAAGGGTTTTAAGGAAGTGATTAGTGTGATCAGATTTGTTCTTAGTAAGATCTCTGCTACAGTCTGGAGGCTGGTGGAGCCAGTAAAGAAATCCATATGGGAGTCCACATATAGGTGGAAAGGAAGGATAGAAGAGATAATTAAGAGTTAGGAATGGCAGAACTTGGAGACCATGATGAAGTGGTTAAAAAGAAGTAAAGGATAAATCCCAAGTTTCTGGCTTAGGCCATAGATAGTACCATTCATAGAGACAGGACGTGCAGGGAAAGGATATTTGAATAGGAGGAGAAAAAAATTAGTTCACTTTTGGATAATGTTGGTTTTGAGGCATATCAAAAGTATGTTTGATATACAGTCATCCCTTGGTATCCATGAGGGATTGGCTCCAGGACCAAAAATCCATAGATGCTCAAGTCTCTTATATAATAGTGTAGTATTTGCATATATAACTTACACGCATCCTCCTATATACTTTATTTTTTTATTTTATTTTATTTTTTAGAGATGGGTCTCAATCTGTCACACAAGCTGGAGTGCAATAGCATGATCATAGCTTACTGCAGCCTGGAATTCCTCTCCCATATACTTTAAATCATCTCTAGATTACTTATAATATCTAATACAGTGAAAATGCTATATGTAAATAGTTGTTAATATTGTATTGTTCATGGAATAATGACAAGGGAATAAAGTCTGTACACGTTCAGTATAGGTACAACTGATATTCACTCACAGTTTTTTTTTTTGAGACAGAGTCTCACTCTGTTGCCTGGGCTAGAGTGCCGTGGCATCAGCCTAGCTCACAGCAACCTCAAACTCCTGGGCGCAAGCGATCCTCCTGCCTCAGCCTCCCTAGTAGCTGGGACTACAGGCATGTGCCACCATGCCTGACTAATTTTTTCTATATATTTTTAGTTGGCTGATTAATTTCTTTCTATTTTTTAGTAGAGACGGGGTCTCGCTGTTTCTCAGGCTGGTCTCAAACTCCTGAGCTCAAACGATCCGCCCGCCTCGGCCTCCCAGAGTGCTAAGATTACAGGCGTGAGCCACCGCGCCTGGCCTACCCCCCTACATATTTTTGATCAGTTGATTGAATCCATAGGTGTGGAACCCACGGATATAGAGGGCTAACTATATCTATCTGGATCACAGGGGAGAGATTTGGCCTAGTGATAAAATTTGAGAGTCACTTCTATACAGTTTATAGCAGGAGCCATGTGATTGGATGAGATGAGGAAAAATGGGGAAGGGAATACCCTGCAAAGAAGACAGAGAACAAGGAGGAAAACAAGGAGAGAGTTCTATGCTGGACATTAGGGAAGGGAGTTTTAATAAGGGGAGCTTTAGTCAGTGTGTTAAATGCTGCAGAGAGGTGTGAATAGGTAGTGAGGAATTTGAGTGAGCAAGTATGCCCCACTTTCAAATAGCAAGGCTAGGCTGGGTGTGGTGGCTCATGCCTGTAATCCTAGCACTCTGGGAGGCCAAGGCAGGAGGAGGCAGGAAGATCGCTTGAGCTCAGGAGTTTGAGGTTGCTGTGAGCTAGGCTAACAGCATGGCACTCTAGCCTGGACAACAGCAAGACTGTCTCAAAAAATAAAAATAAATAGCTAGGCTACAAAGGGCACAAACTAGGCCCTTACAACCTAGGAAGCCTTCTTGTCTTCCCCCTCTCACCCCCAAAAGAACAGAAACAGTTCAGGTAAGAGGAAGCTAATATTCATTCAAGCCGTGTGGTGAATTTACTTTCCTAAATCCTAAAAGGCCTATTCTGTTATTGTCCCCATTTCACAGATTAGAGATGCATAAGGCAGGAGACATTTTTTTAAATGGGTGAGACTTGAGATGGGCAAGCCAGTAGTAAAAGAGGTCAACAATAAGGATAAGAGACAAGATAATTGAGAAAGATTACTGAAGTGGAGAGAGGTAAAGGCAGTGGTACATGTGGCAGGATCAACTTGGAAAAGGAGGATGGATGATCTACTCTGAAATAAGAGGGAAGAAGGAACAGTGGGATTACTTGCAGAGGGAAATGCCAGAAACTGTTCTCAACTTTACATACTTTCTCAACAAAGCTGCCAAATGGGAGGTGTGATGTATTTCCATTTCATTAACAAGGGGACTGATAGCACAGTTGCTAAGTAAATGGTAGAGTTAGGGTTTGAGCCTAAACCTGTCTGTCTCCAAAGTCAATAATCTTTCTGCTGTACAGTCTCACCAGCCCCAATCTGAAATGAGGACAATAACAACAGGGTTTTTAGGAGGATTTAGGAAGGTAATGTGTCCATTACAAGGCTTGAATGTGAGTATCAGCTTCTTCTTACCTGAACTGCTTCTATTCTTTTGGGAGTGAGGGGAGAAAGTCAAGAATGCTTCCCAGGTTGTAATTTCCAAAGCTGTTTTTTGTCCAGTCCCTTTGCATATCTGACAAAATTTCCCATACCATCTCCCAGTAATAATCTCTTTTTTTTTTTTTTTTCTTGAGACAGATTCTTACTCTCACTCAGGCTAGAGTGCAGTGGCATCATTATAGCTCACTGCAACATCAGACTCCTAGGCTCAAGCGATCCTCCTGCCTCAGCCTCCCCAGTAGCTGGCACTACAGGTGTGCACCACCATGCCCAGCTAATTTTTTCTGTTTTTAGTAGAGACAGGGTCTCGCTCTTGGCTCAGGCTGGTCTCAAACTCCTCACCTCAAGCGATCCTCCCACCTTGGCCTCCCAAAGTGCTAGGATCACAGGCGTGAGCCATCACACATGGTCCAGTCTCTCTTATCTTGCTCATGTTTGCCCCATCATCACAATTACCTTTATGTTCACAGGGTCTCCAGGGTTTGTTTTCATCTTTTCCTTCATTAAGCCAAAAAATGGTTCTTTCTGAAAGTCCCCTGTGAAGCATTCTCCTAGTTCCACAGTTCCTTAGTTCCCCGGTTTCCCTTCTCTCCTCCTTCAGGTACAAACATCCCTAATCTAAAGCAGGGCCTTCCTAGTCCATACCCCTGAGAAGAGCCATTGATATCAGGTGCACAGGAGGGCTGTACCCTTGTATCTAAGTGCCCAGTATTTTGAATAAATCTGGGAAGACTAGCATGACTTACAAGATAATAAAAATATGTAAGATAAAGCCAGGCATGGTGGCAGGCCCCTATAGTCCCAGCTACTTGAGAGGCTGAGGCAAGAGGATCACTTGAGCTCAGAAGTTCGAGACCAACCTGGACAAGGTGGCAAGACTCTTGTCTCTCTTTTTTTTTTTTTTACAGATTTTTTTTTTTATTTCATCATATAATGGGGGTACAAATATTGTTAGGGTTACATACATTGCCCCTACCATCCCTCCCCCCAAGACTCTTGTCTCTTAAAAAAAATATATATATATGTTTTTTAATAAATTTATAAGGTAAACATTTAAATTATATAGAAAATGTTCTGCTTTTCTTGTCTCTGTATAGCCAATAGTTTCTGAAGATCAAACGGCAGCCCTGATGGCCCACCTCTTTGAAATGGGATTCTGTGACCGGCAGCTAAACCTAAGGCTGCTGAAGAAACACAATCACAACATCCTGCAGGTTGTGACGGAACTTCTTCAGGTCAACAACAATGACTGGTACAGCCACCGCTATTGAAGAGAGTGACCTTGTATTAAATAAGTCTGCCTGCTGCTCAGAGATGATCTGTATTCTGTCATTTGGGTGTGGGGTAGAAACCCTTGCTTGTTTTTTAATCTGATGAATCTGTATAGAGCTCATCATTGAATTATCAAGACAATACCTGATACAGTATTTTTGGGAGCAAATCAAAAGACCAGAACTTAAACTTCCACTTTAGACATTGGATGAATAGTAGGAAGATAGTTTTTCAATTGATTTGGTTAAAAGTCCTTTCTTCATTTTAATGCATTGAAGAGTGTATCTTGAACTTCCTGTAGAACCATTTTTTTCTGCTTTCATTGAAGTTGCATATTTTTCTTTAGTTAATGTGGATGTTTTATGGGAATATCTGTTAATTGTCAAGTTTTAAAAGAAATTAACCTTGGAGGTTGTTTTCAAGAATTATTCTTATAATTTCTGTAACCTACCCCAAGCCCCATAGCCATATGGCATTGAAATGACACCCAGAGCGTGATAGAAACTTTGCTACTCTTCCTTTCCCAAGGAAAAAGTCATTTCCCTCTAAGACTTAGTAAATGGCACTGCTGCTTCTTAAAGACTCCTTTGGTGCATTGAAGAGTATCCAACTTCTGGGGAACTCTGCATTTCAATGAAAGGAGGCAAGGGTGTTGCTACTTAATCCACCAGCACCTATTGATTGGTGTCTATAGTAATTTTGCATACATTTTTATTTAAGGGAAAAAATTTAGGTAGTGTGAAATATTTTGCTAATTATATAGAGAAGGAAAAAATTCTTCTATTACTTAAAGGGAAAAGTAAATTTAACAGTTACCATTTTTCTTAATGTCAGGGCAGATCTTATTTTACAATAGAGTAGGGGAAATAGAAACATGTGGAAAGCGAAAGGCAGGCTTCTGAATTAATCTCAGTAAAGTTGAGGGTGGGCAAGTGAGTGTGTGTGAGGCATAGAAAATGATGACTTCTTGAATGTTTGAAATCCGTTCAGAGGTATCTAGCCCTAGAGAGCCTAAAACAGGAAGGGGCAGTAGGTGTTTTGCAAAACTTGGATAGGGACAAACTCCCTGAAAAAGTTTTGGTTTAACCCCAGGATGAGTGGGAAAGAGCTTGCTTCCAGGAGCCCAGGTGCTCACTTTGTTTACAGAGGGAGTCTTGGGTACAATTGGTTAAGGAAGGTAACAAAACACGCTAAAGATTTTATCTATAATATGACTTCCAGAAAAGGAAGAATCTGAACCCCACCCCAAAAGTGGGAAGGATAAAGTAGTATTATTTAACCTGGTTGGTATTTATAATGAATGGTGATTTTAATTAGTCATTAGCTATAATGATGTTTATTTGCAGTATAACTCTTGAATGTTACTTAATAAACCAAGATTCAGACTGCAAGCCAACCGGGCTGTTCATTATTTAAAACGTTTTTGTCGGGGCTTCTGGGTAGAATGCCAAGCGACAGGATGTGTGTAATTGGGCTGACGAAGGGTGGGACCTGTCCTGACCATCGGAGTCTTAAAGTAAAGGTCCAGGAGGGCCCGCAGGTCCGGTCGCCTGCCCCGTTGTACATTACCACTGAAAGAATGGCGAAATAAATGTTCTTTGAAACTCCTACCTGGATTGGCTAGTCCTTGCGGAAGCAGCTTCTGGGCCCTCGGGTGACATTTGAAGAGCAGAGGGTGTCTCCGGCAGTCTCGGGGAGAGGGCGGGGCCCTGGGGGCGGGGCTGAGGCGGGGTTTCCTAGGGCCCCGGCTGAAAGTTTGCGGCGAAGGCTCCGCGCCAGCACTTTCGATTCCCATTGCAGCAGTTTGTGTGGCCGTCGGCCTTGGGTAAGGCGCTCCTGGAACCCTCCTTCCCTGCTTTCTCTTTCGGAGGCAAAGGCCGAGGAACCTTCTATGCCGCCTCTTCGCCCAACACAAGCACACGCGGGTACCAGTGTCTACTAATGGCCCCTTGGGGTGTCTGGTGGGACTTGAAATCCTCAATGGAGTCACGCCTTTTCCAACGCGGCACGTTCACTCCCCCAGGCCTGAGCTGAAGAGCGCTAGTTGCCCAGGAAGGTCCCAGCCCCGGGCCCTCTCACCCTGCCTTAGAGGCACCTCTCCCCAAAGAAGCACTCCAGAAATCTCGCCCTCTTGCAGCTGATTGGAGCCCGAGATCACGGATCTGAACCAGGTGAGGCTTTCTTTATTTTAGCCCAAGAAGATCTGAGTGTGGCTCACCTTGCCCACCCCATGCTGCTACCACTCGAGTTTTGGGAAGAGTCCAGATTTAGCCTTGACTTTTCCTAGTGAAGGACAGACCCTGACATTACTATGACTGTCTTCAGGCTTTCTTCCTACCTAGCCCCAGAAAGCAGTGAGGAAGAGGTTTCCACTCCCTCCCAGGACTCTTTGAGATAGGATTCTTAACCACACCTGTGACCTGTCTAGCCTCTGTTTCGAAGAATCTCTGCCTCATCCAACTTCCTTCTCTTGAAGTGAATAATAGCTCAGCTCTGCCATTCACTTATGGAAGTCCCTTAAGTTCTTTAAAGTGAAATAACTTTTTTTTTTGAGACAGAGTCTCACTTTGTGGCTAGAATGCAGAGTTATAGCTTACGGCAACCTCAAACTCCTGGGCTCAAGTGATCTTCCTGCCTCAGCCTCCCAAGTAGCCGGGACTACAGGCACTCACTACCACACCCAGCTAATTTTTTCTACTTTTTTTTTTTTTTCAGTGGAGATGGAGTCTTGCTCTTGCTCAGTCTAGTGGGGAACTCCTGAGCTCAAGTGATACCCCGGCCAACCTAGGTCTCTCAAAGTGCTAGAATTACAGGCATAAGCCACCACACCCAGCCATAACTTCTGCTTTTCTTTTGTGTTCCCTTTGGTAGGCAGAGATTGATCTTAGCAATAATGTAAGGAGTTAAAATGTATTGAGATTTCTGACCAGAGAATCCCATGTAACTTGCTCAATTTTCATAGCCTGTCTTCCTTAGGCTTCAGCTTGCTCAAATTGTGGTGGGACTCCTTGCCAATCTTGAGAACTTAAACCAAAATTACATCTGGTGTCAGTGCTAACAAGCTTAGCACTGAACTTTGTTCTTTTCTCGGTAGTGAAAAATTCCCCCTGAAGGATGGGTGAGAGATTTTCCCAGCTGGGCTCCCGGTGGGAGGATGAAAAGAAGTTGATCCTGCCCCCTAACCCCGCTGTTGGCAGCAAGGCCTACTCCAGCACCGGTAGCAGCAAGTTTCTTTGTTCCCATGTGCCTTGTGAAGGGGCTGCTGGTGCCAGCTTTGTGACATGTCCTACCTGCCAAGGCAGTGGTGAGATCCCCCAAGGTGAGTGACCCAAGGCTCTGGAAATAGCCTGGGATCCAGGGAAAGCTCATAGCCAGCTGCCCCGGGGCCAGCCCCTCTGAGTCTCCTTGAATGGGGTTGGATTTGCTCCCAGCTCTTTGTTCTCTGTCTCATGCTGGCCAGGGAGATGCTAACTATCCTTAGGCTCCCTTCAGAGACCGCTCCCCAGTTTGTTCCCCAGCTCCTTGGTGAAGAGGGGGGTTCTAGCCACTCTGTTCCTGAGCAACACTCAGGATTCAGTTCAAGAAGTTACAAATTACCTCTCCAAAGAAGCTGGGCTTCTCTTATTTGCTGATGACTTTCAGAGATTCTTCATACCTGTTTCTAGAAATCTCATTTCCATACTAGAGATGTCAAAGCTGAGCTGCCAACTTTGGCAGCACATCCTGAGCTCCCAGTCCTGCTTTGAGGCAGAGGCAGCATGCTTCTAACATGGCTTTATGAGCTGGGGGTGCTTCTGGGAGGCTGGCACAGGAAATATTTGTCATGGATGCTTCTTGGTCCTCCTTCTCATCCTCTCTCTCTCTAGAGCTGGAAAAGCAGCTGGTGGCTCTCATCCCCTATGGGGACCAGAGGCTGAAGCCCAGGCACACGTAAGCCCCTATTCCTCCTCTAATTCCACAAGCTATCACCCTGGGAGCTCCCCTATTTTGATTCCCCCTAATTTTTTCCCATTAGTCCTTCCCCGGAAAGCCTGAGCCTTACCAGGCTCAGAAGTACCAGCCAGCTTCCTATTTCCAAACATTTTCCTGGTTTGAGAAGCCCCAGGCAAAGCAGAGGCCACTTAGCATCCTTCCCTGAGCATGGAAAACCTGTTGCTCCCTGTTCTGGGACACTTCAGAATCTCAGAGGCAGCCCTGAGTTTCGTTGGAGAACCTGTGACCCTGTTTGTGATCTGGGTCCATTTGACATGGATTCCCTGCAACCTCCTCCCAAGTCCTCAGCTTCACCCTGGGAGCCACCACCCAGCCCTCTCCGCACCCCCACCACACCAGAACTAGAATCTAGCCATGCCCCTCAAAACATGCTAACAAAGTGCTGTCCCTTTAATGCCGATCTCATGTTGCATTAGATGGATGGATGATGTTCTGTTCTGAATATTAATATTAAAATTCAGAACCCTCAAAATGTGGCCTTATTTTTTCTAGTGATAATAGCTAGCATTCATTCAGCTTTTGCTATTATTTTTTCATGCATTAGCCCATAATAAATTCTATGAGGTTGGTACGGTTATTTCCCGTTTTACAGACAAGGACACTGAGGCTTAGGGAGGTGAGCTGCACAATGTTATTGGGTCAGTGGGAACAGCTGGAAATAGAAGCCAGGCTACCTGCCTTCCAGGCCCCATCTAGAAAGCCAAATGTGCAGGTGTGGAGGGAGGGGTGTGCAGGAGAGAGCCTTGTGTATGGCGAGGAGTGTGAACCCCCTCCCCAAGTTTCCTTCAGACTTCTCCACTCCTCCATCCCCACAGGAAGCTCTTTGTGTTCCTGGCCGTGCTTATCTGCCTGATGACCTCCTCCTCCGTCGTCTTTTTCCTGTTTCCGCGGTCCATCATTGTGCAGCCTTCAGGCCTCAACTCCTCCACGGTGGCCTTTGACGAGGCTGACATCCACCTCAACATAACGGTGGGTGGGTGCCCCTGGGCTCTGACCCTGCCTTCCTGGCAGCAGTTCTCTGTAGGCTTTGTCCAGCGTTGCAACCCTGGCCTGGGTAGCCAGGGATCTTGTGGCACCCAGAGGGTGCTGGGAGCTTGGGGAGAAGCAGGGGCAACCATGAGCCCCATAACAGATTGTGGGGAATGGGATCTACACAGTAAGGGGCTAGAGACATAAATCTTAAGGTAGAGTGGGGGTGGGCGGGGCTGAATGGAGAGAAGCTGTGGGGGAGGGGTGCCCAGATCTGAGCCAGCTGAACTTCTAAAAGGTGACTCCTCACCGTTAAGATACCCCTGGCCCCAGGGGCGCCTAGAACTGATCCTCTACGCCTGGGGCCCCTCGTGGTAGGGTGGGACTCAGGCCAGAGAGCCAGGCTCTTGCAACTGTTTGGCTTCTCCCTTACAAGGACGGGCCACCCTCACCCCTCCTTTTCCTTATCTTCATCCCCAGAATATCTTGAACATCTCCAATAGCAACTACTATCCCATCACGGTGACCCAACTAACCATTGAGGTTCTGCACCTGTCCCTCGTGGTGGGGCAGGTTTCCGACAGCCTTCTCCTACACATCAGCCCTTTGGCCAGTGAACAGGTGACTCCCCTCTCCCTGGCCAGCCCTGCCCACAGCTGTGTGCATGTGTGTGGTGGTGGGAAGGGGGGCAGCTGGAGTTAGGACTAACCGTTGTGTGCCCATTTGGTTGACAGATATTTTATGCAGTAGCCAGCAGAATATGGGATGAAAATACATAGTGAGTACCCCTTGATCTCTTCTCCCTTAGCCTCTTGCCTAGCTTGGAAACTCAGTGAGTACCCACCAGGCATCCTGATCGCTTGGCAAATTCTGTAACCGGCATCTGGCCTGCCCTCTGGTGGCCAAGCCTGCAATGTGCAAGGATTCAGGGTCTCCAACCTCTACCTGTTTGGTCCTAGATTAGAATGAAAAACAGGCTGGAGGCCGGGCGTGGTGGCTCACGCCTAGCACTCTGGGAGGCTGAGGCAGGTGGATCACTCAAGGTCAGGAGTTCAAAACCAGCCTGACCAAGAGTGACACCACCTCTCTACTAAAAATAGAAAGAAGTTAATTGGCCAACTAAAATATATATGTATATTATATATGTATAAATATATAATATATATAAATATATATATATTTAGAAAAAATTAGCCAGGCATGGTGGCACATGCCTGTAGTCCCAGCTACTCCGGAGGCTGAGGTAGGAGGATTGCTTGAGCCCAGGAGTTTGAGGTTGCTGCGAGTTAGGCTGACGCCACAACACTCTAGCCCAGGCGACAAAGTCGGACTCTGTCTCAAAAAAAAAGAAAAGAAAAGAAAAAGAAAAACAGGCTGGAATTTGGTTAATCTTTACAATATGTGAGCTTGGACTCTTCAGTGTGAATCATTGAGAAAGTTGAATGTCTTGTTTTCTGCTGAGGGAGGGACCCGCATGTGCCTCAAGCAAGTGGGGATTAGAGTGCCATTGCAGCATGGTGGCGGTGCTCACCTTGGGGAGTGGCATCTTGGGGGGCCCCTGATAAAAGGAAAGGGATCCAGGGGGCATGGGAACTGGGACTGCAGGAATCCTCCGAACTTTCTGACAGGCTGCTCCATATGAAATGTGGTCCTATGTTCTCTTTCTCTCTCCCTCAGCAAAATCTGTACCTGGCTGAAAATCAAAGTCCACCATGTACTTTTGCATATCCAGTAAGTAGGGCTTGGAGCTCTGGAATCCCCTCTCCCACTCTAACTGCAGTCTTAACTCAGCCCACCTCATGGTGGGAGAAAGAGTTATCCAAGCTGACCCGTGAATTTTTGTTGGCTCTTGGGAATAGCAAGCCCAGCCCCTTCCCTAGGTTTCACCTTGTTTATAAGCTATTGGGACGACAGCCATAGGGCTGTCTAGGAGCTGCTGTGACACAGGTAGGGCAGCCACCCCAAGTACCTTGGCAGAGTGGGGAGCAGAAGGAAGGGAGAGGAAGGTCTGAGGTAGCCAACCCTCCTCAGACAGCAGAACAGGGCCAGAACGTTCCTCTTCCTCCCAGACATGTCAACAAGGCCTGCTTCCTCTGCAGGGGCACCCTGACCTGTTCCTACCTGAGCCATTCAGAGCAGCTGGTCTTCCAGAGCTATGAATACGTGGACTGCCGGGGAAACACGTCGTCGGAGCCCCACCTGCTGGTCCCTCACCCACCATGACCTGTCTGCTGTCCCTGCACTCCAGGCATCTACAAGCCTGGTCTGTATCTCCCACAACTCCATGGCGACCAAGGAAGGACTATAGTGACTTTGCCAAAGGAAAAGCCCTGCTTTGTTGTACCCTCACCTGCCGCGCCTCAGCACAGGAAGCTTGCTGGAGTTAACTTCATCCATGCACGCGCTCGTGTCCCTGATTTCCCCAAGTCCTTTCAGGAGCCAGTACCACGTCCTGCCCTTGTTCTATCTTGAGGGAAACCTGACCTGACCTTTTCTTGAGGTGCCTTAGAGTCCCTGGAGTGGCACCTGCCCTTTCTATACTGAGCGCCTTGGCTGCCCCGCTCCACTGGGGCTGGCTCTCCTCCTGTCGGTGTGTTTATCTGGCATTTAAAACACGCACCCTTTTCAGATTTTCCACTAGTGATGAGAAAGTGACTTTGGGGACACCCAGTGCTGTCTCTAGGGCCTTTTAGGGGACCATAGATGCTTTCCTGTGCATGTCTGCTTTGGTCATGTGGTAAAGTAATAGCGATGGCCTGCTTCCCTCTGGGAACTTGTCCCCTATCCATCTGACAGTAAGATTGGCCAAGGCCCTTTGGCCCTTTGTCCTTCCTGGTTAACGACTGTCCCTGGTTCTAGGGAAGACAGAGGGCTATTCTCCAGCTAAAGCTTCTCCTCTCTGTAAAACAGTTTTACTGTTCTCTTCATAGCCACAGTAGTAGGGGAGAGCAGGGAGGACCTGGCACCCGCTGGACCTACACAGGAAGAACAGGGCCAAAGGCAGAGTAATTTCAAAAGGTATTTATTAAAGGAGGGCGTCTAAGCCCACACCAGGCCCATGTGAGTGGATACAGGCAGGTCAGACAGTGGGCCCAGCTGCTGTCTTCTGAAAGCCCGCAGGAGATGAAGCCGTCAGCGTCCATCTAACGCTGCTGGGCTCTGTTCCACCCCAGCTCAGCACCAGGGCCTGCTCTGCCTCCCAGAGGCCTCTGCTGTCCCCTGGGCTTTGACAGTGCAGAGCAGCACATCAGCAGGGACCCCCTTGCTTTCCTGTCGCCCAGCTGAAGCTAAGCCCCAGATAACTCCTTCCTGCCGGACTCCTAGTGGAAGTGGTTTCTGTACTTTAGTGGAACAGGAAGGGTTATTTGTTTGTTAGATGTAGCTGGGTCTTTGTCATTCAGACAGGCGGACATACAAACAGAGGTGGGTAGGGAAAGCTGAATTTGAAGCAGAATGGGTGGAGA
>VBSM01003215.1:13215359-13228119 GCA_008086735.1 Cheirogaleus medius | reverse complement strand
GAGAACAGTGCCTGGCACTTACCGCTCGGTGTATATTTGGTGAATAAATGAATGAATATGAAATAAATATTGTGACATCTACATAGAAAGTGATTAGCGAATCTTCAGGCTCGTGGTCATTATCATGACCCTTCAGGCCTCCCGGCTTCACTACTTCTCTGCTCACTTCCACGTTCATTGGGCCATCTTGTGGTCTTTTGGTTTCCCAAGTACTGTATTAAGTAAGTTCCCACTGTATGCCAGCAAGTATTTACGTTTTCTTTTGGCCTTTCCACAATCCCAAATGCAAGATGTTATATTTATCCCACTTTATACCTGAAGAAATTTAGGTTCACTTCCCAACATCCTCCGCCTTCCTCCTCTTCCTCCTCCCAAAGCATAAGTGGGACCCTCACTCCTGGCTGGCAGTTTTGCATCTTTATTATCAATGGATATTTATTCCATCCACCCTTGAGGAGTGTGGGTCAAAGTTTATGACCCCCTCTGAACGGATAAGAAAACTGAACTTCATTCAGAAAGAGGATTTGAGCTAACCAAAGTTTCCAAGAGATTGATTAATCTGTGTGGTGGGCTGATTCAGGAAGCTTATAACCTGGCTGCTGAGGGCAGAATGTGGGGAACCTGGTTCAATGTTGAAGATCCTAAGTAGATGGGAATCGCCCTCTCCTTTTCCGGCACTTCACCACCCCTAGGGGCGCTGTGTCATCAGCTCAGCCAACACCTGATCTCTGCTCAGGGCAGCAGGGGACGGCAGAGAGCAGCACAGGCAGCCTGGCTTCTCATTGTGTCAAGGCCACTGAGCAGCAGAAGGAATTCACCTATACCCAGAGAGGGAAAGTTCAAGGTCATCCCTGTGACTGACAGATCGAGAGTCAAAGCACAGGCTTCCTGCTGAGAGCTACTAGATCAGGTGGCCACATTCCATGATGGTGCCTCATTTAATTCATTCGAAGATGCACATTTTTTCCTATTATATCTCAGAAACCAGGATGCATCTTACATTTGATGCCAGGAGAAAGCCTTGCTGCTGTTTCTATGGCAGCATCTTTTCTTCTTTTTTTCTTCCTTTTTCCTTTCTTTCTGAGGGATACATAAAATAACAGTATTTCTCACAACCCATGCATAAAATACTATAATAAAAGCCTCTGTTTATTGACATGGATTTTTTTTCACACTTAAAGGTAAGTTGTTGGAAAAGCCACACTAAAATTCATTACCTGCCATTATTACATCAACCTAAAAAAGCTCATTTTAAACAAAAAGTTTGACATTTAACAACTGAAAATAGAAAAGAGGGCTTTTATATAATATTGGTGAACTTATCTTAGAGTGGATGATTTATAAATACATAAATATTCATGCATACTTTTACTGTGATAGCTACTGGAAGAATGGTAACTTTTTTTTTTTTTTTTTTTTAAGACAGAGTCTCACTCTGTTGCCTGGGCTAAAGTGCCATGGCGTTAGCCTAGCTCACAGCAACCTCAAACTTCTGGGCCCAAGCAATCCTCCTGCCTCAGCCTCCTGAGTAGCTGGGACTACAGGCATGCACCACCATGCCTGGCTAATTTTTTCTATATAGTTTTAGTTGTCCAGATAATTTCTTTCTATTTTTAGTAGAGATGGGGTCTCACTCTTGCTCAGACTGGTCTCAAACTCCTGAGCTCAAATAATCCTCCTGCCTCCGCCTCCCAGAGTGCTAGAATTAAAGGTGTGAGCCACCGCGCCCTGCCACAATGGTAACTTTTAATAAGCCAATCTAGACAGATTCCTCCTCATTCCACCTGCCTCTTTCTGGTGGTAACACCAGGAGTCTTCAGAGAGCTGCTGTGGTGTCACATTCATCCCAGCCTCCTTTTGAAGCCTGTAGTCGATGATGAAATGTGATAAATCTTCTGTCTTAGCTTTGATGCTTTTTCATTAATTCAATTCTGGTAGTAAACTATGGCAGCTCTTTTACTTCTATCCCATTAGCCATTTCCATCGCCTTCTCTAAAAGGTACATGAAACCCCAAGTGTGGGCTCTTCTGAGCACAGGATCCTGTGAAGCTGTATTTGTTGCATGCCCATGAAGCTGGCCATGAGTGGCCATTTTTGCTTCCCCCACACAACTTGAGATGCCCTATTTACCATATAGTATAGTTTATCTGGGAATTTGGACTTATTTATTGACATTCTTTTAAAAAAAGACTATGGGGGTGTTTGTATGCATGGGTCCTTTAATTTGTACAGAACACAAAACTTTTTTTCTCTCTGTAAATTATTTAATACATTGGACACTTAAGTAAATGTTCAGAGAAAAAAGATGTTCCCCCAAACAATCCCCAAAACAACATGCACACCGGGACAGTTGGTCACCCTAGAGCTCTGAGCCATGTCAGACCTCAGAGTGGGCTCCACGTTATGGGAGGGATGAGAACAATCATCTTGTCACTGTTCACAGGTGGTTGTCTTCACAGGTGGCGTGTCTTGAAAGGATGCAGTGGGGGAATGCAGCTGGTTTTGGGGAGTCTCGAGAGCCCACAGGAAAATACACTTGAAGAATGTATATTTTCCATCTCCAACCTGAAAGTGTAGGAAAGGCCCTGTCTGAAAGGAAGACTTTAGAAGGAGGCAAAGGAACCTGAATAACTTTACCCCAGAATCATCCAGTTTTCTTCAGAAATCAGGTCATGACAAAGGCCCCCACGAGGGGGCAGCATCTGCTTATTTCCAGCCCTCGGCTCCGCACTGGAACTTGGTTTTGGGATGGTTGCCGCAGTTGCTGCTGGTTGGGGAGAAGTGTACCTTTGTGGCCCTTTCACAAATATTTTCCTCCCAAACTCATTCTTAGAGATAGGTTGTGTTTTATCCAGTTTATTCACAAGGACACGGAACTGCAATTTGAAAAATGGGGTTTTGGGATTCCCAGGCTGATAACTGCTCCTTGGCACCCCTCCCCTACTCCTGCTGATTCTCTGCTTCCCTTGTTTGTTCACTCAGACATGTACTTGGTTACGATGCTACAGAGACAAGGATGTCCTCAGCCACTTCCTAGGTGAGCTCCATCCATCCCCTACCCTCCCTTCCTCCAGAGCATGGACTGTTATGGGAGAAAGGATCTGGAATCATCTAAGCCTGCTATAACATGCTGAAGCTCCCATGGGGGAAGTGGCTTTTCCAAGCCAGTCAACTAGGGAGGGACAGGCCTCACACCCTGACCCTCAGCCCAGTGTTTCAGCATGCCAGGCCTTGAGGGTGGCCTCCCTTTCCAGTGTCATCTCTATCCCTGGCTCCTATTTTTCTCCTCCGAGAAGTTCCTCTTCCCCAATAAAGGCCTGAGAGGTCTATACTACTCAGACTCTGCCTAGAAGTGCAGGTTTTATAGGCATTCTTGGCCAACCCAGTATCAACAGGACACCCAAGGACCCTATACTGGGAAACTCCCAGGCTGAGGGTGGAGGTTTGGTTCTCATACTCAGGGAACCCCTTGAGTATATTTAATCATTCCATCATACATTCATTAATTCTGGCAAGACTTCCTGACTGTCTATGGTGTGCCAGGCATGGTGCTGGGCACTGTGGAGCTACACATGAGATGAACCAGCTCCTGTCCTGATGGTTTAGTCCAGTGGGGGAGACAGCTCTGAAGAACAAGGATGACAGAAGCAGCTGGAATCTGATCCAGGTGGTGGGGGAGACAAAAGGAGGAACTAGTCCATCCCTCTGCACCACTTACCTGACTCCTTGTCACTTAAACCTTGGCTCTAAAGTCATCTCTTTGAGAAGTCCTCCTGAGCACTCATCCCCCAGTCTAAAGTAGTTCTCCCCCCAGTCACTCTCTAGAACATCTCCCTGTTGTATTTTCCTTCACGGCCTGTATCCCCACTCCCCATTACAATGTATACTCCATGAGGGCAGGTCCTTATCCATTTCACTCAGGGCCATATCCCCAGAACCTACAGTTGTGTCTAGCACCTAGCAGGTACTCCATATATGATTGTTCAATGTGTTCGAATGTTCTCTGCAGGGCCCATAGCCTGCTGCTACCCAGGCAAGCTGGGCCCCCTTGTTTTCAACCCCTCCCCTGCCCCACCTCCTCTTTCCCATTTGTTCATCAACACCTTCTCTGGCCAACATGAAAGATGAAGGGTGGGGTGGGATTGTCAGTTTCATTTCCTTTATCAGATAAGTGACAATTTCTATCTTGGGTGTGAATCCCAAGAGATATTATAGGAGAAATGTTAAAGAAGCTTCAAAGATTGTGGAAGATATAAGACAATCTGTGTTTTTAGTTTCTGTGTCTTTTCAGTTTCACAGCCATTATAAAAGTTGTTCAAAGTCAGGTTTTGGCCAATTTCTAGCTGGGTCACCCTGGACAAATTACCTAATCTTTCTATGCTTCAATTTCTTCTTCGTCTTCTTTTTTTTTTTTGAGACAGAGTCTTGCTCTGTCACCCTAGGTAGAGTGCAGTGGCATCATCATAGCTCACTATAACCTCCAACTCCTGGGCTCAAGTGATCCTCCTACCTCAGCCTCCTGAGTAGCTGGGACTACAGGCACATGCCACAGCACTCAACTAAGTTTTCTATTTTTAGTAGAGACGGGGTCTTGCTCTTGCCCAGGCTGGTCTTGAACTCCTGAACTCAAGTCATCCTCCTGCCTCGGCCTCCCAGAGTGCTAGGATTACAGGTGTGAGCCACCACACCCGGCCCCCAGTTTCTTTTTAGACTAATCATCCTTACTTCATGGGCTTGAGTTGTGTATTAAAAAAGGACAATTATGCAAAGTTCCTAGACCAGAGCCTGGCATGCAGTGGCTGCTCAACAAGGGTAGTGGTTCCTAACCCCTCAATCTGCTCCGTCTTCCCCTCTCTAACTTCACCATGCTGAGCTCCACTTCTGTGCCTGAGCTGCTGCTGCAATCTGTCACCCCCCACACACACACAATTTGGGTGTAACAAACTAATTTCCTAAGGTCTTGATCTTAGACTAATTTCCTAAGGTCTTCAGAGAATGGGGAGGCTCCCTGCAATGCTGGGGAAACCAGGTGGCTGGTTTGTAGCCGGGAGGGAAAGAAGGTGTTGGCAAGGCATGCGGTGCCAAACAGATGGGAAGCTTATTTATCAGCACTTGATTGAGGCGGGTGGCCAGGAAAGGGCTGGACCCTGCTGTCTGGCAATGACTTCCCTTCCCCTTTTTCTGATCCCTCTCACACACAGCTTTTAAAAAGGTTAATATTGGATTATATAATAAATAAAAGAATCCAGCCTCTGGACATAAATAGAAATATTAGAGTTACAATTCCATTCTCCTTTGATTCCTCCCTCCAATTCTACCTCCCTCTCTGTAGGTAATCACTGTTGTCCTTTTGGTCACACTGCCCCTTTGTGACATCTCCTCCCCTTCAGGGCTATCCAGACTGCAGTGGCTGGGGAGATGCCACCCAGTCCTGTGTCCTTCCTAATCAGTTCTACACAGGGCTAATAAACTTTTAGAAATGTTTCCAGAAGCTTCCGGTTGACACTCTCTCTCCTTTCTCTGAAGTCCTACAAGTGCTTATCTCACAATTTACAAAGGCCCAATACATATGGTGTCCTATTCTGTCACTGTGTTTCCTGTCAGTGCTCAGTCTCCTCTCTTGAGTGTAAGCTCTCTGAGGCCAGGCCCTGCGGCCTAAACACCCTTTATATCTCCATAGTCTCTCTGGCTCATGCAGAGTGCACAGTATGAATGAAGTCAATAAACGTACTGTCCAGTGACAAAGAATTCGTCTTTGTCAATCTATTTTAACAAGGGGGCCTTGTGGGGACCGCTGCTGGCTTGAACTCCGGCCAGCAATGGAGGGCTTCCTGTTGGGGATGGGTAGCCCTACAGCTTCCCTGATGAGAGAGGATGGGTAGCCAAGCGGTGAGGCGCCCAGGCAATGGATTCAGACAGATCCTTGTACAGCCACCTGCCAGCTATGTGTGACCACAGACTAGTCATTTGACCCTTCGGAGCTCTCTTTACGTGTACAACACAGACAACAGTCCCTAACAGGCTGTGGTGAGAGCCAATAGGGGTAATGGGCTTAGCGCTGGGAAGCAGCTGTTTTATGGGAATCCAGGTTCACACTGGTTTGAAAATTGAGTTAGGAAAGATAAAGGAGAAAGACTCGTCAGCATCTCTGAGCAGACCCTTTGGCGGAGGGAATGTTCATGTGGGGCGTATCTCTGCCTGGGGGAGGGGGATGCGGTGGTGCTGCGAGTATTAAGGAATTCATACTTCTCCTTTCGAGTCAAACGCTGCCACACGCGTTCCTTTTGCCCCTCCTACCTTCCGTTCCTGATTCATCCCAGGCTTAATTCCAAACATTAGAACACAGTAGAACAGAGCAAATAAAGCGGCCGCTGACGAAGCAAGCGGCCGTCACCTCGCGCCCAGGGCCACAGCGCGGATCTCCACGCCCCGCCCCGTCGCTGCGGGGCCTCTGTTTGGCCCGCGTCTCGTGACGTCACGCGCAGGTTTTATGGCCGAGCCACAGGCCCGCGCCGCAGAGGCGGCGGTGGCGGCGCGCTGGGTGCCCGCGGGACGCTCGCGCTGCTGCTCCAGTGGGTGGCCGGGAAAGGCACCGGGAGAACGCGGCTGGCGACAGGTAAAGGGGCTCCTGAGGCCGTGCTGAGGCGGTCCCGGCGCAGGGCCTGGGTAGCCGGTGTCGCCGATCGGAGGAAGGCGGGCAAGGGAGCGTCGCGAGGCTGTGGGGCGGGGGTCGTGGTGTAAGCAGAGGCGTGTCAACGGCTTGGGGACGTGGGAGATCGGTGGGAGCAGGACTCAATCTCCGGTCTCAGCGTCTGCACCCTTGCTCTTAAGTTTGGGGGCGCTGTCCGGCTTCCCCCTTCCCACGAGGATTCTTGCCTGGGGGAATGAAGGTCGCAGCTTCTGCTTCCGCGCCACAAGCTCGGAGAAGAGGCTCTGGAAGTCAACGTTGTACGGGTCGAGCTCTCACCTCTGATCCAAGTGTCCCGGGACCTGGGGGTTTCTCTAGATCTCATCACCCCTACTCAGGACTCCCAGGGAGCGAGGAGCACCTCTGTAACACCTACAGCTACTTAAAATGAAGGAATTTTAAAAAGGAGGGTGGCTGATTTAGGAAAGGATCAAGAAGTTGCAAATTTTGTGTTTATTGTTAAACGTTGTTTTTTTCTCCTCTGACCTTTCCCTGTTCAGATAACGCAGCTGTGCTCCCGGGGCCTGCAATTTCAAGGCCTCCTCCCTGCCTCTGCTAGGAACCCTGAGACTTGCCATGGGGAACCACTTGACTGAGATGGCGCCCACCGCCTCCTCCTTCTTGCCCCACTTCCAGGCCCTGCATGTCGTGGTTGTTGGGCTGGACTCCGCTGGAAAGACCTCCCTCCTTTACCGCCTCAAGTTCAAGGAGTTTGTCCAGAGTGTCCCCACCAAAGGGTTCAACACCGAAAAGATCCGGGTGCCATTGGGGGGGTCCCGTGGTATCACCTTCCAAGTGTGGGACGTTGGGGGACAGGAGAAGCTGCGGCCACTGTGGCGCTCCTACACCCGTCGGACAGACGGACTGGTGTTTGTGGTGGATGCTGCCGAGGCCGAGAGGCTGGAGGAAGCCAAGGTGGAGCTACACCGAATCAGCCGGGCCTCCGACAACCAGGGTGTGCCGGTACTCGTGCTGGCCAACAAGCAGGACCAACCCGGGGCCCTGAGTGCAGCTGAGGTGGAGAAGAGGCTGGCAGTCCGAGAGCTGGCGGCTGCCACACTCACCCATGTGCAGGGCTGCAGCGCTGTGGACGGGCTGGGTCTGCAGCTAGGCCTGGAACGCCTGTACGAGATGATCATTAAGAGGAAGAAGGCAGCGCGGGCAGGCAAGAAGAGACGGTGACCCGAGGATGTCCCCTCCCCACCTAGTAGGGGTCTGCACACTTGGAGAGCCGGGTGGGGCCTGTGACTCAGTCAGCCCTGCATGCAGGACCTGCCCATTTCAATGAAGGATGGAGGAGAATGTGGGGGGTCCTGTTTCGGTGCCACACTAGGGAGGGAGATGGGAGATGGGATGTCTTTGCACATTTCTCCTTCATCCTCCCCTTGGAGAAGTGGGGGCTGCAGGACTGTGGAGGCTTAAATGTAAACTGTGACTCTACCTCGACCCTGTTTCTCGTATTTCTTCTCTGGCTTTTTAATTGGATGTGTTTTGGGGGGATGGAAGGTGGCTTGGAGAATGCATTTGGGATGAATGAGAACTATCTCTCTTCCCTCAACTGGGGAGTCTCCCCAGGCTGCTTTTTTAGGGATGCCAGTCACAATAGTTTTTATTTTTGTGTCTGTGTGAAAGTGCCAAGAACCCCTCCCTACATTCGTAGATCCACGGCCCTTTTTATAAGTCGTGTGTCCTCTGTATTATTATTGTTATTATCTGTTTTTTAGCATTTGCCTGTAAGTTATTAAAGACTGATGACTCTGTAGTTCTTACCTTAGTTTGGCATTTTCCTTTCTCTTTATCTTGCCCCAGGGATAGTCCAGGATTTCTGTATGGGGTATGGGGAAGAGACTTACCTCTAAGCTGAATCTGCAAAACAAACACTTACAAAATTAGATGGTGTGTTTATGGAATGGCTAGTGAAAATCATGAGGGGGGAGTTGAAAACCCTTCAAACTTTTGCCTGATCTCTGTAGTTTTAGGGGAGGGGGGTCACTTCTTTCTCCAACTTTCCTCCCCTCCACTCATCCTCTGACTCTTAACTTGCATCTGATAGCAGCTGCTCCTTGCAGATTTAACTTCAAATTTTGCTGATCTGAGCTACTCCTAGGCCCTTGGCCCTGGAGACACCTTCCAGGTCTATGTTGGTAAGTCAGCAAAGAGCCATTCTGTCCCAGTCCTTCCCATTTCCCCAGTACTCAGGTTGGTCTGATGAGGATGTGGTGAGAGTGGAAAGTAATTCCTCATTGGCCTTAAGCCATCTTGGTGTGCTCAATCTTGCTGACTGCGGCTCTGGCAGTGATGGCAGCGGCTGGTGCTGGGAAGGCCCTGGCTAGATTGAGCCAGCCTGGCCCCAGTGACTAAGCCTGAGTCTTCCAGCTCTGGGAATGGTAGCTACTCTCATGAGAGGGGCAGTAGTAGTAGTTTGTGCTTGGTGGCCGTGAAGATTGCTGGACATCCAGCCCTTGAGACAGGAGGGGAAGACATAGACCCCCAATGTTAGTAGCTATCACAAGAATAAAATGCTAACATTGCCAGGGCCTGGGTGCTCATGCTTAATCTTTCAGGGGTGCCTCACCAGCTTCAGGGCCAGCTGTGTCTGATAATGATTAGGTCCTCCTAATCTGGGTGGGAATAGTCAGTAAAAAACCAAGCACACTTCTTTCCTATCCCCCTGCCCTCCAGTCCCACCCCCACCCTTTATGCAAACAGAATTCCTTGAGTAGGCTCAGAGTCCCCTCTGGAATCAGATAAAAGAGGGAGAGAAGGTACTGGCAACCCCCCTTCTGGGGGAGGCTTCCTAAGGAATTTGTTGCTTCCTACCCAGGGCCACCAGAGTTCTGATTTACCTCCCCCCACCTGTCCCTGTGGCTGGCAGGATGGGGGTGGGTGTGCATTGATCCAGAAGGGTGCCCACATGTGCGTCAGTACTAGGGCCTGCTGCACAGAGCTGCTGGGCTGGTTTTGCTGGGGACAGGTGCTACCTGGCCACCCCTACACACACCTGTGACTCATCTTTCCTAGTCTTTTGGAGCAGAGTCCTTCTGTAGCCCAGGAACAGATGGAGGTCCCAGTCCAGGCTGGGAAGGACCTGGCCAGAAAGACCCTCTGTCCCACTGGGAGATCTTTCCTCCCCACCCTGCCTCACCCCACCCCAATTCTGGGCTTTTGTCCCAACATCTCCAAAGACATGTTTTCTCCATTTCTGGTCAACCGAGCCACTGAGGTCTCTGGATTTTCGGGAAAGATGTGCAGAGGCAATACCCCACCTCTAGCAGAGGAGCCTCCAAGGTGCCAGCACCTGGTTCTGGCTCTGCGAAGCATCATCCCTCCCTGTCTGGTTAGAAATGGCATCTCCTGCTCCTCCATGCCCCAGCCCCCAGGGCAGCCAGGGATTGTGGTCCACAGGAGGCATGAGACTGTCCCAGGCCTTTCCCCAATCCCTTTGGCCTGACCCTGCAGCTGGTGGCCATGGAGGAAAGGGAGCACTGGTGGCAGAGATAGAGATGGGGAAGCCAGTGCTCTGTAGAGGTGGTGGGGTAAGGGGGGCAATGGGGAGTTATGAGTAGAAAGTTGCCAATTGTGAATGGGTGGGAGTTGGGAGCTCTGGAATAATCCTCCTGCCTTGGCCCATCAAAGGGACTGGAGGCTGGAAGAGAGGGGATCACCTTCCTGTCTGTGGCACATTGGTGGGGAGATAGGGCCTCCCACTCTCCAGTCCTGCCCAGGGATTCTGCATTTTGAACTCAGGGCCAAGGGTAAGCAATGGGAATGGGATTGGGGTTGAGGGAGAGGTTATAGTTCCCTTGTCCCAGCTTCTCTAGTAAGACAAACTTCTTTGAGCCTCTGATGTGGTGCTGAGCAGAAGTTCCCCGGGGGCAGGAGCAGTGGCTGGGGCTGGATGCCTGTGAACTGAAGTGAAGAGAAAGAAACCTGTAGGTCCAGAGTTGGGGCTCCCTTCTGAGCCACCCTTGCCCTGCCAGCCACCCCCTCTGCTTGCACAGGTTGGAATGTAAAACCCAGATGGGACCCTTCCCTTGAGGGCATGATGGCAGTGGCCCCCTGCTTTCCCAGGCTCTCTCCAGTCCTCCCTCTACTGCATGGGCTCAAGGAAGAGAGAAAAGAAAGAGGAAGGAAAGAAGCCCTTAAGTTCTAGAGGGGGCAGTGACTTGCCTAAGAACACACAGCTACTTAGTGGTACATCCAGATCCTTTCTCCCAGGCTGGCTCTTTGTACTCCCAGACAGGCAACAGGAGGCAGGAGATAGTCCAGCATCTTAGAGCTCTGACTTCTCTCCCTCCCTCTTCCCTCTCTTTGATTAGATTAAGGACCAGCTTTCCTGCTCCCCCACTCCCTTTCCCGGGGAGCGGAAGCTTTATCTCCAAAGCTCAGCAGAGCTTCTGGCCTCAAATCTAGCCAGAAATCCCCACCCTCCTTTCATACTGACCACGTGTCATTCCAAGTGAGATGGACACCTCTATTGGGGCCTGGGAAGCCCTGAGTTCCACCCAAGTGCTAGGAGTGCACAGGACGGCCTGTTCTCTAACACAAGCCTGTTTGAATGGGGGCCAGTGGGCAGTGGGAGGGGAGGGGGCGAAGGCAGGAAAGGAGGCCCAGGCCAGCAGCAATTGGCTGGAAGGCGGGGCAGTCTGTGGCCACATTTCATTTCCAAGGCCATCTGTTGGGGAGTTTGTGGGTGGATGTCATGGGACCTTTTCCCCTGGGCGAGCTGGAAGACGGTATTCCATATTCCGTATTCTTCCTTCCTTTTTTTTTAAATTTAATATTTTACTGTTCCCACCTTGTTACAAAAATAATACATCTTTATTGTGAAAGAAATCTAAACTCAGAAAATAGAGAAATTCCATAATCTCAACTTCAGAGCTAACCATTGTGAACAGGTATTTATGTATTCTTCTAGATATTTTTTCTCGGCATATACAAAAAAGGTATGTCTACATAACACCCATGGGACATATTTTTGTACCGTTTTGCTTTTCTCATTTATGTCTTGGACATTATTCAATGCCAGGACATATGGATTTTTCTCATTCTTTTTGATGACCACGTGAGATTCCATTGTCTGAATATGCATCATTTATTAATTAAATTCTCTATTGAATCCACAGCCATGACCCTCCTTGCACATATGGTTTTGTATACTTGAGGAAGATTTCCTGTAAGAAAAATTCCTAGAAGTGTCATTGTTGTGTCAAAGGATATATGTATTTAAAGTTTTTATGGATACTGCTAAAGTTTATGTGTTTGTATAGAGAAGGTTTGGGGGTGGTTAATCACACCTTCTCATCCTCCATCCCCAGATTTCAAGGCCTCTTCGAGCTGAGATGTGTGCATGTGGTGGAGTAGACATTCTAATGTCCTTGCTTTTGGGGAGGCAAGAAATAAAATCACCAGCAAGTTGGCAGAAGATATGCAGGGATGGGGAGTGAGCTTGGGCTCACTTTCTGGGCCTGGGGACTGAGCGCCACCCGGGGGCTTCCTGGCTGGTGGCAGAGGTGGGCAGATGGCGAGGACTCCCTAGCACCCCAGCTTGTCACAGACGTCAGGCAGAGTGGGTGAAACAAGTCCTGAAAATAGATTCCTGGGACTTGGCTCAGGGAGGGACTGAGGCTGAGACTAGGAAAGCATGCTCTGCAGGGAACATGGAGAAGGAAACTTGAGCCCCAAGAAGGGCAGCAGAGGCCCTGGACCTCCCCGGGGGTGATCCTCAACCCCTCTGGTGGGGACCCTCACCAACTGTATATAGCTCATGGACTTCTGGAACAGGAAGAAGAAGCCTGAAGTGTCAGATACTTTGGGCAGCCTGGATTGTTTGGGGCTTGACCTCTGCTTGGTTCATTTGGGCTTCAGGGCTAATCCTGGGTATTCTGTGCAGTGGTGGGGAGGTGGGGAAGCAGAAAGGCTTATCTTTTCAGCATCTCCCACCCCTTCCTACTAAATCTTGCGAAAATTTCCTTGGAGGAGGGTAGAGGGACAGCAGGGTTTCAAAAGCCTATTGAGGGCTGGGTGCGGTGGCTCATGCCTGTAATCCTAGCACTCTGGGAGGCCAAGGTG
>VBSM01003215.1:13203673-13213871 GCA_008086735.1 Cheirogaleus medius | reverse complement strand
CATGCTGGTCTCGATCTTCTGACCTTGAGCGATCCACCCGCCTCGGCCTCCCAGCAGAAAGGCCTTCTTGATGGGGACCACTGAAAAACCTGAAAGATCTGCATCCTCCCTGTCCTTGAAAGCTTTCGGAGTAGGAGGAGACTCTGCATATCTTGAATCATTTTAAGACATTATCTTATCAAACTATGATTCTCAAAGATCCAAACCCGCTTACTTAGTAGGTGATTTTCCTAGCTCCATTCTTGGTATTTTTACTCTACGAACAACTCTTAGTTATCTACTGGAAGATAAGCCCAGATACCTGGAATCCACAAAAAATTCCCAAAGTGATTTTACCCAATAGTTTCTGGTCTTTCATCAGTCTGTGGAACAGCAGCAGCAATGTTGACACATTGAGATTTCATCACCTTGCTCCCCACTGCTGCCTGGAAGGTGCTGGAGCAGAGGGAGGGCTCAGGAAGGTGAAATGGAGGAGGAACATGCCAGCTGGGGGGCTGGATTATCCCCAGATTGGATTATCTGCTCCTGACTTTGCTCATACACAAGGAGGTGGCCTATATGCAGACAGGATGTACTGGGATGAGGCATGGGAATCAGCTTAACACATGTGTGTGTGTGTGTGTGCGCACGTATGTGTGTATGGGGGCAGGGCAGTCCTACAATAAATTCGCCCACCCACTCATCTCTCTTCCAGAGCATTAATTCAATCAATCACTCCTTCATTCAATCAACCACATATGATATGAATAGTATTGACCCTAATTGTGCACCGAAGGCCTATTGGGGCTGACACACCATCCTAGGCACTGGAGGTGCAGTTTGCACACAAAGAAGTGTCTTAGATCCAGTTCCCTTGACACAGAGACTGAGAGGGACACAGGGGCACACGGTTTATTGAGGGGCAACCTCTTAGAAGAAGGAGAGGGAGAGGAGCGGGATGCGGGAGGCAGGAACTAAACAGGGACCTGCTTCACAGCTGGAGTCAGGGCTTGGCTTGATTCTGCGGAAGCTCTGGGTGGAGAATCACATCACAGAAAGGATCCCACCCTGGGCAGGGAGGCTGGTGTTTTATGACCTCATCAGTCAGCTAATTGGCTGCCGGTTGCTCTGGGTGCCTCTAGACCAAGGGCAAGTGCAGAGAAGGGGAGCCACTGGCAGTCAACACTCACAGGCGGTCCAGGGGATCTGGGTGGAGCTCGAAGGGCATCATCCCAGGGTGTAGCCCGGGAAGTGACGAGTGAGCTGACCTGGGTAATCACGGCCCTGATCGCTATCCACGTTTGGCAACCCTGTCCTCTTTCTACTCTCACTCTCGGCCTGGCCCGGCCTCAGCTCTTATCTGTCCTTGTCCCACCTTATTTCTTCCTCCACCTGTTTATTTTTTCTCTTTTCTCCCCCACACCCCTGTCCTTGGTCCCTACTCTGATCCTGCCTGGTCTCTCTTGAGCTTTATCAGGATGAAGCCCTGAGTGTCTTTGAGAGCCTCCAGGAGGCTGGGGCTACTGAGTGGTCTCTGTTGACCTCTTCCCTTGCCCATGAGTCAGTTGAGCCCAACTGTTCCCCTAGGCAGAAAGGTTTGGTGTCCCAGGGCACATCTGACCCTAAGCCCTTCTCTTTTTCTTTGCCTTTACTGTGTGATCCATTCACACCTCCAGTGGGGGAGAAAGGACAGATCAGGAGATGTTCATTCTCAAGGCTCCGCTCCTACTTAAACATCACAGGATACATCCCCTGGAAGGGGAAGGGTGTGCCTGGGCTGGCTTCCTTAGAAACTTAGATCAGAAAAGATGCCTCTTTTCCCTGCCCCTCCCAAATTCAAACTGGGGCTGGGAGAGAGGAAGAGAGGATTGTTTCTGGGGGAGTGAATGGACTGACCTCTGAACCTTCCTTTTCTTCTGGCACAGCCCTATTTGTAGAAGTGCCAGAATCCTGGGGGGAAAAGCAAGAGAAAAAGAATATTCCCTGAGGGCATCTGGCTACTCCTTTACCCTCCAGATCAAGTAGAGAAGGTCCAGTGTCATGCCCTCCCATCTTTCTGTCCCTAGCATGTGGGTGTCCTGTGGTGTGTCTCATAGATACACACACACCCTCACATTGTTGAAACCAGAGGTGCTGGCTCCAGGGAGGGGACTGAGGAAGCAGCTGTGGACAGGTGTGGGTGGTCACATACTTGTCCTTCTGGGAGGTGACACTTCCACTACACCTCCACAGGTTTCATGTGAACCTCACCCTAGCGTTGGCCCAATGTTTTCAGGGTGGGCAGAGGCAAAAGGGATGGAAGTGTTGCGTTGGGTTCTCAGTAGGCCCTTGAAATGCCAACAAATCAATTTCCCCAAGGACCAAATCTGGAGGAAGCTCAGCTTAAAGCATGGTATCAGGGATTGGGCCTAAGTCACAGCTACCTCGAACTCCTGGGCTTAAGCAATCCTACTGCCTCAGCCTCCCGGGTAGCTGGGACTACAGGCACGTGCCACCATGTCCGGCTAATTTTTTTCTATATATTTTTAGTTGGCCGATTAATTTCTTTCTATTTTTAGTAGAGACGGGGTCTTGCTCTTGCTCAGGTTGGTTTTGAACTCCTGACCTTCAGCGATCCTCCCACCTCGGCCTCCCAGAGTACTAGGATTACAGGCGTGAGCCACCGTGCCCCACCCCTGGGTACTTCTTGAGGGTCCAGGGAGCCCCCATCCTCCCTGATGTATTGTTGGAAAGCAGGGTGTGGGCCCAGGATAAAGTCTGGGGTCTGGACTGGAGAAAATGACCCTGGCATCTCTGAATCAGGATAAGGGACTGCCTGACTGGCTGTGTGTCACTCCCATCCCATTAGGTTGGGGCTGGGGCGGTAATTGCTGTAATTCCTTGATGAATGCAATTTTCGGCTGGCTTCCCTCCTTGTGACAGGCCTCAATTAGAGCTGCCAGAGGCATCTGAGGGGAGGGAGAGCTGGGATGTTGTTTCTAGCTCCTTCTCCTGGTCCCCTCTCTGCACTCTGACCCACCTTGAAACAAGGGGGGGGGGTTCTTCAGGCCGGTTAATTGTCCTCCCACTTACAGAGATATAATTTCTGAGCAAGTGGTTCTGGAGTGGAGAGTGAGAAAGGTATAGAATGAAGGATGCTTTCCTGCAGGTTGGTCTGCATGCTATGGATTTTAAAATCCAACCATGTTTCATTTAGATTAGTATTTTCTTATTTATTTTAGAGCTTCTAAAAATCCTATAGGAAGGAAGAATTTTGAGCTAAAATACTTATTTCTATCTTATAATCCCCTCTCCCTCTCACCAAAGGAAAAAATAGGAATCAGAATGATGGAAAAACAAAGAGAGAAAAATCAGCTCCCCACTGACATGATTTTTTTTTTGGAGACAGAATCTTGCTCTGTTCCCCAGGCTGGAGTGCAGTGGCATCATCATAGCTCACTACGACCTCCAACTCCTGGGCTCAAGCCATCCTCCTGCCTCAGCCTCCTGAGTAGCTGAGACTACAGGTGTGCACCACCACATCCAGCTAAATTTTCTATTTTTAGTAGAGATAGGGTCTCACTCTTGCTCAGGCTGGTCTTGAATTCCTGACCTCAAGTGATCCTCCCACCTTGGCCTCCCAGAGTGCTAGGATTACAGGCTCAAGCCACTACACTCAGCCTCCACTGACATGATTTTAATGTCAAAAGACCATAGGGACACTAGAGAACATTTAGTCCAGTGGCTTTCAAACTGTTTTTAAGAAAGTAATGGGACTATTTCTTCAAAAGAAATCAAATGTAGAAGTTCAATGTGCAAAACAAGCCACAACTGATCCAGTTAAAGTGGAATTGGGGGCTCTGAGCCTCACTGGACTGGCTACCTCCCTGAATCCTGCCTCCCCTAGCCTCAGCCTCAGTGGCCTTCCTAAGATATCTGTCAGGTTCAACCAGGGCAACCAACTCATCCTGGTTTGCCCACTTTCAGCACTGAAAGTTGTGCATCCCAAGAAATACTTGGAACCTGGGCAAACTGGGACAGTTGGTAGCCCTAGGTTCAACGGAGCATAGTTTATAAACCACTGACACAAGGCCTCTGATCTCTTGTTGAAGATACTGAGGCCATGAGGGATGTGGCGGTTGGGAGTCTCATGGATAGATTCCCATGCCCAGAGTGGCCGTGTTGGAGGGTAAGTCCTGCTCCCCTGCTCTCCATCTCTGTGAGACGTAAAACTGCCCACCTTCAAAATTTTCTGTTCCTTCAAGACCCTCTCTTATGAAGCCTTCCCTAGTTCTTCTAGAAAGAGCTGTGTCCTCCCTTCTAATTCTTCACAGCAGTCCCCAACCTCTTTGGCACCAGGGACTGTTTTCATGAAAGACAATTTTCCCACAGACCGGGGTGGGGGATGTGATTCAAACACATTACATTTATCGTGCACTTTATTTCTATTATTATTACCTTGATAATGAAATAATTATACAACTCACCATAGGTTGGGGACCCCTGTTTTAGAGCATTTATCAGGTAGAGCTATTTTTAATCTTGGGTCTTTCTCTCCATTGGGACTGGGAGAGTCTTCGTTCCATGCCCCATTTCTCTTATCCCTGGTGCAGTGCCTGGCACAGAGGAGGCACTCAAAGATATTTTTAGATAGATGGAAGGATGGATAGGTGGTCAGAAGGATGGATCTGGAGGATGGATGGATGGATCAGAAGATGGATAGATGGAATTGGATGGGTGGAGAAAAAAATAGATGGATTAAAGGCTGGGTGCCATGTTGAAGGCGTTGGGATGAAACAATTAGGAAGTTTCTAGACAAGTTCCTCTTGCACTAGTTCTCCCCTTTATGGCCATTTTCCTTGAATTTGATTTTTGGAATATCTAGCCCACCTACATTCAGATGCAAGGACCAAAGCAACTTCCCAAACCAATTAGAAGTCATTTAAATGTATCATTTGGGGATTACTTGTGCCATTGCTTTCCTCTACGGAAAGTTATGGTTTAACTACACAAATACAATATTTGATGAAAATATCTCAAATAGGCAGCTGATGGTGACGAAGACTGCCTGAAAATAAAGCAGTTTAAAAATATCAGAAACGGGAGCGTGTAGGAGGCAGGGAGAGAGGGTAAGCAGTTGGTGAATACAGCAAGCAAGGCAATCAGTACTGGAGGACTGGGAAGGCAGGACTCAGGACGGGAGGGACTCAGGATGCACACTAGTTCTGCCCAACTATCAGGAACAGGAGACAGTAGGGTAGAAAGTTTTGAAAGGAAGAGGAAAATGGTGATGACTATGTTTGGAAGCAGGACATTAGACTAAATGATTATTCATGATTCCTTTTTTTTTTTTTTTTTTTGAGATAGAGTCTTGCTCTGTACACCTGGCTGAAGTGCCGTGGCATGATCACAGCTCACAGCAACCTCAAACTCCTGGCATCCCGTGATCCTCCCGCCTCAGCCTCCCCAGTAACTGGGACTACAGGCTTGAGGCACCATGTCCGGCTAATTTTTTTTTTTTTTTTTTGGTAGAGCCGAGTTCTTGCTCTTGCTCAGGCTGGTCTCAAACTCCTGGCCTCAAGCAATCCTCCTACCTCGTCCTCTCAGAGTGCTAGCATCATAGGCACACGTGTCCGGCTTAATCATGTTTCTTGACCTACTATTCATTCAACTAACATTTAGTGAGCATCCATTCTGACCCACACATGGGCCCAGAACTTTCACTGATATTATCTCAGGTCATCGTGCCTGGGGCAGGAAGACACAGTTCACATACTCTCAATGTGCACATTTTTCCTGGGTGTTCTCGTCCACACCCATGGTTTTAACCACGCCAGCTACCCTGACTCCCAAGAGTTTATCTCCAGCTCAGACCTCCTCTTGCATCCCACCCCTTACCTCCACCTACTATTGACTCTGTCCCGCTAGGTGTCTGCAGGGGCCTTAAGCTCAGGAGACCTCACAGTGAACTCATTGGTTTCCCCTCTAAACTTGCTCCTCTGCGCAGATCTCCCATCTCTATTCCCAGCATCCTCACCCAAACCACTCAGCACCTGAGTCAGAACCCGGGCATCATCCTCTTCTCCCTGTCTGCGTCCCCATCCTGGTCACCACGTCCAGTAAATCCACTTCCTAAAAGCCTTACAGATCTGATTATCCCTCTTCCTTTCCAGGAGAGCTGCCCTAAATCCAGGTCCTCGCCATTTCTCACTAGGGTTCCTCCCCTGGCTTCCTGGTGGCCTCCTACCCTCCCGCCTTGTGCCTGGGGAATCCACTCCCCACTTGGTTACCAGAACTGATTTTTCCCCATTGCAAATCTGGTCAGTCACACCTTTCCCTGAAGCCTTTTGATAATATCCCAGCTGCCTTTAACATAGCATCCACACTCTTTGGCTTCTCCGACAAGAGCCTTCATGCTCTGACCACTCCTCTTTGTCATTCTCCCTCTGCTGCCCCAAATCCTGCCACTTGCTGGCCTCATGCCTTTGCTGCCTAGGAGCCTGTCCTCCCACTTGCACTGATCTAATTCATCTTCCTTCTTCACCACTCAGGGTATTGGGTATTGCCTCCTCCAGGCAGACTCTCTGACCACCCCTCTGCTTCTGAGTCTGAGTGAGGTCCCCCTGTCCCGGCCGCTTACTGTGTCCAGTGCTTGTTTCTTCCTGATCACACTGTATTGCAATTGCCTGCTTGCTGGTCCGGCTCTCCCACTCAACTGTGAGATTTTCCAGGACAGGTATGCTGCCTTTCACACCTGCATTCCTTGTGCTGAGTGTGTTGCCTGGCACGTAGTGTGCCCAGCAAGTGTTTGTTGAATGAATGTATGTCCTGTGGCTCCCTATCACTTATGGGCTTTTGATCTCATTCTCCCTCATGGGGAAGCCAGTTCAGTACAGTTTAAGGACTCAGGAGGTGCTGTGGAAATCAGTACATTTTTCTCTCTCTCCTTCCCCCATCTCTCAATTCGCCGGCCACACCCTTGGCACAGACACAGGCAGCGCCGTCTGCAGAACGTCAGCTGGCAGCGAGCAGCCCTTCCCTTCCTCCCTGGCTCTGTCTTCGCTCAGCACAAATCGTTTTTCCTTTTTGGGTGTTCAGAGCTCTGATAGCAGAGGGCTGGGTGGGAGGGTGGCAGCAGTGGGCTGTCTGCAGGGAGGCAGAGAAGGGGGGATGTGGGAGAGCCAAGATGTGGGTGGAAGCATTGCTCTGCAGGTCCTTTTGAGGGAGAAAGAAAATTTAGCTCTTTGGGGCTGCCTGGGGTGGAGCAGCTGGGATGGGCTTGTCCCCTTTTGCTCTCTGGGGACTGGGATCTCCCTGTTGATATTTAGCTTCCTCCTCTGAGCATTGGTAAGCCGAGAGAGAGAGAGAGAGAGAGAGAAAGAGAGAGAGAGAGAGAGAGAGAGAGAGAGAGAAAAGATGGATTTTCAGAATAGACCTTGTATATTCCCTTGATACCCAACCATTGGGCAGAATCTTGGGAGTCAGGACATTGCTGTTTCCTTGTTTTGGAGAACATAGGAAAAGGGAATCTGCCAGGTACCTCAATCATTCATTCAGAACCTGAGTGATGCCAGATGCTGGGGACATGTGATGAGCAAGGCACAGTGCTCCTCCTGGGGCTCACGGTCCAAGGAGAATGGGATGTGTAAGTAGCCCAGGGTGGGCTGGGCGGGTTGTGACAGCAAGGCCTTGGAGGGCTCAGAGGAGGGCAGGTCACTCTGTCCATGGAAAGGCATCAGCTAAGAAGGTGACATTGGGCCTTTAGGAGAGGCTTTTGAACAGTCTTGTTCTCACACTACCTCCAACTTCAATTTCTCAGAGGAGACTGTTTAAATCTTCATGAAGAGAGGAGCATGATACGTGGTAGAAAGAGTATAGAATTCGGAGAAGACAATGTGGTTTCAGATCCTGGCTCATGAAATCATTCATTCATTCAGTAAATGCCCTGATCAGCCATGAGAATTTAAACAGTGGACATCAGTTCCCTGAGCTTCAGTAGTTTTGTCATCTGTATAATTGGAAAAGCAGTGACACCCACCTCCCCATTCTGTCGGGAGGAGTACATGAGGTGATGTATGTGACAATGCCTTGTAAACTGTAAAGTGCTGTGCAAATGTGAGCTGTCATTTACTCTTCCATTCATCCACTGATTCAGTCAACAAGTAACTATCAAGTGCCCTTTTCTACGACCTGACAAGGCCCTCTCTGAGGCAGGAGCCTATTTCGTGCATGCGTGCGCGCGTGTGTGTGTGTGCGCGAGGGTCTGTGTGTGACTGGCGTGCTTTTATTAAGCAGCAGCCATCTGCTCTGACTGAAGGGAAGTCCTGGCTTCCTCAGCCCCCAGCCTCGTCCTGGAGCAGGCGGGCAGGGACACGCTCTCCAGTCTCCTTGCCGAGGGATGCCGGTGCACAGAGGAGGCTGGCAGGGTGCGTGAGTCACCAGCCTTAGTCACCACCTTGCCTAGGGGGCTTCTCTTCTCTACAAGATGATGAACTCAAAATAAAAACTCTGCTGAAGAGTGAGTTAGGGTTCCAGGCTGTCTCTGCAAGGCATCCGAGCCACCAAGAAGGGAGCTGAATTCATTGTTTTGCATTTTCCCCAGCCCCCAGCACTCACATCAAGAGCATCCCAGGTGACCCCAGAGCTGGAGGACAGCAGAGAGAAAGGCCCTGGCCTGGTGGTGAAGGCAGGAGACTGAGGGTGGCTTTCCTTGCAATCACTGTCTCAGCAGGTCCTGGCCAGCCACGTCGTCAGCTCCAACTTGAATACGGTGCTTTATAGTTTATAAAGTGCTTTTATAGACTTTCTCTCATTTGATGCTCACAGAACCTAGGGAGGCAGTTCCTGGAGAGGCAGAACAGCCTGGGGTTCGAGTATGTGGCTTCTGGAGCCAAACTGCCTTCGTTTGAATCCGTCCCTGTTGCCCATGGGCTGTGCGACTTTGAGTAAATCCCTTAGCCTCTCTATGCCTGTTTCCTCATTTAAAAAATGGGGATAATAATAGTACCTGTCCTGTACAACTTTGGTAAGGTGAATAGTTTGTATCTGTTCCTTGTCTGTCTCCCCACCTTAGACCGAAAGCAATAGAAAGGAGGGAACTTTGCTTTGTTTGCCATGTCTGGCAGCTTAGGACACTGTAGGACACAGAGAGGTTTGCAGTAAATATTTGTGCAATGAATGAATAAGAGGCTTAGGATGATGCCAGGCACACAGTATGCACCGTCTGTGTTAGCCATTATTATCGGATTTCCTCCCTTTGGGGGATGCAGAAACTGAGGTTTGGAGCATTGAAGTGAATCACCTCAAGTCACAGAGGTGAGACGTGGCATATCTGGAGCTTCCAATAAAGCTGCTACTCTAAGTTAGGGGCCCTTTCTCCCGTACAGTGGCTACCCCAGTACTGTCTTCTTCTTTCCTTCCTTTGATCTCTCTCCTCACCTTCTCCAGGTAAATGCTCATTGAAATTGAGTTAGCAGAGTTAATCCACTTCCTTTTCTGCAGTATAGAAAGCTATAGGGCTTTTAGCAAGTCACATAAGGTCTGTGCAGTATAGTTTTTGTTATCTGTAAAATGGACATCATAATAGAACTGAACTCATAGGTTCAGCTTTATGAGGAATAAATGACAGATAATGTATGTAAAGCGATGGACACATAGTGACAGATCAACACATACAAACTATTGATTACCATCTTTTGGGGGCCAGTAGAACATATCTTAGATTTAGACTCATGGAATGTTAGAGTTGAAAGGTATCTTAGAAAATATAGCCCAATTTTAAAATTTTACTTTTTTTTTTTTCTTTTTTGAGATAGGATCTTGATCTGTTGCCCCAACTAGAGTGCAGTGGTATCATCATAGCTCACTGCAACCTCAGACTCCTGGGCTCAAACAATCCTCTTGCTTTAGCCTCCCAAGTAGCTGGTACTACAGGTGTGTGCCACCACGTCTGGCTAATTTTTCTATTTTTTTTGTAGAGACAGAGTCTCCCCATATTGCTCAGGCTGGTCTCGAACTCCTAGTCTCAAGTGATCCTCCTGTCTTGGCCTCTCAAAATGCTAGGATTATAGGCGTGAGGCACCGTACCTGGCCTAAAATTTTATGTATGAGGAAATAAAAACCCAGAATCATTTGACTTGCCCAAGAATACAAGATTTATTTTAAAAATATATCTCCTAGGAGAAACTGGGTGAAGTGTTACAGGGACTCTTTCTACTATCTTTTTTTTTTTTTTTTTTTT
>VBSM01003215.1:13182623-13195261 GCA_008086735.1 Cheirogaleus medius | reverse complement strand
TGGAAATGGGTCTCACTCTGTCACCCAGGCTCGAGTGCAGTGGTGTGATCATAGCTCACTGCAGCCTGGAATTCCTGGGCTTAAGCACAGTAGCTGGGAACACAGGCAAACACTGTCCCGCCTGGCTAATTTTTCTTATTTTTTTTGAGATAGAGTTTTGCTTTGTTGCCCAGGCTGCTCTGGAGCTCCTGGCCTCACTCAATTCTCCCACCTTAGCCTCCCAGAGTCACTGGGATTACAGGTGTGAACCACTGCACCTGGAATCTTTCATTTATTTTTCCTTGGGATAAATTCCTAGAAGTGTGATTGATGGGCCATAGGATTTGCCTAATTTTTAGGGCTTGTGATTCAGACTGCCCACTTGCGCTCCAGGAAGTACAGAAGAGAGGGCTGCCTGCTTCTTACATCCTTGCCAACACTGGGCATTATAATTCCTTTTAATCTTTGTCAATTTGATATATTTTTAAAAAGATATTTTACTATAATTTTAATCCTATGGTGTCTTCACTTAATGGTTTTTGTCACCATAAAACCAGTGATTACAAGTCAAGAGGCAGAGGTACACAGTGGTTTTATGAGTCCTTTTTGTCTCCAGGATGTTGGTTTTTGACATGCTGTGAAATTGCCCTAAAGACAGCTAGCTGAGCAAATGACTCGGTTCAGAGCAAACCCTACATGCCCAAGTTAATAGATGTGGGCTGCAATTTGGGATCCCCCAGCTCACAGATGAGTATGCGGTGGAGAATAAGGTAGGAAGATTGCTGTAAGTCTGAAGTTAAATACCCTCTCTCCCCCACTTCCAATAAAGGGAGAAATATTTAGGAACTTATGTAAAAACATCTTTGTGATTTTGCCCCAGCAAACAAACCTGACTCCTTTGTTTTCAGTCCAGGGGCTGGTGGTTCACTCCCAGGGGTGGGGGTGGGGGTATCCTGTCACACAGGATGTGGTCCCTTTGTGTGCCTTCCAGTCTCTGCTGGATCTTTAGGAGTTTGATTTGGGAAAGGGGAGAAAAGGCGACTTAAGTTGCTGTCTTCAGTTCCTGGGATGAATGGCTACGTGATGATGCTGATGAACAATTTGCATCTGAGAGGCAGTTTGGGAGTTTGGTGAATAGCCCATGATTGCAGATAAACACCACCTGCCACGCCGTCCACCGCAGCCCCCCTTCTGCTTGGGAGTGAGAGGTCCTCCTTTTCCTTCTTTCTCCAATGCTTTTATGCTAATGATTTGGAGCTGGAAGAGAAAACTGGATTTACAGGAAGTCTAGTTGTTTCCTCTGGGAAGAAGGAAGAGTTGTTTCCAATTGAGGCTCGACTGCATTTTGATTAAATTGGAAAAATGGTGGCTGCAGAGGCTCTCCCCAGTCCCCAAAGGTCCCCATTGTGTGGCCTGTGGTCATCATGCTTGTTGAAATGCAGTTTCCAGGGCCCTATACCAGACGTCTGGTAGGCTGGGAATCTGCATATTTTTGTTGATGTTAGTTCATGTCTATTCTTGTCTTCTGGTTTGTTGAAGCAGTTAAGTCAGACAACATTTGCCACAATAATGTCTGTCAAAGTGGCTGGCCATAAAAAAAACTCCAGCACCACATTCTCTGAAGGACATTGCCGATAAAGGCGACTGATTTTGCCATTTGCATCTGCCTTATAGTATTTCAGGACAGCCAGCTTAACTTCCTTTCTCTTATGCTTATTCTTCTTGGGGGTGGTGGAAGACTTCTTCCTTTTCTTAGCACCATCACGGAGTGTCAAGACAAGATGAAGAGCGGATTCCTTTTGTAAGCTGGTTTTAGCACTGAGCATGTCTGAGCTGGAGAAGGCTACGAGGTGGGGTGGAAACCGCACAGGACTAAGTAGGCCTAAAATAGTTTGGGGTTGTTTGTTTTGATTTTTGAGACAGGATCTTGCTATGTTGCCCAGGCTGGTCTCAAACTCCTCCTGCCTCATCCTCCTGAGTAGCTGGGACAATAGGCACATGTGCCACTGTACCTGGCTCAAAAATTTTTATTCTAAGGTAAGCCAACTCTGTCAACTTGGGCAACTTTACCTAATGTCTCTGACCTTCAGGATTTTATTGGTAAAATGATGATAATAATTCTCATTCTAAGCATTATGTAAAATTTATTAATATGAAGGAATGCACATAATAAATAGCACCAGGAAAATACATAAACTCACAGAAATGCAAATTCAGGCCAACTGGAAATATCTTTTTACATATATGGACAGATTATTTTAAAAAATGAGAGCCCCTAATGTGGGTGAAACTGTGGTAAGATTGGTGCACTCATAGAGTGCCAGGGCACTCTGTAAACTGGCACATCCCTCTTGGAGAGTGACATGGAGCTGCATGCCAAGAGCCATAAGGGTGTCCACACCCATTGACTCAATAATTACATTTCTGGGAATTATCTGAATAATTAAAACAGAAGCAGAATTATATGCATAAAGATATGTATTGCAGCATTACTTACGAAACAAACAATAAAACCCCCAACAAACCTGGAAATTAGGTAAACATTTAAATAAATACACTTGGGAGATTGTTTAAAATTGAAGTATATTTGTACAATGGAACACTATGCAAACATTTAAAAGATTATTCATTCTGAAGACCATGTAGCAATATAGAAAACATTTATAGGTGTTAAGTGAAAATAGCAGAACCCCGGATGGTACATTTTTTAAAAAAAATAATTGAGATGGGGTCTCACTATGTTGCCCAGGCTAGTCTTGAACTCCTGGGCTCAAATTATCCTCCCACTTTAGCCTCCCAAGTAGCTGGGACTATAGGCACGTACCATCATGCCCAGCTGTTATAGTTTTTACTCATAATGGAAATTACTAATTCCTGCCCTTCCTATCATCCTGGCTTGTTAGGGGAACTAAATGGGGAACTGAGAAAACTGTTGTATCTTCTTTTTTTTTTTTTTTTTTTGAGACAGAGTCTCACTCTGTTGCCCGGGCTAGCGTGCCATGGCGTCAGCCTAGCTCACAGCAACCTCAAGCTCCTGGGTTCTAGCGATCCTTCTGCCTCAGCCTCCTGAGTAGCTGGGACTACAGGCATGTGCCACCATGCCCGGCTAATTTTTTCTATATATTTTTAGTTGGCCAGCTAATTTCTTTCTATTTTTTTAGTAGAGACAGGTTTCGCTCTTGCTCAGGCTGGTTTCGAACTCCTGACCTTGAGTGATCCTCCTGCCTCGGCCTCCCAGAGTGCTAGAAATACAGGTGTGAGCCACTACGCCCGGCCTGTTGTATCTTCTTAAAGGTTGTTGGAGGTGAATCTTCCATGCATGACTCATCATCCTAGTCCAGTAAGTCTAGACAACCCCCTCATTCAATGCCCAGCTGAATCCTGGCCACATACAGTACTTATGGAGTAAGTATGTGCCCAGTTCTCTGGGTCAACTGCTGTGGGAGGAGGAAAAGAAGACACATGGCCGTTAGCCAACAAGGGCTTCACAAAATAGAGATGTGGACACCTTTTGGAGGTGTCTGTTTATCCTAGTGTTTCTCAAGTGAGGCTGGTACTCTCCCCCAGAGGATATTTTGATTGTCACAATGATTGGGAGGATTACTACTACTGACATTTAGTAAATGAAGGATAGGATGGTCCTGCACAGCAAATTCTCTAGCTCCAAATGCCCTTAGTGCTCTTGTTGAGAAACACTGATTTAGTCTATAGTCAGGGCTGAGATGTATGTTGCCTACTGCACAACTCTTGAGGGCACTATTCACATGGTGGTTAAGTGTATGGATTCTGAAACTAGACTGCCTGAGTTCAAATGCCAGCTGGATTCAAAAGCTATTACATATACTAGAAAAAACAAAAAACAAAGCCAACAAAACTCTAAATGCCAGCTGGAAACCTGTGGACATAGTGCTTATCTTCTGTGTACCTCAGTTTTCTCATTTGGAAAATGGGAATAGTAATAGTAACATAGTTCATAATGATAATATAAAAATAACCTTATAGGGTTGTTCTTAGGATTAATATATGTAGAGCTTAAAACAGTGCTTGGCACATGGTAAATGTTCAATGTTAGATGATTATTATTCTCTGAGATCTGACCTCCACATCTACTGGGGTGAGGCCCTGGTTTCTACTCCCTGATCCAGACCACGTATACCTGGATTTCTGCTCTTCCTGAGGCTTAACTTTTCCGGGTTCCACATGTAATCTTATTGTGAACTCCCTGTGTTGCTTAAGCTTATTTGAGTTGGTTTTTGTAATCTACAACCAAAAGTCTTAATAGCAAAGACAGGGAGAAAAGACTTACCCTGAGCAAACAACAGTAGATAGTACAAAAGGGCTTTCAATTAAGTATGAGATTGCTTGGCATAGAAAGACCATAAATGCCATGGACAATACCAGATCAGAACTGAATGAAATCAATTCAAACAACAAGTTGTTAAGTGAATGGAATATGGCTAGCTAGGGTCTCATTCTCTGTTCTAAGAAAACAGACAGGTCTAACCATCAGGATCAGTCCAGACATGTGTCTGACAAGTTAAGGGAAAGAGAGTGACCCTCTCCCTCAAGATCTTCCCTATGAGCACCTGAAATTCTATCATTGGCGACTTGGCCTTTGTTTAGCAGGTCTTCTTTGGAATATGAATGTCCCTGGGAAGGATGACCCAGAAGCCTACTACGCCCTACTGATAATGTGTTTATTAAGTGACTTCCTCTCTCCTTCCCAACCCCAGCTACAAATGGGGGTGAGAAACAGAGAGCTGGGGAGATTGTAAGAGGCTAGGCCTTGCAGGATGGATTCTTCTTCAGACTTGCCAATGATCTCATCACCACATGTTTACGAGGAGAGCAGTGGCCCTGAAGGAACGGGAGAGAATGTTATGATTTGCTTCTGTCTGGTGTGGTGAACAGCAGGAATGACTACAGCTGTTCTCTCTGCCAAGGACAAATCTGATCTGATTGCCCTGAGGTGAAAGTGAGGAGGAGGAGTCCGGGGTCAGGCTTTTGCCTCCCAGGGATGGCTGTTCATCAATCATTTGCTAAGCCAGTGGTTCTCAAATTTTGCTGCATGTCAGAGTCACCTGGGAAGCTTTAAAAAAATCTCGGTACCCAGGTCACACTTCAGATGGATTAAATCAGAATGTCTGGGGGTGGTCGCCTGGCATCAGAAGTTTTTAAAGACATCGCCCCCCTGCCCCTGGGGTGGTTCCAATGTGTAGCCAGATTTGGGAACCACTCTCCAAAGCATTTAGTGTAGGAGGCACCTTAGGTGACACAGCAGGTGAGAACTTCTTTCCTGCCTTCCAGACATGGTACTTAATTTTTAAAAATTTTATTTTTTAAATTTTCATGCAGTAAAATTTATTCTTTTTTGTTCATGTAGAGCTCTATGACTTTTTGTGTGTCAAGATATAATTCACATACCATAAAATTTACCATTTTTTTTGGTTTCAGAAACTGAGTCTGAAGGCAGAAAAATTCACCTTTTTAAAGTGTCTAATTCTGTAGCTTTTAGTATATTCACAAAGTTGTGCCATCATTACCACTGTCTAATTCCAGAACATTTTTATCTCCCCATTTTAATATCCCGTACCCATCAGTAGCTGCTCCCCATTCTCCGCTCCCCCAACACTTGACAAATATGAATTTACCCTCTGTTTCTATGGATTAGCTTGTCATTTTTTTTTTTTTTTTTTTTGAGGCAGAGTCTTACTCTGTCACCTAGGCTAGAGTGCTGTGACATCCGATCAGCCTATTCTTGACATTTCATTTATAAACGGAATCACACAATATGTGGCCTGAACATATTTGCCATAGAATGAGCTACCTGCATCATTGAGCTATTAATTAATTCTACAAATATTTATTGAATGCCTACTATATGCCAAGCACTGTTTTTTTCCACTTGATGATTATTTATTTGTTCCTTTCATTTTTAGTTGCCATGCAATTATTGTACATATTTATAGGATAACAGAGTGATATTTTGATATGTATATACAATGTGTAATGATCAAATCAATGTAATTAGCATATCCATCACTTCAAACACTGATCATCTCTTTGTGTTGTGAACATTCAACATCCCCTCTTCTAGTTTTTAAAAAATATAAACTAAGTTATCGTTAATCACATTCACCCTACAGTGCTACAGAACGCTGGGACTCATTTCTCCCGTCTATATATTCTTGATCCAAAGAGAGAAGTTTTCTTCAGTCTTCCTAGTTCCATCCCCTCCCCTCTTCACCCTGTGCTGTCTTCTCATGAAGTCTCTTTCTTTCCTGTCCCTATCTCTCCTCTGTCCTTGCTCACCTGCCAGAGGCCTCTGTGTCCTTGGTCTTATGAGGTCACTGACCCCCGGGTTAGGGACCTCTGCTCTGAGGCTGCAGAACCGTCTTTGGCCCCTCAGTGGGGACTTTGCACCCCGCTCCAAATAAGACAGGACACTGTCTTGGGGACTTTTCCCCTGTAGCCTTGTGCCAGGGTTTAGGGATTGAATTTAGCCCTGGGTCACTTCCAGTACAAATTCTCGAGCAGTTTTCGTGCAGACCTCAGGCCGATGTTGCGCCAACAGCTCTACCAGCTCAAGCTTGTTCAGTTAATAATTTACTGCCAGGGAAATGGGAGTTAAATGAGCTTGGAGGCATATTTTGTGTGAACTTTGGGGTACCTCTGACAGCAATTCGTGTAATTTGTACAGGCAGATACTAAAGCTGTCTGCATTCTAATGTCCTGCCTGCCACACTGACCCTTTGGATCCATTTTATTAACATGGCTGGCTTTGATTTATGTTCATTTTATTGCTTTAGTTTCTGCTCTGAGCTCATGACCAGAGCGGTGGTGAATGGGGAAAATGGCTCCATGAGGAATTAAGTTCCCAGGTGTGTTTGTTCGAGGAAATCTACCAGCAGCTGTGGGTTTTCTCTGCTTTGCAGGGCCGGGATGTCTTGCAGCAAAACTGCCCCTTTCTGACTTACTGGCCCTGGTGTCTGTTCAGAGCCCACTCTATGGGTGTGCTACCTGTGCAGTTGAGCAGGGACCCATGACCCATGTGTAGAAGGAGCCTTTACTTGATTTAATGCTCTGCTGTTACCATTTCGACATTCCTTTTTTTTTTTTTTTTTTTGAGATAGGGTCTCGCTCTGTCACCCAGGCTACAGTGCAGTGGTGTCCTCATAGCTCACTGCAACCTCAAACTCCTGGGCTCAAATGATCTTCCTGTTTCAACTTCCCAAGTAGCTGGGACTACAGGGGCACGCCACCATGCCTGGCTACTTTTTCTATTTTTTTATAGAGACAGTGTCTCGCTACGTTGTTTAGGATGGTTTTGAACTCCTGGCCTCAAGTGATCCTCCCACCTTGGCCTTCCAAAATGCTAGCCTTACAGGTGTGAGCCATGGAGCCTGGTCAATTTGACATTCTTAATAATTTATAAATAAGTAGTCACACATTTTCTACTTGGGCCCTAAAAATTCTGTAACTGGCCCTGAATGTGTGCCATCGTCTTCATGTTGAGCTTAGGTGACCCACCTAGGTCATTTTGTCCTTTCTTCTGCTCTGGGACCATCCCAAAATCCTGACTGTTGAAGACCCTCAAGGAGGCTATGGGGCTGCCCTGCTATCCCCGAGTTTTCTTGTCCCCTTCTGCAGAAGCAAGCACTGCCATCCATCTTTGGGTGTCTTCCAGAGTCTATGTTTTGATGAAAGATATGTACATATCTCTATATTTATTGTTCTTTACCAGATGGTGGGATAATTTGCACACTGTTTTGAACCTTCCTCTTTTCTCCTAACTATGCATCTTGGAAATAATTGCAAGTCACCATATAGATCTACTTCATTACTTCTTTGGTAATAATTTGCCATTGTTTGGATTTACCATAATTTACTTCCCTGGTCCCCTGTTGACGGACACTTAGATTATTTCCAAACCTTTGATCCTATAAAAAACTCTTAGAATAGGGTTGCCGGATTTAGCAAATTAAAATACAGGCTGCCCAGTTTTGAATTTGAAATTCAATGTTTGAATTTGAAATTTCAGTTTTGAATTTGAAATGCAGAAAACAATGAATACAGCAGAATCCCCTTATCTGTGGATTTGCTTTGCAGGGTTTCAGTTACCCATGGTTAACCACAGTTCAAAAATATTAAATAGAAAATTCCAGAAATAAGCAATTCTTAAGTTTTAAATTGTGCACCATTCTGAGTAGAGTGATGAAATCTGGAGCCATCCCACTCTGTCCCACCTGGGACTTGAATCATCCCTTTTTCCAGCACATCCATACTGTATATGTTTCCCATCTGCTAGTCACTTAGTAGCTGTCTGGGTTATCAGATAGACTGTCGTGGTATCTCAGTGTTTGTGTTAAAGTAACCTTTATTTTAGATAGTGATGCTGGCATGTTGTTATAATTGTTATATTTTTTTATTAGTTATTGTTGTTAATTTCTTACTGTGCCTAATTTATAAATTAATCTTATCATAGGCATGTGTGTACAGGGAAAAGCATAGTATATATAGGTTTTTGTACTATCTCTGGTTTCAGGCATTTACTGGGAGTCTTGGAAGTGTATCCTCTGAGGATAAGGGGGAACTACTGTAATTTCTTAGTATAAGTGTGTTCAATACATATGTCCTAAGAAGGCAGGACATTTGGGGTATAGGTATACTATAAAAAAAATGTTGTTTCTCTGAAATTTGAATTTAACTGGGCGTCCTGTATTTTATCAATATCTGGCAACCTTATCCTAGAACAAAGCCTGGCACATAGTAGGGGCTCAATAAATATTTCTTGAATGAATGAATGAATAACTCTTCCCTCTCTCAAATAAAAGCTCACAAAGGCAGCTATTTTGGCATGTTCCCTGCTCTGTCCTCAGTGGTTAATAGGTATGTGTTCAATACATGGGCAAATGCTATAATGAATGTCTTCGTGAATGCTTCATTTGGCCTAGAAAAGAATATATTTGTAGGATAAATTCATTTGTTTAAAAGTCTGATAGAGGCCGGGCACGGTGGCTCACGCCTGTAATCCTAGCACTCTGGGAGGCCGAGGCGGGCAGATCGCTCAAGATCAGGAGTTTGAGACCAGCCTGAGCAAGAGCGAGACCCCCATCTCTACTAAAAAAAAAAATTGAAAGAAATTAATTGGCCAACTAAAAATATATAGAAAAAAAAAATTAGCCGGGCATGGTGGCGCATGCCTGTAGTCCCAGCTACTCGGGAGGCTGAGGCAGGAGGATCACTTGAGCCCAGGAGTTGGAGGTTGCTGTGAGCTAGGCTGACTTCATGGCACTCTAGCCCAGGCAACAGAGTGAGACTCTGTCTCAAAAAAAAATAAAATAAAATAAAAAAAATAAAAGTCTGATAGATTCTAACAAATTGCCCTCCACAGGCTTCGGACACTTCTTGGGCAGGTTGTCTAATTGTATTCCTGCTGTCACCTAACTTCACTTAACCTTTGGGGAATGTCCCCCTTGAGGCTGCCCTAAAGGGGGGTCAGGAAGGACCTGAGAGTGCCAAGCCCATTATGCCACCCCTTTATGCCTCTTCCATCAGTGCATGCCAGGAAATGAGAAATTTTAGATGTAAATGGCGGGAGACAATGTCTGGCTCATCAGGGCCCAGACTGTCTTGTCCCCAGAGATGCCGGAGGACCCCAGCAGGCCCAGCCAGCTCCTGCTGATGAATGGCTGACATTGGCTGGGCTGTCCCAGAGGCGCTCTCGGGTTCATTGTCCACCTGCTTCCAGTCTTCCAATCTGTCACCAGCACAGGACAATTTAATCATCCTAACGAGGCTGTCACTGAGAACACACTCCACCACCTCCCGTGGGAAAGTCAGCTCCCGTCCTCCCCCAGCCAACCTAAGCACATGTGGTCTCTTTTTGCCAACCACAGAGATCTGGGTGGAGGAGGAGCTGAGGTTACATGGAGCAAAGGGGACATAGTGTTCAGTCCTTTGAACCAGGATGTGGGATGCTTGGATCTGGGTCCCTATTTCACCACTTCCTGTACTAGCTGGATGACCTTGGACAAGTTACTTGACCTCTCTGGGCATCAGTTTCCTCTGCAGTAAAATGGGGCTAGTAACCCCTAACTATTAATATTACCTCATGGGTTTGTCATGAAATTCAAATCAATAATTTAAGAGGGGCCGGGCACGGTGGCTCATGCCTGTAATCCTAGCACTCTGGGAGGCCGAGGCGGGTGGATAGCTCAAGGTCAGGAGTTTGAAACCAGCCTGAGCAAGAGTGAGACCCCCGTCTCTACTAAAAATAGAAAGAAAATGAATTGGCCAACTAAAAATATATAGAAAAAAATTAGCCAGGCATGGTGGCGCATGCCTGTAGTCCCAGCTACTCGGGAGGCTGAGGCAGGAGGATTGCTTGAGCCCAGGAGTTTGAGGTTGCTGTGAGCTAGGCTGATGCCACGGCACTCTAGCCTGGGCAACAGAGTGAGACTCTGTCTCAAAAATAATAATAATAATAATTTAAGGGGAAGAGGGTGTGTAAATTGTGAAGTATTCTATAAATACAAAATATTTGGGGGTTCAGAGTGTGGATGGTAGAGGGTCTTGAGTGGTTTCTGAGTTATTATTATTATTATTTTCACTAGTGTGGCTTCAAATTTTCTATTCAGGAAGGCTTAAAGGGTAACAACATGGAAGGTGTGTGGGGTGGTTGTCCCTTACAAAAGAATGACGAACAGTCAATACAATCAATAGTGCCAACAAAGTCACAGGCAGCGTGGGCTGATCACAGGGGTGTGAGAAACCTTTCTAAGCTATCCTTTGGTGACCCTGCTGTCTCTTCCCAGGACTAGGAACTGGGGTCCCTGCTCCACTGGGTTCTTCCTTTCCCTATGTAGAACCCTCTCTCAAAGCTGTTCATGGAAACAAACAATATTGACTCCATAAGCTTCTAGAAGCCTGCCATTCCAAGGAGGTGGCGGTCCAATCTAATTTAAGACGGGGCTTGTCCCAAGGTCTCACCTTGGCACCTCTCACCCTGGGGGATGAGAGCTCCTCCGCTTTAAGAAGCCCATTTCTCAGCACTCCTGGGGACAGAGAGCCTTCCCAGAAGTGGCTGGGAAGCAGAGGAAGTGCTGAGCCTTGGGGCGAGGGAGGGTGGTTCATTCTTAGGCCACAATGAGTGAGTGTGGAAGAGAAGGTCTTGACCCGCCCCATCCTTGCCTGCCAGCTCAGGTGTGTGGCTCTGAGTTGCTTTTTTTTTTTTTTCCCTCAAGTAAATGAAAAGGTGGCAAATCACAGTTTGTGTATGTGTGTGTGTGTGTGTTTGTGGGGAGGGAGTTGAGGGGGGCGGTGGGCAAAAGGCATCAGTGACCTGGTCTAGAGGGGCCCCCTTCCTGGGAGATCATTGTGTGAAATGCTGGTGAGCTGCAAATTAAGAATAACTTGCAACATCTTCTTCCAGTGTAAATTACTCCCCAAAGCATCACGTTACACCTTTGCAGAGAGGCTGCCAGCTGCACTGTGGGGATACCTCGCCAGTTGTTGGGCCTGTCAGCCTCACACGCCAGGTGGGAAATACACAAAAATGAAAATGGGTTTGTCTAGGCTGCTTGGAGGTGGGAGAAATTCCCTAGGTGGAGAAAACAAACAGACCGAACCCAAACAGATCAAAACCCAGCTTATCTCACATTGTTCCGCACCTGGGCAGAAATAAACTCAGAGCTCTAGCAAAGCAGGAAAGCGAGAGGCGGCAGCAGGGCCTGGATGCTGGAAGCATTTAAGTTATGGCATGTGTTGGGCGCCCCCAGTCCCTCTAGAAAGGGAGAGCGCTGCGCCCAGCAGAGGAAGCCGCCCGGCCTAGTGGCACACTGTTTCCTCAACTGCACTCTCACTTCCCTGGGAGTTTGGGATTGGAGAGGCCGATGTGTCCCTGCAGGGTTCTGTCCCAGGCCCAGGAAGTGAGTGGGAGAAGGAGGTGAAACCTCCCCCACTCCAGCCCCCGTGCTCCTGGACTCCCATGTCCAACCACAGTTCGGGAGGAGGACCTGTGGATTTTCCCACAAAGTGTCAGTTCCTTCCAGCTTGGCTTCAGCTCCACTGGCCTCCTTTCTGTTCCTGGAAGGTACCTTCCTGCCTCAGGGCCTTTGCATCTGCTGTTCTCCTTGCCAGGCTCTTGGAGAGACTTCCCCTTCAGCTAAAGCCCCATCCTCAAAGAGGCTTCCCCTGACCACTGCTTCTAAAATAGGATTCTGCCCCCCCCCCCACTCCCCCACCAACTTCATACCCTCTATCACCTCTAGGACTGGAATGGGAGTTCAGGTGCACAGGGATCTCTGTCAGGTTTTGCTTATTGATGTATATCTGACACCTAGCACAGTGCCAGCTGATTGCCAATGCTCGCTACAGCTTATTTAAATGAGCGCTGAATGAATGACTCACCCCCCTGCTTTCTGTTTCCCCAGCCCTTTCTGCTGTTGTCGGAGCTCAGAAGACAATTCCCCACAGTGAGACCCAGGCATGCTGAATACTTGGGACTAAAGGAAACTCAAAGTCCTCAGAAGCAAAGTCTCTGCAACCTTCTGCCCTCCTGTCTCTCTTTTTCCCCCAAACTTCGTCATAGAAACCAGAATTCCGGCCGGGCGCGGTGGTTCACGCCTGTAATCCTAGCACTCTGGGAGGCCGAGACA
>VBSM01003215.1:13152696-13178477 GCA_008086735.1 Cheirogaleus medius | reverse complement strand
AAAAAAAAAGAATACCTGTTACGGTAATGGTAATGTAATTTCTCTCTCATATGGCTTACAAACTCTCTGTGGGTAGGGGCTTTTTCCCCGACTCTTGAATCTCTCACAGCATTTGTCCTGTACTCGGCACTCAGTTGCTTTGCTCATTCACTTGTTTGAATGGCCAAATGCCTAGAACCACCCCAAGACCTGGGATAAGTTTGAATTCTCATTGTCCCCAAAGCCAAGGAGAATCCCAGGTTCATCTTTGCTCACCTGGAGGAGTCTGTCCAAAGGAGCAAATCATTTCCCCACAGGGATTATTCTATTTATTTCCTCAGGATTGGGTCTGGTTGGCATCGAGCCAGGAACCCAGATGGTCCAAGACAGATTTGAGTTAGATGTTCGCACCCAGCTGGTTCTGCCTGCCCCGGGAACAGGAGCATCTGTCAGGTGCCAGGGGAGTCAATGACAGATGTCTCCCAGTGGGTGCAGGAAGAGCTTCTGCAACTTCAGCTGGGGGAGATTCCCCAAGTGACAGCACTGCCTTTGCCCCATTTATATTTTGATCTAATTTCGGCATATGATTTCTGAACTGATATTCTCCTGGTGACAAGGGAATAAAGCAGTGACAAGCCTGAATCATCTTCATGTGCTCAGCAGGAGAAATCACGTTTTGTGCTGCTGGGATTGCCTACTAATAGGGCAAGGTTTTCACCTCCACGGGTTTTAGGCAATGGAATGTCCCACTGCCTCCTCAAATTAGCTTCACATGCCACCGAGAGCAGCAAAAAGGAGCTTGTGGCCATGTGTCCGATTCATAAATCACTTGCTAGTTCCTGTGCTAATCATTCTTTTTTTCTTGAGTGTTTTTGTGCTCAAGCCATAGGTTTCTGATACAGCCTCCTTGAGAAGCAAGACTTTTCAGTGTTTGAAGATCTAATCATTTCTAGGGCCAACAAGCATTTATTCGAAGAATTTTCTGCAGGGCTGGCAGCCATGAGAAATGCTTCTCTCCTGCAGTGGGGATTAAAGTCTGTGAACTTGCAGTACATGAATTCACGAAGGGGTTAGGAATGCTTACAGTTTGGGTTGTAGCATTATGTAGTGTGGCCCAGGGCGAGATAACCCGAGTTTAAGCGCCTTGTCTGCCCCTTATTAGCTATGTCACATTGCATGAGTCACTTCATTTGTTCATTCATCAAATGGTCACTGAGCATCCACAGCATATGGAATGAAAGAAAGAGTTTTCTGAGCACCTGCTATGCCCCTGGCACTGTGGGAAGTGTCTTTTCACAATTTTCTTTTCTGTAAAATGTAGGTAATACTGTACCTGCTTCCTACCCCTTAAGGGTTGCCATGAGACTCAAAACAAGACCACAGGTGGGAAAGTACTTTGGAAGCAGCAAAGCATATAACCACGCAAAGGCCTGTTACCTTTGCCTTTAATTCAGACTTTCCACATCCTCTGTTTTCACCTCTCATTCTTCCAAGTCTGCATGAGTTTGCCTGGGTGTGGCCTCATGGGACTGATTATTCACCGTGTCCCATCCATGTCCACTGTGGACACACAGCTGGGAGTGTAGCATTTCCTTCTGAACCCATGCCCCTAGGTGCATGTGTCATCTTGAAATGTGCAGCGCCAGTGGGAACACCAGCTTCCCACATGCTGCAGGAGATTGAGGCTGAAATGTGCATGAGTCATGTGAAGTTGATGGGCTGGGTTTCGTGCCTTTGGTTCATTCCCACATTGTCAGGGATAAGATTTGAGTGACCAGGTGAACTTGATCTCCAGCAGCAAAAAGAGCATGGGCTCAGGGTCAGACCTTGCCATCCAGGCCTCTTTACTCTGCAGTTAGCAGTTGTATAAAGATGGCATGACCCAGCTTGGGCCAGAAAGGGGATCTAGTGGAAGGATCCTAGGGCATCTAGAATCTGGGATAATTGGAATAAGGGACTTAAATGCCCCCAGGGCAGCACTCTCTCCTGTTTTTGTTTTTTCCTACATGTCGGCTGTATTCTTTCAGTCCAGCTTTCTGTCCAGAGGGGGATCATGGCTTCTGGTATCTCTTATGTGTCATGGATCATACATAGCTTTACTATCAAAAAAGACCTGGTCTCTTTCCTCAATTCCAATTTCAAAAATCCTGGAGAAGAACTCTGATTGGCTTAACATGAGTCAGGTGGCTGGTTCTAGGCCAATCAAGTGTGGCAAGGTGGGGGCAGGATCATGTGGCAGAGACAAGACCATGGGCATCATTCTCAGAGACTGGGAAATTCACTGGGAGCCTGGGTTCATGTAGGCTGCTCCTTTACCTCTCTGAGCCTCAGTTTTCTCATATGTAAAATGGGGCTAATAATATCATCCAATGCCACAACGAGGTATACAGTGCTCACATTTTGACAACTTCATCTTGCTCTTAGGTTTAACTACTTTTAAACATCTATAGTCCCAGCTACTCGGGAGGCTGAGGCAGGAGGATCCCTTGAGCCCAGGAGTTTGAGGTTGCAGTGAGCTATGATGACACCACTGCACTCTAGCCTGGGAAATAGACAAACAAGAACAACTACATAGTGATCTTAAGTTAAAATATAGGTGCTCAATAAATACTGATTCACTTTCTTTTTCCTATGGCTTAAAAATCTTTTTTTTTTTTTTTTTTTTTTTTTTTTTTTTTTTTTTTTTTTTTTTTTTTTTTTTTTTGAGACAGGGTCTCCCTCTATTGCTTGGGCCATGGCTCAATTATTGGCTGTTGTACCCTCTGATTTGTTTAAAATTGGCCCAGAGGATCCCATAGTGATTCTCAATTTGGCCTGAGCAAGCTCAACTTAAAAAATATATCTCAGTATTCTGAATGCTTCCCTGGCCCATAGGAATCAGGCAGGCTACAGCATGTTTGGATGAAGATTCACATCTAGCCCATGAACACATAAATGCTTATATTCGGTATCTGTATTGCACAGACACGTGGACATAATTATAGTGTATAGCATACCAAAGGCTCAAAATAGCAGCAAAGTTATCTAAATTGTAGTTTAGAATTTCTGAAATCACTACCTTTTCCTGAGAAGTCCATGTGTTTATGACATTGTCAGCTCAATAAAAAAAGAAGGAAATATAGTTTTTAATCATCTGAATGTGCTGTCTCCATCATGTGGCAGGACATCTGTAACTAGCCATGTGGCTTTGGGCAAACCACTTGATCTGTTCCATTCAAAAACGTTTGTGTGCCTACCACGTGCAAGGCTTTGAGATGGACTTCAGGGGGGAATGACTCAGACTTGCCTTTAAAGAGACGGGCCTACTGGGAGGGTACTTTCAGTAGAAGTAAGTGCACAAACTGCAACAGTTCTGGAAGCACAGTGCATACTTAGGAGTGGGGATAGCAAGTGGTCTAGTTTGGCTGAAGTGTATGGGACATGCAGAGAGTGCAGGGAGCCAAGGTTGTGGGGAGCTATTAATTGGATGTAGGGGTCATAAGGGAAGGAAGGAGGCATCACAAATTTGGAGCCTGGTGACTTTGAGAATGGGATTTCTTCTTTTTTTTTTTTAGATAGTCTCTCTCTCTGTCGTCCAGGCTGGAGTGCAGTGGCATAGTCATAGCTTGATGCAGCCTTGAAATCCTGGGCTCAAGTGATCTTCCTGCCTCAGCCTCCCGAGAAGCTGGGACTACAGGTGTGCACCACCATGCCCGGCTAATTTTTTCTATTTTTTGTAGAGACAGGGTCTGACTCTTGCTCAAGCTGGTCTCAAACTTCTGACCTCAAACAATCCTCCTGCCTGGCTTTCCAAAGTGTTAAGATTATAGGCATGAGCTGCCACGCCCGGCCAGGGTCTGCCTTTTACGTAGCAGTAGGGAAAACAGCAGGAAGAATTAGCGTGGGAAAAAGAATGATGACTTTGGCTTTAAATACACTAAGTTTAAGATCCTGATTGGACATCCAGATGGAGCATCCAAAAAGTATCTGAAATGTGGGATTGGCACTTGGGAGAGTTGCCAGAAATGATAGTTGAACCTGACTGGGTCTACTTAGTAGGATGTAGTTTCAGCTGATACAATAGTGACACACATATAATGGTGGCTTAAACCAGACAGAAGCATATTTCTTTCTCACTTACATAATTCAAGGGTAAGCAGTCTAGGGCTGGTATGGTGGCTCTGGGACGCCAGAGACTCAGCCTCCTCCTATCGTTTTGCCCCACCAAGCCCAGGGTCGTGCCTTTGCTCACATGGTCCAAGATGGCTCGATACTACTATATCTGTACTTCCAGCCAGTGGGAGGGGGAAAATGGAAAAAGTTATGACCTGGAAGTATTGTCGGACTAGATCCCTGGTCTTTAGCTAAATGCATAGCTGCCTACAATAAAGATTACATTTCTGCTCTTCCTTACAGATATGTGGTTAATAAAAAGTGAGCAAAAAATTTATGAGCAACTTCTAGGTCCACTCTACAAACATCCTTTTTTTTTTAGAAAGAGGGTCTTACTCTGTTGCCTAGGCTGGAGTGCAGAGGTGCAATCATAGCTCACTGTAACCTCAAACTTCTGGACTCAAGTGATCCTCCTGCCTTAGCCTCCCGAGTAACTGGGACTACAGGTTCACACTATCACACCCAGCAAATTTTTAAATTTTTTTGTAGAGATGGGGTCTCACTATGTTGCCCAGACTGGTCTCAAATTCCTGGCCTCAAACAATCCTCCTGCCTCAGCCTTCTAAGTGCTAGGATTAAAAATACCTTTTGAATGTTATTATGTCCTTACATACTGTGTCACAGAGAACAGTGTCGTGAAGCCAAATGAAAGGACAGTCTTCTGAAGGAGAGGTTTCACAATGCTACAAACAGGTCATGGAGGATGAGAACTGAAAACATGAGGACAGTGGTCCTCAACCACGGGTGATTCCCACCCCGCCCCCCACCCCCCTCCGGGGTGCAGAAATTTGGCAGACATTTGGCAATGTCTGGAGACACTTTTGGTTATCACAGCTGTGGAGAGGGGTGTGTGTGCTACTGGCATCTAGAAAGTAGAGGCTAGGGATGCTGCCAAACACTCTACAGTGCATAGGAAAACCCCCAACGACAAAGAACGATCCGGGCCCACAACATTAGCTGTGCTGAGTTTGATGAACACTGCATTAGATTAGGACCCTGGTTCCCAAACTTTGTTGCACATTAGAATCACCGGGGGAGCTTTTAAAAATCCTAATACCCAGGTCACACCCAGACCAATTAACTGAGACTATCTCAGGGTGGGATCCAGGCATCAGTATTGTAAACAGATCCCAGGTGATTCCAACGTGCTGCAAAGTTGAACCACTGGATCAGAAGGTAATGGGTTAACTCTCTGAGAGAGGAGTTTCGACAATTACTGGTACATGGTGGGTTCTCAATAAATATCTGTCGAATGAATGAATACACAAATGAATAACATCATGAGGGTAGAAGCTAATGGTCAGAGGCCCAGGGGATCAGTTGGAGTTGGGGCTGAGGGAGAGCTTTGAGAATAGATCACTCTTCCCAGAACTCCGGCTGTGTCAGGAAACAAAGAGGCAGTAGGTTGAGGGAGAGGCAGACAGAGAAAAGACTGTCTATTTTTAGGTTGATGAGGAATTGAGAATGTCTGTAGGAAGAGGGTAAGGAGAGAGAAAAAGGGTAAGGATATGAGATAAGAGGAGTCAGCAGTGGAGGGGGTGAGATGAGATGCCTGTTGGAGGCATGAGCTGTGGGGAAAAGAGATGTGTTCCTAGAGACAAAAGGAGAAATGGGGTAACGATATGAACTAATTCTGAGATGGAGGTGAGGGCAGGGGTGGGGGAGGAGTCTTGAATGGCCTCTATCTCCCCTGTAAGTAGGAGGTGAGGTCTTCTGAGAATGAGTGTGTTGGGGATGGGTTTTGGACTCGAGGAGAGTTGAGAAGTCTTGGGTCACGCTGTACAGAAAGCCAGGGTCGAGGAGAGCCCAAGTGGAGCCCGGGTGAGGTTTGAGATTGTGAATCTGTACTGGGTCAAACCAGCATGACCTTGGAATTTCTTCAGCAATACCCATCAGCGTGGGAGGGGAGAAACAGGGCAACAGGAGCCACTTGGGGCTGGTAAGTCAGGGACAGTAGAAAACCAATGGAGGGAAGAATTCCTTGGCTTCTGTGAGCAAGTTTCAAAATGGCTGAACATGATGTCTAGGCCAGGAAGAAATATGTTGAAATCAAAAGTGCTGATGAATTGGAGAGAAGAGAGTAGATGAAAGACTTAGCCACCATGAAAAATAAGAGGAGATTCAATGGTAGAGAAAAAGAATAAACTGGATCAGAGAGAAGAATTTCATAGATTGAGATTTAGGAATATAACCATTTCAAATAATGATAGAATCTAATGTGCGCGTTTGATTGTATTATCTCTCACTCTTTTTAAGTTATAAGGTCTCACTCTATTATCCAGGCAGTGGTGAGGTTATAGTTCACTGTAGCCTTGAACTCCTGGGCTCAAGCCATCCTCCCACCTCAGCCTCCTGAGCTGATTACAGGCATGAGCCACCACAACCTAATAATTATATTATCTCTTAAGCCTCTTCCAACTCTGAGAAATATGAGTGAGTGAATACTTCATTTACATCTAACTTTCCAAGCTGCTGACAATGTGACCCTAACCAATCCTTGTTACATGTGAAGTCCCATTAGGTCCAAGTCCATGGGGATAGACTTGGACTATTTTGGGGATTTCTGCATGTGCTCAATGGTGAGGATGATCAATCAATATTGGACCTCTATGTCTTTCAAAAATTTTTATATAAATTCTATTCACACCGAAATTTGAGAGTGGGCCATGGGACTTAGGAAAGATCAGGGTCTTTCTGGGTCACGTAAAAGCAAATACATGACTAAGAAGAAAAAAAAAAATCTTTGCCCCACACATACCCATGTGATAGAGGTTTATCCTCACTTTCCTCTTTCCCTTCCCTCAGCCAGTTTGCAATAAAAAAAGGCAAAACGTTGATGTCCTGGAACAAATCCCTTTGTTTGAGAGGCTGAACCACAAGTTGGTGTTTATGAGAAGACTCAGACTTGACACACTATTGTGAGAAAAGGAGGATGCTTGTTAGGGACTTGTGATCATTATTGAACCAGGCAGGGGGACCCGGGCCTGTGATCTCTGTCTCTTTATGCTGTGGTCTGAAAGCAGGAGCTCAGCTCCCTAATTGCCCCATATGCTGGTTTTATTTGGTGGCTCAGCTGGGTGGAGTGAACTCAGGGAAGAATGCATTCATTTTTAGTTACTTCGCCAGATTGTTAATTTTCACTCTGGAGGCATAAATCACCATAATTACTGTAATCCCAAAATGAAAGGGCCTCTATTCTGGTACAAGGGCAGCAGCTATCGCTACCACCATAGCTGTTCGACCTGAGGCCCAGGGCTTGGAGAGCTGGGGAAGGAGGCGCATAGGACTGGCTCTGCCAGAACCCTCTAATATTTGGGATGGAGCGCACGCTGAGTACCCGTTCTCCTGGAGGAGCAGCTTTTTCTGTGTTAGTGGCAAGAGCCCACGGCTGAAGCCAGACTATTAGCCCTGGGCTCCCAGGACAGCTGTTTACACGCTTGGCTTGCAAACAGGACATCAACAGAACTTCAGAACCAGAACATCAGCCGTCTTCTCTCTCCCTTTCTCCTATCAACTCACTTCTTGGTTTGGCTTGGTTCTCATTTTTACATCTCCCCTGAGGAAGGCTTTAAAAAAGTTCCAGAAGAATTACCTCAAACAGAAACCAGCGACTACAAAAATACCCGGTTCCCCAGGGGCTAAACATTAATGTCATGAGAGAGAAAGAGAAGCCCAATGTAACTTGTTACTTTGTCATCCATCCTTGTAATACGGATTTTAAAAGTTTTCTTTTTAAAGAAAACTAACCTAAATTAAGCCTAAGAAATACCAATTAGATCCTGAATCAGGGTCACTTAAAAATGAGTAACTTGTAAATAAATATGTGAAAATCCCTCACCTTTACCACAGAAGGCAGAGAGGCAGAGATGAGGAAATAGCATTTTCTTGACCAGTTCGTACCCTAGTGGAGTCTGGGTGCCTGCTTTTGTTTTTGTTGTGGCCTGACTTTATAAAGACAGTCTTAAAGTGAGGTAGAAAGAGGAAACTTGACTGTAACAAAAAAGACAAAGCCTGCCAAGAAGGGACATTTCTTTGCCTAATACTATAAAGCCTTGGAGAATTTAGAGCCCAAAGCATCCATTAGTGCTGATGGCAGGGTGATGGCCTAAGAACAGAGGGAATTTGAGGTCAGGGACGTTTTGTGCAAAATGGAGGCTGTGCTTGGCCATTAGAAGATAAGGCAGACAAATAATGGATTGCAACAGGGTGAGTTGCCCTCTGAGATCCACACACACACATCTCCGCCCCCTGGCTGCCCTCAGATGACAGGGGACAGATCTGCTTTGTTTTATTTCTTCTAATCACCTGCCCTCATGTTTAGGCAGCAGAAAGACCTGAGTTATAAACACAGCTCTCCCAGGAGCTCCCTTGGCCCAGTGTGGCATTTAGAATATTCTACTTCTTCCTTGATGTTTTTCACTACCTTTCAGATTCCTTCGTGATCCTTTCCAGAACCTGCCATGTGCCTGGGCACAAAGCAGATGTTGAATACAAATTTGATAAGTTGGTTCAAATTCAGAGAATTTAGGGGAAAGTCAAAGAGTAAAAAAGAGGGTGTTTCCCTTTCTCTGGGGTCCTGTGCCCAGCAGTGAGGGCCTCAGATGGCAGTGAGGCCATTCCCACCAGCATCTTTAGGATGGTTCCCAGGCTCTTTGGTTGGGTCAGGGTCCCAGTGGAGCAGTGAAGAAGGGGCCATTTTTCTGAAGTCTCTGCATGAATGACAATGACAGTTGGGTGGCAGTCACATGTTAGAAGCAAATCATTCTGATTTTGCCTTCTAGAGCAGAGATATCTCCCCTAAGCTTTCAGTTTTACCCCAGCAGAAAAAGCCAGGGCTGTCTTGACTGCAGCAACATTATTTTGTTTTGGTGACAGGAAGCCCTGTGATTTTTCTTACCAACATCCCTGTGGATGCTACCTTTCAGGTACACATACTTAGATTATTTCTACCCTTTCCCACCCAATCTAGGCTTGCTAAGGTTCAGTACTTTCTTCTCTGCTTCCTACCTCACCTCAACTCCTAAGTTCTTACCCAAATGCCAGGAGCTGAGACCAGTCTCTGGAATAGAGCAGAAATAATGTGGGAATTGGGAGTAGGGCTGAACATATATATATATATATCAATCTAGGAACAGACAGAAAAGCAACACCCTTGTTACAACAAGGAAGAGTGGTGGGAAATAATTTCTTATCCATCATGGGTAGTGGTGTGGGTAGTGACTGAGTATAAGCTATTTGTGGAGGTAAATTATTTACTGGGCTATATTATCCATGGCTATGTTAAAGGGCCACATAGAGGTTGTCCAAGGAAAGTCACACAATGAGTAATTAGTATCTGACATATTAAATATATATATATTCTATCCAAAGGACAGTTAGAATATATTTACTTTCCAACTGCATTTGGTTCAGTGTCTCTTATGAGGAGAGAGAGTAGGAGGATTTCATGTGCATCTGTGTTTGGGCTGTCAAATTATCTGTATCTATATATTTGTTTTCCTTTGTCTTCAAAAAAATTCCTGGTGTTACAGGAAATAGCTGTATTGTATAAAAATTGTCCCTTCTGAAAATGTGCAGTTAATGGCATACTTAATAAACTTTAATATGTTTTGTTTTTAATATTTACTGTTGAGATATATGTTCAATAATTCCCAAGTAATTCTAAAAGCTCTTATAGTATTTCTTGCTACTACTATTACATGTTATGATTCTACAGCCCCTTTTCTGACAGAGCTTTTAAAACAAAACAAACTCCATATCAGCTCTCCCTTCCAGTTAAATACTGGAGGAAAGCAGAATAGAAATATGACTTTTGAAAGGTAAAGAGGCACAGAGAAATGAAGTCAAGTGGAATAAGTCCCTGAAGTCCTAACTCCAAGCTGGCAAGTTGAACACGTTGAATCAAGTGCAGAGTTTTCCATTCCATTCATGGGAAGGAGGAAGAGAAAGGGGAGGGGCGGGAAGAGCTCAGGGGGTACAGTCCTAGGAACCTGGAAACATGGAGTCCTTGGAGGCAGTGAGAGCGAATGCTTAGGTTTTCTCCTCCTGCCATTCTTTAGTCCTTGGTGAGTTGTTGGAGAAACAGAGTCCAAAGGTATGTCAATGTCACATAGGCAAAGCAAAAAGCAGCAGAAGAATCAGATTTCCTCCCCTTTTGACTGGGGAGCCACTCACTTTGGGGCACCTCCGGTCCCTTATTTATCACAGAGCTCTGTGGTGTGAAAATCCCCACCACAAAGGAAAAAGGGACTTGAAGTAGAAGTTGGAGACCTGAGCTTATGACCTTGGGTTCACAACGCAGCTAATATTTGGGGGAACAAGTTGTGAGAGGACTGAGGATGTATAGGAATCAGGAAAACTGGGGGCTGAGAAGGAGGTTATCACAAGAGAGGTGGCAGGTGGTTCTGTGGGGTCCCAGACTGACCATTGTCTTGGCCTTGGGATATAACAATAACTGCCATTCGTAATATGCCTGCCGTGTGTCGGGCTCCTATCTATTTAGTTCTAACCTAAACCCAATTAGAGTAACATTATCCCAGTTCACAGATGAGAAAACTAAAGCACAGGAGATTCATCTGCCCAAGGCCACCCACCTGGATAGCGGACGTGCTAGTTTCCTCATCTTGAAAATGAGAGCAGTTAGTCCACCACCTGCTGGTTTGTCAAGAGTCGCTTGAGATCCGACAACAGAAGCCACGAAGAGGCGAGCCCGGGGAATATGCGGATCCACAGCAAAGCCAGTTTTGCTTTTCCCAGACTTGCGTTAAGTTGTTTTCAAGTCTTCTAAAAGCGCAGGCGTGGGCGGTTTGCGGCGGCCTCCAGGCGCCCCTTGTGCAGGCGACGATCGCCCTCTGCCGTCGGAGGGCGGGAGCGCGCTGAGAGGGAACGGACCCGGGGGCGGGCGAAGATTTCTCTTGCCAATAGAGGGCGCCAGTCGGCGTGCAGAGTAACCCGCTCTTGCCGTCCCTTCCTTAAGCGCTTCCTGTCTGATCTCTATGATCCATCCAGTTGCTACGTGAGAAGTTCCTAAAGTTTTCAATTTACGGTAAACAAAAGAGGCGTGCGCCGACCCGGAAGTGAAAGCTAGAACCCGGCCAGAGCAGCTCCGAGCGCCGACAGTGAGGAAAGAGGTCTGGGGAAAGTTGTAGCCATGGCAGTTGCTGTGGCCCTGGCGGGAGCCGTAATCGGTTCGGAGCCAGGCCCCGCAGAAGAACTTGCCAAACTCGAGTATCTGTCTTTGGTGTCGAAGGTTTGCACTGAGCTGGACAATCACTTGGGGATCAACGACAAGGATCTAGGTGAGCCTGGGGAGGTCTCTGCGGCCTCTGGGTTTGGGACTGAAGGAAGTGGAAGGAGAAAAGGTTGATGGGCCGAGTGTGTGTGTCCGTGTGAGTGTCTCTCTGTCACAGACACCTGGCCCAGGGAACCTGCTGCCGTGGCCTCTGCTTGAGAGCCCTCCAGGCCGAGCTGTTAGAAACCATTTCTCAGAGCTGTCAGCGAAGCCCGGGGCAGTCATCTCTGCTTGATTTTTTTTTTTTTTTCAGCCTGAAATAATTAAACAGCTTTAACAACAACAGCGGTAGCTGCTGCAATGATGTTGATAATGGCTGACATTATTGGGTGCTCACTATGTGCCGGATGTTATTCTCAGTTCTTTATTTACACTATCTTATTTGGTCTTCACACAACTCTGTAAGGTAGTAGTCAGCGTCTGTGCTTTTAATTGCGTTCTTGACCGTTCATGCTAAACTACCTTTTAAACACCAGTCAGACGTTGTGGGACAGCTACATCTGGGGAACTGAATCTGAGGAATAAGTCTAGTGTCCTAGAGGTAAGGCCATAGGCAGATGGAGTCCTTATGAAAGTAAACAGGAATGGATGGGGTTCAAGTGTCTTAGTGGAGGGATTGACCCGAGATAGGTACAGAGATGCTTCATCTATTGTAACAGGAGAGAGGACAGAGAATATAGTTATAGATGCAAATGGGTTTAGAGATTTGTGGTAGGAAGATGCATTTTATTTTCTAAATGAAGGTAAAGTGAAATCACCAATTGAAGGGATAGAAGGGAAGAGGCAGGTGACAGAAGCGGTCAGGGAGGTTAGATGTGTGACCTTAGGTAAGATACTTAGTTTTTTTGAAGCTGTTTTTCTCATCTGTGAAGTGGGATGATAGTATCTTCACAGGGTTACCAAGTAGCACTTTAGGAAGATGCTCTGCAGCTAGTGTTTTTTAGTTCACTTTTCTCTTGCCTCCCAGTCAAGATGTATCTGTCTTGTATAATTTTTCCTGGGTGTCTCCCTCTTTGAGTTGATAATGAGGTGATGCTCTTGTTAGTTTTACTATCTGGGTAATATGTTTCCTTCATTCAGCAAATATTGAGCTAGAGGACTAGGAATATGATTACAGCAGAGGAAAAGACAGGTTCCTATTGTCAGGGAGCTTACATTTCTCTCCGTTTTTGTTTGTTTCATTCATTGGCCTCTTTTAGAGGAAACAAAAGTTATTGACACCTTCCAGTGTTTTGTTTCAACATTAACCTCATTATGTGCAAAAGTAAGGGGAGTAAAACTCCATATTCTTTTAGTTTATATATAATTAAATATCTCAATTAATTTGCATACAAACCACAAATATGCTTTTTCTGTTAAATACAGAACTATAAAGCCAATAACATTAAAAATACATTGGTTTAATGTGGTAGTGTTTTTGAGACTAAATTGCCAGAGTTGGTTTAATAACAGAAAGGTATATATTTGCTTCTTTTATTTTATTTAATGACTGGATTCTTTTGATTTTGACCTGTTGGATTATTATTTAAATCAGTGTCACTGTTTTTCCTGTTTTCAACAATGAACTTGTTTTTAACTACTAATCCCTTTTTGATAATGGATTCAGTTAATTTAATGATGTTCCATATAATTCTGAAAATTAAAAACACTAATTAACAATGACTGGCAGTGTGAATGTGCTGCTGACTGCTTTGGGCTGGGTTTTTTGTTTGTCCTACCTAGCAGCATGTAGCTTAGTTCTCCCTCCACATTCTATAATGAATGTAGGCTCTGAAGTCAGATTGCCTGGGTTCCAATCCTGGCTCCACCAATTATTATTGGGTAGGTCAGTATCTCTAACCCTCAGCCCCCTCATCTGTGAAACAGGAGAGTAGTGGCACCTCTTTATGAGGGATGTTGTGAGGATCATGGGGAAAGCACATAGCATAGTGCCTGACACATAGTAATGTTGAAAAAGTATTAACCATTGTCACTATTGTTATTAACTTGTTGTTATACATAAGCTATGTCCATGTAGGCAAATTCCAGCATGGAAATGGGATGGTAGTATGAGTTTATAAATTAATCATCCAGATCTTTTTTTTTTTCATCCAGATCTTTTATGTTATTTATTTATTTAATTTTTAAGGATTAGCACCCGAATGTAATCCTTACAAATTTTTTGTGGTACTCACAGTGTGAGGCTTATTATCTCAATCTATGATAAAATGTCCTTCTTTCCTGCAAGTCTTTTAATCAGTAAATAGCTCTCATATTAGATCTCTTGAGAACTATGCAGGTTTATGGAAAAAAATCTGGGGAGCAAGTAAGTCTTTCATCAACTTGGAGATTGTACCACCCAGCAGCTGCCTGGCCCTCATACATAGACTGGATCTGTCCTTCCAGAAACTGTAGAAAGCATTCTGTGTGTCTGTGTGTTTATGCACAGGCTCATGATTTTGTACATTGTCACCTTTAGGGTCTGTGTGGCAGTGTGCTCAGCTAGTAGTTCTGTGAGAAAAGGGTACAATGATCTGAAGCAAATAGATTTTCCTAGTTCAAATGCACTCAAGGGCCAACTTGAGCCATTTTGTAGTAATATTTTCTTTTCATTTATAAAAACTCACTAAAACATACATGGATAATCACAGCAGTCTAAATTTTCATTTTTTACTTTTACCAGATGGTAGTCTTTGGTTTTTATGATTATTGGATAGCCTAGTTTTGTTTTCAGCATACTTGAATCTGATTTCTTTCTCAAGTCTCCATTTTTCTTGTTTTAATTTCTTCTCTTATTTGCAGCTGAATTTGTGATTAGTCTTGCTGAGAAAAATACCACCTTTGATACTTTTAAGGCTTCTCTGGTCAAAAATGGTGCAGAATTCACGGTATGTATATCTGGAGACATTTAATCTCTAGATATTAATGTTTTAATTTATGGGGTTGTTTTCTTTTTCTATTATTTTTTTCTTAGACCTGTTTTGTGTACATAATTTGTGTTTTAATGTCACTGTTGAATTTAAATTTTGATAAGATTTAATGTAAGATTTTGGTATAGGAAGGAAACAATTTCTACATACCAATTAAATAAGCCATTAAATGTGTAATGTTTTCATTAAACAGTGGTGGTATAACTGGATTTCCTGTGACACCTTTCTAGGAAAACAGGGCAGAATATCTGTAATTAAGTTTTTGTGGGTATTTATATTCTTGTTCTGTGAGCGAAGAAGTCAGAAATAAGAGTCTAGGTTTTGGGGATAGTTCTAAACCATAGGAAATAAGATGGTTGCAGGGAGCTAAATAACTTTTCTCCACAAAGAGTCCTAAATATCAGCTATCTCTGAAGCTACTTTACTAGGTTCATGCTATACCAGGTTTACACTCTATGCTCCATTTGTTCCAGTTAGTTAAATTCTGGTACATAACCACCCTTCCCTAAATAATGTTCTTTGTCTTTTCCTTTTTGTAAGTGTATTTAAGCACTGATCCAGGAGCTGACAATTTTTGTTGTATGTTTCTTTTCAAAGGATTCTCTTATTAGTAACCTGTTGCGTCTTATACAAACCATGCGGCCTCCAGCAAAGCCTTCTACCAGCAAAGGTGAGCAGAGCTTCTAGCTGAGCTTAGTCTCCAGAATGGTTAGATTGTGAACATCCTGTAAACTGCATTTGTTTGCCTCTCAGCAGCTGCTGAGGAAGTAAATGTTCTACTAAAATTTTTCAAATGACGTAAGAAAATTAAAATTATAATACACAAGCAAATGAATACTATGCATCTCTTCCCTGCTATGTGCCCAGAGAGTTCATTGATGATTTTGTGGTCAGTGTTTTTAGAAAATTAAATTATGTTTACAGTAATGTGTATGATTAGTATGTAACAAAATGCCATGTTCTGTTTCAGTGTGATGCAAATCTAATGTTGAAGTTAACCATTAATAATAGTAAATATATCTTTTTTTAATCCCTTCATGCTTTTTAATGAAACAAGATCCAGTTGTTAAACCAAAAACTGAAAAGGAAAAGCTGAAGGAACTCTTCCCAGTCCTTTGCCAACCAGACAACCCTTCTGTCCGGGTACTGATACCAGTTTGAGAATGTCTACTATAACTGTGTGTTCTCCTCCATCCCTCTTCTTTGTCTCATTAGAAATTGTATTAATTTTAAGTTTGCCTTTGTTGTAACATTTTTTCAAGGTGAAAGTGTTTGATCACACCTTGAGCATGTACTATGTATAGAAATAGTGTTAAGGAATTCTGAGAATCGTATTCAAAGGAAATGAGATTGAGAATTGAGGAAAGCAGTGAATAGGGATATAAAATACATATGACATAACTTAACATTCTAGAACAGATATTTGATGTGTGGAATTAGATTTTTTTGCTCCATTACATGTTAGAGTGTTGATTTTTAAAGTGTTTCTATTTCTACTTTTCTTTTCTTTTTTCATTTTTCTCTTTTCTTTTCTTCTTCTTTAACAAGAGTCTTGCTCTGTTGCCAAGCTAGGGTACAGTGGTGTCCTCATAGCTCACTGCAACCTCAAACTCTGCAACCTCAAACTCCTGGGTTCAAGTGATCTTCCTGCCTCAGCCTCCTGAGTAGCTGAAACTATAGGCATGCACCACCACACCTGGCTAATTTTTCTACATTTTACAGTTTCTTTTTAGCAAATATTTATTGAGTACTTACTTGCCAAAAACTGTTCTTTTTTTTGTTGTTGAGACAGGGTCTTGCTCTGTAGCCCCAGCTAGAGTGCATTGGCATCTTCATAGCTCACTGCAACCTCAAACTCTTGGGCACAAACAATCCTCCTGCCTCGGCCTCCCAAGTAGCTGGGACTATAGGCACACGCCACCATACCTGGCTAATTTTTTTCTATTTTTCGTAGAGACGAGGTCTCACTCTTGCTCAGGCTGGTCTTGAACTCCTAACCTGAAACGATCCTCTTGTCTTGGCCTCCCAAAGTGCTAGGATTACAGGCATGAGCCACTGTGCCCAGCCAAACACTGTTCTTAGTACCTGAGTTACAACAATGAACAAAACAGACAAGAGTTTCTGCCTTTTAGAGATTATACCCTAGTGTTGGGGAGGAGAACAGGAAATAAACATGTAAATAGTCTAGTGGGGAGGAGATTGGCAATGAACAAATAGTATAATAACATAGTGGATAGTGATAAGGGCTATGTTGGAAATCTCTCTCTCTCTCTTCTGTTTCCTTCACATAAGTGGTTAGTGATTTGTAGATATACCTGAAGTACATACAGATTCTTAAATTTTTTTTCCCCTTCTCTTAACTTTGCCGGCCTCTGCCCTTGTAGACCATGCTGGATGAGGACGATGTGAAAGTTGCTGTGGATGTCCTGAAAGAACTGGAAGCTTTGATGCCCAGTGCAGCAGGTCAGGAAAAGCAAAGAGATGCTGAGCACAGGTTTGTCCTTAGTGCTATCCTCTGGAAGTTTAGGATACTGTGACAGTTGAATTTTGTGAACCAGCCAAGCAAAATTTTGGGCAAGTTTATGGAGTCTGGACTGGCCATGTACCATATTCTTGGATCTGTTTTCATTGCTCCCTGCCAAGAATACTTTGCAGCAAATGCTAATATGTTCAGAAGCTAGAAATCAGGGTTGAAAGAGGCTGAATATGTTTGTGGTCTGGTTCTTTACTGACCTGCAGGGATGTCATAGTTAATGAAATTCTAATTCAGTTCCACACTTAGTGGGCACCTACCACGTGCACGTGCATGTTACTATGCTGAGTGCTTGGGGATGCAAAGATGAAATTGGGCTTGTTTCTTTTTCAAACTGGTGCTTGTTGATTTGTTAGGGACAGGACAAAGAAGAAGAAGCGGAGTCGAAGCCGAGATCGAGACAGAGACAGAGATCGAGATCGAGATCGAGAGCGAAACCGAGATAGAGACCACAAGCGGAGACACAGATCCCGTTCTCGGTCACATTCCAGGACCCGGGAGAGGAATAAAGGGAAGTCTAGATATCGGTCCAGGAGCAGAAGTCAGAGTCCCCCCAAAGACCGGAAGGACCGGGACAAATATGGGGAGAGGAATATGGACAGATGGCGGGATAAACATGTGGACCGCCCTCCCCCTGAAGAGCCTGCCATTGGGGACATTTACAATGGCAAAGTTACCAGCATCATGCAGTTTGGATGCTTTGTGCAGCTGGAAGGACTAAGGTAATGTTTGGTGCTCTTCTTCTCACACCAGTAATAGGCAGATTTTTTATTTTTATCACTGGGGATTTTTCACATTCTCAAAAGTTATTATGGCCGGGCATGGTGGCTCTTGCCTATAATCCTAGCACTCTCCAAGGCTGAGGCAGGTGGATCACTTGAGCTCAGGGGTTCGAGACCAGCCTGAGCAAGAGCAAGACCTGATCTCTACTAAAAATAGAAAAATTAACTGGATGTGGTGGTGTGCGCCTATAGTCCCAGCTACTCAGGAGGCTGAGGCAGGAGGATCCCTTGAGCCCAGGAGTTTGAGGTTGCAGTGAGCTATGATGACACCACTGCACTCTAGCCTGGCGACAAGAGTGAGACTCTATCATAAACAAACAAACAAAAAACTAAAAAGTTACCAGCGATAGGATTTCTTTTATCAGTAGGGGTTTTCACATTCTAAAAAGTTATTATAATTATTGATGCTTTAATCAAATCAGCCATACATAGGTCTTAGAGGTTGATTTTTCAGAGCCATTTATTCCCTCTGTCTTCAGCAGATCTCCTTTTGCTGGTTGTGACAGACAGGATTTGTCCCCCTTCAGTGTCTTTTCTCTGGAGGGTGGTGATATTGTTTTATTGTTTGACCAAATTCTTGGTATTTTCCTATAGTGATTAAGACCATTTTCATTTGTTCAGTTTCAACAAGGGCAGAAATTGGTTGGGGAAAAGGTATTTTTAGGCATGTTTCACATGTGTCTGACTCCCTCTTAGGAAGCGGTGGGAAGGCCTTGTGCACATCTCTGAGCTCCGGCGGGAAGGCCGAGTGGCCAATGTGGCCGATGTGGTGAGCAAAGGCCAGAGGGTCAAAGTCAAAGTGCTGTCCTTCACTGGGACCAAGACTAGCCTGAGCATGAAGGTAGGTGACATGTTCAGCCTGTTCCCACATCTGATGGCCAAGGGAATGTAAGAGGGCAGCAAGTGAGCTAGCTTCCTTGTTTTTGTGCCTTAGGATGTAGACCAAGAGACTGGAGAAGATTTAAACCCAAATCGACGACGAAATCTTGTTGGGGAGACTAATGAGGAGACCTCAATGCGGAATCCGGACAGACCCACTCACCTGTCCCTCGTCAATGCCCCTGAAGTAGAGGATGACTCACTGGAGCGCAAGCGCCTCACCCGCATCTCTGATCCAGAGAAGTGGGAGATCAAACAGGTTGGGGCCATTTAGCCTTCATGGCCACATGGTCATTCAGCATGTGGCATGGTGGTTACAAGTGTGGGCCCTGGAGCAGAATGGCCTGAGATGACTTCTGGCCACTAATTAGCTTGGTAATCCTTAGTCAAGTTACTCTACCTCTTTGTGCCTCAGTGTCCTCTGTAAAACAGGGCCAGTGGGGTGGTGATTAAACAAGGTGACAGAGATGAAAATCTTAGGTTGATGCCTGGCGTATAGTAATTGCAATGTAAGTGTTCATTATTGTTTTCATCATTCCTCAGTAGACTTCAGAACCACAGTGTGTCAAGCACCATGTAGATGCTAGGGCTACAAAGATGAATATAGCATACTCTTAAAGAATTCAAAGTCTAGTGGAGGAGAGCTAAATAAATAATTGTGAAGGGCTACATATTATATAAGAAATATACCAAAGTGCATTTTTGAAACAAGGGAAAGAGCAGGTAATTGTTCCAAGGATGACATCTTTGAGCCTGTGATTTTCAGCACCCTGTTGTAAAGCCCTTTAGGGATGGGATGTATGTATGTATGACATTCAAGGTCCTGACATTCTGGGTCAGAGGAGAAAATAACTTTGATTTCCTTCATAAAACCTCTGTAATTAACTCTCTTAGAAAAGAAGAGTTTTGATTCTAGCAGGTTACAAATGCTGCTTTCTGTTCTTTGGCTAGATGATTGCTGCCAATGTCCTTTCCAAAGAAGAATTTCCAGACTTTGATGAAGAGACTGGCATTCTCCCTAAGGTGGATGATGAAGAAGGTAACTAGCCACTTGGATTGAGCAGGATAATGGATTGGAAGGATAATTGGCAGTTGAGCCACTGGACTGGGTGCTTTGTTTGTAGTTTAACCCAGTGGCTCTTAATCATTTATTCCATGGGTCTTCCGAGTCATCTTTCAAAGAACAAGGGCCTCTCCATGATGGAAGGAAGAAGCTGATTTTTCTGACAAGTGTTTATATATTATTATACTTGTTGCTTATAATAAATTTTCAGGATATAAGACTGGGCATGATGGCTCATGACTATAATCCCAGTACTTTGGGAGGCTGAGATGGAAGGATTGCTTGAGGCCAGGAGTTTGAGACCAGCCTGGACAACACAGTGAGACCCTTCTCTACAACAAATAAAAAAAATTAGCCAAGCATGGTGGTGCATACCTGTGGTTCCTGCTACTCAGAAGGCTGAGACAGGAAGATTGCTTGAGCCCAGGAGTTGGTGGTTGCAGTGAGCTACAGTGATGCCACTGTACTTTACCCAGGTGACAGAGGGAGACTCTGTCTCAACAAAAACAAACAAGGCAACTGAACATTCCTCCTTACCATCCGTTACCCCTTCATATTTAAAAACAAAAACAAAAAACCCACATTTTTCCACAGGCATAACTTCTTTTGAAAGTAGCTCTGATCAGTTCTTAGGCTGGTACACAAATGCTCTAGAAATGGCTGAGGTGGGGGTGGGAGGTGGCGGAATGATCACCTGGGTTAGAATTTTACTTGCATTGCTTTCCTTTTTTTTTTTTTTTTTTTTGAGACAGAGTCTCACTCTGTTGCCCAGGCTGTGGTGCTGTGGCATCAGCCTAGCTCACAGCAACCTCAAACTCCTGGGCTCAAGAGATCCTCCTGCCTCAGCCTCCCGAGTAGCTGGGACTACAGGCATGTGCCACCATGCCCAGCTGATTTTTTATATATATATTTTCAGTTGTCCAGCTAATTTCTATTTTTTTAGTAGAGATGGGGTCTCGCTCTTGCTCAGGCTGGTCTCAAACTCCTGAGCTCCAACAATCCACCCACTTAGGCCTCCCAGAGTGCTAGGATTACAGGTGTGAGCCACCATGCCCAGCTCGACATTGTTTTCCTTTTGACCTTGGAAGCTGTTTTTGATAAAGATTGCTGGTGCCCATGGAAATTGCTTTAGTGAAAATGACTGGTCATTTCTTTCTTTCGTTTATGGGTAATTCTTCTTTTTGGGGAACTTTTAGATGAGGACCTGGAGATCGAACTGGTTGAGGAAGAGCCTCCATTCCTGAGAGGGCACACCAAGCAAAGCATGGACATGAGCCCCATTAAAATTGTTAAGGTGAGAAGTGCTAGGACTTTCACCTGGAAATGTCAAGTGGACTTCTTTTCCTAAAGTAATAGGTCAAGTTATTAGATCTGTGTAAGCAGAACACAGGACACAGAAAGCAGTCTTGGCTTTTAACCAGAGTCTAGAATATTTTTATGTTAAATGGAGATTGGCTTGGCTTTGTTGATTTTGCTTTTTTAACTCTTATGCTCATTTAGTGTGTTTTGGGAGGAAACAGAGATAAGTAGGAGTGCTTGATCTACCCACCATCATTTCCTTTGCCCAGGTTCCTTAGGGTTTGAATCATAGTCTTACAGATTCAGAGGCAACTTTGAAGGGTTTCCATGAACCCTATAGTAGGCTATAGCACTGTGTGTTGTGATGTTTAGAGCTGTGAGGAGAATTCAAACCTGAATCCATAGAGCAGTTGTAAGATTTCAGGTATAGAAAGGGTATCTTTATGGTCTTCCAGCCCAGCCACCCATATAATGTTTATAATCTACCCATATAATTCTGAGGTATTCTTCCCATGTGGTCACCTCACAGCTGCATGACATTGTTAGTGACAGGGAATTCACCAACCCTGAAGGAGAGACATTTCTTTCATCTTTATTTATTTATTTTCCAGATTCTGTTATTTTTTAATTTTTTATTTCAAAATATTAAAGGGGAACAAGTGTTTTTGTTACCTGGATGAATTGAATAATGACACTATAAGTTAGAGCTTATAGTGTGCCAGTCACCAGAGTGGTGTACACTGTACCCAGTAGGTACATTTTCCTTCCGTCTTTAGATGGATCTCATTGTTTGTTCTTTAGGTGGAGCTGAAATCTGTCCACTGAAGTATCCACATTGGTCTTAATTTTTAGTTCTTAGGGGCATACAGAAGAATTCTTATCCCTTTCGTATGGCCTTAAAGCATTTAAAGGTAGCATCATTTCTGTGTCTCTTGGGGTTCTCATCTTCAAACTAAACATCCCAATTCTTTCAGTGATTTATCATTGCCTTCATTTATTTTATCTGAATGTGCTATAGTTTATCCATTTCTTTCACGTAGTCTGGTACATTGATAGGAACTTTATTCTAGGCGTGGTTTCATGCTTTAGATTACAGTGGCTTAACATATATATTTTATTTCCTGGACATTTAATGCATGTTGCGTTTTTCTCTGTTGCACTAGAACCCAGATGGCTCTCTTTCCCAAGCAGCGATGATGCAGAGTGCCTTAGCCAAAGAAAGACGGGAACTCAAGCAGGCACAGCGGGAAGCTGAGATGGATTCTATTCCCATGGGACTCAACAAACACTGGGTTGATCCTCTGCCTGATGGTAGGACCCTTGGAGGGGGCTGTGGGCCTTTTTAAAAAATCTGAGCCTTCTAGTACACAGGGAGGGGATTCTGTCAGCACACACTGTAAATTTAGCCTTGGTTTTTCACTTCAGTTAGAGTGTGTTTGTTTGTTTTATTTTTTAAACATGTGTTTAAAACCAAAAGTGTTTTAGTAACCTTGGTCAAATCATTAGACTGGCTGAGTTTCTATTCTGAATTACTTAGATTTTATTATTTTATGGCACAGTGGCTCATGCCTGTATTCCCAGCTACTTGGGAGGCTGAGGCAGGAGGATCACTTGAGCGCAGGAGTTCAAGACTTCAGTGAGCTATGATCATACTACTGTACTCCAGCATGGGCAACAACAGAGCAAGAGACTCCATCTCTTAAAATAATTTTTTTTTTTTTTTTAAATTTTACAGGTAGTATACAGGTAGTGTAATTGACTATGGTAGAGAAATTGAAACTCAAAGGACAAATGGGACTGAAGTCTGTGAAGGGGGTGTGGAATGGGGTTGGGGAGTGTGTTTCAGGCTCAGGAGTAGTTTGTGCTGGGGCCGTGGGGTGGGAAAGAGGACCTGGAAGGAAGCTTGTTTGATTGGAGTACAGAGAGCGATGGCAGAATGGTGAGGGATGAGGCAGAAGTGGCAGTCGGGGCCTTTGTAGACAGCATTCAGAATCAGGCCTCAATTCTGAGTGTACTGGGAAATGCTGAAAAGTTCTAAGCTAGGGAATGGCATGATCAGAGTTCCATTTCCAAAGGATAATTCAGGGTGCCCTGCAGAATGGATTGGATGGTGTCAGAGTGGACCTGTGAGATGAATTAGGAGGCTTTTGTATAGTTCAGAGAAAGGATGGTAGTATGAACATGGAGGTAGCAAAGAGAAGGAATGTACTTGAGAAATGTGGTTTGTTGAACGCAGAGGACGGGGGAGTGGGAGTGGTCAAAGACGACTTCCTGGTTTCTGGTGTGAGCACCAGGGTGAGTAATGGGAACGCTGGAGGAGAAATGGGTTTGTGGGGAAAGATGGTGAATTTAGTTCTGGACTTGTATCTAGGGTAACTGGAGGACATCTTGGTTGAGGTATCAAGTATGTAGTTGAGTGTAAGTGGTCAGAAGAGAGGTCTGGGCTGGAGACAGAGTTTTGGGAATTGTGTTAGTTTGGGTATCAGTTTGGCTGCATGTAATAAAGACTCAGAATATTAAATTAACAGAAGGTTGGAAATATTCATTCATTGTTTAAAAATATAATTCTCCATTTCTTCAGAATAAGCCCGATTTCCTTCCCTCCTTTTAGTGAAAGTTTCCCCGTGGCCCTCCTTGGCCTCTGCCAAAACTCACTTATTTGGTTACTTAAGCATATTTTTGTAGCTAGCTTTTGCCATCAAATTCATAAAATATTTGTATATTCTAGAGAGCCAATAAAATTCTGTTCATTTTTTTGTTCTTCACTCAAGCCACAATTCCAGGGTTAACCTTGAAAACTTTAAGCTAAGTGAAAGAAACCAGACACAAAAGACGACATGTCATATGAAATATCCAAAATAGGTAAACCCAGAGATAGAAAGTAGGTTAGTGGTTGCCAGGGGAAAGGGAAAGGGAAAAATGGGAAGTGACTGCTAATGTGCACAGAGTTTCTTTTGGGGCTGATGAAATTGTTCTAAAATTAGGTAGCGGTGATGATTGCACAACTTTATGAATATACAGTAAACCACTGAGTTGGACAGGGGGACATGATATGTGAATTACATTTCAGTATAATGGTTATTGGAAAAAAAAAAAAAAGAAACCCAGGGTTAAACAATCAGATCTTCATTTCTCTTAACTAACCTTTTTTCTATCAGGAGATACAACAAGTATATAGCACCACTATTATAGTCTCTTTCCCTCTTCTGTGCCTTGCTGCCCCTTCTGTGTTCTTTTCTTCACATTAATTTGTTTCTCTGAGCACCCTTGGTCAAGGATCAGATTGAACTGAAATACTGCATGTGTGGTGTGTACTCGCCATTTTGTTTTTTCCCCTGGTCCATCGTGAGGTGGCTCGAGGACAATACTAAGTTGCCTGATTTCCTTTCTAGCGGAAGGCAGGCAGATTGCTGCCAACATGAGGGGTATTGGGATGATGCCTAATGACATTCCCGAGTGGAAGAAGCATGCCTTTGGGGGCAACAAAGCTTCTTATGGGAAAAAGACCCAGATGTCAATCCTTGAGCAGAGGGAGAGCCTGCCCATCTACAAACTGAAGGAGCAGCTGGTCCAGGTGAGAAGCCCTTTTAGGATGCACTGGTGGGGTAGTGGGAGTGTTTTCTAAAAGAGGAGAATATACTCTAAAGAGGGACATTTAAAGATTGAAATTAGCAGAACAGGCAGGTATGTGCCTATTTGAAGTGGTTCCAAAAGGGATAAGAAAAAACCAGAAAATGTTTCCAAGGACTATTAAAAAATATATATATGTTAGTCTACACATTTTTTTCCTGAGGACCCTAGAGCAGTTCTAGGTAGGCAGAGTATTGTGTTCCAAGGGCCAGCAGCTCTGGTCATGATTAAAAATGGGGCTACTTGGCCAACGAACCCATATAGGCAGGGACTTCTCTTCAGATACTTATTTCCATATTCTAGAGTTCTTGCTTTTAAGACCACCAAACCTTCCTTGAGGTAACCAAGTTTTCTAGTTTCCAGTGAATCCATTTAACAGTAACATATGTATACAAGCAAGTACAAATGTATGTGAATGTTCACACACACATTTTATATGTGTACTGTATGTGTTTATGGATGGTAGCATATTATACACACTGTTCTGCATCGTTTTCCACTTGGTATGTCTCAGATTGTTCCTTTTTTTTTAAATGCCTTTTGAGTGCTTGGTTTTGTGGATAGGCTGTAGCTTATTTAAGTAGTCCTATATTAATAGACATGTAGGTTGATTGCAATCCTTTGCTGTTATAAACAGCATAGAAATAAGAAATAAGGTAACTTTTGAGGGAAAAGTACTAGAGATTTGTGAGTTGCAGGGGGAAGGAACACTTTTTATGTATCCTTTTAATATACTGTTGAGTTCTTTAACCATGTGTCCCTTTTTTTTTATTTAGTATTAGCATGTAAGCATTAATTATTTTATTCCAGAGTAATGTGTGGAAAATTTTAATGACCCTATTTATATTCTATTGCTTTCAGGCTGTCCATGACAATCAGATCCTGATTGTTATCGGAGAGACAGGATCTGGGAAGACAACGCAGATCACCCAGTACCTGGCAGAGGCGGGCTACACTTCCAGGGGCAAGATTGGGTGTACCCAGCCCAGAAGAGTGGCAGCCATGTCGGTGGCCAAAAGAGTATCAGAAGAGTTTGGTTGTTGCTTAGGCCAAGAGGTAAGTAGATAGTGAAGCTGCTCTGAAAATGCCAGAAGAAAAGTATAAAGGCCCAGATCTCTATATCTACAAAATGGAAGTAATGGTACCTTTTTTCAGGTTTCTCCCGAGAGAGGGTTCTCATGGTTTAGGGTCAAGTCCACGGTATACCTTACTAGGAGGAAATCACTGTACATCTTGGTCAAATTCTTTTTTCTTTTTTTTTTTT
>VBSM01003215.1:13073735-13146435 GCA_008086735.1 Cheirogaleus medius | reverse complement strand
TCGGCCTCCCAGAGTGCTAGGATTACAGGTGTGAGCCACCGCGCCTGGCCTTTTCTTTATACTTTTATGTATAGTTTTAATGTTTTACAGTGGGTATGTATTACTTTCATAAACTGTAAAAACCATATTTTTATTTTGAAATTTAATATTGATATTAGCTAACACTTGTAGGTTACTTAGCAAGTGTGAGGCACTGTCCTAGATACCTTTGCATACATTGACTATGTTCTCACATTAATCCTATGTGGTAGATATTGTTACATTATCCCCATTTCACAGATGAGGAGCCTGAGGCACAAAAGGATAAAGTGACTTGCCTAATATCACAAGCTGGTAGAGCTAGAATTTTAACCTGGGTGATTCTGCTCCGGCCATGTGCTCTGTACTACTTCTCAGGGCGGTGTGTAACACATAGTGATCAAAAAATTAGTTACATATGCCTGCCTCGATCTGGAGAGAGACATCTGTAGAACACTGTGGAGTCCTGCCACTGTGTGTGATTGCTGCCTAGATTTGTGTGGTTAGCTGTCCTTTCATACCCCATGCTTTGGTTTGGAGCTGGCATAGTAACTTGTAAATCCTGGTACTGTTTGTAACAACAGATGGTTTTGTCAGAAAATGGCCCTTTTCATATTGCTATTCCTTGTTTCCTAGCAACCTATGGCTAAACTACAATTTTTTTTTAATTAAAAAAATTAGTGTTCTTCCCACCCTCCAAGTACAGAAGTAATATATTATTTTTGGAAAATGGGAAAAAAACATTTTAATTATGCATAATCCTACTACTCCACTGTCATCATTTTGCTCTTTTTCTTTCCAGTCTTTTTTCATGTTTGTTTCTTTCATGGTTGCAATTTTAGTAGTCAAGTAACTATGCAGTTTTGTATATTTTTTAAGTATTTCATTTTTCTGACTATTAAAATAGTACATGTTCAATACTCGTTAAAGTCTAAAGAAAATAGAACTCATCTGCAAGCCTACCAGCAGAGTTAGCCACTGTTAACATTTTAGGGTATTTTTCCCCCAGTCATTTCCTTTTGGTAGCTTATATATTGTATAAAGACTTATTATAAGATTAGGCCAGGCGTGGTGGCTCACGCCTGTAATCCTAGCACTCTGGGAGGCCGAGGCGGGAGGATCATTTGAGCTCAGGAGTTCGAGACCAGCCTGAGCAAGAGCAAGACCCCGTCTCTACTAAAAATAGAAATTAATTGGCCAACTAAAAATACATAGAAAAAAATAGCCGGGCATGGTGGCGCATGCCTGTAGTCCCAGCTACTCGGGAGGCTGAGGCAGAAGGATCGCTTGAGCCCAGGAGTTTGAGGTTGCTGTGAGCTAGACTGACGCCACGGCACTCTAGCCTGGGAAACAGAGTGAGACTCTGTCTCAAAAAAAAAAAAAGACTTATTATAAAATTAGTATTATATTGTTGTGTAATTTGCTTTTCTTCACTTATCGTAAGTGAACATTCCCTTTTGTTAGGGAACATCTCAAACCTGACTTTTAAATGGCTGCAGAGTCATCACTGGTATGATCAACATAATTTATTTAGTGCACTTCCATTGTTGGTCATAACTGTGAGGATGGTGTTTTGTCATCTTGTTTTATGCTTTCTCTTTTATAGTGTGTCACACTAGTTTGAAGGTGTATTTCTGAGATCTTTATAATACTTCTTCCACTCACCCTGCTTATATTTGCCTCCCCTGAACAAACTTCCCTGAAGTGCTGAGTATGGAGAGCGGATGGGAAGAGCATTGGTAGTCTTGGAAACGGTCCTAAAGGAAGTGAAATAAACCTCATTTCCGATTTTGCCATTTGCTAAGTGTCCCCTTTTTAGCAGATTTCCTGGGTAAAGCTGTTAAGCCACATTTAACAGATAAGTTATTTTTATGTGCTCACCCCTCTAGGCTCAAGCAAAGCAACGAGCCGGCAGAGCTGGGAGAACGGGCCCAGGGAAGTGTTACAGGCTGTACACGGAACGTGCCTACCGAGATGAAATGCTGACCACCAACGTGCCAGAAATCCAGAGAACCAACTTAGCCAGCACAGTGCTGTCGCTCAAGGTAGAAAGAAATCACTGTCTTGTTAGAGTAGATTGGTGGAACAGTCCAATCCTATGGCCTAGCAAATGAATCTCAGTTTTATGAACCTTGTTAAATACTTCAGTAACCTCATGGAACCAGTCCCTTTGAGTGAAACACAAATGGCTGTGATAACAGCCTCTCACGATGGGGCTGGGGCTAAGTTGGCATGTCTGCTGTGAACACATTTTTTCTTACCATAATAATCAGCAGGACATTTGTTTGTAAAAGGTTTTAGTTAGGAGCATTTTCTAAAAAGAAATTAGAAAAATATAATCAGTGCCAAACTGTGAACAAGGACACATAACCTCAACCACTTTAACATTCAGATCCAATTCTGTTCTTTTAGAATGGGAGGAAAGCTCCCTATCTGAAAACTTTTCAAGAGAACTGTCAGTGACGTTTCAGACTGGCCCTCGGGGGCTTGGCTTTCATTCTGAATCATTGCTCTTCCTCTCTCAGTCCCCAGCGAGGCCCTTCTTTCTCTTTTGGCAGGAGGAGCTGCATGAGTAATTTCCCAGCTGATGGCATTTCCCCTGACACTGCTGCTACCCTGGAGCCCTGGCACTTTGCTGGTGCAGAGTGCTCTGTTATTTATTATTCATTCCCTGCAAGAGAGGCTAAACAGAGCTTCAGAAAAAAACCTGCTCCAGTCTCTGGAGTACCAACAGAGAGGCATCTGTGGCTCAGGGTTCAGCTCTGAGTTGTGTGACCTTGGGCAAGTTTATCTACTCTGACTTCTGCTCTGTGTTCTCATCTCAAAAAGGGGACTGTAAATAGTATCTGTTGCAAAGATAATTGAGATGATGCAGGTAAAGGCGCTTGGCGCAGTGCTTAATGATTGCTAACATAATTCCTCATAGTTATTATTCATACAGTAAGCATTTATTGAGCATCTGCTGTGTTTACAGTCATCACTTTATGAGAAAGAAATAAAAAGCTTAGGTCCTACCACATCACCCTTTGTACATGCTTGAATAGTAGTACATCATTCAGTCATTTCTTTTATTCATCAAATTAGCTAGCAAATGTATTGAACACCTACTATGTGCCAGGCACATTGATTGCACTGTGTTGTGGTTTTGTGAACATGGTTCTCACCCATTGTGAACTCCCTGAGAGCACGGGCCATCTCTTAGTCATCTTTTTTTTTTTTTTTTTTTTTTTTTTTTGAGACAGAGTCTTACTTTGTTGCCCAGGCTAGGGTGAGTGCCGTGGCGTCAGCCTAGCTCACAGCAACCTCAAGCTCCTGGGCTCAAGCAATCCTTCTGCCTCAGCCTCCCAAGTAGCTGGGACTACAGGCATGCGCCACCATGCCCGGCTAATTTTTTCTATATATTTTTAGTTGGCCAATTCATTTCTTTCTATTTTTTAGTAGAGACGGGGTCTCGCTCTTGGTCAGGCTGGTTTCGAACTCCTGACCTTGAGCTATCCACCCGCCTCGGCCTCCCAGAGTGCTAGGATTACAGGCGTGGGCCACCGCGCCCGGCCTCTTAGTCATCTTTATACCCCTCCCACTTAACATGGGACGAGGTTCTTCATAGATGCATAATAGAGATGGTGTATTCAAGAAACAGAGCAAGGTGGTCTACTATCTTTTTTTATTATTGTGGTAAAACACATATAACATAAAATTTACTATTGTAACCTTTTTTAAATGTACAATTCAGTGGCATTAAATACATTCAAAATGTTGTACAACCATCACCAGTATCCATTTCCAGAACTTTTTCATCATCCCAAACATAAACTCTGTACCCATTAAACAATAACTTACCTTTCCCCCCAACCCTCTAGCTCTTTATAACCACTATTCTACTTGCTGTCTCTATGAGTTTACCTATTCTAGGTCTCTCATATAAGGGGAACCGTACACTATTTGTTCTTTTGTATCTGGCTTATTTCACTTAGTATAATGTTTTCAAGGTTTATTCATGTTTTAGCATGTATCAGAATTTCATTCCTTTTTAAGGGTGAATGAAATTCCATTATATGTATGTGCCACATTTTGTTTATCAGTTGTTGGACATGTGGGTTGTTTCTACCTTTTGGCTGTTGTGTATAATGCTGCTATGAACATTAGTATTTGAGTCTTTACTTTTAATTCTTTTGGATATCTACCTAGAAGTACAATTGCTAGATTATATGGTAATTCTATGTTTAACCTGTTAAGGAACCACTGAACTGTTTTCTACAGTGGCTGCACCATCATTTTACACTCCCACCAGCAAGAGGTTTCCTCTTTCTCCTCTCCTTGCCAACACTTATTATTTTCTGCGTTTTTTTTCTTTATTTTTATAGCCATGCTAGTGGGTATGAAGTGGTATCTCATTGGGGTTTTGATTTGCATTTCCCTAATTACTACTGATATTGAGCATCTTTTCATGTGCTTCCTGGCCATTTGTATATCTTCTTTTGTTGTTGAGTTCTGTATATTGCCATTTTGAGGGAGTGTTTTTGTTTTTTTTTAATTTCCTCAGAAAGTACATGCTTAATAGTCTGAATTTTGTGTGGCCCAGCCCTGGAAGTCACTGCTAATCTCACTGGTGGCTCCCTAAATGCAGTTGAAAAAACAGGAAATAAAGAGACAAGTAGGCTCCTCCACCTGTTAACACTGGCTAGACTGACCCTCCTGTCACATGCTTTCTTCCCTTCTGTTCTAGGCCATGGGCATCAACGACCTGCTGTCCTTTGATTTCATGGATGCCCCGCCAATGGAAACTTTGATCACAGCCATGGAACAGCTATACACACTGGGGGCCCTGGACGACGAGGGCCTGCTCACTCGCCTGGGCCGCAGGGTAAGGGACAAACTTAACTCCCTGTGCTTTTAGGATGATTCTCTGGTCAGCCTTTCACATTCTTTGAATCTATGCAAAATCAAGCTCTAAGGCCCTGGACAAGCTTTGATTAGAATTCTAGATGTTTTTTTTTTTTTTTTAGAACCTGAGTTCCACTATTACCTTAAATGATTTCTTCTTTATAGAGAAAGAGATTCTATTCACAGTTAATTTTACCTCAGGATATATATAATTTTTAGATAAAGTCTCAGACTGTCACCTGGGCTAGAGTGCCATGGCATCATCACAGCTTATGGCCACCTCAAACTCTTGGGCTCAAGCAATTGTCCTGCTTCAGCCTCCCGAGTAGCTAGCTAATTTTTTTTACTTTTGTTAGAGATGGTGTCTTACTGTGTTGCTCAGGCTGGTCTCGAACTCCCAGCCTCAAAGATCCTCCTCCTCAGCCTCCCAAAGTGCTAGGATTACAGGCATGAGCCATCACGCCCTGCCCCCAGGATGTATTTAGTCTAGCCTTAATTATAAAAAGTGTTTGCAAAATTCCCACCTACCCCAACAGTAGTTATGTATTTAGTCACGTACATTCCATTGGGGTTGATTTGGGAAAAGAAAAAACAACAGCATTCTTCTGCTAGAGAAGGCATTACACATCATCGGGCTTTGGGGAAGTGTATGCTGTTACCCACATTGACCAGTGTCGTTCTGGCGAATCCAGATGTGTCTTCCACAGGGAAGTAGTTGTAGTTTTTTTTCTCCCTCTAGATGGCAGAGTTCCCCCTAGAGCCAATGCTTTGCAAAATGCTCATCATGTCTGTGCATCTGGGCTGCAGTGAGGAAATGCTGACCATCGTATCCATGCTGTCTGTGCAGAACGTCTTCTACAGGCCCAAGGTAGGGAGTTCAGACCCACGTTCAGATGGGGTGCTGTGAAGTTGGGTGAAGTCAGCCTGTTGCCCTTCCGGTGTTTGATGCAGACACTTAAGAGGGCCATGTAGGGCCCCCTAGAACTGCTGGATATTCAGGTAGTAGCTGTTGAGTGGGAAATGATCCTTTTCCCACTGCTTGGCAGGATAAACAAGCACTTGCAGATCAGAAGAAGGCCAAGTTTCACCAGACCGAGGGGGACCACCTCACCCTGCTGGCTGTGTACAACTCCTGGAAAAACAACAAGTTCTCCAACCCGTGGTGCTATGAGAACTTTATCCAAGCTCGTTCCCTGCGGCGGGCCCAAGACATTCGCAAGCAGATGTTAGGAATAATGGACAGGTAAGCGGAATCTGGTGACTTCCCACGTTCGGGTTGAACCTCCTTGAGTAGCATGTCTGTGTCTGTGTGTACTGTGAAGCCACAGGCACCTGTTCTCTTGCTCCTCACAGGGCCTTTTTCCTCCAGCTTTTCCATCTCTGTTATATTCCTCACCGAGCAAGGGTATGGCTGAGAATCACTTCAGAAAGTTACTAAGAGGAAGGTGATTTATTAGTTGTTGAAAATGTTCTTTGTTTAAAAGGCTCTGGAACATTATTAGTTTGGAATTGAATTCTTGCCTAAGCGAAGCATCTGGCTCCCAGTGCCTCCATCTTGCCCTCTGTGTAGAGCTGTGTCTGTATCACGCTTGAGGCTGGAAGGAAGGTCCTGGTGACTACTCTGGGGACCCCAGGATGGGGGTGTTGGGCACTGCCATTCTGGAAGATAGAACCTCTGAAAGCAGAGTAGACTCACATCTTTGTCCTGTCTTGATAGACACAAGCTGGATGTCGTTTCCTGTGGCAAGTCCACGGTCCGAGTGCAGAAGGCCATCTGCAGTGGGTTCTTCCGTAATGCTGCCAAGAAAGACCCGCAGGAGGGTTACCGGACACTGATCGACCAGCAGGTGGTCTACATCCATCCTTCCAGTGCTCTCTTCAACAGACAGCCGGAATGGTAGGTGGGCAGGTCCCAGGGCTTTCCTGGGCAGAGAGAACCTGTAAATCTCTGGACACTCTGCTTGTGTCTTCACCACCCTCAGTACTTCCTATTCTAACACTGCTTATATTTCTAGAGCAGCAGGCGCCTATAGTAGGCACAGCATATCAAGCCCTATTGAGAGAAATAAAACGATAGGGGTGAGAGCTAGGAAAGATCTCATCTAGTGAAGTGGTTTAAAAAACTTTATTTAAAGTAGCACTTTAAAAACTGAACTTAGCCGGGCATGGTGGCTCACGCCTGTAATCCTAGCACTCTGGGAGGCTGAGGCAGGCGGATCGCTCAAGGTCAGGAGTTCGAAACCAGCCTGAGCGAGACCTCGTCTCTACTAAAAATAGAAAGAAATTAATTAACCAACTAAAAATATATACAGAAAAAATTAGCCGGGCATGGTGGCGCATGCCTGTAGTCCCAGCTACTCGGGAGGCTGAGGCAGTAGGATCGCTTGAGCCCAGGAGATTGAGGTTGCTGTGAGCTAGGCTGACGCCACGGCACTCACTCTAGCCTGGGCAACAGAGTGAGACTCTGTCTCAAAAAAATAAATAAATAAAAACTGAACTTAGAACTCTGATCTAATATATAAAACTGATTTAAAACCACCACGTTACCACAGTAGAAGGGTTGGAGACATAGTAGTAGATCCTTGCCTGCTCGGTCTTCCCCATCCCCTTGTGGCAGTGTCTAAGGCTCCTCGTCAGGGCCTTCAAATTCTGTGGAAACCATCTGAAAAACCACCCTCCCATTTTATGGGGCAAGAAACTAAGGTTTAGAGAAGGGATGTGATTGGCTGCATGTCACTTAACTAGTTAGCACCAGAGCCACAACTAGACCACGTTTCTCCAGAGAGCTTTCTTATGGTTAGAGGTATGCGGGCTCCTCAGCATTGGGTGTGGCTGTCATAAACAGACTGTGGTCTCCAGAGGGGTCAGGTGGGAGAGGTGAGAGGGTAAATTGCAAGCTTAGCTGAGGCCCCAGAGACGAGGTTGACTGTGGAGTGGGGCTTGCGACAGAGGCTTGAGTCCTCTCTCTGTCCCTCCTCAGGGTGGTGTACCATGAGCTGGTGCTGACCACGAAGGAATACATGCGTGAGGTCACCACCATCGACCCCCGGTGGCTTGTGGAGTTTGCTCCAGCCTTCTTCAAGGTCTCCGACCCAACCAAGCTAAGCAAGCAGAAGAAGCAGCAGCGGCTTGAACCCTTGTACAACCGCTATGAGGAGCCCAATGCCTGGAGAATATCCCGGGCCTTCCGGCGGCGCTGAAAGGCAAGCTCGTCCGTCTGCCTCCCCACAGCAGCAGCCTAGGCTTGGACTTGCTCTCATCGATGAAAAGCTCTTCAGCTGTCCTGTGGCCGAATATCTCAACTGGGTGTTTTCTAAACTCGACTCATTTCTTCCCTGATTGTAAAATTGACCCAGGGATTTAAGCCTGGCTTTGCCCCAAGCCTCCAGCCCCCACCACCCAAAGTCCTGGGACCAGTTGGGAGCTCATAGCCAGCACGGAGACACATTGCATCATCTTTAAGAAAGGGGCAACTTGTGCAGCCCTGGGATGGGAAAGGGAGTGTGAGCACCTGGCACAGAGACACTGTGAGGGCCCTGGTGCCCCCTCTCCAACCCTTCTACTTCAGCTTAACTCCCTGGAAATATTTATTTTCTTAAGGAAACAAAGGATGGTTTTCTGTGACTGTTTCTTTTAGCTGAAAGGTTGGGATGTTGGCCTGGGCTCAGTCAGGGTGAGGGAGATTTAGTATTTGTGGCTCTGGTGCACGTGATGGAGAATCCCCTGAATGCCCTGAAACCAGAGCCCGGGGCCTCTTTAGGCTCGGACATGATGCACTGCCCAGACCTCCAGCCTTGTCTTGCAGCATCCGAGCTAGCCCAGCGCCCCGGAGGATCACCACGTGACTGACCACATCCACTCCACAGGGCGCTTCTGTCTGGGCGCCTGAGTGGTTACAGATGCCACGTATTGAATACAGAAGGCTCGCCCCTCGCTGCCTCCCACCACTCGCACAACGTGCAGTGTGCCCCACTTCCTCTTGAAACATGCTAAACAATGACACCACTTTTATTTTATTTTGTTTTTATCTCCCACCCCCAGGTCCTTTATGGGCTGAAGGGTTTTTATGGTCAAGGCTTCCCTTCCCCCACCCCAAACAGAAAGATGAACATAACACCCCTAGAGCGAGCTTGTGCTGCACAGCATCCGTGCTCTGGGGCTTGTTCTTAGTGGTTTCTGCCTAGCACTTCCATGGGGAATCACAACCTCCTGGTGGCCCCCTCACAGCTCCCGAGGAGGCTCTTTACCTGGAGGAACATGAGGCAGGTCCTGCCAGGCCAGGTTGCACAACTTCTGGAAAGCTGGATATGGATTGAGTAGGGAAGCCCCTGGGAGACGGGCACATCCTGCTACCGTGCCACCCCCATTGCCTCCTCCCACCCCCACGTTGGTAAGTTCTGAGATTAAGTAGATACTGGAACTGATGTGACAGACGCTAAAAGAGACTATGTGACATTCTTGGATATGGAGGAATGTGTTTTGTCACTGGGCAGCAAATAAACCATTGTAAAGACAATATTCAGAAAGAATCGAAGGGGGAGGAATATAGGCCAGGGAGCGTGCTGACTGCAGTTCCTGCCCCTTCAGTAAGGGAGTGAGTATTTCCAGTTCCATTTGAGTGTGGCCTTAGTGAGCCCAGGCCGGTAGTCAAAGTGCCGGGACATTGTTGTGTGTTAACCCTGAACGCCTTGTGGGGAGACACAGTGGGGGGACCAACAGGTGAAACCAAAAGGCAAGCAGAGGCTGGTGACCCAGCTCCCCAGTCTTAATTCCAGCCTGGGTCTTCCCCATTCAGAACAAACTCCTGGGCATGGTGGCCAGCCCATCCCAACAGAGTGCCTGGCACTGACCGTGTTGGCACCGAGGAGGAAGGTTTGGGATTTAAGCTGAGGTTGAAAAGGGTGTTTGACAGGCCAAGGGGGAGGGATGGCAGGGCTGGTTATCTTTCTGGCTTCAGTGAGGAAAAAAGAAGGATCCCAACTCTGTGGGTGTTCCTTGACTATCTCTATCCTGGAGCTGGGGTCACTTGTCTGCTGTGACAGCACAGCTGGGGTCCGACCTTTTGACTGTCCAGCAGGAAAGCAGTGTCGGCAAGGGAGCCGCGCCTGCTCTGAGGGAGAAGGGGGCTCCTCCCCAGATTTGGAAGGGGAGCTGGCCTGCTGCTCTTGCACAATGGGGCCCTTCTTTCTCTTCCTTGAACCAATGTTTCCCGAGATTGAGTGACAACCCAGGAGAGGATGTGGGTCTCATGCAGAGAGCTGGAATCTTCTTAGCCATTCAAGTATACTGTTCACCCCGACCCAGCGGGAGCTGAGCTCCGGCATTGCCTGCCCCTGCACATGTGCTGAGTCTGTGTATTTGTGCGTGTGGGGAACCGTCCCCCTGGGGCGCTGGTAAGCTCCACTGCTGAGTCAGGCTGCTTGGGCCAGGTTTGCTTCATCCAGTCTAGAGCATGGTTTGGTTTTGGCTGTCCCTCCTGCAGCCCAAAGAATTTCCTCGCAGTGGTTGCTGTAGCTGTCTCACTGGAGCAGCGCCCCTCCAAGTTTGAAGATTTGAACAAAGAGCTGTGAGGAGTGGCTTGTTAATGAACAGTTCAGAGGGCAGAGGTCAGACATCTCAGCCTGGGGAAACCTTCTCCGGGACACTACTTCTTATCCAACTCCGTTTTTTTTCCAAGTGTCATTCTCAGCCCTCTGAGTTTTACACCTTCTTCCCACCATGATAGCCTGGCTTTAATGTGGAATTGAATGATACATTTTTTAAAACTTGTTTTTTTTTTTTTTTTTGTGAGACAGAATCTCACTCTGTTGCCTGGGCTAGAGTGCCGTGGCGTTAGCCTAGCTCACAGCAACCTCAAACTCCTGGGCTCAAGCAATCCTCCTGCCTCAGCCTCCTGAGTAGCTGGGACTACAGGCACGCACCACCATGCTCGGCTAATTTTTTCTATACATTTTTTGTTGGCCAATTAATTTCTTTCTATTTTTAGTAGAGATGGGGTCTCACTCTTGCTCAGGCTGGTCTCAAACTCCTGAGCTCAAATGATCCGCCCACCTCGGCCTCCCAGAGTGCTAGGATTACAGGCATGAGCCACCACGCCCGGCCTAAAACTTGTTTTTTAAAATTGATTTTCTGTTTTGTGCTCTAAATTGTATGTTAGTACATTGACATACAGTTTTTGTTTCTAGGGAAAAATAATGTTGCTTTTATTTACAGGTAGTGGCCGAGAGGCATCCCTTCCCGCAAGGGCCGCTGTGGTCTTGGGTCAGTGCTGGGCAGGGGAGGCCCGGGCATTAACAGAAAGTCAACAGAAAGTCAGGCCGGCCCAACCTCAGCACAGCTGCAGCAACAGGAGAGCGCCTGTTTTTACCTGAGCCTGTCTCCCCTGTCTCCTGGGAAGCCGGTTACACAGGGGCTGGCTCTAGAATCTAGAACCACCCATTCTGCCCCTACCTCCTTCCTTGGCTGCCCTCTGTCACATCTGCTCAGTCACACTCCCTCCCTAGGTGGCTTTTTCAGCCTTGCCTTTTCTAGCACCCCTTAACAACTCAGCCCCGGGATGCTGGTCTCTCCCAAATTTGGCAAGGAGAATGAATCTCTGCTGTTTCCTACTCCCCCCACCTTAAGACCTAGTCTCCTCCTTTGGCCAGAACCCAGGGCCTGTTCTAGCCTCTCCCTGTACCTTCTTGCCTGGGTGCCTTTCTCCCTCGGCCTGTTCTCTAGACAAACACTTGTCCCCAACTGCAGCAGAAATTGCAACCTGGAGCAGGGGTGGGAGGGAGAACACGCAGTTGCGGTACACGTGGGGCAGCATGGTCATAGGACTTAGATGCTGTAGGATCACAGAAGCCAAAGACCAAAACCCTGCCTGAGGAAGCCCCAGGAGGGAGGGACTTGCAGCTCAGTAGCCCACTCGCCCCCACAGACAGGGAGACCACTGCAGGAACCATGCTGAAGGTGGCCCAGGGGTGCTATCCAGATTACTAAATGCCTTTGGTCCATCATTTCTGGATTCCCACACTAATCGCGGGATGGAGAAGAGCAAGTTATCATTAGGCCCATTTTTTTAAAGGAAAAACAAAGTCAGAGGGGAGCTTCATTTCTCTAAATCCACATGGGGAGTGTCAGGGTCAGGCTCCAAACCAGTCACCTGCCCCCAAGGCCAGAGCTCTTTCCACCCCAGGTCCCTCCTCCATGACAGCAAAGGACACAGGAGAACTAACAGGAGAAGCAGGAGCTTTTTATTAAGTTCTGGCAGATGTGGTGGAAGTAGAAGTAGAACCCCAGGCTTGGGCCTAGGCGAAGGTAAAGGGGAGGCCAGGGCCCCTTGGAGCAGGAACCCATCCCTCCCTGCCTCCACCCGGCACGCCCCATCCCAGGTTCCTTCCTTCACCCTCCCCTGCCTCTGGGAACAGAGCACCAAGAACTGACAACAGAGGCCCAAAAGGCCACAGCTTGGGGCAGAGTTCAGGCTTCGGTCTCCCCACAGTGGGAGATCTGGGGAGCTCAATGAACCCCCTGACCCCCTTGCCAGGATAAAATAGGGAAGCTCCTTCTCTGTCCCCTGGAACAGAACAAACTCTTCTTCTCTGTGGTTGGGAAGAGGGAGTGAGGCTCGGGCCTCTAAGCAGGACCTGGGAGGAGGCTGAGCTGAACCCAGGGCAAAGGGGGACCCCCAGGGAGTCCTGAGATGCCACCTTTAGACTTGCCCTTTCTCCACTTTTCCTTCCCAGTGATTCTGGGGAGCAGCCTGACAGGACAGTGGGGATCTGTCCCAGAGACATCTGTGGGTTTCCAAATGAAGGTTTCCCCAACACCGAATTCATCTGTATGTACACAGGGCAGCACCCACCTGCGGCAGGGGGAGCAGCCGCTGGGGGCTAATAGGAGTAGCCACCCTTGTGGCCAAAGGGCTGGGCAGGGCCAGCCAGCTCTGGGAGGTAGGCAGGGCTCTCGTCCAAGTGGGACAAAGGGACCGTGTCCTCCTCACTGACCGGCCGGTCAAACTCAGCCTTGAGAGCCGGACGCTGATTGTCCGGGAAGGCCAGAGAGAAGAGGGCCTCGGGCTCGCACACAAACTTGTACACGTAACGCTCACCAGCCACCTACGGGAAGAGAGAGGGGCTAGTCGACCCGGGGGTGAGGGATGCAGCCTTCCTACTGGTCCAGGCAGACTTGCTCACTTCCCTTCTCAACCTCTCCATGCTTTGGGCCTTTCCATTACTGCTTAGCACTTTTTTTGGGAGAGGGGACCCTTGAGTTGTCCACAATTTCTTGTCTCGCTGACTGGCTCCTTATCTGCTCCTATAAACTTGCTGAGAAATGCTCTCCTGACCCTCTCCTGCATCACCTTCCCATAGCCACTGTCCCCACCCTCTTGTCCCTGACCCTCAGTCCCCGACCTTCTGCATGATGCCTTTCTCGTAATAGTATCGGAGTGAGCGGCTCAGCTTGTCGTAATTCATGGCCGGCCGGTTCTTCTGGATGCCCCAGAGCCTGGCCACCTGGGGACAAAACAGTTTTGAGGTGGAGATGCTACCTCAGCAGAGGAAAAGTGGGGGGTAGGCCAGAAAGAGCACTTGAGAACCTTGATGCCAAGTGCTTAATCTGTCATGAGATTAAGAGTAAGTAAAATAACGAAACAAGACAAAACAAAGTGCCAAGCCAGCCTTACAACTAAGCGCTGGCCCACAGACTCAGGCGTGGCAAGGATTCAGGTTAGGTAAAGCAAGGATGGTGGTGAGGGCACGTGCCGCCATTTCCCAGGTTCTCTCATCTCTGGGGCCGACAGGGGATGGTGAGGAGGGGTGGGGATATCCCGGAGGCCCACCTCCTCAGGCTCAATCAGCTTGAACTCCATCCCCCGGCCTGTCCAGGCAATGAAATGGGCATTCGTTGGGTCATCCAACAGGGCCACCAGAAACTGCCACAGCTGCAAAGCACCCCGGCGCTGGTAGGGTGGCCCCTCCCGGAATGCGCCAACCCCTTCCTGCTTGATGTCTCCTGGGGAACACGGAAATAGGAGGCCTGAGGTTTATGTCCTCAGGTCCCCCAAGCAACCTCCCCCCCCTCCCCAGGGGTTTCCCCAGGGGGTCCCTCCAGGTTCTTTCCCATGTGTCCCACCCTCTGGAAACAAAATGAAATGTCATGTGATTCCTGCAGGGAGGCAGTCAGAGGGCATGGATAAGACCCTGGCCCTCCCATGAACAGCCACTTCTCTGACCTTCAAATTTCTCAGGGACAACGCAGACATCATCTGGGAATGGTCGCAGAGGTTTCTCATAGCCATAGCCTTGTGGAGGAAGTTGGGGTTGCTCAGATCTGGGGGTTCGCTGATATATGAAACCCCAGAGAGTCCACAGGGACTCCTGGCCAGGGAGAGCCTCCCTCATGGCAGGGCTCCCTCCCCCAACCTGGAGGGCTTGGCAGGGGCAGGAGGGGGCTGCCTTACCCATGGCCCCATCACCTGGAGAGGGCCCGGAGAAGCCCTCTGTGTGGAGGTACATTGACGCACACCCGGCGACATCTGTGGGGGAAGAAAGGGTGATGTTACAAGTGGCTGGTGTGGAGCTGGGGGGCAAGGCAGGAGGAAGTCCTACACACATTCGCCAAGTTCTTCCTGCCAGCCTGCTTTCCGGGCGACTGTTGTTTTCCCAGTTGCCTGCCCGCCACCAAATCCCAGGGGAAGCTCTCCCCGAGGGAGTGCGAGGCTTGAGCCCCTCGGCGTGAGGGCTGGGGCGGAGGGCATGGCTGGCAGCAGCTGGGGCTGGGCAAGCTGCTCCACAAGGCCCAAGATTCCTGGGAGCAGCTGTTTCCTGTGAGTTCAGGGGGAGGAGGGAGGGGTGAGATGAACCTCCGGGGAAAGGGTTCGGTGTCCACGCCTAAGACTCCCGCGGAATGGGCAAACGTCCGGTCAGCAGGTCAGGTTCCCAGCCCTGTGCCTGCGTGTGTGTGTGTGTGTGTGTGTGTGAGTGTGTGAGAGAGACACAGAGACAGGGACAGAGACAGAGCGTGCGCCTGCATGCGTCTGGGGAATAGACATTGGGCATTAGGCTGTGTTTTTTCAGGTTTAACAGCAGAGCACATTCCACTTCATTTCGTCCCATTCCATAGGATAGAAACCTCCCCACTCCACCTCGGGGAGCCGGCTGTGTGAAGCCACCCGTTGAAGTTCCAGCCCCTTCCCGCCCTCCCCCCTCCACTCCCTCCCCCCCTCCACTCCCACCTATGAATGAGGAGATGGTGAAACCTGACACCTCCGGGAGGAGGCGGGAGGGTGGGCTCATTCATGCCTCCATTTTGTGAATGGAATTCCTGACTCCATTCACGAAGCTGAGGGGGAGGGGCGGGAGTTCAAGGGCATGTAACACGATCCCCTCCGGTCTACGGCCTTTGAAGGTCAGCGGCAAGAGTGCCTCCCTCCTCCTCTCTCCATCTCACTGCCAAGCCTGGCTCAGGCTTGTGCCCCGGGTTTGAGGACAGCAGCACCCATCCGGTTCTCACTGGGGCAGGGTTTGAGAGTGTGGGCACCAGGAAAGAGAAAGTCTAAAGTTCTAGCCACCCTGAGCCTACTCTAATCTCTTAATTTATTTTTCTAATGCAATTTTGCACATGAACTCAGATTTGGGGATAGTAACCGTGTTACAGAAGCCAGGAGGAAAGAAGAGAAGGCAGGGTTTTCTGGGTCCTTCCTGAGAATGGTCCTCCCTCCACACTCGGGGCCTTGAACTGTAACTATTTATGAGCATGTCAGCAGCCAGGTGGAGCTCGAATTTAAAGCAGTCCCTACTTCTGGTACCCAGCTTGGGACAGGGTGGTGGGTCACCCAACCACTGGGAGGCTCAAACAGGAAGTGGAAACCACATGTTAACCCTGCGTTCCTGCTGGGAAATAGTAGGAATGATGAGCCTGGCTAGTTTCAAGTTCATGTTTCTCTTCATTCCAATCCCTTTGTATTTTTAAACTTCGGTGGGGATAGGGACCAAGGACATAATGCTATGCGTCTTTGTATTTAATATCCTCCAACTCCAACATTCATGTCCCTGGCACAGTAGTTTGGTCTTAGTAAGTAATTAAAACCTCACACACCTGTTAAATAGAAAGCAATGCTTTAACTTTCCTATTGAGTCACAAGCTACCCGAGGGCAGGATCTACAGCCCCCTTACCTTTGTATCTGAATATAAGTTTGCTAATTGAAAAATGACCATTCTTTTTTGAATTTATGAAAAAAAAGTGGGTGGATAGTTTGGATATATGAACTGGTAAACGTATGGGAAGGTAAAAAACGTTCTAGGCTTAATGGAACTCTTCACTTGATCACATGCCACCTGGCAAGCCCACAAACCTGACTTCGTGCCCGCCTCGTCCCCAGGAGAGTCTCTTACCTGAGTCGTAGGCGAAGTCTGTCTGCTCCTGTTTGATCACCACCCCCGCCCCTGGGTACCTGTGCCCATTGACCCCGGCCTGGCCCACGGCTGGCTGGCCCGCCTGTTCGTACAGCGGGTCATGGTATTCCTGCTTGAAGCTCTGCTGGGGGTAGGGTGGGCAGGGCTCCGACAGCTGGTGTTGGTAGGGGGCTGGGAGGGGCTCCCGGCCCCCTCCCGGAGAAGATGTGAAGGAGTGGCACATGTCCAGGGGCTGCTGGAAGATGGAGCTGGATGTGATTGGATGAAGAAGGAAGAGAAGAGAATCTTAAATTAACCCCTCCTCAAGCTTGTCACTCTCAGGCTTGCAGAGTGGGCTCTGGGGCGATGGGTGTCAGCATCCCTTCCTCCCTCCCTGCCACCCACACCAGGTCTCCATGGAGAATACTCAGGGTTTGAGGAAAAACTGGTGAGCCCTGGCCCACAGGTGCGCTGGGTCTCCCCGTCTCCTTACCTGTGCTCCCCGAGGTACCCATGGCCAGGCTGGGGCTGGGAGGTGCTGGAGGATCTCAGGAAACTCCGTTGTTCTGCCCGGGGAAAGGGCTGCAGGGGCGACTGTCCAGGGGCACCAGGGGCAGGGGACTTGATGGCGATTTGTCTGGGGGGGTCATAGGCACTGGAGTTGAGGGAGAGACAGGAGTGAGAGGGCAGAGAGGCTGGGGGAGCATCTTTGATCCCTTCCTCCCCAGGGATTATAAGAGAAAGAAGGACAGAGGTGGCTGAGAAGGGAATGGCAGGAGCTACAGACTCAGCCCCTAGTGAATTCTTTTTCTCCTTTCTTTGATTCTGAAATGGGGCCTAATCTTGAGAACTCCTTTCCCTAGCTCAGAGCAACTGGTTTGAGCGGGACAGTGGGCCTCCTGGTGGAAACACCCTGCTCTGGCCTTAACTTGAGTCCCTGAGGCCTGCTGCTGTGTTTCCCATTCTGACCACTTAGAGGAAATTCTTAGCTGTAGTGCTCCCTTACAGGGGCTAGGAAGTCCTTTCTGTTGTCTAACTTGCATCTCCACTGCTGCCTCTGCTCATGGGCACCTCCCTGCCTCCCTCCTCCTGACACCCTTACCCTACCCTTCGCCTGTGCGGGCGGGGACTCACCTGGAATAAAGGCACTGCTCGCCATGGTGGTAGGGGAGTGGCGGCTTCCTGCTGCAGGACAGGGCAGGGTCAGTGCAGGGACTCTGGGGCTCCTTCTTGATCCTGGTGGTGGGGCTGTGGAAAGCTACTGTGGAGGTGGAGGGGAAAGAGCAAGGCCAGAGCATGTCACAGAAGAGGCAGGCAGGGCGTCTGACACCTTCTGCTCTTTGAGGACTAGCTGGGTGACTGAACAGCCCCCACCCCTTTCTGGGCATCAGTGTTCTGGGATGGGTAGTTAGACACTTTTACGAACATGTTGGCTGTTTACGTTATGTCTAGTTTTATACATCAGGCTCATGTCCATGAACCAAAGAAACTGTCTTAAGTTCGACATTTAATGCAACCACAAACCCCGGCAAACACCTTCGTAGGAGTGAGCACCTCCAAATGAGGGCCTGTGGCTTTCCTGAGTGCCCTGGAAAATTCCAAGGGAGAAAAATGGTTTTGGGTTTGGAGGATATAAAGAATCTTTCTTTTTCCGGTTAAGGTTGGGTATTAGCCCACTTGAACGTCAGCTGAACAACATGATACCCAGTCTCCTAGTTATCTGTGAAGAACACTGGCCCTTCCTGTGGCCCCTGCTGGGTTCTCAAACTCCAGCCACTAGGCCCGGCAGCAAAGTCGTTTCCAAGCCGGAGTGAGTCAGATTCCAGCTGACTGCAGCCCAGTCAAACACCCTGCTTGTGACCGACTGTTCTCTCTCTGCTGTTTTCAATTCTTTGTGCCCTGTTTCATGTCACCGGTGAAGATAGTTGAGAGCAGAGCATCTAATATTAAAGCAGGGTTTCTCAACAGTGGCACTACTGACATTTGGGCCAGATAGTTGTTTATATGGTAAGGGGCTGTCAGAGCATAGTAGGCTGTTTTTAGCAGCATCTCTGGCTCTTCCCAGAGGCCAGTAACACCCTGCCTTCAGTGGTGACAACCAAAAATGTCTACAGACATCACCAAATGTCTCCTGGGGCGGGGGCAAAATCACCCCAGTTACATGAAAGTAACTTCGAACATTAGAACGGGCCCCTGGGGAGCTGGCCCAAGCCCCTCACTTCAGACGTAAGGAAACGGTGACTGCTCTGAGGTCACACAGCTAGGACAGGGCTAGCCCCAGATTTGAGCCAAGATCTTCATCTCCCAGTTGCTGCCCTGGTCTTTGAGACCAAGCCCAAGGACGGAAGCCCTGAAAGTCCCTTCCCGATTTCTCTAGGGGAGAAGAACAAGCTGACCTTCCAGCCTGGCTTCCTGCCTTTCCCTGCCCCAGCCCCTCTCCCCTGGGCCCTCTACTCACAGTTTTCTGAATGGAAATCAGGAACGAACTGCTCATCACTGTCTGGTACCTGAGCTGCAGAGAGAGGTCAGAGGTGAGTCTGGGTGGGGGCCCTGGTGGTGGCCCCTGGGAGACACCATTACTACAGCCCTGCAGATTAGCACCAGCCCAGAAAGGGGACAACAGCCCTCCTTAGACCGACAGCGGCTCCATCCAGGTCCTAGTGCCCTCCAGCTCTGCGCTCCACTAAGACCCAGGAGAGAAGATTGTGTTCTCAGAACCTGTCTGAGCAGATTCCAGAGTCTTCCTAGATGCTTTGTCTTTATTTCCTCCATTTTTCTGAAGAGAAAACAGCCCCACCCCTCAGAGTTTACAAAGCTCCCTCCAGGCTCAGGGCAGAGTCACCTCTGGGCTGGGCAGGCATTACAAGGAGTGTTTAGAATCAATGGGGGAGATTCTAAGCTGGCCCCAGGAATCTGTATTTTAAACGCCCTCCCAGGTGATTCTGAGATGTACAAGAGTTCTTGAGCCTGGGAAAGGAGATGGAATGGAGGACAGAGGGACATTCAAGAGGAGAAAGAGGATGACAGTGACAGAGCAGGAGGCTAGGGGCTGGGGACCCTTGTAGAAGGCACATCCTACACTGGCTGGGCACACAGTGTCCCTTTGATGTGCAGCTGGGGAGGGGAGGCTTCCCAAGCTTGGAGCTATGAGGAGCTCTCCCAGGGAGCCAGGGCGGGTGGGTCTGGGTTTGGGAACAGGCAGGGAAACTAAGAACAGCAGCTCATCCATAGCCCCGAGCTGGACATCGGACTCCGATTTCTAGTTCTTGGCCTCCCAGAGGTGGACTCCTTGCATGGGTGCACAGCTGAATACCTCCTTGATCACGGAGACTTTGCCCACTTTTGCCCCTCTCTCAAAAATAAATAGATCACAGCAGAAAGGGAAAGGGTAGACACTGAGAGGAACTTCCTGATAGCCTGGGATCAGAGTGGTTCTAAGGTGATGCAAAGGAACCTATAGCTCAAGGAGACTGGACTCTCATTACCTGGAGACTGTTCTCAGATTGGAAAATGGGGAAACTGATGGATGAAACGCCTAGAGAGTGGCTGGTGAGATGGGAGGACAGCACCTCCACAGCCCCAGCCCTGTACAGACACACACCCACCTCCGCTGCCTCCCCCTAGGCCGAGGCTTCATAGCTCTTACTTGAATTTCAGCCACAGCCTCTTATCCGAAATCCCTACTTCCACTCTCACCTCCTACAGTCCGTGGCCCTGCACGTAGCTGTCAGAGTGATCTTTTTACAACAGAAATTGAATCACTTCTCTCTCTCTTGCTTAAGCATGAAATCCAAACTCCTGCCCTTAGCCTCGCCTACCTCTCTGACCTGCCTCTCCTTGACTGCGGCCCTCTAGTGCCCTGGTCCTTTCTACCCTCAAACCTACCGGGCTCGTTCCCTCCTCTCCAGATCCCTGCCTGACCTTTCTTTCTGGCCATCAAGGTCTTCATTCACTCTGACATCCTCAAGAGGCCTTCTCTGACCACCCAGACCAAAGCGGTCCCTCTCGGCTTTCTACCGCCTCTCTTTTATTGTTTTCCTGGCACATATCCCCTGAACTTATTCTTTATTTTTATTATTTTGTTCTTGTTGTTGCTTTTTGTTTCTTTTCTCTGTCTCCCTGGCTAATCATAGCTCACTGAACCTCAAACTCCTGGGCTCAAACGATCCTCCTGCCTCAGCCTCTAGAGTGGCTGGGACTACAGGCACGTGCCACCATGCCCGGCCAAATATTTTTTTTATTTTTTGTAGAGACCGGGTCTCACTCTTGCTCAGGCTGATCTTGAACTCCTGACCTCAAGCGATTCTCCTCCCTCAGCCTCCCAGAGTGCTAGGATTACAGGCGTGAGCCACCGCGCCCGGCCTGAACTTATTAATTTATGTTTATGTCTTTATTGTCCATCTCCTCCATCAGAACGTTAAGCTCTGTGAGGGCAAGAGCTTCATCTGTCTTGTTCATCTGACTCCCCACTGCCCAGAACAGGGTCTGGCTCAGAGCAGACACTCAATGCATTATTTGTTGACTATGTGAACAAACACACAATGACCCCTTGTCCTCGGCAGCGTCCTAACCCTAACCGGCCAGCCCTTCCCTCACCCTGCAGCTCCCCCCTTGCAGCACACGAGAGGTAACACTAGAGGCAGGTCTTCTCTGGGAAAGCACATCTTACAGGGATATTTTAGGTTGTGATAAGTTGCCTGGCCGGAAGATTCTTCACCGACTTGCTTTAAATATCCGAGGTGCCAAATGCTTTTAAATATAGGTTTAGAGTTAGTTGATTTCTTGACGGAGAGATCGGGGAGAGGGAGTTTACGGATCTGGAGCCCCTGGCGGCTAATGGAGAACTTATGACAAGTCAACGTAATACAACTCTAAAGTGATTAAATAAATCAAATCAATCCGTGGGACATGAAGTCCCCTGGCCAAAACAAACACACACACAGCTGGCACACATCTTGTCAGGAGCCCGACACAAAGGCAGCCGTTTCAAAACTGTTCTGATTCAAGGATCGCCTAGACATAGTTAGAAACAGATTCCCAGTCTCCTCCCCGAGACTCCCATTCCACAGGCCCACGGTAGGGCCAGGCACCTGGTGGCCCTTAAGAACAGGCATTTTGGGGAAGCACTAAATAAATGGAAGGAGGCAAAATCCGCTCAGCTGCCCCGGGGTGCAAGGTCCAGTCCCCTCATCCCTGCTGTGCCCATTCCCAGGCGATACCCCCAAAGGTGGCTGGAAGGTGGGTGACGGGGAGCAGAGTGGGCGACATTTCCCTCCCTGCTACCTAGGCAAGGAGGGTCCCAAGGGCGAGGGGGTGCACAACTGGAAGGGGGTGGCTGACGCTGATGCACTCTGGGCCCCCTCCTGGGGCCTCATTAACTGCCAGTTTCCATTGAGGTAATGGGCTGGGGGCGTCTCCTACTGGCGTCACTAGCTCACTGGCGCTGGGGAGCAGAGAGCCCTAGGGGTCATCTTGCCTTTCCTCCTGGCTCAGGCCTGAGGGGTGACCGGAACCAACTGCCCAGCAGTCCCAGAGGAGGCCTCCCCCAGCACGCAGATCTCACCCCAAAACAGGTGGTACCATCCTCTGTCCCCAGAGCTAGGAGAAATCAGTCCCCGCTCAAGCCTCCCCCAAACACTGGCCTTGTCCTAAAGGGGTAGGCCAGGGCCCTCAGTCACCCAGAGACTGTCAACAAGGCTAGAAGTCAGAACTCAGAGCCTCGAGTTCCTGGAGAGCAGGAGAATTTTTAATTACCATGTTTGGTCTTGAGTGTACACCACTCTCTATTTATTTGTTGACTTGGCTGAGTTTTGGCTGCCAAGCCAGTGTGCCAGGGTCTGTCCCCAGCTCCATCCTGGCACTAAGGTGGAGTCGATCTGCCTGGGGATACAGCAGATGATTAAGAGGGGTTGGGAAAAGTGCCAAACCAGCAAAATGCCCAGGGACAGAGAATTTTAGATTGTCCCTCCAACATGGGGATCAGTAAAAGGAGAGGAGGGGCTTGGGGGCCTCCCAAGCTGGGCTCCAGAAGAATTGGGAGGTTAAAACACAGAAGCAGCGAGGCCCACCATAGGGTAGCTGCCCACCTACACCATACATGCCCGTCACCCTCTCCCCAGGGTCCCACTGCAAGGTGAAGGAGTGGAGGCTTTCTCCAGAGCGTCAGCTCATTGTGTCACTGTTGGTCTCTTCTCTCACCCTCACCCTACCCCCACCCTGGCAGCCTCTGTACTGGAAGGAACCAGTTCTCTGTCTGTGGAGGGGACATTTGTCCCCAGGAGCCTTCTAGAAGGGGAAGAGACAGAAAGATGGAGAAGGCGGCACTGTAGCTAGGAAAGGCTCTCGAGGGGATTAACCTCATCTCTCCCCACAGACAAGCTGAGGCACAGGGAGCGCCCAGATTCACGAGTTCAGGGATGCACACACCCTAATTCCTTTCACTTCACTCTTGCAGTCACACGGCAGCACACCAGCACACGGGTGACACACCCCTCCCCGCGCGGGGTCTCTTTTGGGACCCACCAATATGACAGGAAAAAGCCAAAGGGCAAGGGGCAGGGGGCCTTTGGGGGAGAGTGGGGGGCAGTGATTCCTGTGATAGAGGAGCACAGACCTATCCCTTCGAGAATCGGATGAAAGCTATGGATCATTCTCTTCCTAGAAAAATCCATCCACCTTTGTGAGTGGTGCACCCCCAACAATTTATACACAGTGTCGGAGGGATCCGGGACCTCTGTAAGACATCTACAGGGTTTCTGGAAAGCCACAGACCCCAGCCTCACGCAAAAGACATACATGGCCCAGAGTCAATGGTCCTTACTACCAAATAGACCACAAAGTCATTGTTCCCGGGGGTTTAGGGCTCCTGACATGCCCGGAAAGGAACACTAGACCAGAACCAGCACATCTTTTACCATAGCCACACACTTCCTGGGCTCTGCCTGCCTGAGCCTGGGTCTCCCTGTAGCAGCTTGATCCTTTCTCCAACATCTCAACAGATCCCAGGCACCCTGACATCAGACACGCCCTCATAGCCTACTAGCCTCACTTCATCCCCCTCTGTCCCCCAGAAAAACCCCAACCCCAAAGATATATGAGCTGCCTCTACAGAGCCCCACTCGCATTCACCCCCAACGCCCAGACACACGACACTGAAACCGCAACCGCATCTCTCTAGACCTGTCCGGGTCCAACCTGGGCATCTCCCAAATGCGGAATCTTCGCAGCCCCACCCACACTACAAGGACCGGCCGCTCCTCTCCACATTGGGGCTGTGGAAGGAACCAAGCCGAGGGAGGGAGGGAGGTCTGGCTCTGGCCCCCATTCCTCCTGATGCGCCCCACAGCTGGCAAGTTTCCAAAGGAGCTCGTCCCTCCCTGCCACCCCAAAGCTCCCTCTGGGCTGCCGGGGACACTGACCTGGTGGGAAGAGGCAGGAGAGGAGGCTGGGGTGGTGCTGGGATGGTGCAGGGGGACAGGGCCCCGGCAGCTGCATCTGTCTCCGCAGAGAGAATGAGAAGGAGCAAGCGGCCTCAGCATCCCCCCTCAGGCCTGGCTGGCCATCGCCAGCTGGGAACCTGAGCTGCTCCCTCAGAAGGAAGGAGAGGGAACCAAGGAGCTCCTAGCGCCCCCCCCCCCCCCCCCCCCGCCTTGCAATCCCCACCCCCACCTCCCCACCCACTGGATTTAAATGTACAGGGACTCCCAGGGCAGCAGCATGTAACACACACACACACACACACACACACACACACACACGCTGTCACACTGACACATGCAGACAGACACACGTACCATCTCCAGACTCACAGCCAAGGGGTGGGGCTTTCAAGGTTGAGAGATGAGAGCATTTTCCTCCCCCTCCCATTGCAAACCCAGGCACAAATGGACCAGCTGCTGCCAAAATGCCAACCTCTGAGCCCACTCCTAGCTCCCACCGTGGGGACCTTCAGATGACAGACAAGGAAAGGAGCCTGGTGAGCTGGGCAGAAATAAGGCATTGGGAAAGGAAGTCTTTGAGAGACCCTGGAAACTGACACCTCTGTGTTCTTCAGCTCCGGAACCTCAAGAGGAGGATGGGCGGACAGCTCGGAGCTGGGCCCGCAGAGTGGGGAAGATGCACACAATGTCCCCCAGAACCCCCAGCTTCCTCCAGCACCCACCAAGCCATTCAGCCATTAATTGCACAAAATTAATGTGCTGGCCTTGAGTGCTTGGCCTATGCTAAATAGTCATGCTGTCAACATATACATTTTTGGGGTTCCATAGTGGGCAACACACACCAGACCTACTCTGGCTCCAAAGATCTAGTTAGAGGTCTTTTGCTTCTACTCTAAGCTCCTACAGAGGGTTCCAGAGGAGCTGGATTTGAACTTTAAAAAAATTACCAAAGAAAAATACCCAGGTGGAGGGATGGGAAGATCTTAGGAAAGGGAAAAGACCCCCAAAAGGGGTTCCTAGTGTTTCAGTTTCTCAGTTTTCAGAGTATTAAAATAAAAGGACCCTAAGATGGGGGTGATTAACCCTTCTCTGTTGAGACTGCTGAAAACACCGTTACACCTCCCACCTGCAGCCCCACCAGGGACACCCAAAGGTCCCAGCAAAACACGCCAATGAATCCAACCAGGAGACCCCCCAGAACACACTTCCCCACCCAGAAGAGACCCAGCCGCTGACCCCACCCCAGCCAGCCGGGCAGCTAATGCCCCAGCACACAAGAAGGGGGATTGAGCCTGAGTGGGGGAGGCATTCAGGAGGGCTGGAGGAGGAAGAACAGTTGCCATTAGAATTACAATCAAGACTATTTGGGGAGGGAGCCCAGGGCCCTCTGTGCAGGAAAGATTTAAACTTTTGTTGTTCTTTTGGCTCTGACAGTAAATTGGCACTAAGGGTTGGGAAGAAGAGAAGCCCAGGGGATAAGTATCAATGTTTTGGCACCTCCTGGAGATAGGTAAGGAACTAATCTCTCTTCATCCTCCCGTCCCTCACCGCTCTCCCCCAGAAACACCCCAACGCACACCTAGGCCTGGCAGCTTCTGCAAAACAAACTTTGCAAGTGAAAATTTCAACCAGGAAAATGGGCCTGGGGCCAAGTTCCATTCAAATAAGCAAATACCCCACACAATGGTCTGATTCATCCCCAGGCCTAGTTACACAAGCCTGGCTCAGGGCAGAGAAAATAAATATCAATTTAAGTGTCCACGCTGGGCGCGGAGGAGCGGAGTGGCAAGGGACATGGGGAGGGGGCCTTGGAGATTTCTTGAGGCTGGGAAGCGGGGCGAGGAAGTGAGCTATGTCGGAATACTAAAGGATAGAGCACCCCCCAGCCCCTGATGATGGAAAAGGTCACAAAACTACTCACCTTCGGCGAGCCACGTCTCCTGGAAGTGACTTAGATCCTGGAAGAGATCTGGGGGGTGAATAATGGAATTGGGAGGTGAGGGGAGGGATGGTGAGAGAAAGGGAGCCCCGGCAAGTCCTGGAGAGTCCTCCCTTGGGGAAAAGGGCCAAGAATAACGACCAGCGTCCCTTGGAGGAAGAGTCTTTTTGGGAGGGAAACGGGCATGGATTCCAGGATCGGCCCTCAGGGTGTGAGTGGGGGAGGGTCGCAGTTCGTCTCCCCGGCTCTTTACCTTCGGAGTCGGGGGGCGGCAAGGAGCCCGGGTCCATGAGCTTCCCTAGCGGGACCGTCAGCGCTTCGCGCAAGCTCCCATTTCCGGGCGATTTCTGAGAGGAGGGGGAGAATGACCCCGAGTCACCCAGAGGCGCCTAGTCTGGAGGGCTGGGTTGGGGTCCCGGGGTGACTCAGGGGCGGGGCAGTCCAGGACCCCGCTGGGACAGCGGAGACGGGGCTGTGGGGAGGGCAGGAGCTGGGTGCAGGGCGGGGGCGGGCGTGGAGGCCGGCGCGGCGCTCACACTGTAGAAGGTGTAGGGCACTTGCTGGTCCAAGTATCCGCCTTTCATCCTCCGCTCCATCCGGCCGCTCCCTCCGGCCGCACGGCCGGGGCCCCGCGCGGGGGCCGAGACCTGGGGGGAGGGGTGCGGAGGGGGCTGCGTTCGCACACCGTCCCAGGAGGGATGCGGTGGGGGGCAGGGAGGGGTGGCAGGGAGGGGACAGTCCCGAGGCTCTGGGTCCGACGGCGAAACTTCTCCGACTCACTGGGGCGATGGGGAGGTTTCCGCCTGCTGGGCAGTGCGCCACCAGCACTCCCCTCCCTCCACCGGCCCAAAGAGGTCCCACCTGCTCCTGGGAGCCGGGCTTGTCGTTTCTGCTTTCTGCAGCCCTGTTCTGCCCGGGCTCGGTTACATAAGACGTGCATGTGTGTGTGCGCGCGCGAGCGCGCGTGTGTGTGTGTGTGTGTGAGTGCGCGCGCACGGAGGAGCGGGCTAGGCGCACACCATCGCACGCCCACCACGGCGCCCCCTCCAACCCCGAATCCCAGCGCCTCCCACCCCCGCCCTGGAATCCGCGGAGGCGGGCGGTGAGTGTGGTGCGCTGAAGGCGAGGAGGGGAATCACAGACACTGTCCCTCCCTCTCCCTTCCGCAGCCTCACCTGAGGCCGGGGCGTCTGTGCTGGAGCCGAAGGGGTCCCGAGCGTACCCCAGGGCCCGCACCGAGGGCCGCCGGGCTAGGCCGGAGCGACGCGGCCCCGGCCCCGCGTCCCCAGCGCACCAGCTTGTTTTCCGGGCGCCGCAGACAGTTGTGAGCCCGGGGGAGCAGCTGATTGGTGCATTTCCTTTGCCTGGGCCTCGGCACTCTCCCCCCCACCCTGTTCCCTTTGTTTCATTGACTTTTGTGAATGAAACCCCAGGGCCGGGCACGCCCGCCAATCCGGAGACTCGCCCTGCCGAGCAGGGGGGCGGAGTTTCCCAGAAGCGGGGACCAATCAGAATGTAGGGGTTGGCTCTTGGCTTCATTCACTGCTAGGGCTCCCATTCATAAAAAAATAAACTCCTCGCGGCCGGAGTTCATTCATACAGAGCTGAGAGAGAAGGAGGGAAGCCGAGGACCCGCGGCTTCCCTGTGGGGCTAGCTTCTGGGTACGAGACGCCGCGATCTTCTCTGGCTGGCGTCTGCACACGTCCCTGTGCATCTGCGTGTACGTGGATGTACGAACACTTTTGTGTGTGCGCCCTGGGGAAAAGCATGTGGACTTGTGCGCTCAGAGGAACAATAATAACTAACATTTATGAAGCGCTCCGCTTCCACGTGCTCGTTTCGTTCCCATAACCGGGCGAAGTGGATCTATTGTTTCCATCTCACAGACAGTAAAAATGAAAGCTCAGAGAGGGACAGTGACTGGTCTGAGGTCACTCAGCTAGTCAGCACCGCTAGGGTTTAGAGCCCTAAATCTCCCACACTCTTGTACAGCCCTCTGAGGCCATGATTAAATGAATTAAGCTATGTGACAACACCTGACACACAGTAGGTCGATAAATGTAAACTGGCATGGAATCCAGGCTTTTCCTTGAGGATCTGTGCTCTGCAGAGCTATTTTATGATCCACTTTTTATTGATTGCAGCAGAAACCAGAGGCCCCAGGATAGACAATTTCTGAAATTGTGGCTCTCTCTCGGCCATCATCCCTCTTATCCCAGAGCAAAGATAGAGTATCAGGAAGCAAAAGTCCCAAATGGTCTGATGATCTAAGGGCAAGATGCCTTTCAGTTTGGGCCAAGAAGCTGGTCATAGTCTGTCACCTCATTCATTTACCACTTCATCAATAAACATTTATTATGCCAGACACAGTGCTGGGTGCCAGGCAGGCAGCTGTGACCAAGACTGTCAGGAACTGGGCTTTGAGGCTGCAGGCATGGGGGCACGCAGGACATGAAGCCTTGAAGGCTTTTTTTTCTGAGACAATTCTCTGGATCTTCAGTCTATTCACCCCTTTGAGGAGAGCCTAATTTTGCAGCCTGCCTGTCTGTGATACACACAAGAGACTGCCCAAACACCAGGCCAGTAGGGGCTGCTTTCAAAATTCATCTAATCGAACACCCCCACTTTACAGATGAGGCAGTGGAAATTCAGAAGAGATGACACATGAAATCTCTTTCAGCCAGTCTGGTCAGAGCTGAGTCTAGAACATACAACTGCTGGCACCTATTCAGGGCATGTTTCATGAGATCAGTTGGGGTAAATGAAAATAAACTTCCCTCTCTTCTCTGCTGAAATGTTCTTTAAGGCTTGTGTCTATTGTCCCTCTCCTCCAGGAAGCCTTCCACGATAGCTTGAATTAGTTAATTAAGGCCCCATACAATATTCTTGCCTATATCTCTGGTGTGGATGTCTTTCATTCTGCCTCGTGGTATAGACATCCCTATGTATGGAGAGCTATTCAGGGACTGGAGGAGGTCTCATTTGCCTCTGTAAGTCCTCCTGAGCCTGCTTCATGCTTTGAATGTGGCATGAAATGCTTGTGCAATGAATAGGCACAATAAAGACCAAACTAATCGAGCTTAGCAGGAATCCTGCACGAGGAAGGAGGGACAAGCCCAGGCAAATCCCAGCTTTGGGCTGGATGGAACCAGTTTAGGGAAGAGTGTGAGTCCTGACCAAGAGAAGGAGGGGAGGAGGACAGAGGATTCTTCCTGGAAGGCAGTTCTGATGTGGTCTCCATGACAGTGAAGAAGATTCTGGTGGGTCTTTGAGCTGGCAGTGGGTACTCCAGTCCTCTAGTTGGGGCCTCCAAAGCGGTGCCCTTCTGTCTCTGGAGGGCCCCTGGCTCCCTGGAGAGTAAGTGTTCCCTCCCCATTCCCCATCCTTCCTCCCTAGGCTCTGACTTAGCACACAGGCAGAGTGAGAGAAGATACTGCTGCTGCTCCCACTGCTGTCACTGGCCTCTGATTCGATGCCCAGGCTCGGAGCAGTGACATCTCCAAGGGGAACACTAAAACCTCTTCCAAGGCTTGAGGTAGTTGGGAAGAGGAAGGAACAGAGAGGCTGGAGGTTGCTATTGGGAATCACATCACAGTAACTGCCACATAATGATTGAGCCCCATGCACCATGCCCTGCTCTAAGCACATGATCTGCACTAACTCACGCAACCTTCACAGCGATCCTGTGATGTAAATGCTATGATTGTCACCCCCATTGTACAAGTGAGGAAACAGAGGCCTCACAAACACACATCCACTGCAAGGGCCCACACAACACACTAAGGACACCCCAAACAGACTCACTGGCATGCAGACACCTTGAGGAACACACGACAGGCCAGATGGAGGACACACCTGAGCCAGAGCGCACACATGGACACACTCAAATTAAGAATGCGCACCGGTCCCCCCTGGACACACAGCCTAATGGAGTTCACAAATACTTTCTGACCCTCTCTGACACACCTTTGGTGGGGATTGCACAGGTAAATGCTTCCTTCCTCTATTAGACTGGGGGCTGGACTGTGGCCTTTTTCCCAGGGATCTAAGTTATAAAATGTAAATGTGGGTTTTCAATATGCAAATATTCATACAAAGGCAGCCTGAGGCTTGCTCAGGAGGCTGGAGGATCAGAGCACAGAGATGGGAGGGAAGGAAACTATTGGAGACCCCTGGATCAGACAACAAGGGGGTTCAGGACCTGAGCCAGTCAGAGAAGCAGTGTCTCCCCAGGGTAGGTTCAGAGAACGCATGGCAGAGGGCTGGGTTTGGTCCTCGGGTCGCGTTAGCTGGGGACATTCTGTGAGTGATCTGCACAGTCTGACTGTGAGGGTAGGAGGGACATGGCTTCAAGGCCTGGCTTCCTCTGGGTCTGGAACAGCTGAGAGTCTCAGAAACTTAAAGGGTGGAACTCAGAGGGTAACCCAGGGAGACACCTTGGTAAGGCCAGGTGGATGAGACAGATAGGTTCAGGCAGTACCTATGTCCCTGTAGGGTTTCCCAGCCTGAAGCCATAGCCACAGGAATAAACCAGTCCACAGGGTCAGGTGGTGGCGCTGGAAGAGGTGGGGCCTGGGGCCTTCCCCAAGTGCTGGTGGATCAGGATGGATCAGGATGACCAAAAAGGGCCACTTCTAGACTTCCCTTTGTCCTTGTGTCACCGTCCCCTATTCACACGGCTCCCTTTAATCTGCAGGGGTTCCGAGTGGGGGGTGGGGTCTGTAGATGTGCGCCCCCTAAAATAACTGCCTGCATTGCGCTGCATGTATGTTCATTTTTCTGAGAAGAGGATCCATAGGTTTTATCAGAGTCATCACAGAGTAGATCTTTGAGTCCCCTGCTCCAGGTTAGTTAGGAAGCACTGCCCTAATGTTGTTTTATCATAGATGTTTTTAAAAATATCTTGTCAATACCTGTTACCCTAAACGTGGCTGGAAAGGCACCACTTTTGGAGAATGTGACTGAAAGGGGGGAAAGCCACTCTGCTTCCCTTGTTCCTTGTCCACTTAGACTGAGGTCTCTCCTGAGACCCCACAGAATGGGGTGGGGGGGTTCTCTTCCTGCCTGCCAGTTGGGAGTGACTGAGAGCAAAGGCACAGGTGAAGGCGATGTCTAGCTCGGTTCCCCCTAGAGGCACCTGGTGGAGGAGGATAGTCTCCGGAGAAAAGCTCCAAAGATGAGGCCTGTCTTTCCCTAGGGTGGCGTAGGGTGGAGTGTCCTCAAGAGCCTTGGGAGAAACCGGGGAGACAATCACCCCAGACCGATTGCCAGGGTTTCTCCTTTGGCAGACAGAGCAGACCCAGCTGCAGTCAGAAATCTGAGATGGTCCCACTGCTCCACCATCTCCCCGCCCCAGACGCCCATCTGTGTGGCAGTGTATCATCTCCAGGAGTAGAGGGATGAACACAATGGCCTCTGTTAGGTCAAGCCAAGCCCTTGGAGGGACTGTTTTAGGAATTTGTTGGGGGGGAGGGGTGATGCATCACCTTTTGGGGAGCTGTAATTGGAAACTATCAGAAACCCAGCATTTTAATTATTAATTAATTAATTTATATAGACAGAGTCTTGCTATGCTGCCCAGACCGGAGTATGGTGCCTATTCTTAGGTGCAATCCCACTACTGATCAGCACGGGAGTTTTGAGCTGCACTGTTTCCCACCTGGGCCAATTCACCCTTCCTTTGGCAACCTGGTGGTTCACCCGCTCCTGAGAGGTCACCATATTGATTCTGAACTTAGTGGTGCACTGGATCAGCACAGCACACCACAGCCCAGAACGCCTGGCCTCGAGTGATCCTCCCGCCTCAGCCTCTGGAGTAGCTGGAGCCACCATGCCCAGTTTTAATATTGTTTTTTTCCCCACTCCTCTCCCCCTCCTCCAGCTTTAATATTTTTAAACCAGGGTGAATAAATGTGTCCTCCTTTCATCTGGAATATTGTCCCAGGAGAAAATGTGGAGCCTAATGCTAGAAGGCCAGAGACCAAGGGTGTCCCGAGGAAAGCAATTTTTATTTTTAGAAGGTGCTGGCGACTTAATCTTTTCCTAGTTGCTGCCTGCAGCAGCTCTGAACTCCCCCCAAAATGCTGAGCCTTCCTTGTCCTGTGTCCCCCTGTTAGATTTCAGCCCTCTCTGTTTCTAGATGGAGCACCCAGCTCAAGGCCAGGTCCTCTCTGAAGGCTGCAGGATATAAGGTGTTTTTTTTCCTTTCCATTTTTTCCCCTTTCTGTCGAAGAGAGACAAACGGACAAATGCCAGCAGCCTGAAGGATGACATGGAATTGGTGTCAGTTGGGCAGAGTCCAGGATGAGCCCCGTTTTAATTAAGTGCGGATTAGAATTATGAGGGGCCATCGCTCCTGCCGGGTGGGGCTCTGCAGAGGGAAGGCGATTTCTCTCGTTAAAGCCGAAGGCTGCGCTGGAGAGTGTCTGTATTTGCTCTGGCTGTCAGGAGTCATGGGCAACGTAGTGGACTCCCAGGTCGCAAAGGCAATGGCGGGAGACCTCAGAGCCGGCAGAAACCTGGGGACTTGACTCTGCTTGGAATCTTTCTGGGTGAATTGTGGTAGTGGGGTGGGGAGGAAATGGGGGAGGCAGAATTCCTGGTTTTATTTCTGAGTTTTATTTTCTTTTTTTTCAAAAACAGAAATTCTTCTCTCTCCCCAGCCCTGCCTGCGCCTGAGGCTGGGGTTTTCCTGCAACCCAGGGAGCTGCTGCTGTGGGCTTATTGCTCCTGTTGATTCCCACCTGCCCCGCTGGCAAGCCCAGCCCAGATGTATCTGGTGATTCACAACTGCGATGTGGGGCCTTGGAACCCAGAGTCCAGGAAACGATGCTCCCTGTGGGTGAGGGTGCTGCTTTCTCCTCACTCCGCAGGGCCCCTGAGCCCAGCCTGGGTGGAAAGAGGATGGCAGAAAGGAAGGACATCAGGGGGACGCATGCTGAGAGGACACAATACCTAATCAGACAGGGACCAGACCTTCAGGATCCCAAATTGAGTTTCCTAAATATGGTGTCTGCCTGTGTGCTTTGCACTTTATTGTTTTCCTAAGTCTTTTCAGATATGTTATCTTATTATATTTTCCCAGCATTCCTCAAAGTGGGTATTTTTAGTTCCATTTTATAGTTGAACACTCTAAAGTTCAGAGAGCAGTTTGCCTCCTGGCTCTCGGGGGTGGGAGAAGGACCACCCAGCTCCACCCGGCTCTACCCAGCTGCAGGGGTAGTGGCTTCAGAAACAATAGCAAGCTGTTCCTACCAGCCCTCTCCCTAGTCTTGGGACATCCTGACCCCACCTGACCCTCCGCTCCTTGACATTTCCTTTTCGTGTTCTTTTTCCTCCCAACAAGTCCCACTTTTCTGTTAAGAAATACCTGATTGGTCTTGCTAATTGTGTATCTTCAGGGGGTGGTTTGGCATTTTCCTAAATTGCGCATCACACGTGAATGTCTCCCACAAAGGGAAAACCGATGGGGAGGGAGCATCTTGCTCCCTAGAAATTGAGAATGTAAAGTATATTTAATTAAAATGATAAATCTGATTTTCAGTTTTGTTTTTACTACTGCTAAAACTAATCTATTTTATGCACGTTTGCAGAAGGCTGCAGCTATCAAATCAGAGAATATTAGAGCTGTGAGGCTCTTTGGAGAGGTGTCTGGGCCAAACCCTTCATTGTGGAGACAAAGAAACTGAGTCTCCAATTGGGGAGGGGCTCTGCAGTACTGGGGACATGTGGGTGGCCGAGGCGGAGATGGGGGCTCTTTCTCCAAGATGCCACCGTCTCTCCCCTCCTTCAGCTGATGGGCATCACACGGCAGGAGTCACCAGGCCCTGCTCTTCTCCTTTAAATGCCACCCCCCCCAGCAAATTCCTGCTGGGAGGGGCTGGGCCTCCGGAGCTCCCTTCCCCCACCTCCCCAGTGGGTAGGGACATTTCTCCTCCAGTTCCCTCTCTGGCTTTTCTGACCGCTTGTCTCTTTCCAGCCAGGACCCTTATTCCGCAGGGTCATTTGGTGAGAATTTAAATTGTACTTGGTTCTCTGTGTTCATCTCTCTGCCCTTCTATAAGGTAGTAACCAGACCTTTGTTTTCTTGCCTGGGCTGTATCTGCAGAGTTGAAGACAGAAGCTATTGAATTCACATTTTTATGTCGTTTTTGCTTCAAACGAGGTTGTCAATGTTGTATAACATTTATATATTTATTTGAATCAGTAAGATATTCCCATGGTGCAAAATTTAAAAGTCATGTAGTGCTCTCCAGTGAAATAAGCAGAGAACAAACAGTTCAAGAAGCAATTTGTGCAGCTGGATTAGAACTTCTAGATGTTGTTCTATAATACGTACCGTTGAGACAATCATGCCCGCCCTCACCCCCGTCCAATTAAAAATAAAAACAATGAAAACTACAGAACAAATTAGAGAAAGTCCAGACAAGATTTGGTTTCATCATGACTACCAGTACTAAAGTATTTTAAAGAAAAAAACCTGGTGCCTCTGCTCGGCCAGAGCCCTGCACATAATCTTGGTTTACCCAGCATGGGTTTGAGACAGACAGACCCCAGGTCCAAATCCTCGTTGTGCCTTTGAGTGACTTTGTGACCTGGGTGAGTCAGGTAATCTCTCCTAACCTCAGTTTCCTCATCTGTACAATGGGGATAACAATATCTACCTTGTAGGAGCGGGGACTAGGGCTGATGTATAGTGAATGCCAAGTGGATGGGAACAAGCCCCCTTCAGTCTCTCTCTGTACGTGTGTGTGTCCACACACAAAAGCACAAGCTCTCTGTGGCTGCCCCCTGCCCCCTGCCCTCTCTCACTGAACTGCCTGCTTCACTTTATACCTCTCTGGCTCCCAGTGCGGGCTGCTATCTGGATGTGTCAGGTGTTCTGGGCAGTGCTGGGCTGCGTGGGGTTAAAGGCATCCCTACTCACAGGTGGGGATGATGATGGGAGAAGGAGGACATCCTGAGAGTTCCTCCTGAGGAGATGGGTCTTGTTGGGCCACCGCCAGGAGGAGGAGGAGAAAGCAGCTGGGGTGGTGGTGGGGGTGGTCCTGAGTACACCCAACCCCCCAACTTCTGCCTGACGCCATCTTGAGGAAGCATCAGCTGCTTAGCCACGGCTCTGGGTGTGCCAGCCAGGAGGCGGTGACCCCTCTGATTTAGTAGGTGTGTGTGGCCAGAATCATTTGGATTCTGGGTGGTGGCTTTGAGGTCCCCAGGGTGTAGCCTGCAGTGGCTGTTGGGCTATCTAAGCTTCTAGGGACAAGGGGCCCCACCTTCCTCAGCAGAGAAGTGGAGGTGCCAGGTAAGAGGTGAGAGGCAGCTGCCAGAGGAGGGAGGTGTGTGTGTGTGTGCGCGCGCGCGCGCGTGTGTGCTATAACGGTCACCACTTCACTTCTCATTTCCAAGAAGTCAGAAGGCTGCAGAAATCCCTCAAGAATAGGGAGTCCCCTCTAAGGGGCACAGTCCTTGGGAAATGTGTTTCTGGGGTGGGGAGAGCCAGAAAAAATGGAGGGAACAACCGAATCCATTTGGTCACTTTCCATCAGAAATTGTCTTTGCCATCCTCTCCCCTCACCCCGACTTCATTTCAGTCTCAGCAAGCACCTGCCAGAATATACTCTGCATGAAACGTGCCAGTGTCCAGAGGCTCAGAAACGACGAAGGCCCTGTCCGTGCATGAGGAGCCAGCATCTGATGGTGGCATCTGGGTGCGTAGGGGTGAGGTGTAGCTACGAGTCCTCACGGTGGTTTTTGTTGAAAACCAAAGGGCCCCCTTTCGCAGGTGGAAACAGCGGAGGGCGACAGCTCAGCCTTGCACTTCCTGTTCCTTTAAGTCCACACGTCTAATGCCATTTCCTCCGTGAAGTCTCTCCTGGTGCATTTCTTGTTCCGGGGAGCCACTGCTGTCCTTCAACTTTCTCAGTGTAAGTTGCAAAGAAATTATTTATTCATTGGAAAAGGGGAGGTCTCTTTTGCGATGCTGCTCTTCCCCAATCTCGTGTTACTGATGACTTGTCTTGGGTCCCCCCTTGGACTGGAAGTTCCTCAAGGGCAGGTAGGTGCCTCACTCTGATCTGTGCCCCTGTGGCACCCAGGCTGGTCCCTGGAACACACAGGGCTTTGCAAACTGCCTGCTGAGGCTGGATCGGACGCAGCTGCTTTGTACGGTCTCTGAACTGAGTTTGCAGCCAGGGGATGTTCTGGGGCAGACATGGAAGGACTGGAACCTGGGCCAAGTGCGGCCGGTGCATGTTTCTATATAGCCTGTAAGCTACAAAGGGTTTTTTCAATGATTGAAAAAAAAAATCAAAAGAAAAATAAATATTTTTGATACATGGAAAATATGAGAAATTCAAATTTTAATGTCCAAAAATAGTTCAATTGGGACACAGCCATGCTTATTTGCTATGTTTGGCTGCTTTGTGCTACAATGGGAGAGTTGAGTAGTTGCAAGAGAGGCGATATGGCCTGAAAAACCTAAAATATCTGCTCTCTGGTCCATAACAGAAACCTGCTCTGAAGAGCAGGTGGAGGACCTAATCCGCACAGGCTGGGAATCTACACTGGAGGCTGCGCACAGCCCAGAGGGGCGGGTGGAGCATCCCTAGGCCAGACTGGGGCAGGGGCAGCCCAGCAGGAAGCTGGAAGGGAACCCGCTTGAGGTCACCCAGTTGGTAAGGGGCAGAGCCAGCCTATGAGCCCAGCCTTGTCTGTTTTCAGAAGCCAAAGCCCTGACCACAGCGACAGAGGAGGCCTGAATTTTGGTGATCAAAGGAAGGAGAGAGAGAGAGACAGACCCTCCTCCCTAGGAAGATGGGGAAGACTTCGGGGAAGACTTCCCGGAGGAGGTGCTTGGAGCTGGCATTGAGGTCGGTGGGACTCGTGTGGGGCTGGGCCAGGGTATTCCAGGCCCGGCGGGTATCAGGGTCAAAGGCAGGAGTCTGGGAAGCACAAGTTTGGCTTAGGGGAAGGAGAAGACTCCAGGATGGTGTGGAAGGGACTTTGGGGAAGTGAGGAGACAATCCTTGGGGAAACCTTGAGGTGTTTGCTTTGGAATTTTCTCTTTGGAATCTTGGCTCTGTGGCCTGATGTCTTTGCGGCTGTGCACTAAGCTGGGAGAGAAAGTCAGGCCCGTGGGAGAGATAGAGAGGCTCTGGCTGGCCGGGGCTCTGGTTGTCCAGGCGTAGGCACAGCGGTGGCCTTGGACAGGTTTCCCAGGGCTCAGGCCTGGCCTGGGTGGCAGGGATTCCCCTGAATGGAGCTTGGCCTGGCTTCTCCATGGAGATTCCACATCCTGCCTGTAAACTTTCCATGGGGCCATGACACAGCCCTGGTGCTGAGGGATGACCACAGGGGATTGGTGTTCTTTTGCAAGCAGGCAGCTCGTGGCTTCTCCTTACCAGACCTGGCTAGACCCATTGTCCTCTTCTGGGATGGAGTGGGAGAAATTTTCCCTTTGGGAACCTGGGAGAACAGTTAGGGGCTCGATTTGGAGGTTTAGCAGCCGACACCCCCAAAGGATGAGCCTCAGCCCTCCAGCCTGCATCCCCTGGCAACTAGGTCTGTGCGTCTGTGCTTCATAAATATTTGTGAATGAAGGAATGAGTGAGCGGGTGCTGGGGGAAGGGGTTTGTCCACAGGGCTGTAAAACAGGCCTCTACTTGCCAGATGCTTCCTGTTTAGTCGGGGAGGTGGGTGGGGAGTGGCAGTATCCTGTTATAGTAATAACATTTTTCATATCTCAAGTTTGAGGCACCAAAGGCTACCTGGGGAAGGCATATGTCAACACAAGGGTGGGGGAAGCCACTTTAAGAAGAGGCATTTCCTTCTAGTCTCAAGAGGCTCTGAGCTCCTGCTCTGCTTAGCAGTGGCTTCTCCTGAAGTCCCACCGTTTGGGGTGCCAGTCCATCACTTGGATGGAGACTTCAGAACCATGGTTTCATGCAGAAGGGCCAGTGATATGTGTATGCTCTACTGACACTAAGGGTCTCCCTGGGGTGGAGGGAGGGGCCTTGGTGACTTTGGGTTCTCCTGGCCACCCTCCAGCAGTTGCAAACTTATTTTCTCTGCTCAGACAGGGCTGGGGGAGCCGGTTGTGCCTCTTGCCAAAACCCAGTTTCAGCAGCTGCATGTGAGGGAGAAACATGGCAGCCACGAACCACACTCCTGGTACCTTGTCCCATGGTAGGAGGGCATCTGCCCATGCCCTCCAAGTCATCCACCTTTCCGTGGCCAGGGTGATGGTGGTGGCTCTGTAGTCCACCCCTATTCCCTGGTTCCCTCAGGATCCCAAATGCTGGAGACCTGGAGGCATTCAGCTGTGACTGCCCAATTCCCTCTCCCAGAGCAGGCAGCTGTCACAGGGAAGGGAGCCCACCAGAATAGTCTCTGTGCAGCTTTGTACTTTTGGGTCTCACCCAGCCTTCTTTATTAATGTACCTCGAGCTGGGGGCTCAGAAAGGTTAAGTGACTTGCCCAGGGTCACACAGCTAGGAATGGCAGTTAGAGCCTGAACACGTCTGATCTCTGTCTAGTGTATCAGTGGGCTCAGTGGGCTGAGAACAGAATATTCGCGGTCTGGCCCAGTCGCCCCATCTGGAGCAGGGCTAGGAGGCAGAGTCTCAGTTGAGGACTCCTGGTTCCGGATAACAGAGATGACAACTAGGGCAGGGAAAGGAAAGTGAAAAGGAAAGGGACTGCTGGTGGCGGAGCTCTGGCTTCTCCATGTCTGGAGGCAGGATGTCTTTCTTGGACAAGGGCCTGTGCCTGGTGGCCGCTGAATCAGGATGCATTCCTTTGCCTGCTCCTTAGGATGAGGTGTGTGGGGACGGGGATAGGGTGTTAATTTATGCAGAACTCTTGGGGTCCTGCCTTCTAGAGGAAATGCCAGGCTAATGGAAACAGCAAATAGGTGTTACCTCTGGGGCCCCAAGTTGGACAAACAGGAGCATTCCTTAGGCTGGGGTGTGGGGAGGAGGAGGAGAAGGCGGAAGGTAATTAATTAGTTATTGTATCCATTTTATTCATTTATTGAGCAACTGCTACATGCCAGGCACTGTGTTAGCAGATGGGAATACGAGGTAAATGACAGTCAAAAACAGCATTGCAGTCAGGTGCTGTGGCTTATGCCCACCTGTAATCCCAGCACTTTGGGAGGCCTGGATGTCCGGGCTGCAGTGAACTATGATTGGGCCACTTTACTCTGGCTTGGGTGACAAAGCAAGACCTTGTCTCAAAACAAAACAAAAAAAACCCCCAAGGAATCTTTCTTTCAGCACTCACCATGTGCTGTTCATTTATTCCACATCATGTGTGGTAGAGCTCAGAGAAGTTAGGTAACTTTCCCAAAGTCACAGAGCTAGTAAGTAGCAAGGGGAGTCAGGTGACTGAGGTCATACCAATAACACCGCAGGCCAGGTGTCCCTCTGACAGGGGTGTGCTCTGAATGTCTTGAGAGATTTGAGAATGGAACTCAGCTTGGAGAAGTGGGGAGGAGGCATTTGAAACAGGCCTTGTAGAATGAGTGAAATTTCATCTGTAGGAGAGGGAAAAAGGTTTAAAGAGGCAGATTTTGCAAAGATTCAGGAGGCAGAAAGGAAATCCCAGGGTGGTGATAAGTTTGGGGATATTCCTCAAAATTCCTACCCCTGGGCTGGGGAGTGTGAGCAATTTGCAGACCATGTTTAGGAGCTTGGATTATATCCTATAGAGTCATGGTGGTGGTGGTTAAAGCAGTTCTCACTGGATCAGACCCTGGACAGGAGGGAGGAGGGGATGCCTTGGAACCCTCAGAAGTGGCTCATCCCTGATCCTGTCCCCTAAGGCCTAGACTCCCCACCCCCTCGCCATCATTCAGCCCAGACAGGTGGCGGAGGCATTGCTGTGTGGCAGATGGAAGCACGGGCCCTGGAGGCTGACTCCCTGGACTTAAATTCTTGCTCTGCCACCAACAAGCTACGGGGCTTGAGCAAGTGAACCTTTATTTGCTTTAGTTTCCTCATCTGTAAAGCAGCAATAACAGTCGTACCTACCTTAGAGAGCTGGGAGTGAAGATATAATGAGATGATCTAGGGGAGGCAGGCTTTCAGTTAGGGTTCCATAAATGTGCTATCAGATGTCACCTCCCCACCCTGTCCTGGCTCTAGTCAGCACCTCAGAGTCCTGACTGTCAGGAATGTCCCCAGTCTGATCTAAATCCCTCCTGCTGCAGATGGATCCCAGCTTCCCTGACAGCCGTTCAGGACAGGGAAGCTCGGAGCTCCATGCTCCCCGCCTCATCCCACCTCTTTAATCTCAGCCCTCCCCTCCCCCCTCCCTGTGATTATCATAAACTCCCAGGGCAGGCTTGGCTGGGCCCCCTGTCCCTTTGAAGTCTCAAGCCAGGTTCCCAGCCCCACAGACTGACTTCTGAGAAAGCTGCTTCCCATCAAATCCTGCCGCCAAAAAGACTCTCCTCTTAGGTATTCCTGCCAACCCCGTTTTATAATCTCAGTGCTGGGGAGGGGGGACAGTACAGGCACTTTGTCTGCAGGAAGGAAGCAATTAAATTATTAGCACTTTGAGAAATTAAACGACATAACTTATGGCAGAATAAGTTTAGCAAAAAAAAAAAAAACCCTTGTAATGTGAGAAAACAATTAAAAAGAATTATATAAGGTTGGGCTCGCTGCTTTATTGCAATAGAGTTAGCAGTTCATTGATTATCGTCCTGTTATAATGCGGTAGGATGGCATGGGCTGCCGCCAAGGCAGTGACATTCAGGAAGCAAACCCGCTTATCTGGGGCCTGCAAGAGGACAGGTGGAGGGGCTGAAAGGTTTTCCTGGAGAGGAAGCGGGGAGGGGATGGGGGGGGGTCATAGCAGGACCACCAGAGCAGCTCTTCCTCCCTTCTCCCTGCTCCTTCTGCTTTGGTAGACAGGGAGAGAGTTTGTCAATTTCAGCAGATTGTCAATTGCTGGGGCATAGTCAATTCCCTGTGCCCAAGAAATTCCGTTCCTAGACATTTCCAGTGATATGTTCACATAGCTCCATAAGGGGACATGGATGAAGATGATATGATCATGGCAGCCTCATCGAAGGTACCCTGGGTGTCCCTCGCTGGGAGAGTGGAAAAGTTGAATGGATGCACCATGGAGCACCAGGCAGCTGCAAGAAGCAGCAGACTGGATGTGCACAGAGCTACGTGGGTAGATCTTAAAAACTTCGTGCTACACAGCAGCAAAAACCCAAGCTACGGCTACCCACAATGATATAGGGGAATCGCCCAGACAAGCTTAGCAAAAGAAGCAAGATGTGAAAGATCCACTGAGGATTCCATGTAGATGAAGTTCAGGAATAAACTCAAGATGGGTGGTAACAGTAGCTGGAATAGTGGTGACCTCTGGCAGGGGAAGAGGGCAGTTTATTGACTGGGAAGGGGCACAAGGGAAACTTTCTGAGGAGTTAGAAATATTCTATATATATATTTTTTTTTTCTTTTTTTTTTCTTTTTAGACAGAGTGTCACTCTGTTGCCCAGGCTAGAGCGCCATGGCATCAGCCTAGCTCACAGCAACCTCAAACTCCTGGGCTCAAGCGATCCTTCTGCCTCAGCCTCCCAAGTAGCTGGGACTACAGGCATGCGCCACCATGCCCGGCTAATTTTTTCTATATAATTTTAGTTGTCCGGCTAATTTCTTTCTATTTTTAGTAGAGACGGGGTCTCGCTTTTGCTCAGGCTGGTCTTGAACTCCAGCCTCGGCCACTCAGAGTGCTAGGATTACAGGCATGAGCCACGATGTGGAGGGGAAAAAAGTAGGAAAGAAGGAGATGTTAAAATAATACCATTGATGTAAATCAAACCCACAGGCCTAAGAAGTAACTACCCACGTTGCAAGAACTCTGCAAACAGGAAGATGGACACTGACCTATGGAAATACAGTACGGGGATTAAAAGGGAATGAATGAATTATGAATGAATGAAACCAAACCCACAGATCGGTTATGACAACAGATCATGAATGGAGAGTATTAATGGTTAACTCAAGCCTCTGCTTCCAAAGTCGAAGTTCGGAGAAAATTGCTAATCACATCAGAAGGTCTTTGGGCTGGTTGTGGTGTGTGCGATGTGTTGGGTATTTTGGTCTGAGGCACGAGGGTAGATTCAGTCACTGATGCCTGCCAAGGGAGGCACGGATGTCATATTTGTTTGCAGTTTGCAAAGCAATGCCATGCCCAATGCCTCAGAGCGTGTCACCTAGGGCAGGCAGTTCCCCGGGGAGATGACGGGAACCAGCTTGCCTGCTACCACCCGCAGTTGGGTCCCCTTGGCAGGTTATTTAACCCCTGCCTCTCAGCCATGGGGATGATAAAAAGAGTGCCAAGGTGAGGGGGGAGTCACAGCACGGTGCAGAGCAGGGGTCGGCCACCTTTTTCTGTAAAGGGCCATATAGTTAATATTTTAGCCTTTGCTGGCCATAAGGTCCCTGTCACAGCTACTCCGGAAGCAGCCATAGATGTAAATGAATGAGCATGGCTATGTTCCAACAAAGCTTTATTTATGAATACTGACTTTGGAATATCACTTCATTTTCATGTATCACCAAGTGTTATTTTTAAAAAATTTTTTCAAACCATTTAATTGTAAGAATGATTCTTAGCTTACAGGCTATATGCAAACAGGTGGGGGCCACAGTTTGCTGACCCCCAGCCTAGAGGGTGAATGGGCTGGAGCAGTGCTCGAGAGAGCTCCGATGCTGTCACTCACACCCCCACTGTACAGACTCAGGGGCAGAGGAGCAGTGGGGTGAAGTGACTTACCTAGGCTCACCAGGGAGCTAGCGGCAGAGCTGGGACTCTGGCCCAGATCTCCTGAGTCTCGATGCACTTGGAACAAATGCTCAAGGACGGAAGAGTCTGGTTGTACGTGGCGTCCTCTTTTCCAAGGCCCGTGGCTTGCAGCAAGAAGTCTTGCAGCTTCCCCCTGGGTGACTTGTCTCGCCTGATGGGTCAGAGGACCAGAGTGAGTTGCTACTCTCCAGAGCTGTCATCCCTGTCTATGCAGAAAGACAAACGCTCCTCTGCACTCCTGTTTCCTCGTCTTCCCTTGTCCTGCAGCATTGGTGGGATGAATTTCTTTATGTGGGTGTCAGTACGGGGCGTCCAAGTGAACTTCTGGTTCCACTTATAGAAAGTTCAAAACCAGGCGAAGCTAGTCTGTGTTAGAAGTCAGGGGAGTGGATATCCCTGAAGGAGGCACATGTGAGCTTCTGGGGTAGAGGAAATTCTCTGCTTCTTGTCCTGGGTGCGATCTCTGTGAAAAGGCATCAGAACTTCGCTGGGCGCGTTTCTAGGCAGATGTTTGACTCCAGTGAAATATACATAAAAAACAGTTCCAAAGCCATCTTGGTGAAAACAGTGAACTTTTGGTGTTCACTTTTAGTTTCGGGAACAGGAATGCAGAGATGATGTCACCCAGGCTCTATTGTTCTGCTGGGTGGCAAAGGACACTACTGACAAGCCTTGTAGGTGAGACAGATGGTCCTCTCACCCATGCACACCTTGTATCTTGTTAGTTTTGCTTCCCTGGAACACAGAAAACGTGTAAGTGTATGTGTGTGAATGTATGTGGGAGAGCATATATGTGTGGTGTGCGTCAGACGTTTGTGTGCACGTGCAAGCCATGGGGATTGTGTGAGTGTGTGAGTGAGGGTGTATGAATGGGTGTATTTGTGAGTGGGAGGTATAGGTGAGTGACTGTGTGAGATATTTGTGTATGCATGAGTGAGTGTATATGGGGTGTGAGCTGTGTGCATGTATACATGGCTGTGGTGTGTTTGGGAGTGTGAGGTGTGTGAGTGTGTATATGTGAGTATACGTGTGGAGGTGTGTATGTACGTATGAGTGGGCTTGTGAGTGTGTGTACCTGTGCACGGATGTGACTGTGTATATGTGTGCATGATATGTGTATATACAAGTGTGTATGATTGTATGTGACTGTGCGTGTGTACGAGAATCTTAAAACAGGGCCCAGAAACTTTCCTTTCCCTTTGGAGTTTGGATTTTTCCTTTCCCTTTGGAGTTTGGATTTCAGGGGCCCATGTGGGCATAGTGTGTAGCGTGTCGCGTGGTGGAGGTGCTGGGACGTGTCTCTTTGCTGTGAGTGCCTGGCACACACTCCCTGCCCCCCCCCCAGCCCCCGACAGCCTGTATGTATTTCTGTAATGCGAGGCCCCTGACTGCAGCAGATTTATGCAGAGAAAATGGGTTCTGGTAACTGGCCGACCCTTTTAGCCGCTGCTCATTTGGGTGGATCTCAGGCCCCCTCTCTCTGTTTCTGGAGAATTTGCTGGAATTCTCTCTGAAATGTGCCAAGCTTTCTGCTGTGGAGATGAAATTTACTTAATTTATTTGATTCAGATGATTTAATTGTCTCATTCAGAGGGAGCAAAACACAGATTTTGCATTACAGAGGCCTGAAGGGGAGAGTGGGGGAGAGAGAGGGGTGTGGAAGGTTAAAATTCATTGCTGAAGCCGGAGTTGGGAGAGAACTTCTCTCCAAGGGAGCACAGTTCACACTTGGGCCTAGAGTTACGGTAGCCCAAAGGACAAGGTCTTGTTGGCCAGATCTGAGAAAGAACATTACTCTCCTTCCACCCTTTGTCACCCTGCTTGCCCCTGCTGACTGAGCTGTCCTGTCCCAGCCTTCAGCAGCAGACCCCGCCCACAGCTGGTGCCTTTCTCCCCCTCCCTTGAACTTGATTGTTCTAGTGCCAAGAGCACACCATGCCCTTGCACGTTTCTCTCTGTTGCTCGGAACATCCTCCTTCACCCTTGGCCTACTTGGTGAACCCTTATTTGTCCTTATGATGTCCCCAGCTCAGACACTATGTTTTATGACATGCTTTCCCGTCTCCTCTCCCTTGCAAAAATCTTGACTATGGTGCTCACCACACTGAGCCGTAATTCTTTGCACATGTGTATTTCTCTCACATTCAACTGTGAGTTTCTCCTGGGTAGAGACTGTGTCTTGTTCATCTCTGAGTCACCGGATCCCAGTGCAATCCTTGCCACACAGGAGATGCTGGGCGAATGGAAGCTTGCTAAATGAATGGATGACCACACAAATAGGAGAATGGACAGGAATGAACTCCAAAGCCTCAAACGCAGACACAGACATGCACACCGTCCCTCCCATCCCACCCTTCATGTGCTAAAGCCATCACACAAATATTCACCTATGCAAATGTATGCTCCCACCCCAACTCTTGGCTGAATTGAGTTCTAGCAATTGATTCTTGTTCACCTTGGCACTTTGCTTTCAGAAGGGGTCTAGGTAGTGGTGGCTGTCCTTTGAGACAAAGTCTACCTCAGTCTCGAGCAACATAAGATCAGGGTGAAAGGTGGGACCCAAGGGGCATTCCAATGTGGAAGCAAGACCAAGTTGGGGACTTTGGGAGCTGGGAGGGGGTGTTCTGGCCAGAAATGAGCTGCTCTGCAGGTGGTAAGGGGCTGGGTTGGGAGGGCCTGGGGGGAGGGAAAAGGGTTAGATCAGTGACTGAGAGAAGGATCAAAGGCTGCGTAGACAGATGCTATCTCTATACAATGAATGTTTCTGCAGGCAACTGGCTGTTCCTCTGAAGGAGCCTCTTAAGCTGCAGAGAGAACAAGTGCCCTGCACATTGAATGAATAAATGAATGAGTGTGTGAATGCTGTTTGACCTTGAGTACATTATTTTACATCTCTAGGACTCACTTTTTCTCACCTAAAAGTTGTAGGGGGTTGAACTAGATGCCTCCCCCTTCCTCTCCAGTTCCACGTCTCCTCCCCTTCCCCCCATGTCAATTAGTGGCACATGCCCTGCACATACATAAGTAATTGTATGCTTACGTTTGCTTCATTCCTTTTGGTAGCCCCTTGAGCTCTCAGCAAAGGAGAAGAGCAAATCTGGAGTCGGACAACCCTAGACGTCAATTTTTGAGTTTGCCACTAGCTGTGTGGTTTAGGGCAGGTTTCTTCTCTTTGCTTCTGGTCCCTCATCCGTGAAGAGGAGATAATAATCATCCTATGTATCACTCAGTGTGGTGAGCTCAAGTGAGATAATAAATTCAAAGGAGTTTTGCAATCTGCAAATGTCACTAAGGTGCTGTGATTATCCCACATAGTAAGTCATAGTGAGTGCTTAGTAAATGCTCACTAAATGAATGGGTGGCTTTCTGAATTTGCTTCTGTCTTTACTCAAGCTCTGCTAACATTCATTTTTTTTTTTTTTTGTGGACTTTGCCCTAATTCCACAGAGAGCTTGAGACAATGCTGCCAGAAGTTCCCCATCACTTCATAAAGCCCACCACCTCAGTGCTCCAACTTTGTCCCTCCCATAAGTCAACAGAGTGGGTGGGGGCAGGGAAGGGGAAACAAAGGAGCTGTTAGCAGGTAGGAGCAAGTCAGCCCATCTCTGTGCAAGTCACCACCAATAAAACCTAATCAATGCAACTCCTTTTAAGTTGGTTGGATCAGTGACCCAGAAAATAGCTCCCCTGCAGAAAAGGAAATGATAGTCAATAAACTGAGACGTCAATGGGAAAAATCTATTAAAGAGAGTGAGATATCAGGAGACCTCTGGTGTTAACGGAGACCCTTTGGAACGGAGCCATGCATCTGGGAGCAGGTTTTTAACCCTCTCAAGGCTTGGATCGCCTCTGCCCCAACTCAGCAGGTGGGGCCGGTCTGAGGCTCTGTCTACAGGTGCTGCCCAGAGATGACACCTCTCTGGCCCACAGTGGTAAGGAGCTGGAGGTCTCTGCCCCTCCAGTTATAACACCTGCTCTGGGCTTGCCCTAGGCCAGGCCTCCTGACACCACCCTGCCAGTTATCGGGTGTCATTCCTCTAAAGCTTATAAGGAAATGAAAACCGCCCTTCTCCGAGGATAAGGTAAAGTGCTCTTCTAGCTCATTTGTCATCAAGTAGGACCAGGGATGAGGGACATTATGGTGGGCTGGTGGCTTTCAGGGTAAAGCTGTGTTAACCCAGAAACACCTGGGGGCATGTAGGCAGGAGGACAGCTCTTGAGAATGGTGCCTGCTGGTTCTGGAGAAGCTGCACAGCCCCCTCCCTGGGCTGAGTGTGTCCCACACAGCCAAGGCTGCTGTTAACCATAGTCACCATTGTATCATGCTCAACAGACGGTGACAACGTCTTAAGTAAAGGACATTTGGGCATGCTGATGCATTGTGAATAAATGTGAAAGTGTTAAAGTAAGTTTAAAAGGGAGCATGTTTATATGGAATGGGAGTGAGCTCAGCAGGCACCGGCTTGGGGCAGAGGAGCAAGACCTTGGCTGTGCCCTTCCTTCTTTCATTGGCCTTTGGACAGAGCCTTTTGCTGGTTAACTCTGTGTCCTCCCTTTCCATGTTATTATTATTGCTATTGTTTAACGTTTGAGTTTTACAGTCTCCTTTTGGAAGAGGCAAAGTTTTAGAGCCATAGTATTTATGCCAGAGGGCTTAGGGGAGATATAGGCAGTTTCCTGGTCTCTTTGGGACATTTCCAGGGCTGACAGGTGGGTGTGCATGCCTCAAGAGGCCACAAAGCTCACAAGAATCAGGCACGATTGCTGGATGAGACGATCACGACACATATCCCCAGACTGGGGCTAGAGATCATCCTTGCAGCTCTGTCCTTCCCAGTGTCCTTCCCATGTGTACAGCGCTTATGGCACGTCAGCTGTGATGGGCACGGGAGCGGTTACATTGGATGGGGGTTGTGGAAGATGTTCTGATGTGTTTGTGGGGGTCACTTATAAGCAACTCTATGAAAATATGATTTTTGGAGCGGGCCTTGTCCTGTTCCCATGGCATAGGAACGCATCAGGAGGGGAATCACACTTTTTCTGAGAGTATGAGAACCAGATGGGTCTCTGTCTTCATTTGCCAGCTCAGGCTGGTCATGGCCTCGGGGAGTTTGGGGGGAGGTTCCTACTAGTGGTCACAGAATAAATTGACAAATATGCCACAGACACAGGAGTTGAGTTCCTGGTTCCTCTGAGTCATGAGGTCATGCCTTCCTCAGGATCTGGTGGTTTCTCTTCGGCATTTCAGGGAACATTCAGAAAGCTTCTGATGTACCCTAAGTTGGTCTGGTGAGCCCAGAGCCTTGGGTGAGTGTCCATCACTCCTGTCCCCCTCAGAGACCTCTGTCCCTCGTCCCCTACAACTTAGTGGCCCCCTTAACTTAAGATACCTGTGGGCATGAGTCTGCCATAGCTGAGGAAAGCGAACTACCATTCTTGGGAAGGCAGCCTGGACCTTGGAGTCAGGTGAGCTTTCTCGGAGTTTTAGGGTGATCTCCTCGCTGTGTGAGTTTAGGCAAGTCCCACCTCTCTGAGCCCCAATCTTGTCATCTGTAAAATGAGGGCCAATAATATCTCCCTCACATGCTTTTTTTTTCCAGGATCAAACAAGACCATGTACATATAACATATTTACCACGGTAACTGGCACAAAATAGGGGCTTGGAAATGGTAGTTCTTTTTCTCTTCCAAGACAGGCTCTTATTTGCAAAAAAAATGAACATGCCATGTAACAAGCTGGGAGAGAGAGATTTTTTGATGCGTCTCGGTTGTGGAATGGAGTGGGGTCAGGGTACCCCATCCTGAGGGCCCTGTGGGCTTTGACCAGAGGCCTTGGCTGGGAGTTGTGTGTTGCTGCCACAAGGTGGCAGTGTTGGCAAGCACACCCTCTCCTCTGCTGCTAAGGGGCCCAGGTGGGAAGAATTTTCCCTCCAGTTTAAATTCTGTTTAGAATGGGAATTCTCTTAGAGTTCACCTAATCCCAAGCTTCTACACCTCGGGAAATGGAGGCTCAGAGGGGGAAGAGCTTTGCCCAAGATCACAGAGCGAGTTGGTGGCAGAGCTGTGTCTATGATCGGGGACTCTAAAGGATTCCTTCGTGCCACCCAATTGCCACCCAGCTCTTTCCAGCATTCCGTCCTTCAGCTGCAGTGGGGAGGGCATGACATAGGGGCGGGTGGGCAGGGGGCTTGAGAGCCCTCGGTTCAGTTTTCACATCTCTGTTTTCAGAGGTGCCAGTGCACCCCCAAAGTACATGATTACCTGAGATAAACTGTGGGATCCCAGAGTTCCAAGATTTGACTGTACATCCTGCACCTCATGGATTACTAGTATTCTAGTGACAGAGGCAATGAGAACACCACTGTCCCCCCTCCCACACCCCAGCAATAGTCTGTACTTCCTTAAGTGCAGGGTGAGGGGCGGGTGGGCGGTCTGTGCGGGGAGCACACCTGTCCAGCTGTGTTTGTTAAGGACACTCAGCCAGCTGCTGCTGATTTGGCATCTGCTATGCGTTAGGACCTAGGTCAGTGCTAATGCCCCACTCCCAGCGGAGGCAGCTGAGGCTCAGAGGGGTGAAGGAACTCACCCAAGGTCACCCAGGATGTCCTGATTCTGAGCGTCTGCTCTTTGGGGGCTGGCCCCCCCTGTGATTTGTGTCCTCAGCCCAGTTCTTTGTCCTGCCACTGGAAAGTCATGATGCACAGAACATTCTTTGCACAGACTCCTCCCCTCCTCCCTCGTTGCCCCCTCCCCACCACAGCTTCCCACGAGTTCCTTTCCAGAGCACTCGCTTGCTGAATGGGTTGCTAGTGGAAATGTGGTTTTCAAATTTGGGAAATCTCCATTAAGTCCTTTTATTTAAGGAGGATGTCATTATCGCGCCTCCCTGAGGACTATTACGGTTCTATTAGGCAAGGCCGCAGACTTCCTAGGTACTGTCTGGGGTCTGATTCCTGGGCAGGAAAATTCGAGACAGGAAGAAGGGGAGGGGGGAGTGGGAGAGAGGACAGGGGATGGGGAGGAGGGAGGAGAAGGAAGAAAGGAGGAGAAAGAATGAAAGAAAATGCAGGAGGGAACAGAGAAAGGAGTGAGGAAGTGAGAGAAGGAGTGGCAGAGGGCGACAACCCCCCAGGTAGTGGGGGAGGGTGAGGAGGCCCAGGCCCCTGGGACACCTGTTAGTCTAGAGGGTTTTAAATTAAAACCGGAAGGGAGCTGCCTGCAACGGACAGGCCATCCAGGGGTGTCCTGCATGCCCTCCAGCTGCCAGCCCACCCTTGGACCACCAGGTGCAGACTGGGGCTGGGAGAGAGGAAGAGGATGCCCACAGAGGTCGTTTCTGGAACCTGGGTCTGGGCTCTGGGCGTTGGCCTTCCTGGCCACTCAGGTGGATGAACACACTGTTTTCCCGTTCTCTGCTGCCACCTCTAGAAGGTGAGTGCCATAAAAGCAGATCAACTCTCTGTTCTTTGTTCTTCTCTCTGTCCCCAGGCACCTAGAACAGTGTTCGGCCCATAGTGGGAGTTCGTAAGTGTTTGAGGAGTGGATCTTAAGCAACGGAGGAAGAAACAGTTCCCCTGCTTCCCGGTCTCCCCTTGATGCCTCCAGATTATCTTCTGAGTTACACACACACACACAGCCCCAGGCAGGGTTTAAGGAGGGTCAGGAATCGCATGGCCAGCAGCTGACACTGGCTTGCCTGCACGTGAGAAAGAAAAAAAATATGCCTGTCCCGGGATCTTCCTGGTAGGGGGCGTTACCAGCGCCTGCTGGAAGCTTTGACCTCTGGGCAGGAAGGCTTCTGCTCACAACAAACATCCGGGCTGGGAAATCCCCTGGCCTGCGGGTCCCTAGGCCCTGGGCAGCCTCTTTCTGTGCCACCCTGCCCTCTTCAGACCTTCCCCTGGCTCCTGGGCCTGAGGCTAGGCCCCCTCTCTCTGCCCCTAGGAGCCCATGGTGAGAGCTAGCCCAGGGCCCCTGGGGGTCCCCTCCCTTGGAGCTCCTGTGCAGAAGTGATTAATGAGGCGGGGACAAAGCCTTTCTTCCCCAGCTGTGTCAACATGCCCCTGCCCCCATGCTCCCCCACCAGCTGCAGCTAGGGAAGCAGCTTCAGGCTGCCCTGCCCCGGGCAACTGCCTCCTCCAGGCCTGTTCTCCCCTCACCCTTGGCTCCCTTCAGAGCCCGGGGCCTCCCACTGAGCCATCAGAGAGTGATGGTGATGATGATGATGATTTTATGATGCCCACAGCACTTGATATTTGCTAAAGCAGGACCCTCCCTTTTCTCAGCTCCTCCCTCCAGCTGCCTGAGCCAGAGAATCAGGTGTGTCTCCCTTTGGGTCCTAGAGGAGCCACTGGACTCCAGTTGCTGGCCCTGATACCATCTCCTCTGTGAAGCCTTCCCTGATCACTCCTGGAAGGCTTCATGGGCGACCCCGCCCAACATTTCCTACGTGAGGAGCTCACCTGCTCCTCCTTAAGTGGGGAGACTCTGTGTCTCTCACCTGCAACCCTCTTCCCCCACATCTATTTTCATGGCCGCGGAGCATGGTGCTTGGCCTGTGCTACGACAAATACTTATTGAATGAACAAATGACCTGTAGATCTGGAATGATCTGGAATTCCAGGGCTTAGGTCTGTGGTTCTGCAGACCGATTACCTTGTGTCTGAGCTGGCTCTGACCTTCCTGGGACCACACACCTGCCTCTGGTCCCAGCTCATCTTTGTGGGGCTCCCAGTGGTTGCCACCTAAGGGACCCTGACAGATGGGACAGGATCATGAAGTTGTGCCGATGGAGAGTGGGGAGTGTGGCGTGGGGAGCCAGGAAGTCAGAAGCAGCCACATGCTTTTTTTAAAATAAACCTTTAATTTTGAAATATTAGAGTTACAGAAAAGCTGCAATGACAGTACAGAGTTCTTGTATACCCTTTACCCAATTTTCCCCCACATTAATATCTTATGTAACCATGGTACTTCTGTCAAAACTGAGAAATTAACATTGGTGCATCATTAGTAATTAAGCTCCAGTCTTCGTTTTGGATCCTGCTAGTTTTCCCATTAATATCTTTGTTCTATTCCAGGATCTAATCCTGGAACCCACATTGTATAATATTTAGCCCACATGATTTTGAAGATGGTGATTTATTTAAAATTCTTGCAAGTGTTGCTTTCTTCCTTGTATCCTATCTTCCTTGCAGAGTGGTTTTCATGTAAGAACAAAGGTCCTCCTGCCAAACATTCTGGTAAAATATTGTCACCAGGTTTATTTCTTGTGGCTTCCTGGACTCTCTTGCACACTGCCATATGCACTGTGGGGAGAGAAGTGCCAGTTTGGAAGGACACTCTCTTGTCATTTTGTGTATTCACAACATTAAAATCTCCGACTGCAGGTCTGATATAAGCAGAAAACCGTGATCACCGGGTTAGAGTAAGGCTGGGAACAGTGGAAGAGTGGTGGGGAAGGAGGTATGTTTGGGGAGGATTTGGGGCTTAGGAGGTTCTCCAGGTAATAGCCTGGGGTCCCCAGGGAGGCAGAAACATTGATGTCGAATCTATGAGTGGGATAAATGTCCCAGGGTTCCCTTGTTCAAGGGCCCTAGCCTTCCGTCTTTTTCTATTTGCATATTTATTTTTTCATGTGTGTTTATCTATTTACAACATCACAGTTGATCTTGCTTTTTCTTGTGTTCCTGGTAAACTGGAATAACCAGAGTTAAATTTTCAATTAAAATGTTACCGGATGTTCCGTTAATAAGAGAGGCGAACATTCCACCTGGCTTTAAGGAAGACAGGATCTTCCTGTGGAGCTAAGTCTTTGGAGGGCGAAAGGGCCGGAGGAGAAAAAAGCCGAGTGCAGGTGGGGTGAGGGGTCAGTTAAGGTCCCTGCTCTTTGGCCCCCTCCGTAGACCAGCTGCCCTTCTGGTTTGTGGGTCTCTGAACGACGTCTGCGGATGTCATCTTCCGCCCTTGCTGGTTTCTAATTCTGACCCAAGAGGTGGGCAGGGTGTCGGGGCTGTGGGAGGGTGTGGGAGGCACAGCACTTGGAATTTGGTTTTGGAATTTCTCCTATTTTTGGAAGGATAGCCAGTGACATCTAGGAGAGGCCTCCGTAGGCTGTCTGTTAAAGTGAGGGCTTGGCTGCAGGCAGGAGGGGTGGCAGGAGGGGGCTGAGGATGGAGAAGCCAGTGTGACCTTTCCACCCTCCTGGGGACAGGACACCCTGCTGGGTGGACCTGAGGTCAGAGGTCCAGGACACACCCTCAGGTTTCCGCCCCAGCTCTCCCCAGGCCTTGTATTTATTGGAGGGGGAGGCCGGGCAGAGGCCAGCGCACAGCACAGTCAGCATGGCAGGGGACTGTCAACACACAGCCAGCTGAGCCCTCCCATCTCAGGGTGGGAGCCATCTCCTTCATAGTCCTCTGCTGCAAACTCATTTCCTGGCCTTCATGTGGTCACGTCGAAGGTCTGTAGTAGGTGGTTGTTGCCTCAAGAACCCTTGAATGGTGGTTTTGAGACTTTGTCATTTCTCATCTCCTGTCATTGCCCCAATTCAGACCATGTGGTCAGGCAGCAGGTTGAGAAAGGAGCACAGGTTTATCACACCTGACACGCCTTGGGTGTCTGCCTGCCCGTCCCAGCCTCTGTAGGAAGTGCCAGGCTAACCAGTGGTGGTGTTGGGAGTCCCGGGATCCCTGCTCACTGCCCCCGATCATTGGGCCAGGGTGGGCACTTGACCCAAGGATGGCCAATGGTGCCCTGGCTGGTGACCCAAAGCCCTGCCCTGAACCAGATCCCTGTCTTGAATCTCCCTGGGAGACCAGCTGGACCCAGCTGGGAGAGTGGCTGAAGGGGGTTCCCTGAGGTTAAGGATGAAAAGCAGAACCTCCTGCCAGCCAAAGGGACAAGGGAGGTGAGAAAACAGAGTGGAGGAAGCTGGTTGGCAGAGAGAGGAGAACAATGGGACAGATGCCCAGAGAGAAGCAGAGTGACCACGAGACGGGCCAAACACTACCACCTTTCCCAGTGGCTTTCCCATTTTCCTTCTGGTTCTAGACCACTGACTACGTATATCCTTGCCACAAACTCCCTTTCCCTTGAGGTGACTTAAGTGGGTCTCTGCTCCTTGCAGATAAATGAGCCAGAATATCAGTCTGTATTTCCCCCCTGGGGGCAGTTCCCACCTTCCAGCATGTTTAAGGTGGTGGAGATGTTCCCCGGATCTCTGAGCTGGAACAGCGTGTTTCCCATGCATGGTTTGCACTGTGCTTCTGGTAGATTATGGCTTTGGGGTTGTGGGGTTCTGACCGGGGAACCCAAGCACCACATGGGAAAGTAAGCACTGTATTTGAAACCACCGGTTTAACCAAGGCCCTCTGCAGGTTGGGGTCCGAGCCCGGTGCTCCCATGTGGCCGAGTCAGGATCTCACCTCTCTTTCCATTGCCTCCTCCCTCTTGACCCCAAAACCCTACTCAAGTCTCTCCCACCTTGTAAAATCTCCTCACTTTCTCACTGCTCTGGACTCTGCCTGTCCCATGTTACACTTCTCCCCCCTTCCCCAGAACTTTTTTTTTTAAGGTAGTCTCTGTCATCCTGACTAGAGTGCAGTGGCATCATCATAGCTCACTGCAACCTCCATCTCCTGGGCTCAAGTGATCCTCCTGCCTCAGCCTCCCCAGTAGCTGTGACTACAGGTGCATGTGCCATGCCGCCTGACGCCCGGCTAATTTTTCTGTTTTTTGTAGAGATGGGGGTCTCGCTTTTGCTCAGGCTGGTCTCGAACTCCTGAGCTCAAGCGATCCTCCAGCACCCGTCCTCCCCAGATCTTGTTGAAGGAGCTGCCCACACTCACTGCCTCGGTCAATTTTGAAACCGCTCTTGCTAAAGTCATCCATGGCCAACTTCTCTTTCAACTACAGCTTGGTTCTCGTCTTCGTGCCCTTCCTGCTCTGCCTTTTTCCTCTTTTAATCTGTCACCTCTCCCGATCTCCTGTGTGTCACTTTCCTGCTCTCCCTCCTCCGGGCCCCTGGTCTCCTTGTCTCCTCCACCTTCCCCTGCGGGCCTCTGGCTGGGTCAGCTCCTCCAGGCCCAAGTGCTCTCCCCGCACACAGCAGTATCTCCAGCCCGAACTTTCCCCCAAGCCCTGAGCCCATCGTATCTCATCTGGTCATTGTATCTGAATGATCTTCCATGCTCCTTGGAGTCAACAAGCCCACAGTTAAGCCCGTCCTCTGCTCCCCAACTTGCGCCTTCTCCCATATTTCCTTGTTTCTTTGCTGTTACCACTGCGCACAATCCGCAGATCAGCCTAGACTCCTCCCTCTCCCTCGCCCTCCACAGGGTGAAGCTTCTTATCAGAAATCTCTTTTAACCGCCTCCCTGCTCTCCATGCCACCGCTGCGCTGCTGCCTGGGTTCAGGCCTTTGTCATTTCTCCTTGGATTATTGCAAAATATCCCAACTGACTTTTCTACCTCCAAATATTTCGGCTTTCACCCCTCCTCTCCGTGGCTGCCAGCATTCTCTTTCTAAAAACAGATCGACACATGTCATTTTCTGCCTAAAAGTTACCGGAGTCTCCCCATTGCCAGCAGAATGAAATCCCAATTTTTATCTCAGCATTCAGGGCCTTTCGCAGCCTTTGCTGAATTTATCCCCCCTTCCTCCATCACCTACTTTTCCTGCATGTTTTGCTCAGCCTCCTGGTTTCTAATGACACCTCTTCTTTCACACTCTGCCCTGGCACATGCAGGTCCTAATCCATCTTGATTTCTGAGTTTGGGGCTCCACCTTAAATTGTGTGTCAGGGGCAAGTGCTTCCCTGGTCTCTCAGCACCTTCCTTCAGTGTCCCTTGGGTCCCAAGATGGGCAGCTGCAGGTCAATGCCAGGCCCCTGGGGCTCACTCCCTTGGGTTCCTGGCCAACTACAGCCCCCAGCAGCCTGGACGAAGAAGCTGTGGGCCCAGACACATCTTGTCCTTTGGGGATTGTGGCATGAGGTTTTGGTTTGGCTTCTTTAGGAAGCTGGGTCTTCCCTCACCCACTGGTGTTTCTTCTGAACGGTTATGATCAGCCAGGCACTGGAGGCAACAGGATTGGGCTTTTAAATATCTTCTAAACCCTGCCCTCCTCTGCATCCCCACTGCCCTGCCGTCAGCCCCTGCTCTCTCCTCTGACTGCCCCCCACCTGCCTCCAGCCTCACCCCTTCCCGCCCCAGCTCACACAGTGCCACCAGGGTCACCTGGACAAAGTACACATCTCATCGCAGTGTCCTCCAGCTCAACTCTCCAGTGTCCTTGGCATGAAGTCCCAGGGCCCTGAACTGACAGACTTTGCCTTGGCCAAACTCCAGTCAGGCATCTCTGGGTCCTCTTTGACTACGCCTTGACCTTGGGCTCTGTCCTTGGACCATCTAGTCCAGTTGTAGCAAGAATCCTGCTGAGTTCCTTTAGCAAAAATTCCCCATCCTTGATTTCTGATCAAATTTCTCACCCTCCACCCTTGATATCATCACTCTGGCCTGCCTTCAGCAAGAATCCCCTAGCCTGGGTGTTTCTACTTAGTAATTTTCCATCCACTGACCCCACTCTGCTCCTTTACTATAAATCCCGACTTGTCCTCGTTGTCTTCAGAGTTGATGGAGCCCAATCTCTCTCCGCTGCTGCAAAACCCCTGTGTAGTATCCCTCCTTGAATAAAATCTTCCTTTTTTTTGTTATTTATTATTGTATTAGTAGTAGTATTGTCTAACAGACGTCATGAATAATTTTTTCTTAACAGAACCAACTGCTTTCTCGAGTGGGACGAGCCTCAGATCCTACGCTCCAGTCCCACCAGATCCCTTGTGTGTGGTGGGAGGGGGGGTGTCCCTTTCCTTTCCCGCTTCTCTGACTTTATACACACAGTTCCTTCCCTTGGATGTCTTTTCCTCCCTCCTCTGCCTCGGAACCAGCTGGAGAGTCTTCTCTGCACTGCGTTATCCCATTTGTCCCCAGGACTGTGGTTACATTTACTTACAGGTCTGTGTCCCCACCAAGCTGCAAGCTCCCTGAGGGCAGATCATGGCCGTTCTGTATCCCCGCCCCCACCCCACTCACCCCACACCCCACAGAATAGACACTAAGTAAACGAATGAAGGAATGGAAAGGAGACCATCGAAGGGGAGAAAAAACAGGTTTTTTTTTCGTCACCCATTATAAGGCTCGTGGCTTGAGACCCTAAAACGAAAGATAGATTAACAAGAGAAGAGCATACAAATTTATTTAATAAGTTTTATGTGACGTGGGAGGCTTCATAAATGAAACGAAGACCCAAAGAGACAGGGAAAACTGTCTCTATTTATGCTTGTTTGATGAGGAGTGGACAGTCGTGTGGAAGTGTGATTGGACACAGGAGGTGTGATCCAATGGTGACCATCTGGGGGGAGCTTAGCAAGGCCTGTTCAGATTCTTCTCTGTGTCTTCACTCCTCTCCTCTGGGTATACAGAGGACACCTCTAGAATGAGGGTCATAGAGGAAGCTCAGAGAATTCTTTTATGGCCTGCTTCAGGGGAGAGTGGAGGGAGAAGGTCAAAGAGACCTTCCTGCTTTTGCTATTTCCTTAAATGCCAAGCTGCCGTATTTTGGGGTAGTGTGGCCTGAACTCCATCATTATTTGTCCCTTTAGGATTCACCATGCAGCAAGAGTTTAAGCACAGCCCTAATGCCTGGCCTGGGGTGAGAGCTCATAGCATCAGGTTTGCAGGTCAGGGGTTCCCGGAGGCCCAGCACCACGGAGGAGAGGGGAGAAGGCCGTCTTGGGAGAGCTGGGCCATTCCAGGGGAGGAAATTAAAACTAAATTGCATTAATTAGCTTTCATATCGAGCCCTGCTTCTTGAGTGTGCTAAATGTCTGGTTAAACAAACAACAAAAAAGATAGAATCACTTTGCTATCATTTTTCGTAGTCAGAAAAAGAGAAAAATACAAAGATGTTGATTTAAGATACAGCCCGGGGCTGGGGGGCTGGGGTTCGGGGAAACCTGGTGAAGGCTCCTGTTGTTTGGGGTCGGAGGTCGCAGGAGCAGCGGCTGCCTGGGGATCAAGCTCAAGGTTGTGCACTGATGGAAAAACCTGGCCTGCCGCTTTTCCTCAGCGGACCCTTAACTCGCTAACAGGAGCCAGCTGAGCGCACACAAACAGAGGCGCTGTAACCGGCCCAGATCCCAGCTTCCTCTGAAATTTCCAGGCCTCTTTTTTCCTGTCGGATTCCAGACAGATGAAATTTTCCTGGCCCCGGCCCGTTCCTGGCAGCATCTCCCCTCTGAATCATCATAAATCAGGGCTGGGGGGAGCAGAGGGATGCTCCTGATTGACAAGCTGCTGCCCTGGCAAAATGGGGGCTCCGCTTCCTAGGCTAAAAATAGCTCTGGGGTGCTTATCTGAGTCCTCCCCATCGGCAGTCCCTACAGGTATCTGCTTTTATTTTAAATATTCGTATCTGTCTACGATTATTATTTCATCGAGAAGGGCTGTGGACGTGCAGATGTGGGCCGCTGGGGGCTGCGGTGGTCGTAAGTGACACCATTGTTCGCGGGATCATATGTAGGGGGGGCTCCTGTGCATTCCTCAAAGCCTCCATCATGCATGGAGCCCCCAATTAATTTCAATACAAACACCGGATTTGGCCTCCCCCGAGCCTTTGCAGCCATAACACATGAGGTCATGCGCTCCGGTTAACCCAAGGAGTTGCCAGTGGAGATGGGGGCTTCCCGGCCCCCGGGGAGGCTGGAGTATCTGTCCTGCCTGGCTCAGTGGGTGTACCGCACATGCACACTCTCACCTTCCTTCTCTCAGAAACTCTGAAATCTTTAATTCCTTCTGTCTCTTTTTCCAGCCTCTTTCCTCATCTCTAGCCACTCGCCTGCCAACTCCACCCCCGCCCCCAGCCCCCATTGTTCTTTGAAAACCCCTCATCCCCTATGCTCTTGCACACACAGCTTCATCCACCTGGGACATCTTTTTACCTCTTCGTCAGGCTACTCCTTCTCGAGGATTCACTACAGGAGCATCTTCCTCCAGGAAGCCTTCCTTGATCACTCCGTTCAGGGTTAAGGACCATTGTCTCTTCTGTGTTCCTACCGCTCACTGACTCTGAAACAGTAGGCTGCATCCCAACCACCTGGAGTGTTTGTTAAAACACAGATTGCTGGGCCCCTGCTCCCAGTTTCTGAATCAATAGGTCTGAAGCTGGGCCTGCAAATGTGCATTTCTAACAAGATCCCAGGAGACATTGATGCTGCCCTATGTAGCCCCCTGTGACCACCTCCCTTGATAGAACTTATCCTGCCGCGTTGCAATTACCTGTTTATTTTTTGTTCTCTCCCACTGGGAGGGCTGGGACTGTCTCTCCCATCTCTATCCTACTGCTTGGCAAACAGCGGAGTTGTTCACTGGAGGTTTGTTGATTGAATGAACTGTGGCTACAGAAGTCACCTGCTGGTTGCAGAGCTCAGTTGAGGGAGGAAGATAGCTGCTGTAGCCCAGAGGGGGGTGCTGGGCAGGAGGGCTGGTTCTCAGGGCTCTTGGGGTCGTGAGTGGGGATCACCGCAATCAAACTGAATGAGTGCCAGTGCCCCTAAGCTTTCCCAGAATGCAGGAGGGCTACTAACTCAGCTTCCAGCCAGAGATGCCAGAAGGAGGAATGGGAAGTCAGGATTTTAGCTTGATTTTGTTCCTCTGAGACCTGGAAATGCCGGATGATGAAAGGATACTGGGGGCCCCTGGCCCCTCTCCTGAGTTAGGGCTGAGCCCCAGCCCCCTGTCTTGCCATCTTATGCTCCAGCCCACAGTTGGGCAAGATCTCACCCCCTGCGCAAACTGTGAACTCCTTGAGGACATATCCTATGTCCTAACTACCTTGGGAGCATCCCCTTCCCCTTCCACACCAAGAACTGTGTTCTCTGTTTATCCTTCCACACGAAGTTGCTTTCACACCTCCATACCTCTGCTCATGCTATCTCCTCCTCAGCATTCCTGTATTCCTTGTTTGCAGGTTGACATCCAACTCATCCATTTAAGGCTGAGTGGCCACCTCTGGGCAGGTCACAGAGGCTCGTTTGCTCCTCTGGGCTCTCACGTGGTAGGAACTTCCCTACCATGAGTCTGGTCCCTGCACCAGATGGGACATCTCATTCATTTCTTTCCATCTGTTCTCCAGCCTCCAGCGCATGCCTGGTTGACAGTGGGTGCTCAGTCGGGGCATTTCAAACTGGATGGCATATGCTCATCTTTCTTGGTGACTATGATAAGTGAGGGGATGAGGCTGGGGTGCCGCTCACCCTCTAACTGCCAGAGCTGCTTGGCTGAGGAAGGGGTCTCCTTCCCCATGCCCCATTCCCAGGGTGTCCCTGTCTAGCCATGTGCTCAGCTGAAACGGATAACTGGCTGGGGTGGAGGAGGAAAGAGCCAGGCAGCTCAGAGAGCAGGGCCTTCAGATTCCAGCTGGAGAGGCTTCTGACCACCTGTGTCAACTTGAGCAAGTTATTTGTTGCCATTGAGTCTCACTTTCTCCTTCTGTAAAATGGGGATAATAACCCTCACTTCCAAAGCTGTGGTAAGGAATAAACAGAATAACATATGCTAGGTTTCAGGCATACCAGAGCTTCAGAACAAGGACTTTAAGCTTTATCTTTGTAAAAGTGATCAGCTTTCCACAGATCCCTGCCTTAATTTTCTTATAGTGACAGAGGACAGCAGTCCGAAAGGGGAGGCCATCCGGGCTGGAAGCACGCTGCTTCACCCAGGCTGATTGCAGCTGAAAACCAGACCTCAGACAGGAGGGAGGAAAAATTATTAAAGGATTAAATCCAGAATAATCCTATAAGCCCCATGAGGCTCAGAAAGCAATAAGCCAGAGACTTAAAATCTGATCTGTGAAGTCGTGGGGGCGGGATCAGCGTCGGAAGGCGGAGGGGGGTGGGTTTCAAGTGTTCAGTGCGGTCAGACCTTTCCTAAAATATGGCCTCATTTTGGCCGCTCGGACAGCGTTGTTTTTTTTTTCTCTCTCTCATCTTGTCATGGTTTTTAATAACAATGAGCAAGCTGCAAGAGTTGGGGAAACTTTTGCTAAAATTCCATAAAAATAAAAATTTAATTAAAATACACAAGTCGTGAAATTCCATCCTTGTAAAGTGAGACATCTTGGGACTCTGCCCCGAGCAGATCTTGTTCCCTGGGGCCCCGGGATCACGCGGGCTCCTCCTTGGGCCCTGAGAGAGGAGACACACAGCCTCCACCCGCGTTGCCAGGGCCGGCTCCTCCAAACTCTCTCCTGGGTGAGGGGGGTCCCCAGGTCCTGCCCAGAAAGGCCAGCAGGGTCACGGGGCTGGCATTTTATGGGCCTGGAGGTTGGCCCTGCCTGTGGGCTGTGGGAGGATGGAGCACCTGGGCTTTGGGGGCAGAAAGTAAGGTTTTTACCTGTACCTGGGCAGGAAGAAGAGCGCAAGCCTGGCCACCAGAGCCTGGGAGTCTAGTGTTCTAGCCTCAGTGACGTCACGACTGGCTGGGCTACACGAGTGAGAGCAACTCACTTCTTTGTGGGCCTCAGTTTCTCCTCCGTAAAACGAGTTGATGAGGCCGGATCAGGGATTTTTCCAAAGCGCACACCGAGGAGTCGTAAGGATCTCACAAAACCCTCCTTCCCAGGGGTCTTGGCTGGTCAAGGTCGCCCTCCTCCTGCCCACTTCCCTTTTGTGTGTTTCACAGATTGGGGTTTCCTGTAAGATTTTGTGTGAACAAAGGGTGCCGAGGCTGAAGATGCTTAAAAACACCTCTGAGGACCCTTCTGGCTGGAACAGTCTGTGATCTGCCCTTCAGCGTCTGGAGCCAGCTTCCCTCTGGCAGCGCGTGTCCTGCTCCAGCGCACCAGGGCCTCACCCTGTCCCGCTCCCATCTCATTCCTTTCTTCTATCTTGTTCTCTGAGTCACGGAACTCTTGGAGACTCTGATGAAAGCTACCAATCCTCTCCTTGGAAAAATACACATAGGAAAAATATATACACACCGTATGAAAATGCAACTATTTGAGCACCCAGATCCCTTTTGAGCGAGAAACTGTCTTTGTTTGGGAAAATGCACAGGGCTACGGGCCCCAGGTCACGGTACAAAAGGTGGGAGCAGAACCAAGGGAGGCCCAGCCTGCTCTGCATAAAAGGGTGGTTCACTTCGTGCATCATCTTGCCACCTTGCAGGAATTGCCCTTGCTCTGCTCCGGGCTGACCCAGACAGCAATGGGCTCTTCTTCACGGCTTCACTTTGCAGAAACTGTGTTGCAGACTCGGCTAAAGGTTTGAGAGTCAGCAAGGTTGAGTAGATGGAAACCCACTCTTGTATTTAGTCTTCTGGTAGTGAGTGCTTGAATCTCAACTCAAATTTTTCTTTTCCTTTTCTTTTTCTTTTTTTTAGAGATGGGGTCTTGCTGTGTCACCGAGGCTGGAGTGCAGTGGTGTGATCATAGCTCACTGTAGCCTCAAACTCCTGGGCTCAAGTGATCCTCCTGCCTCAGCCTCCCCAGTTGCCTGGGACTATAAGTGCCCATGCATTACGCTCATGCATCACACCCAGCTTCAACTCAAATTTCTTAAAAAAGGAAGCAGGAGAGATGGAATCTGTTGGCTTGCCTAATGGGGAAGTTGTCAGTGAAGTTATGGTCCTACTGAGTCGCACAACTCAAAGGGGCACTGTTCACGTGGTGGCAGCTCTCGCCATTTGGCTCAAGTGGATCCAGGGACTCAAAGGATACCTCTCTTCTTGCCCCCCTGTCTCTCTTGGCTTGACTTCTCTTGGTCTTGGCTTTAGTCTCCTTCCCTGTGGAGAGGCCTCTTCCACACAATTGGGAAGAGGGGCCCAGCAGGCTCAGGCCTACCACATACCAGACCAGTGACCCCAGCCTCTAGGGAACGAGGTACCATAACTGAATTGGGCCAGGCCTGGATCAGGTGCCTACCCCCGTGGCTGGGTGGGCTGGGATACGGTATGTGGCAACACTTCCAGAAACATGGAATTGGAGAAAGGCAGCTCTGTTTTTACCAGATGAAAGGGACACTGGGCAGATAAAATACAAGCATGTAACACACACAAATGCAACAACATCGAGAACAAAATGAATGTCTACTCTGTCTTGCTGGTCCTTGGACATTTAGCCAAGTCTGTAACATATTTGTGTTTGAGTGATTTTTTTTTCTTTTTTCAGAATGAAGTCATGGAGAGGGACAGATTTCTGTCTGGGTCAACCCAGAGCAGAACATGAGTAGTACCTGCAGGGTGGCAGGATGATTCACAAACTGAATTTCCTTGGGAGATGGGGGAGCAGTGATAACCAGGGAAGTCATTAGCCAGATCCTGGGATCCCTGGGGGTCAGGGATGGAGGGTGCACATGGGATGGGGTAGGTGCTGATTTTATTTTAACTCAAAGGATTGGGTGTCTTAGCTGACATCTAGACAATACATACAAAATATTGCATGCAATTCTGAAACCCACGCAGTGGAGAGCCCCCGTCTTGGATGCTGCCTCTTCTTCTGGTCTTTGCTTTTTTCCACCACACTCTTCATCTGTGTACTTCCTCTCACATAACAGATCCCAGGACTGAGGCTTCCCCCAATGCTCAGGCCCCTCTAGCTCTATTCTGAGAGGTGCTACATATACTCCCATGGGAATTTTCTGGACTGTCCTCAAAGGACTACGGGGCAAGCCCAGCATTCTGCATTTGTACCCGTCCTCCTCCCCTCTGGATGAGGTTGCAGTCCCAAGAGAATAAAGACTCCTGCTATCCCTGCTCCTGCAGCCCCCACTGCCGAGGACCTGTCCTTCCCGATGACGTAATCTCTGGCACACGGGCCTTAGCTAGAACGAGCAGCTGTGGGTCATCCCTGTGCAGGCTGCTCCTAGCAGGGGAGCTGTCACGCTCGGCCCTGGGCCTCAGCTGCTGCAGGATTTACTGCTACCTGCTTTTCTTGGATCTGACAACTGCAGAAAGGGTTGGAGAAAGGATTTTGAATTTGTCCCAAGGAAATAATTCAAAAGAAGAAAAGCACTACAGCGAGAAGGTGTCCATTGCTATGGTAGTGACGCTAATCATCCACAGCCTAGAAGTCCGGTGATGAGAGTTACCAACATTTGCCCTGTGTTTCACACGACTCCGCCTGGCCCTCACATGAGCTAGGTGAGCATTTGGGCCAAGTTTACACAACGAGCGAGAGGCAGAGCTAGATATTAAGCCTAAACTTTTTCAACGACACCACTCTGTTGGTATTCCCTCCATCGGGTTTTACCGCTTGCTTACACAAAGCTGAGTTAGCTAAGAATGCCTTCTGTTGACTGCTGGCTTTCTGTGTGCCAGGCACTGTACCAGGCACGCTGCCTGTGTGTTCTCATCAAATCTTCCCCCAAAACTTGTGAGACGGGTGTCATATCAAAGGTGAGAAAACTGAGGCTCAGAGTGGGCAAGTTATTTGCCCAGAGTCACAGGTGTACTTTGAGGTTGTATCTGATTAGTATCACCAACATAGTGAGGAATCGCATCCTGATTCCAGCTTTTTTTAAAAAGCTGAAAATCTTTTTAAAAATTATTTCCTTGGAATAAATGACAATTATTTTTCCTCTCTGAGCCTCAGTCTCTTCATCTGCAAAGAGTATTCTGTGGGGTTGTGCTGAGAACGAGATGTATATCCTACATAAAAACACCTGGCAAAGTGATCGGCATTAATGAGTGTCAGTCAGTGTGGGTTTCCTGACTTCTTTCTGAGACCCTTGAGAGCAGCTTCTGCCCTTGATCTCAGCCACAAGGCTGAGAAGCTTCTGTATTTGCTGATCATTTTAACCAACAAGATGGCGCAGGCCTGGGAGACGCTTGAGCACGTGGGCAGGTGGCCCAGCGCTGGGAGGGTAAATGAGCAGAGTGGAGGCAGGATTGAGTCCACAGGGCCCTTACTTGGGTGGGACAGGAAGAATGGCTGTTTTCCAAAGTGGCTGTAAAATTCTACATTCAGATTTAAAAAATGAACGGCACAAGTACACAATGGTGGGTGAATAGGCTTTCCTTACAGTTCATGGGACATAGGCCTAGGGGTTTTAGTCAACCACAAGGTCAAAATGAATTATCTGTGAGAGGTGTCCATTAAAACACTAATGGCATCTTGGGCAGGAATAATGGACAATGTCCATCACCTGGGAGGAAATGGTTCTGGTATATGACCGCATCTAGAATGTTGTGATCCGTTCCGGCCACTATATTTTAAGAGGGACATTGATATACTGGAGTATGTACAGACAAAGGATCAGAAAGATCCACACATAAACAGAGGCTGAAGGAACTGAGATGTTGGGTGCTGTGTTAGTTATTAATTGTTGTGTAAAAAATCATCCCCAAACTTAGTGGCTTAAAGAAAAAACCCAAACATTTACTATCTCACAGTTAATGTGGATCATGAATCTGGATGTGGCTTGGCTGGGTCCTCTGCCCAGGGTCTCACATGGCAACTGGACTCCCCCAGAGTGAGGGCTCCGAGGGAGAGGAAGAGAGAGCGAGCAAGATGGAAGTCACAAGATTTGGTAACTAAACCTTAGAAGTGACATCCCATCACTTCTAGCTTGTTCTATCTGTTAGCAGTGAGTCACCAGGTCCAGCCCACACTCAGGGAAGGGATTACATGGGCTGTGTGGGCCTCCTAAGAGGCTGCCTACCACAGGACAGCAGAAAGGACTAGGAGATAGGAGGTGAGGACAGAGGATAGACATGCCCTTCATTGAGAAGAGGTGACTATCGAAGAGCATGCGGATTGTGGACACAGCGGGAAGGACTCATCAGTGAAACATGGCAGGGAGGCCCATTCGGCTGCTGCGTCCATTAGAACTGCCAATAATAGAAAGGACTGCCTGGGTAGGTAGTGAGCTCCCAGTCACTGGCTGTAACCAAGCAGAAGCTACTGCTGTGTCAGGGAAGTGGTGGAGAAGGTTCTGCTTTGGGTGGCAGGCTTGACTGTGTGCCTTCTAAGGTATTTCCAACTCTAATTTTCTGCCATTTGAACTTGTAGGCATTTGGAATTCAGGAATGATTACTGACAAATTTACCCAATCAGAGCAGAATGTATTTAAATAGCAATCTCTCTAGTTTTTTAAAAATAGGATTTCCTATAAAGTGGTGGAAAGGGGGTGGGACTACCCCTTGTTGAGGCTCTGTGACAGGCCAGGCACTGTGTCATTTATTCCTGACAACAACTACTTGGCTCTAGGCTTACGTTCAGGTATGTGCCACGTGCCTCTTCATTTTCGTGGGCAGGCTGCTACCTGGGACATGTCCTTCTCATGGTGAATGACAAGAGAGGAAAACATGTGGTGTCCCTTCTGGCTTTGGCTTGGAAGTGGCACGGCGTTGCCTCTGCTCACATCTCATTGGCCCAAACTGGCCACATGGCCAACCTCGATGCTGCTGGGTGGGGAAACATATTCTACCCACTTTCCTGCCCCAAGGTCACAAGGTAAGTGAGAGGGAAAAGCTGAAGAACAACCAACCACAGCTTCTCTTAAAGCCCAGAACCTCCTCAATTCTTCCAGTGAGAAGCTCTAGAAGAGTGGCTGCTGGTCCCAGAGTGCTACCTGTTGTCCTGATATTACTTTCCTCTTGGGATTTATGGCACAAAGTGACAATTGTCCCTATTATCCATTGCCCCTTTCTTCTTTTTAGTAACAGAACACCCAAGGGTTTAGATGGGCACATTTCCCCATTTCCCAGCCTCCTTTGCAGCTAGGTATGGTCATGTGACTAAGCTGTGGCCAATGGGCTGCTGTAGAGACGCTGCAGACACTGACTAGTGACAGCTGTGTGAGGAACCTGCTTGCCCTCTTCTCCTCCATACTCCTTGCCTTTGGCTGGAATGTGCACTCACCTGGATGGGGAGGTGGCCTTGGCCATGAAGATGAGGGATTTAGGGATGACAGAGCCACACAATGGAAGGGGTCTGGGTGTTTACACAAGCTCTTGGAGTTTGCCTTGTCACCTGCCTGCCCCTGGTTCCCATGTGAGAAAAAAATAATATTCTCTTCTGTGCCGTATTTCCATTTGTTCCAGCATCTTGGCCTGTACCTTAGCCCACAGAAAGTCACTTGCTTGCCACCCGATTGCCATCCCCACTCTGGCCCCAGGAGGCCCCTGGTCCACCTTTCACCAAAGTGTGGACCCACATCCCTTTACTTGATTTTCCTTAGCAAAATTGAGACAGGATGGATTTAAAAAAGAAATTCACAACAGTAGTTCAAAGGAAAAATAAAACACAAGAAATGAAGCAGAAACCAATCAAGTTTATATCACAGATCAAGTTTACCTCACCCACAAGGCCATGACCAGGGTGGTCTGATTGGGTTTTTTGCCCACAGGGCTGGAAATTTAGAGAATATGAAATTTAAAACAACAATTGCAGAAAGTGACAACATTTAAAATATTAGTACACTTTAAAAATACTGACAGCACATGCACCCCTGCATGACACAGAAACAAAGGGATTTGGCCCTTCCATAGGAAGCTTCCAGAGGGCCTGTTAATAACACCTCCTTCATGATTCATAGATGGAAAGTCAAAGTTGGTTGCAGTGATGTTTCAGGCCCTTGCCTGAGGCAGCCAAAATGCCACATGGGGCTCTGTGTCCTACCGCAGGTGACTTAGTCCGTGGATTCTGCACCTTTCACCTTCACCTTTTAGAATTTCCAGTGAGTGCATCTTTGGGGCCACTTTAAGGAGTTTCTTGCTCCCCAACGTTACAGCAAGCGTTACAGCGCAGAGTCTGGGGGACAAACTGAGCGGCACACAGAGAGTCAGAGAATCAAAGTTTATTCGCTGGCGGGTTCAGAATTTGGTGGCGAGACCCCTCTGAGCCCATCGGTGAATAAACTTTGATTCTCTGACTCTCTGTGTGCCGCTTGGCTTGTCCTCGGGACCACCCGCTGTAACACTTGCTGTAACACCAACTCTCAGCTGCTTCTCTCTAACCCATAACCTCATATTTCCTGCCCTCTTTGCCCTGGGCTCCTGGCTATGCTGTTTTTTCTTGGCCAAGACCAGGAAAGTTCCCCCTAGCTCCCTGGAACCCTTTTTCTTCATTCTGGGCCCAGTTCAGAGTGACTATGTCAACCCCATCCATTGCCAGGGACCTGGTGATGACTCCAACAAATAACCTGTGACCCCATATTTTCCAGAGTCCTGTGGGAATTTATTTGTAAATTCCAAAGTCTCACAATTCCTTAATTATACAATATCCTTTGCTTCCACAAAGGAAACAAGGGAGGAAGGAAATATTAAATGAGCATATACTATGTGCCAGGTATTTTCCCATTTGCTTTCTCATCTAGCTGCAAAATAATATGGTAACAGATGAGACAGGAAAAGCTCAGAGAGGAAAAGACCCTCATCTAGCAGCCAGTAAATGGTAGGGCTGGGATTTGAACCTAGGTTTTTTTGACTCCAAAGCCCGGGCTTCTTCCTTCATGTGGTCTCCAAATAAAAACACGCATTGGTGCTCAAGGGTGTTGAGGGGGCGTGTTTGGTCAGAGACCCAAGAAGATAGAGGGATCAAATGGGAGTGGACTCAGGTAAGGGAGGAAGGATGTGATTGAGAAGGACAGTGGCAGACAGACTAGCTGATGGACAGGGGAGGAGAGGGTCCCAGGGCTCTGCTTCAACAGAGGTTTGGGATCCTGAGCATGGAACTTTTTTTCCGCACTGTGCCTTGCTGGAATCACCGCACATCCCCACATGAGATGAGCTCACCCTCTGTTGGCACCGACTGCCTCTCATCTTGGCCCTGGCTGGGTCACACCAACATTTCTGCAGGAGGAATAAAGCAATAACAGGAATCTCATTTTTCTCCTTAAAATAATACCTCTCTGTTCTGCCAGCAATCAGGGAGCTATTCCTGCCAGCACTCCTGGGGGAAGCCTGTTCCCATCCAGCAGGATTAGTCTGACGCTGGCTCCCAGGAGCCCCCAGCAGACACGGCAGCCCTCAGGTGACCTTGAGCTCCTGGCTACAGATCCTCTGATGTCTTTCTCAGCCCCGGAGGGTCACTCACCTCCATGTCCCCATCCCAGACTCTTTCAGCCAAAGGGATGCTATTCTTACCAGCCCCAGGCCCCCCGAGCTGGTGGCTCCTTTAACATCTCTCTAGGACCTAAGCAATTTCCTACAAGGAAAGGATCATCGGAAAAACCATTTTGAACAGGAAGAATTTAATTTTTTTTGCAACAGGCTTTCCCCCTCTTTAAAGAAAGGAAAAGAAAAAAAAAGAGCCCTCATTTACCTAAAGGTCTGAGCACCTGGAAATTTCTTCCCTGTGTGCACATTACCCACTTCCTGGCTGCGGGGATGGAAGGACTCGGAGAATTCGAAGGATATTAAACAGATTCATAATGGACCCAGCAGTATAAACATGTCTCAAGTGCAGACAGAAATGCCACAAACTCCTACTTGGTTTAATGTAAAACATACACCAGTTGTGTCTGTGTTCCCATTTTACAAATAAACAAGGTGGGGAGATGGACTCAGAAATTGTCCCCGGGGAGCCAGGTGCCTCTGTTCATTGCAATTTTGAGGCTTCTCCTGCCCACAAACAACTCGGAAAAGAACACTTAATGTAGCCTTGCAGAGCTGTGCCAAAAGGCAGAGCAAATGGGGGGCTCCCCGCCAAATGGTCTGCGGCCATTCCTGTCCTTTGTGGTGATGTCCCAAGTGGCCAGGGGCTCAGGGGCCCTGTAGAGGGTGTTACTAACAAAACGAGTCCAGACAGCAGGGTGTACACAGGATGGTGCATTGGGAGGCCTGGGTTCAAATTCTGCTTCTGCCTCCACTGCCAGCCTGTGTGATCCCAGGCAACTGCCTGCACCCCTCTGCCCCCAGCTGGGTTTCCACATCTGTGAAATGGGATAACAATCCCAGGCCTGTGTATGTCACTACGTGAGCACAAGTGCTCCACGGGACGAGGTGGGTTGATGTCCCAGGTTAAGATGTAAGTGATCTCAGGAATGGCCGTTTTTCCATTTTAATTCAAAATGAGGATTGTCTATCACTGGTTCTTTGAAATCCAGAGCTGGAGGGACTGTGTCACTGTCAGGAAGTCTAAACAAGTTGAGGCAGGATCATCGACTCAAAGGCCAAGATGACTAATTTGGCCCCATGACTAGTCAGTTTGGTGGGGGGAACGTCAGCCGAACCAGCGAGCTGGCTGGACTGGCCGGGGGGCTCCATCAAAACGGCTGGCTCGTTGCCGCAGCAGGGGCTCACCCCATATCTGGACAGGGAGGGAGATAGATGTGGACTTTGGAGTCGGCCTGCCTGGGCCTTGCTGTTGTGACATGAGGCAAATTCCCTAACCGCCCTGTGTCGTTGGCTCCTTCTCAGCCTAATAGGGCATAATAGTAATAGAAGGGCCTCCATGGGGATTCTGAATATGAAATGGGATCATCATGGGAAGTGCCTTGCACAGTGCCAGGCCCCCCACAAAGTGCTTTGCAGGTGTTAGCTACGATTTGTGTCTGGGGAACTCCAGGCATTGACAGCAAAATGTTTTTAAAGAATAAAAGAAATTCTTGGATTAGGAAACCGAGGCTCATAATTGGAACATAATCTGTAGAAGTTCAACTAGCATTTGACTGACATTTTCCAGGTACCGTGACCATAGTTATAATCACATGGCTAACACTCACCGATCCCTTTCTCATTCCAGGTGCAGTGCTGAACATAGCGAATGCTTTGATAATTAAAACACCATCATCCCCATTTTACAGATGAGGACATTGAGGCTCAGAGAAGGAAAGGACTCTTCCTGAGCTCAAACAGCAAGTAGCTGGGATTAGTTTATGCTCTTCTTTCCCAGAATGTTACGACCCTTCAGCCAGGCCCAGGCACCTGGTTCTCAATTCTTGGCCCAGACTCCAGTGCTGTCTGCATGACTCCCTGCAGCCTTTTCCCCTGGACTTCAGGCTCGCCAGGACCTGGGTGTACAGCCTCACCCCGTGTGGGGCATGGGACAGGATGCCTTTAAGCTCAGCTTTGGCCTGGATCTCTTGTCCAGGTGGGCGCCCCTGTGTCTCCCCAAATCTCGTCTAGCACCACATTTTTCATCATGCTTGGTGAGTGCTTGCAGCATCCCCTCCCACTCCAGGGTCTTGGCCTTGCTCATGTCTCAGGCTCTAAGGATGTTCTGTTTTCAGACAATAAATAACAAGTTCCTAAGCCTTCCAGAGATGTGGGAAGGGAGACGCTTAGCAGCTCCTGCAGAGGCCTTGGACCGTACCCAAGGGTTCCTGGCATCCTGGTTCATCTGTCCCCAAAGACATCTACTCTCCCACTTCTCTGACTGGCTGGTGTGTACATTATCCCCAAATTCTTCCTAAGGAAAATTGAAAAGAGAGAAGTGGAGAATCAGAGAAAGAGTGAGGAAAGAAATACCAAAACCTTCAGGGGAGAGTAACGATCCCTCTTATTCAATATCACTTTATAGTTTGTATGGAACCTACTGCCTTACGCCAGGCAAGAGAGGCCCCTGAACCGAGTGGCCAGCTGCACAGACCCTGCCCTGGCTTCCCCCAGCCACGCCCCTCTCCATAGGGTTAGGAGTCCACAGGGCCAAGGGGCTGTGCCCACCAGGAGCCACTGTCCCCCTCTACTGCATGCTGGGTGTACCTGGGACCCTGGAATTTGCTGCCCCAGTGGCCCTGAGCCCTCTTCCAGGATCTGCACGGGTTCCTTCCCAGAATCCATCCTTCCCAGGGGCCCCCAGTGTACACACCTCTGGGCCCACAGCTGTTTATGGGGGGTGTGTATGTGAAGGATAGGCATTAAGGCTGGGGCATCCTCATGCATCTGCATGAAGCCCTTGCTGTGCAGGCTGGAGCTGGTGGTGGGAAAGGAACGGGGGAATGGGCCATGGGTAAGGGCCAAAGCCTGGCCTCTCCCCATCCAGGATGTTCCATGTTGAACTCCAAGAAGTCCAGGAACTCCAAATTCCAACCTGGCTTTCCATGTTGTTATGATAGAATATTTGTCAAGGTTGGAGGATAAAATATTTTATTTAAAAGTTTATTAAATTTGATTTTTTAGCTCCTAAGTATTTAGACATATGTAGGTGGACCTCCATCTCTTGCCCCAAGGCCCTGCAATTGTTAGGGATTGGCCTGGTTTTCAAATCCCCTTTTATCCCCCAACAGGCACAACCTCACGTAGCTGCAGTAGTAATCCCATGAGCTGGGTACGATCATTTTCACTTACAAATGAAGGCTCTGGGACTCAGGGAGGCCATGACACTTGCCTGGGTTCGCATAGGTGGGAAAGAGGCAGAACTTGGACATGAAACCAAATCCTCCAACCCCACATCTGGCTCTTCCTACTCCACTGCTCCCCTTCCTGCTGTGGGGACCCTTTCCCCTTTAGGAGGTGGTACCTTCCTCCCCTGTGTGCCCTGGCCAAGTGGTCAGCCAGGTGGGAGGCGGCACATGACAGGACAGACTCACCCCAGCACAGAGGACTCTAAACTGGGGCAACCAAGAAGGGCGCCTACTTAGAAGAAAGAAAAATGAGAACCTGTTGCTTGTCAGATTGGCGGTTCCTGACAGCTCCTATTTCAAAACCATAACCTCATCAGGCCCCCCTTCCCAAAGCTCCCCTCTCCCAACAAACAGAGTTTTCCATGCTAGAGAAGGGAAGAAATGCGGCTCTAATCCCCTTTGTTCCATGATTTCATCTCCTACGCTCTCTTCCCAGGGGACTCCGGGAGATCAGTTGGAGGAGGGAAGGTGGGGCAGGGAGAGGGGCCCACACACTCCTTTCACGGTCTGGGGGGTCATCAGGGGCTTTAGGATGGGGGGTGAAGGTGTGGGGGTGGTGGGGAGCAGGAAGGGATAATCCATCCCCTCTCCAGCAGCCAACAGCGCTGGAAACCTGGGAGGCTTCCACGAGGCCCCTCCCCTTCCCTCCTCCCTGGCCCACACGCCACTGATTTCACCTCCTTGACTCTGTCCCCAGTGATCCTCGTGCAGGCCTCAGCGTCTCCCACTGGATTTTGCAACAGCTGCCTAAGCGGCCTCCCAGACTCCAGTGCTGTCTGCCCTGGGCCCATCCGCCACCCAGGGGCCCGAGTGATCCGCGGTACGCACACACTGGCTGGACAACCTCCTTGGGGCTCCTATAGTCAGT
>VBSM01003215.1:13056309-13069242 GCA_008086735.1 Cheirogaleus medius | reverse complement strand
GCAAGAAGGATTTAAAAATAAAGTCCATGCACGGCAGGCTGTCTGCCCTGAGCCAGCGCTGCAGTGAAGGGTGATTATGGAGGAAGGCATGGTTTGTGTCACCGTCACACGGAAATGTCCGACAGCTTTTCTGCAGAGACAACACCTCTCAGTCTTCCAGAGACTCTGTGTGCAGACTTCCGGAGCTGTCGGGGACCTCCAAGGCCATCCTGCCCACCCCAGTCCCCCTTTGAGTCGAGTTTTTCGGCAGGATGGGCCAGCGAGCAGTCTAGACAGATAGGTCCCGCCAGGGCTAGCCAGTTGGCTTCTGCTGGCAGATCGGACCTGTGGTGAGGCCATCAGGCCCAGGACGGAGGGCAGGACCCAGGCTGTGGCCCTGTCTCTGGTCCAGCCCCGCTCCTGTTCATCTTTTGATCTCAACTGAGAGGAGCAGGTTATCTCCCTGGCCTTAGTTCCTTTCTTGAATTAGTCCCTTCTTTCTGGGCCTCGGTTTCCCCATGGGTCAAAGGAGCTGGATGTCTGTTCATAAGATAGGAGGAAGGAAACACCCATTCTCTGCTTTCCTCAGTGACTCTCAGCCGTTTGTCTGACGTCTTCTCCACCATCTCCTCCAGGCCCGTCTCACGGAAGCTTCATTCCTTTTCCTGGCCAGAGCCAGGGAGGCCCTGCCTGCCTTCTACCCTGGACTTCTGTCTCTCATATGTCACTTCTTCCCTGGTGGGGGCAAGAGAACAGCAACCCCCTCTCCCTGGGTACTGACTGAGCTCCAGGCCCGGGGCTGGGCTCTTCCACATATATTAGCTCATTTAATCTTCACAGCAGCTCAGGACCGTGGATGAGTCCAATTCAGATGAGGAAACTGAGGCGCAGAAAGTGTGGATTGGCCAACCTTCCACACTAGGAAGAGGTGGAGCCAGAATTCAGACCAGTTCCGTTTGACCCTAACAGCCAGATTCTTTCCACTGTACCAAATAACACCTTCCTGGGAGTCAGCCCTCTGGCCTCTGCCTGGGCAAGATTCCTTCCCAGATGAGACTGCAGGCTCTTTGGGGACAAGGGAGGCAGAGTGACAGAGAGGCAAAGCATGGGCTCTTGCTCAAAAGATCTAGCTCTTTGGGCAGACAGGGGAAGAGGAAGGGAAGTACTCAAGTGTCAGAAACTGGTCAGGACATGGCAATAATTAGCTTGAGCTCTGGGCTCCAGTGCGTGTGACTTCACACCTAGTCCAGTCCCCATCTCAGGTGATGCTCAGTGTTGCTGATCAGCCTGGCTCACCAGAGAGGGCTCTAGAGTGAGTCCCACACAACAGCTCTGATGACGCAATGCAAGGTGCCATCATTTCCAACACAGAGTAGGTGTGGACAAGTTCCTTCCACTCTCAGAGCCTTGCTTTCCTCATCTGCATAATGGGCATAAGATTACCTGCCCACCTCAGCAGTTTATGGTGGACAACAACACTGAAAAGACTTTGTTGGCTCTGTTCTTAAAAATATTGGTTACCAACCCCCGGATAGCCCTTTAGAGCGTACAGAGTATTTCCACACTTTATATTCTTTAACTCTCCCAACAGACCTTTCAGAAGGCAAGGTTTGGCCGTGCTCTTGTTCACAGATGTGGAAACTGAGGCTGATCCTTTCTGGCTTCCAGCTTGCTGGGGGGGGGTTAAGGTGCTTTCCGGAGGCCTCTATTTTCTTGTCATTGGAGAGAGCAGGCCTGTCAGGGCAGCCCAGCGGCCAGCTGCAGCCCAGATGTGGAGACCTGGCTGGCCGCAGAGGAGATGGGTGGGTGGGAACATCCTCTCATTTCCTTCTCGAAGACAAATGGTTCAGGGGCCACTGAAGGCCCTGCAGGCTGCGGCTGGATTAGGGGGCTCCGGGCGATGGGAGATATCCTTGTCTGGACAGCAATTCCTACCTTGTGAGGTGGCTACTGGGAGGGTGGAATCAGTGGACAGGGTGCTCTGCAAGCTGCCTCTCCTTCCCCTCCCCCTGCGACTCTCGAAGTAATTTTGTTTAGGCCCTGGATGCTAAGGGCCCTCAGCCTGTTCTGAGCAAACAAAGGTGGGATGCTAAAGAGGGAGCCACCTTGGTCAACCTTTTGTTGATTTGGCCAGTGTTTTGAACCCTTTCCTCTGGCCATGGGATGAGCAAACACAGCAAACACACAACACACACACCCACGGGCCCACACATGTGTGTACACACGGGCACACACATCCACGTGTGCACACCCACGCACATCCATGCATGCCTCCAAGGAGCAGCCGTGAGCTCCCCCGAGCTCTCAGGGCTCCCTTAAACCCCTCAGGAGAGGAGGAAGGAAGCTGGGAGCCGTATATCACTCCTCTCCAAACACGCAGTGTCCTCTCTGCCCAAAGCAGGGGCGGGTGGCCAGCAGCCGTGAGCTGGTCTCGGGAAGGAGCCCCTCTGGCCCATATTTCACAGACACCCCAGACGGAGCCTGCTGTCAAGAGGGCTGTCTAATTTCCTCCCCTGACTGCCGGCCGGATCCCCCCAACAAAGAGGGGCATTGTGTCCTCCTCCCCACCGCTGGCATCTGCTCCACAGAGATCCGTCGGGGGGACGCATGCAGGGGATTTGGGGGATGAAGGTGCCGCATCCTGTGCCACAATCCCCAGAAGGGCCACAAATTCTGAGTAGAAAGAGCCTGGTCCTGGCTGAAGGGTCTCCTGGCCTTGTGGGCCTCAGCGCCCCCCAGGCCCCCCAGCAGTCCTCTCAGGGACCCCAGTAGCTTTCTCAGCCCTGGTCATATCTTCTGCTCAGGCCTTTTGGGGAAGACGTGCATGACGGGGAGTGGCTAAGGATGAAAAAGCATTTTGAGGGGACCAGGCCTCCCCACCCTCTCCCAGAAGAAACACAGCCTTAGTACTTGGTCCCCCCTTCTGGAGGGGACCTTGCTGCTTGGCAGGCCACCTGCAGGGCACCTTACTGCTGGGAAGGTGCAGCTGTGCCTGGTCTTTCCTGCTTTAGATCTTTTATGGGTTGGTCGTTCTGGGAAGGAAAAGTGGGGTCCTAGGGGTCCCCCTGCCTTGGGGCAGAGCCGTGGGGAGACAGAATGAAGGGACTGGTGAGCGGTGGTGATGGGCTGAGTACTGCCGTGAGATGTCCTAAGAGAGTGCAGCGCCCTGGGCCCTCCCGGGGGCTCCAAAAAGGCTGCTCCTCCCGTCACCCCTGGTCAAGGTCTGAGTGATGCCTTCCGAGGAGGGGTGTGTGTGTGTGTGTGGGGGGGCGGTTAATAGCTGAATCGCTATCACAGGGCGTGCTTAGGGGCTGCCGTGTGTGGCCACGTAGTGGAAGAAGGCAGAGGTTCTGCTCTGGGCCAGTGTGTCAGCAGCAAGTTGGGACCCAGCATACTCCAAGCCCTTGGCCTTCATCACTACCCCCGACTGCCTGCAGCCCGGCTTCGTGCTTGTGCAGCGTGGTGCTTGGAAGATGCTTTGCCTGTAGTTTCTGTCTATCTTTTGTACTCAGGGCAGAACAAGGTACTAACCTGCTCTGTTTTTGCAGTCAGGAAGTTGGCCTGGGGAAGGTAAGTGACTTGCTAGAAGTCCCACAACGAATGAGCAGGAGGGCAGGCACTAGAGCCCTGGCCTCCTGCTCCTTGCCCCACACTTTCGTTCTCACCGGTTTGTAGTCTCCCTGCAGAAGGAGAAGAAAAGTCTGACTAGAATATGGGGTGTGTGTGTGAGAGAGAGACAGACAGACAGACAGAAAGGGAGGTGCTCACCCCCCACTGAAGCCCCACTCTGAGCCAGGCACTGGGCTAAGGTGCTTCGCAGACCTTACTCCATTGTCCTGGGGACAGGCTGACTCTGTCCCCACTCATCGTACCCAGGACTTAACCCGTAGTTGGCACTCAAGTGATATTTCTGTGGAATGAATGAGTGAACCGAATCCTCCCACTGGCTTGGAAGTATAATATAATCTCTCTTTTATCGAAGTATTTTTCACCATGTCTGCAGGCCACCCAGGTGAGGAAACTGAGGCACAGAGAAAGTAAATGACTTCACGAAGGTCACACAGCTGGTCTGTGGCAGAGCTTGTGTTGGAACTGAAGTCTGTCGTGTCTGAGGCCGGGGTGTGTGTGTGTGTGTGTGTATTTGTGTGTGTGTGTGCAGGTGTGGGGGGATGGGAGCGAGGGAGGGAGGCGCTGGGGAGTATGGGATTTCTCCTCCTGCAACACAGAGAATATTAAAGGAAAATAACCCGAAGACAGCGCAGTCCCACCAGGCCATGGCCAGCTCAGACAGGGGCCTGCAACTCTCTAGCCAGGTGTGCCGGGTGCTTTAGACAGGATTTGTGTTCCTGGAAAACTGGTTTTAAATCATTTTTTAAAACACAAATAAAACCATCCTTTCCAGCCACTGGGGAAGCCTGCAGCTCAATGGGAGGCTGCAGCAAGTTTTCTTTTGTACCGTGAGGAATTCTTTAGAGCCCTTGGATTCGCCCAACTGGATTTCTGAAAGCACAGTAGGTAAATCCGCTGGGCGGTGGGGAAAGCCGACTGCCCAGCTCTTGCCAAGACGAGCACAGACTTGGTGGACGCCCTTCGTGGGGGTTCCCAGACCCCGGCTGAGCCTGTTCCCTCCCCACTAACACTGGAGTTAAGCCCAGCTGTGGGCCCCAGCACTGGGGACAGGCTGGAGTCCTGAGCCAGCAGCTCCGGTTAGGAAATTAATAAAGAAAGAGAAGCTCTCGCAGCCAGGCCCATGGTGAGAGACGAGTTAGGTCATGTCTCTTTCTATTCAATTGGCTATTAGTCCCAACCCTGATGTCACCTTCAAGCTATTAAGCGTCACCCTTAGAGACACGCGTGAGCGGCTCGCAAGTCTCTTATCAGGCACGCCTCTGAGTCTTGCTGCTGAGAGTGGTCAGGCCCTGGAAGCTGTTTCTTGGCCAAACACAGGTCAAAGAGAAGCTTGTCTGACTTCAGACAGGGCTCAGGGGGTGAGTATCCAGTCCTCCTCTTCAAGGGCATGACCCACCAGACCTGGTGGTCTCTGAAGGCCCGATCACATCAAGCCATCTAACCAGCCTCTGGGCCAGAGCTTCCTCCACACTCTCCACATGTCCAGTAATGGGCACTTTGGAGGGGAGAAGGCAGGTGATACCAATAATTTAACAATTCCTTCTCTCATCCACCCACCCATCCATCCATCTGTGCATCCAGTACTATCCATTGAGCATTTATTATGTGCCAGGCTTCATGCTAGTAGCTGTGAATAAAACGACCAGAGAAACACATTCCTTTCTCTTCCTTCTAGCCTAGGAAGCAGATCACACGTGAACAAACAAACGAAAAAAATCAAAGAATTATAAAGTATGGTAGTGGCCATAAAGGAACACACACAAGTTGGGAAGATAGAGACAAAGGGATGGTGGTGGCCACAGACAATGGTGACCTTAGAGAAGGGCATGGATTGGAGATATTTTTGAAGGTGTTTCAAAAATATTCAGGTGTTCATGGCTGACAACAAATGGGACTGAGAAGGGGCAGCCGGTGGAGGGAGGGAACACAGTGACAGCCCAGTGCTGTGGTGGCCAAGAAAGGATGCAACTGACACATGCCTGGTTGGTGGTTGTGAGGCATTGGCTGGCACAGGCTCCCCTCCTGGCTGGGCAATATGTAGCTCTTCATGGAAACCATTTCCACTCAATGAAAGGAAAGAAAGCCACCCATGTGGCTTTCTTACTGGAACTGTCATGCTTTGGGGATGAGGACAGGAAAGAGTGCCTGACACTGGTTCTTTTCTCTGAGTAGAAGAACCATCAGAAATGCACGCACCCGCGCCAGGGCCTGGCCAGGCAGGTAGGCAGATTTCTGAAGACCCGAGCCCCTATAGGCCTGTTCAATTGGAAATGGATTCTCTCCTCACTTTATCTCTTTTATGTCCCCATCTCTCTTGGAAGGCCAGCCACATGCTTGCTCGTCCCCGATGCTCTTTCAAGGATGGAGAAACCCATTACTGAAAAGTTACTGTCTGGGAATTCTCGGTTGTTTGCATTCCTACCTAGTCACCATCTCTGGTCACAGTCACTGCTTCCCATTGGGAGTCACCAGTAGGTAGCCTTGCTTCCCTCACGCAGCTTTGCCTTTGGGAGAAGGTAGAGGATTTTTACCAACTTGAAGAGCAGGTGGCCCCAGCTACTGCTCACCCAGCGTTGGTCCATCAAACGCCAGCGCCGATGAGGGAGAGGGGTGCGGGGAGTGTGCAAAAGACACCAGAAAATGCTTGACTAATGTGCATGGGCTTTTAGTTTCATGATCAGATTCTCCTCCATGGATTTGTTACCTGTGTTTCTGGGGGAAATGAAAATTCTCACGCTGAAAGAGATTTTTTTCTATTAGTTTTAGAAATTGGTGAACGTTGCTGCCTAATGTCAGGCACTGGCCTGCTATTGAAAATTAGCTGGGCAGTATCACATGTTCAAACTGCCTGTGTGTGCATTTTGCGTGATCCTAGAACACGTGACTCCTTGGGGCTCCTGGTCTGGGAGGGCATTCCAAACAGAAGGGAACAAGCAAAGGAATGGAGGCGAGAAATCACACGGTGTGTGGCTGTGGAACGGCAGGTGGCTTGGTCTTGCTGGAGCACAGAGTTTGTGGCAGGGATGTGGGTTGGGGCTGCAGGGGCCAGACGTGGGGATCTCGCAGGCTGTAAAGGCTCTTGGGCTTTATTTCATAGGTGATGGAAAGCCACTGATAGGTTTTAAATTGGGAGTGACAAGGTCGGATGTTTTTGTGACTACTCTAGGGGCTGAGAGGGGGTGGAATTTGAGCAGCCTCAGGCCAGGAAGGAGAGCAATTGGAGGCTCTAACTCAAGTGGAAGATGTTGACAGCCTGTGGTGGTGGGAAGACAATGCACTGGGTGGAGAAATATCTATATGGGAAGTGAAATGAACAGGTGATGGATTGCTTCTGAAAAGCAAAGAGGTTAGTATCAAGGATGTCCCAGGTTTCTAGGAGGTGTGAATGGGTGGGTTGGGGTGTTGCCAACTGATATAGAGGAATGGGAACACAGGCAGCGCTAGCCCAGTTGGGGGGATGGAGGTTTCACTGTCAAATATTTGAGTGTGAGGTTCCTCTGGTCATCTAGGTGGCACAGGGCAGTAGGCAGCAGCATGTAGAACCTTGAGCTCTCGGCGAAGGGGCCGGAATGCACGGATTCCAAATCTGGCTTCATCACTAGAAAGGCCAGTTTTCATGAGGTTGTACAGCCATGACAAATGACCCCCAAGTCCCAGTGGCTTACAACAACAAACTTTTCTATCCTCACTGGCGTATGTGAAGGCTGTGGGGCCATCTTTGGCTTTGCTCCATGTCTCTCTCATTCTGGAACCCAAGCTAAAGGGGCACCTCCATCTCGGTCTTGCCCAGAGGGAAAAGCGCAATAGCACAGTCATGTGATGACTCTCAAAGCTCCCGCTCAGAGCACGCGTCCCTTCTGCTCACATGCTATTGGCCAAAGCAGGTCACGTGGACAAGCCTGATGTCCTGACCACTGACTGGCTATGAAACCGTGGGGATTTGCTCAACTTCTCTCTGCCTTGCTCACCTCATCTGTGAAATAAGAATAACAGGACTACTTCTTAGGATTGTTAAGAGAATTCTCTTAGTTCGTACACGCAAAGTGCGTAGAACAGTGCATAACACAGAGTGAACGTTATGTAGTTGTGGGGGATGGAGGGGGTTCGTGTTTAATAGCTTCAGTCCAGGAAGATGAAAACGTTCTGGAGATGGACACTGGCAATGGTTGCACGACACTATGAAAGCACTTGATGCCACAGAACGACACACTTGCAAATGGTTACAATGGTAACTTTTATGTATAATTTACCACGATTTGAAAAGTGTAGTGGATGGAATCACCTGGGAAGAGAGTGAAGAGTAGGGAACATGGAGGTAGAAAGAGAAAATCTTGGGAACCAGCTATGAGGGCAGAAGCATTCTCTACGAGGTCTGCATGGGGGACAGAGAAGGAGCATTCTGGACAGATGAGGAAAACCAGAAGAGGGTGAAATCCCTTAAAGCCACGGAGTCGAGTTTCCAGTGGGATGGAGGGTTGGAGTGATGAGAGTGTCCCTTTTGCTTGGCTCTGAACCTGAACCTTAGCCGACAGAGCCCCCTTCCCTTTGGCACCTTGATCTTGGTGGGTCTGCTTGATTCTGCCACCTCCTGGCAATGTCACTTCCGGGCTCTGCTCACACCTGGTCCAGGCTGCTTCCCTGCAAGCTCCTGGCCGGGTCCCTCTCCTGGTTCCCTCCCTCCCCTCTCCCTAGCCAGTCCTGTGTTGTCCATTGTTGACATCTTGGTGTGACAAATAATTATTTAATTAAAAAAACAGATTTGGGGATATTTTTTCTTATGTCATTTTTATTACTATTAATGTATATTTTTCTACTCTGAAAAATAAAAACTTCCATACTTTGAGTTTAAACATTAAAGATGGTTAGCTTATGATCACGATTCCTTTCTTGACAAAAAAGGAATCTTTTGTTTACAGAACAGTAACTATTTGATTGGTCATATATTAGGGAAACTGAGAGCCACACTTTGTACAGTGGGCTATGAAGACAATGCATTTGCGAGGAGAAAAGGGTTTTTTTGTAATGATTACTTTGCACCCACATTTTAAAGAATCTAAGGGGGATGCCTTGGTCTAGATGATTTCCTCCCTTTGCCCTGTTGCTTCTAGACATTGTCTGGGTGATCATCAGATGGGAATCAAAAGGCTGCACACAAGAGCAGTGATTCTTAGCTCTGTAAAGAAAAAGGCCTGGGTACTTGCCTTTTTTTTCTTGATTTTATTTCTCCAAGAGTTTTCTTACAAAGTGAATTGACCTTGCACAGTTAGCTTGATGTAATCTTAAGAAAATATATGACGTATGCTTTAGAAAAATCATACATGCTCTAACCAGTCATCTCATTTGGTAATCATTTTCCATAGTGTTTATCCTTTCTGCGGTGGGGAGGTGGGGTTATTTTTACACGTGAATGATGACATCTATATATAAGAGATCCAAACTCTTGCTAACCTCCCTCTGCAACACCAGCTGGTCTGGGGAGACAGCACTGGGGAGAGGGGGTTGTGTCTTTCCAGGACTTCAGTTGCCCCAGGCTGTTTGGCCATCAGTCCACAAGTGGCACCCTGGGATGACCTGGCTGAAGTCTGAGCAGTCCACACACATAAACCCAGCAGCTCCTCTCACGGTAACAGCATTTATGGAACACATAGGAGGGGCTCAAATGCACCCTGTGGAGGAGGAGGGACTGTTTTCTTGTCCCCTTCTGCAGTCACAGGACACCACAGCTGGAGAGCTGTCCCCTCCAGGGTTCCACAGCTCTAGGGCCTCACCCAGCAGCCGTCCTATCATCTCCCACTCCCAGAATGCAGAGGCCACTTTCCAGCCCTGTGCTCAGCAATGTAAGCATCTGGAGAGGTTCTCAATCCAGAAATCGTGGATTAAAAGGAATAGCTGCTCCTCTTCTCTGGAGCACGGCTCAACAGTTCCAGCTGTCACCCTAAATTGATTGTGCAGCAGCAGATGCCGTCCTGGGTTTACTCTCATCCATCCAGTCAAGCCGGTGGGGACGGGCCTATATGAGGACACAGAGACCTACACAGGCTATTTTTTGTCTTCTCCCAGTCAATGCTCCAAAATTTGCCCACTTAGCAAACCAATTTAGAGACAGGGATGGGTTTCTGACTCGCTGCAGCTGAGGTGCTGCCCTTAACCCTCCTCATACTGATTTTCCCAGGGGTTCGGGCATACCCAGGGGCCCAGATGTCAAGCCCAGAGAGGAAAGGTGGACCAGGTTGTGTGTGTCTCAGTCATTTCCTTTCTTCTAGAGCATTTGCTTTCATGAGTCACCAGCTGGTTCCAAGGCCCCTCTCCCAGCAGGCCAGGTGGTGTACAGCCCTGGAGGAAGCCTGGCTTGTAGGAGGAAGGTGGTAGGAGGAGGTGTGGGTGGCAGCCAAGAGACCCTGAGAAACAGTGTCCCTGGAGCTATTTCCAGGCTTGTCCTGTCTAGTAGGATAGCTGTGTAATTCCACAAGAGTGTGGGAAGCAAAGGCCCTGGGAAGGGGCTGCTAAGACAGGGGAATGCTGGATAGAACTTTCTGGGAAATGCTGGGCAGCTTCGTATCCAAGAGTCAATGCAAGATGTGGAGAGGCTGCCCTGGGATGAGTGGGAAGAAGGTGAAGATGGGATAGGGGTGAAGATAGGGGGCTCAGTCTCGGTCTTTTTTATTATCCATGGAGACTCTCACTCTGAACTTGGAGAGGCTGTAGAGTCCCCATCCTCCGGGTCCTGCCCATGGGGGGAGATGGGCTGACCCCCCTTCACGCGCTTCCACTTCATCCTTCGGTTCTGGAACCACACTTTGACCTGAGGGAAGAAGCAAGGGAGCCTGGTCATTCCAGAGCTGCTGTGACCCCCTCCCCACATTGATGCTCAGGCTGGCCAGGGTACAACTCCAGGGAGCCCAGCCTGGAACCCTTACTTGCCACTCTCCACTCCTCAAAAGCCCCAGGAACTGAGACCAAAGGGAGGACACACCAATCTGCCCAGAAGTCTGTCTTGTGTCCCCATATAAGCCCCAGACAGACTGGGAAACAGGTTCTGAAAAGCATTGGCCCCGCCCCCTTTCACTTGCCCCATCCCCCCATGCCTACACTGCTTCCTCCAGCCTCCATTCCCCAAGGGTCTGGGAGCCTCATCCTTTGGCACAGTTATCACACACTTTTTAGTTTAGATAGCTCTGGTCAGCACATTTTCTCATCTGAGCTTTGGTATTACCTGCTGGCTGGAATTACAACCCCATTTTACAGATGGAAACCCGGAGGCCCAGGATTTGAACCTAAGTCTTCTGATTCAAAACATAGCACTCTGGCAGAGTGCTCTATGAATGAATGCTGCTATCAAATATTATTGTTAATATTAGTACTGTTATTCCACATCAGAGCATGGGTGCGGGCAGGATGCACTGAGGAAAAGCCCAAAACAAAGGACGAGGGCAGTTTTTCTCAAAGTGTGCCCAGGAACCAGCTGTAAATCCAGATCACCTGGTGAATTTATGAGAAATGCAGATTCCCAGTCCTACCCATTATTACTGCAAAATCACTCTCCCGGAGCTCCAGATCTGCATTTTGAACAAGTGCCTCAGTGATTCCAACACACTTGAGTTTGGGAATAACCACATCAAAAGTTCCAACCCCAGCTGCAATGAGAATCACCTAGGGCAGCGGTCCCCAACCTTTTTGGCACCAGGGACCATTTTCATGGAAGGCAATTTTTCCATGGACCGGGGAGGCGGGGGGGATGGTTTCGGGATGATTCAAGCATATTACATTTATTGTGCACCTTATTTCTATTATTATTACATTGTAATATGTAATGAAATAAGTTATACAGCTCACCATAGGTTGGGGACCCCTGACTTAGGGGACTTGTGAAAAATTCTGATGCGGGGATCTCATCCTAGACCAATTAAAACCATGTCTAGGGGTGAAGCCCAGACATCAGTGTTATTCAAACCTCCCCAGGAGGTTCTCAGGCGCAGTCACAGTTGGGGACCACTGGACTGGGTGGAGGAAGGAGAAGAGGGAGAGGGTTCAGGGAGGGGCGGTGGGAGAGCAGAGCAGAGGAGGGGTCGCCGGCCATACCTGCCGCTCGGAGAGGTCCAGATTTACAGCGATCTCGTATCTGCGGAGCCGGGTCAGGTAGTTGTGGTGAGCAAACTCAGCCTCCAGCTCCCGCAGCTGCTCCTTGGTGAAGGCCGTCCTCTCCTTGCGGGCCTTGCTGGCACCCTCTGGCTTCCCTCTGTTCTCCTGGTTGTCTGCGGAGAGAGGACCCCACCCAGGAAGGCATGGGCTGAAGAGCCTTGGTTCCCTTTCTTTCATCCTGAAGCAACCAGGCAGCCTTTCCCAGTCTCTCTCACTTTAAGGGGTGCTGATAAAGAAGCTACACTGTCCCCTCATTCCTTCCCGTGTCCTACCCCTCTAAGAATTGGGAAGGTTTCTTGGCTCCGAATCTCAGCTGCTTCCCCCCAACTTTCTTTTATTCCCAAAGCTGCTCTTGGCTGTCTAATGGTTTCTACCCTTGAGCATGACGTTATTAGTGGCCATGAGCTTGTGAGTGAGATGTCCTAAGACAAATTCTCAAAGTATGGTCTGCCACCCACAGCATCAGCATCACCTGAGAACTTGTTAGAACTGCAAATCCCTGGGCTTCACCCCAGACCTATTAAATCAGAAACTCTAGGGATGGGGCTCAGCAATCTGTTTTAACAAGCCTTCCAGATGATTCTGGAGCACAGTCAAGTTTACAAACCACTGCTGAAGACCTCACTACTCAAAGGGTGCCCAGGTGCCAGCAGTCTCAGTGTCACCAGGGTGCTGTTGAGACGAGCAGGGTCTCAGGCCCTGCCCCAGAGGGCCAAGTCTGGAAAGCCACTCAGACCCCTGTGAAGGAGGCTCTGTCCCAGACACTAGGGGCTCAGTCATAACTGCCAACGGGGTCAGGGGAACAGACCAAGCACCTGACGTGTATTAGCCTCTTAATCCTCACAATAGCCCAACCAGGTGGTTCTAGTATTAGACCCGTCTTATAGATCAGAAAACGAACAGACAGAAGTTCAGCAAATTGTCCAAGTTCATCAGCCTGTGAGTGGTGGAGGCAGGAATCAAACTCAGGCAGTTTGACTCACATACTGTTCAAATGAAGTAATTGTAGGAAAGGCTTACAAACTGTAAAGTACTGTACAAATACAATAATCGCTATAATGTATCGTTATCCCTTTTTTTTGTTTTTTGAGACAGAGTCTCACTTTGTTGCCCAGGCTAGAGTGCCGTTGAGTCAGCCTAGCTCACAGCAACCTCAAACTCCTGAGTTCAAGCAATCCTTCTGCC
>VBSM01003215.1:13038553-13056209 GCA_008086735.1 Cheirogaleus medius | reverse complement strand
GCCCCCTGCGGGGCGCGCCGGGGGAGCAGGGCAGGGGCCGAGTCCCCGGCGCGGGCTGCCTGCCCGGCGGCCCCTGGCTCCGGGCCGGGGAAGGCAGGCCCAGACCCCTCCGGAAGCGGGAGCGTGGGCCGGCGGGAAGGACGCGTAGCCCGGGCCAGGGTCCCCGAGGAGCCCGCCGCCAGCGCCGCGCCCCCTCCTGGCGGCGGGCCCCGCGGGCGGACGGCCTTCCCGGACTCCACCCGGCCCGCGGGCCGAGTGAGCAGGAAATCTGGGCCGCGGCTCCTAACGGCCTCCTGTCCCAGGGCTCGGGTTCCCAGCCCTTCCTGTTCCTGGCTGCCGGGAGCGGACAGCCCAGACACTCGCGCTAAAACCTGGATCCCGAATCTCCTTGCTGGAGACTATGGGAAAGTCACTTTGCCTTTCTGGGCTTCACTCTCCTCATGGAGAAATTGGGGAAGATAAAGCACCTACCTCCCAGGGTTATTGGGAATACTGGACGATCTAATGTGCTTGGAAATGCTTTTAAAACCCAAAAGTGCTGGACAAATATAAAGTATTCTTCCGATTCTTCAACTCCACCAGATGCTGTCTGGAGGGCTGGGATGGCAACAGCTGGCACTTGAAGGCTTCTGTGTGCTTAGACACATCCACTTCTTTAATCCTCACCACACAGCGCGCCCATGAGTAGATACTACTATTATCCCCTTTAGGACTGTTATGTGGATTTGTGCAATAATTTGATGAATACCTCTTTCCCCAGGGATGGGTGACTTTTTTCTCACTGGTGCATCTAGCCGGTAGCTGCTTTTGTACCTGGCACAAAGCGAGTACTTGCTAAATATTTGCTAAACCATACTCCCGATATACAGAGGAAGCAGCCTCAGGCCCAGGAACTTGCTCGGTGTGCCTGGCAACTTTTAGGCAACAGGAGGGAGATTTGAACCCAGATCCATCTGACTAGAGCAGAGGCTCTCGACCTTGGTGTCAGATTCTCCATCTTCTGGCTGGCCGGCTGGCTCAGGTGGCAGCTCCACTTACGTCCAGGGGTCCTGGGGGCACTGCCCTGGGTTGCCACCTATACCCATCCTCATCCTCTCCCAGGTCTGGGTAGGTTTGCACAGGTGCCCCATGGTGTCCCCCAAAACAACTCCCCACCCTAAGTCCTGCACGTAATCCTCCCTAGAGAGAAGAGCAGGAAAGGACCCCTTTGGAGCTGGGGACTAGCCACTGCCAAGGACTAGCCACTGCCCACCAAGCTATGCCCCCTTCCTATCCACCTCTCCTCTCCTGTCTCTTGCTGTCCAGATTTCGGCTCTGGGGCTTCAGTGCCTATTTCCAGAAGAGGAAATGGGAGGGAGAAGCCTAAGTTGGGACCCGAGGGTCTCAGCTAACCCCTTGAGTGACTAATGGTGGGCAGGATATTGGCTCTGGGAGGACACTTGTCCCTTATCAACTTCCCAGAGTGGCATAAGCTTTCACCACCGTTAGAAATGATAAAAGGACCAACAGTATGGGAAGCAAGCTATGAAAGCTGAGGTGGAAGTTACGGGTCTCTGTTCTGCAACAGTATGAAAAATGGCGATACTTTCATCAGGATAGACAAAGAGAACCCTAACCACTTCCACGCCATTTCTGGCTGGGGGGCTCAGTTCTTGAGCACGCTACCACATGAAAGTAACTCGTGCCCCCCAACATGGTTTGATCCCAGGAGAGTGCATCTTTGGGGAGCCTCTGTCTCCTGTCTGAGCCTCAGTTTCCCCACGTGTAGAAGTTTGGGATTGGTCCTGGGGAGCTGGTGTCAGCGTTCTTTCCCAGTACATAAGTCCCCATACCGCCTCTCCCTGTTCCCTCTTCTGCTGAGAACACCCGACCTTGATCAACTCTGAGGTCCTCCCAACTTCAAATATTCTTGTCCTGGCTCCTCGTCCCTCTCTTCCATCTCATCCAAGGTCTCGCTGTGTGCTCTGTCCCAAAGCCTCCCCAGCCTCCCACGGCCTAAAGATCAGGGCTGTGCCAGGCATTTCTCTGTCCCTGCACAGAGCTGAGCGAAGGGGAATTTTATTTGCAGAGGTGTCTGGGGCCTGGAGGTGCTGGCTCCAGGGATACACTTTCTCACCTGGGGCAAGTCCCTCAAGTTCTCTGAGCCTCAGTTTCTTCCTTTGCCCACACCTGCTGTGCCCATAAGGCTGCTGAGAAGGTAAAATGAGACAGGTGGCGTGTTAACACCTAGCACAGTGCCAGGCATGCAGCCAAGGCTCTGTTTGCAGGAACCGTCAGAAAAGCGTCTGTTGGAGATGGTGTCATAGGGGGAGCTTAAACATGAGGCTCCTTAGGGATCCAGACCCTGTGAAAGGGATGCCTTTTAAAGTCTGACTTTCGGCTATTTTCCCTTCTGCACTCCTCTTTCCTGCACTCTACATCTCTTCATGGACCTATGTCTCTGGCCACTATCAGCCACTATTGCCTCAGCCTTCCAGGGGGTCCATGATTCTGGACACAGTCAGTAGATGTGATCAGAATGACAATCCAGTTGTCTTCCTGGTACTGCTCCTCTCTCAGGGACAGTGGGGCCTCTTTTAGAACTGACGAGGGAGGAGCTGGCGCTTGGCTGACTGCCCCTGTGGTTAAGGGTGAGCCACCCGCCCCAGCCCCTGCACGACCCTCAGCTGGAGCAGGGCTGAGGGGGAACAGGACGGTGCCCAGAGAAATGCAAACAGGATGTGTGTGTGATTGTGGTTTCCACCACAAGCTTTTACACCATCCAAGGCAAATTGTTTCATAAATAGCTGTCACATTTGGCAGGCCTTCCTAAAGTTAGCAGACAGCTTTATCAGAGCCAGGGGGAGGTTCAGACAGACCCAGAGAAACGTGCCTTTTGGAGTCCTATACTCTACTTCCCAACTCTTGCATCACCATTTTACATAACTTTCTGTCCCGGACCAGATAGAAAGCCCTGTGCCCCATATGCAAATAGCACTTTGTAGTTGACAATGGATTTCTTTCACCCAGAGATCAACTTTTTCTGGACTTGTGTATACTACAGAATCGTAGAAATTAGAGCTGGGAGGGATGTAGAGATGATCTAATGTCACCATGTCATTTTAAGTTGAGCCTAAACAAGGTAAGGACACACAGCAAGTTAGTAGCAGAATTGGGCCTAGAAGCCACATTTCCATGATAGGAAGCTATTGCCACACTATTAGGCTGCTTCTTAGTACATCCTCTTAATGTTCTATGAGATTTAATTAATCAATGAATTGATTAATTAATGTGTAAGGTACACATTAACCCATAGAACAGATGAGGAAATTAGACCCAGAGACTAAATGGCTTGCTCAAGGCCCCTGGGACCAGTCTAGGCCTATAGCCACATGTCACACTGCTCTGGGGGGTTGATGAGCATGGAGGCTGTGCCCACTCTAGGGACAGTGTCTGGGTCCAGATGTGCCTCTCTGGGATTCCCCAGGGAGCAGAGAGGAAGGGAATATTTGGAGCACAACGTCACTAGGGGAGACCTTGGCAGATCCTCTGAAAATGGTGTCGGTGGCTTCCTGGGCTATCACAGTGTAGATACTTTGATGTCCTTGTAAGTTCTACTATTTTCAGTTTCAGAAGGAGGGATCAAAGCTCATCAAAAAAGACCAGACCTGGATGGAGGCGGCTTAAGACCAGGTGGGTGTTCACATCTGGGGACTCCCTGGCTTGCTGGCGTTGGCCTGACTTTCTTGATGGGCCCTGCCCCACCCCAATGTCCAGGCCCTCTCCTGTAGGTGCCTGAAGGGACATGGGCAGGCTCCCAGCCTCACTGAGGAGCCCAGTGGTGAGGCCAGAGAATTCAGCAGATGTTTTCTGGGAAAAAAGCAGATTCTTCTGGAATGGGAATGCTTGGTGCTAGAATAATCTTTGCTGAGCATCCCAGGCAGGATGGGGCAGTGAGGGTGGGCAGTGGTGACAGAGAAAGGAGGCAGCAGCAGACTTCAAGAGGGGCTGGGGGGGTGTTGTGGACAGTGCTGGGCTTTGTTTGTATTTACAAGTTCCAGATGTCACCCTCAGCTGTCACCAAAGGAAGCGTGGGCTTCAAGACCCAGGCCCACAACTCACACTGTTCCTCTACGTCACTGTGCAAAGAAAACAGGGAAAAGCAAGAAATAGAAAAGCATGCTACTAGGGCTGTCCATTTATTTCGTTCTCACCCTTGCCTTCACCTCTTTTCTTCCTTCCTCTGTCAAACAGCCCTCTTCTTTAGCGATTCCTTCCTAAAAGTGTCTCCTCCTTTAAAATCTCTACTTGTTGGTGTAAGAACTCAGGGATCTGCTTGTAGCCAGAAACAATGCCCTGTCCCCAGTGGGAAAGCTCTTGTGGCCGCCGGGACCATGGGCTAGGAAAGCTCCGAGGTCAGGCACTTGTCTGAGGTGCCGCCTTCACCAAAGGGGTTTTCAACCCGAGCATTGAACCTTGCCAAGGCTTGAACCTTGTCCCTGTCCCGTACTCCTCAGTTTTGGGCTAAACAGTTTTCCCCTCACCAATTCATATGTGGAAGCCCTAACCCCAGGATCTCAGGATGTCTTTGGAGATGGGGCCTTTGGGGGTGATTAAGTTAAACTGAGGCTGTTAGGGTGGCCCCAATCCAATTTGCCCGGTGTCCTTGTAAGAAGAGATTAGGACACAGATATCAGGGAAAGACTTGGTGCACAGAGCGAAGACCACACGAGGGCAAAACGAAAGGCAGCCATCTGCAAGCCAAGGCGAGAGACTGTAGCAGAAACCAAATCTGCCAACACCTTGGTCATAGATTTCTAGCTCCCAGAACCGTGAGAAAATACATTTCTGTTGTTTGAGCCACCCAGCCTGTGGTATTCTGTCGTGGCAGCTAAGACACCTCCCAACTCCCCATCACCGGAGCTTACCACTGAGGACTGAGAAGTAGTGAGGCTGCAAATACAGATTACTATTAGCAGAGAGGTTTGATTGCACAGCAAATGTGATGCACTTGAATCATCCCGAAACTACCCCCACTCCATCTGTGGAAAAATTGTCTTCCATGAAACCAGTCCCTGGTGGCAAAAAGGTTGGGTGCCACTGCTGTAGGGGATGTCTGTGCTTAGAACAAGGTGCCCTTTAGAGTGGAGAGCACAGCCACACACCCATGTGACAGCTGGCACTCTAGCTGTCCAGCCATGGCAGTGCCCCTAACTGCCTGGCATGGTGGGTCCCTCTTACTGACCAGCCAGAGCAGCCCCAGCCCAAGTACCACTTAGGAGCTGACCCAGCATCTGGTGGAGGATTCCTGCAGAGTCAGCCCAGCCTGCATGGGAGTGTTTATGTGTCTTTCTGACCCCAGCACTCACTCTGACCCTGGGCTTGTTTTATGATTGAAGTCTGGCTCTCTGAAAATCTTTCTCATAAGTGAGACTGTACAAGTCCTAATGCATTTCACAGAAGCGTATGACGCGGGGTGGAAACCCTCATGCCAGGCAGTGGAGCTGCTCTCAGAGAGAAAGTAAGAAAGTGAATGAACAAATACCAGGCTCCGGTTGAGGCCATTGACCAGACATTGAATGGGCTTCTGTGTGCAGATGTTTTACTAGGTGCCAGGGAGACTGCACAGATGGATCAGATATCATTCTGGCCCTCCACACACTTCAATTGTGGGTGGAAAGGCAGCCCTATCTATCTATAGTGTGGATACGAGGCCAACTGTGCTTTCATGCTACTAAATAAGATATAAACAAGGCACATTCTATGTGTGTGTGGAGAAGGGCAAGAAAGGATTCTCAGACACTCAACAAACTAAGAGTAGAAGGAAGTTATCTCAGAATAATAAAGGTTATATGTGAAAAGCCCACAACTAACATCATACTCAATGGTGAAAAATTGAAAGCTTTCCCTCTAAGATCAGGAAGAAGGCATGGACACCTACTCTGGCCACATTTATTCAACATAGTACTAGAAGTCCTAGCCAGAGCAATTAGGCAAGAAAAAGAAATAAAAGGCATCCAAATACGAAAGGAAGAAGTAAAATTATTTCTATTAGCAGATGACATGATCTTGTATGTACAAAACCCTGATGATTCCACACCCACAAAAACCTGTTAGAGCTAATAAATGAATTCAGCAAAGTTGCAGTATACAAAACAACACACAAAAATCGGTTACGTTTCTATACACTAACAAGTAATAATCCAACAGAGAAATTAAGAAAAAAATCCCATTTACAGTAGCATCAAAAGGAATAAAATACTTAAGAATAAAGTTAACCAAGGCACTAAAAAGCCTGTACACTGGACACTATAAAACTTTGCTGAAAGAAATTAAAGACAACACAACTAAACGGAGAGACATTCGTGTTCATGGATTGGAAGACTTAATATTATTAGAGTGACCATATGACAACCCACAGTAATCTACAGATTCAATGCAATCCCTATCAAAATCTCAACAATTTTTTGGGCAGAAATAGAAAAAAATCCTAAAATTCATATGGAATGTCAAAGGACCTCAAATAGCCAAAACAATCTTGAGAAAGAAAAACAGAACTGGAGGCTTCATTTTCTATTTGAAAACATATTATAAAGCTACAATAATCAAAACATTATGATACCGAAATAAAGCAGCCATAGACCAATGGTACAGAATAGAGAGGCCAGAAAGAACCCTCAGTATATGGTCAAATGATCTTTGACAAAGTTGCCAAGGCTGCACAATGAGAAAGGACAGTCTCTTCAACAAATGGCGCTGAGAACACTGGAGAGCCATGTGCAAAAAAATGAAGTTGAACTCTTACTTTACAAGATGTATAAAAATTAACTCAAAATGAATTAAAGACCTAAATGTAAGACCTAAAACTGTAAAACTCCTAGAAGAAAGCATAGGGGAAATCTTCATAACATTGGATTTGGCAATGATTGCTTGGATGTGACTTTGGAAACACAGGCAACAAAAGTAAAAATAGATAAATGGGGCTACATCAAAACTTAAAAACTTCAGCAATGCATAGGAAATAATCGACAGAGTAGAAAAGTAACCCCAGGAATGGGAGAAAATATTCACAAACCTTATATCTGATGTGGGGGTTAATATCCAGAATATATGCAGAACTATAACTTGACAACAAAAAGACCCAAAGAATCCAATTAAAAAGCGGGAGAGGACTTGAATAGACATTTCTCCAAAGAAAATATACAAGTAGAAAGCACATGAAAAGATACTCAACATCACTAATCATTAGGGAAATGCAAGTTAGAACCACAGTGAAAAATCACATTTTTGATGGTCACCATCAAAAAACCAGAAAATAAGAAATGTTGGCAAGGATTTGGAGAAATTGTAACTTTTGTGCAATGCTAGTGGGAATGTAACATGGTGCAGCTGCTATGCAAAATAGCATGGAGTTTCCTCAAAAAATTAAAACTAGAATTACCATATGATCTAGCAATTCCACTTCTGGATATATATCCAAAAGAATTAAAAATAAAATCTCAAAGAGATATTTGCATACCCAGGTTCATTGCAGCACTTTTCATAATTGCCAAGAGGTGGAAGCAACCTAAATGTTTATTAACAGATGAATAAATAAAATGTGCTCTTTCTATAGACACATACACACACACACAATGGAATACTATTCAGCCTTAAAGAAGAAGGAAATCCTGTTATATGCTACACCGTGGGTGAAACTTGAGGATATTTTGCTACGTGAAATAAGCTGGTCACAAAAAGGCAAATACTATATGATTTCACTTATATGAGGTATCTAAAATAGCCAACTCGAAACAGAAAATAGAATGGTGGTTGACAGGCACTGGGGGGGGAGGGAAAAGGGAAGTTGTTCAATGCATATAGAGTTTCAGTTCTGCAAGATAAAAAACTTCTAGAAATCTATTGCACAGCAATGTATATATAGTTGACTCTACTGTATCACTTAAAAATGATTATGATAGTAAATCTTATGTGTTTTTGACATAAAACTAAAAAAAAATTATTTTGAATATAAGATGTGCTATGGTAAGAAATCTCAGGAGAGTTCCTTTATGAAGCTGTAAGCTGAAGTTAGGAAATCAGCATAGGTTCTAACAGATACTATAGTTTGAAAATTAACTATAGTTTTCACTGGTGGATGCAATGTACAAGTGTAGTCATGAATCTTTTAAAAAAGAAAGAAAATGTTCCTGGAAGGGGTGGCTTTTGAGCTGGGTGTTAAAATACGTAGGACTTCAACAGGCAGAAAGTGGGGGAAGGGACGGGTGCCGAGGGCTAGGACACAGGCCAGACTAAGGAGGGGAGGAAGAAAACGCAGGATGTGTGTGTGGGGGGGGGGGGGGGGGGGTTAAACCTCAGGCGAATTGGAGAGTTTATGGTTGGGCGGGGGCAGGTGGAGATCAGATCTCACAGGGGAGAAATCCGGCTGGATGAGCCTGTTGGAGTTGAAGGAGGCTGGGACAAATCGAGTCTGATTAAAGACGAATCTCAGCAGAGCGAGGACATGTGCTCTCGGGCAGAGCAGGGTGAGTCCCAGCACTGCCGCTTCCCAGGCAGGCGGGCGACTCACCTGCAGCCGCTGATCACACAAAACCTTCCCTTGAACTCCATCAGGAAATCACCACGAAATCCCTCATTCTCATAAATTAAAGACAATCACGGTAGCAACGACAGTTTGGGGGTAAAACAACAGTGGCCTCCCAGCTGTCCCTGCCAGCAGGGGTCTTTAACCCCCACTGGCCTGGGGCTGGGAGTGGTTCTCTAAAATAACATTGTGCACAGGTCTCCAGGGTCGGGGAGGGCCAGGGACCCCCAGGGACCTCGCTTTCTTGATCATTATTTGAGCAAATCGGCTCCAACTTCCACTAGGAGGAAGGGGAAGCAGTTGGGGACGTTCCTCTTGTAACAGACTTTCAGTTCCTGGAGACTCCTCCGCCACCCAGCGTGGGGCGCATTTTCCAGGCACAACTCACCCCACAACTGCTCCAGCAGATCTTTGTGCTCCAGGCTCCTAATTGATGACAACTGGATTTTAGGACCAAAATAATTGGAAGAAGTTTCCAAGTCTTACCCCAGACTCAGGAATTTCTGAGACAGCATATTTGAAACATTCAATTCCACTATCCCCATAAATATAGGAATATTTGTCAGACCCTATGTTCTGAAGGCTAGTTCAGGAAATAGGGACCTAATACTGTTCATAGCTGCTATTTACTGAACTCTTACCATGTGTCAGGCACAGTGTTAATCTCTTAGGTCACTGCATTTAACCTCTACAGGGACTCCATATAGAGGGTGATATTGCTATATCCCCATTTTACAGCTGGGGAAACAGAGGCTGCAAGAAATTAAGAACTTCCCCAAAGTCCTGCAGCCAGAAAGTTGCAGTGCTGATTCTATAATCTGTCCAACTGTGAAGTACCATGGCAGACACATTTCTGATCAATGCTGTTTAACCTTGCAGAGATGGCTTAGCTGGGACTGAGGTGAGTTACCCAAACCCTCAGTAATCAAGATAAATGGTATTTGAATGCAATGTTTTAAAAAAATTAAGGCAAAAAATCGATGATGAACAAAATATCAAAAAAAATTTTTTTTGAGACAGAGTCTTGCTCTGTCACCCGAGCTAGAGTGCCATGGTGTCAGCCTAGCTCAGAGCAATCTCAAACTCCTGGGGTCAAGTGATCCTCCTGCTTCAGCCTCCCGAGTAGCTGGGACTACAAGCATACGCCACCATCCCCAGCTAATTTTTTTTCTATTTTCAGTAGAGATGGTGTCTCTTGCTCAGTCTGGTCTCGAACTCCTGAGCTCAAGCAATCCTCCTGCCTCGGCCTCCCAGAGTGCTAGGATTACAGGCGTGAGTCACCTTGCCTGGCCAAAATATCAAAATTTTAGATACAGGATCCAACCAGTGACTCAGTATTGGCGGGATAGGGTGGAGGTTCTTCGTGGGTTTGTCTTTTCTGAGCTGAATTCCACATTCCTGGGGTAGGTGCTAAGTCTTGCTTCTCACTTTCTCCTTTCTTGAGGCTCTTATGCAGTTGATCTTTCCTGCCTTCTTCTTCCTTTTCAGTTAAATTCTAAGCAGAGACTCAAGCAAGTGGGCAATAATGATTTCCAGAGAGTGGGTCTGGAACCACATGGGAATGAATGAAAGGTGGCTTGCTGCGCCCTGCCTCATGCGCTGCTGCTGCTCCTGAGGGTACCCTCGGGAGAGCCCAGGGCCCCTCCTGGAGGGGCGCCCCCCCCCCCAGAGGCTGACCCCATGAAGGGTGTGGGGCATTCAGCAAAGGGTGTCCATGTGCTGTTGGGGCGGTCAGCTGCTGGCGTTGGTGCTGGGCTCCACAATGCAGGACCATCCGCCACTCGCCAAAAGGAAAGACATTTAGGTTTTGCTGCAACTTGGAATGATGAAAGATTTCGCCTGAGCCCATCAGGCTTTTGGCTCTGCTCATCCCTTCCCAATGCCCTTGGCTCTCGGATCCCTGGAAAGCAGCTGGATGCAGCCATGGGAGATGTGGGCACAGACGGAGGAGCTACAGTGACCAACGCCACGGAGGGGAAAACTCTTGAACACAGCCCAGAGCCAAGTCGCTGAGAGTTCCTCCTCTTTCTCCTTCTTGGCAAATCTCCAACCAGGGGTAGGAATAGTTAATTTTCCTGCTGAGGATTTAACCACTGGGATTTAAAGGGCCCTTCTATTAGCAGCCGGGAGGGCAGCTGTGGTTATTATCACGCACTGTGAGCCCCTGGAGGGGCTTCTTCATGCATGGAGACCAAATACCATTTCAACATGAGGATTGTGTTTGAAATCTACCGAGAGGTGTGGGGTTTGGGGTCTGAAGTCCCGGGTCTGAACTCACATCTAGGGTGACCAACTCTCCTGGTTTGCCCAGGACTGAGGGCTCTCCTGGGACACGAGATTTTCAATGCTAAACCCAGAAAAGTCCCAGGCAAGGCAAATTGAGATGAGTTGCCCACTCTATTTTCACTGCATTTTTGCAGTGCTCCCCTCCAACTTCCAGCCTCTCCTTTTCCACACTGATAGAATCGAGATACTAATAAAACCTGCTGTCCCCGCCTCCCAAACCTGTAGGGCTCAAAAGAGCTAATGTCTGTACCCCACAGCACCTCGAACCTCCCCACTAGAGCACGTCCCACGGCCGACAAGCCTTTGCTGCCTCTTCCTCTCAGTTTGAGCTCTTTTGGGGTGAGACTCCCCTATTCATCTCAGCGTTCCTGGGACTTGGCAAAGAGCAGATATCTGGGAAATCTGTGCTAAGTCACGAGGGCTTTGTAAAGCAAGGCACAGCGTTTGCATTTGTTGGTTGGTGCCCCCTTTCCTGGCTGGCCCTGGTCAGCCCCATGGGAAGGGCCTCTATAGGTTCAGCCAGACAGGACAGTAGGGCAGTGGGGCGGGAGGCTTGGGCACTGCCTTGCTCTGGGCAAGGTGGGGACAAGGAACCAGACAAAAGGTGAACGGCCAGTGGGAGAAGCCAGGGAGGGCCCCGTGGGGACATGAGGAAACAATAGGTCCCCACCATGGGGAGGAGAAGGGCTCTGCCCAGTGCTAGCCCTTGGCTACCTGCCTCCCGGACTCTCCCCTAGGCCGGCCATCCCTCAGGAGGGCTCCTGGCAGGGCTGCCTTCCCTGGGGGCCAGCCAGACCTTAGCATGCCAAGCTGTCCCCTTGGCTGGGGCATGGCCCAGCTCTGCAGAGTGATACCTGGTGGGCAGTCTGCCCCAAATCCCAGCCCCCCATCTCCGCCTCACCCCTTGCCTTTCCCATCCCAGCCCTAGGCCTGCTTCTCTGCCTCTAGGATCCTGGAGACGTGAGGTTCTGGCTCTGGGTGGCACTGAGGGACCCAGGCTCAGTCCTAATCCTCTGAGCCTGGTCTCAGGTGACGCCCCTGGTGAGTGAGCCCTGTGGCCCTGGGATGTGTGGAGCTGGCTGGAGCACGGCGGGGAGGAGTATGACCCAGAGAAAGCCTGAGCTCAGCAAAGCCCCTCTCTAGCACCCAGAGGTTCCATCCCACGTGTCCTGCAAATCTTTGCTGATCCTGTTTCATTGTCTTGCTGGCACATCCCTCCTGGGGCCCAGGAGTCCTGGGGACACAAGTACATCACCAGAGAATCCTAGAACTCTGAGTGGAAGAAACCCCAGAAGGAACTGGTCTAGTCTCCCACATTCAGGTAGGTTAGACAGTATTGTTTGAAATTCATGGTCAGGCCTCCTAAGCTCAGAGAGGGTGAGCAACCTCCCCAAAGTCACACAGTAAAGGAATGGTCAGCTGCTCCTCAGCCACTTACCTGAACTCTCCTTTCTCCGTCTGGATGATTTCTTCTCTGTCTCACTGGCAGTGCTCCCAAGCACCCTGTAGTCCTCGCCCGGGCCTCCTGTGGCATCCACCAGGCCTGGGCTGCTGGTCCCCAACTCTCTGGAGCCTGAGTGGGGCCTGCGCCGGGCCTCTGAGACAGGGAAGTGCCAGTCGGGGGGCTGCGGGAAGGCGGGGTGCTGCTCGGTGAAGATGCGCTCCTCCCGGGGCAGGCTGTGTGGGGTGGCCGCCAGGCAGGAGGCCGAGAAGTCAGGGTACGCTGCCGTCGCTGTCGCTGGGAAGTCTGGTTTCTGGTGGAAGGAGAACGGGGTTGGCGGGTAGTGGGGTAGCCCTGAGGCCCCATTGCCTTCAGAGTGGGGGTTTCGAAGGCAGCCCCAGACGGGGGCTGGGGGCTGGGGGCTCCTCATGCAGCTGCTGGCCGCGGGATCCATCTGCTGTCCACTGCGCGCCTCGGTCCTCTCAAAGATTTCACTCTTTTCACTTTTTATATGCAAATTTTTAAAAATGTAAATAAGAGGGGAAAACGTTCAGCAGAAAGTTCACCCCAGAAACCAAAACAAAAACCAAAACTAAAGTCTCTCCTTAGAGCGTGCACGCATGTGGCCAGCTGCCCCTGTGCGCGTGCACACACCTGTGTCAGGCCTCGCTCCTCGCCTCCTGCCCCTCCAACACACCGGCCTGCCTACTGGGGTCCCTTGTACATGTATTTGTCGCCGATGACACTGGACATTTTCATTGTCCCAGCCCGGATGCACCAGCTGGTGAGGAGCTCGACTTGGACCCTGGAGCAAATCCCTGCAGAGGGCTGGACCAGAGCTGCTGAGACACACTTTTAAATCCTGCGGTGGGGAGAGAGTGACAAATTTCTAAAGTGAAATGTGAGAGAGGAGAGGGAGGGGTTAACCCGAACACACAAGATCCCCTCCAACCAAAACCCTAGCAGGCAACTATTAATCATCAGAAACCTTATATGCACATCTAATGGGATTTGCAGATGGAGACTTTTAAAGAAACATTGTCTGTATTTTTTTTTTTTTTATTTTAAGGAGAGAGCAGCGTGCACACACACACATACCGCCTTTAATGCACCTCCTGTAACACTATGAAGTTATTTTTTATTGCACTGTTAACAAAATTCCCCAAGTCCTGGATTTCAAAAAAGCCTTAAGTCAGATCCAGGATCCATCAAATGCCAAATTCCAGGGAGTGAAGTGGGGAATAAGTGCAAGAGACAAGCTTGGTGATTGCATTTGATTTAAAGGCCCTTCTGCTGCCTGCAGAAAAGGAAGGTGGATTAAAAGAAATCTTTTTTGCAAGTCTCAGCGGCCCACTATGGTCTGTCGTATAAAGAAAGGCACACTCTAGAAAAAAAGAATTTCTCCCTGCCCAAAGTGACATTCCCACTTTCTCAGTAACTTAAAAAAACAATCGGATTCTTCCTTCCGCTCTTTAACCTCCAACTTACATGCCAATTAGCCACACTCTTCTCTAGAGAGGTTTCCAGTCATTTTTTTCTCCACAGCAACGTCAAGGCTCTTAAATAAGGTCCTTGAAGTTTCTTCAGGTCTCACCTCCACCCGCTCCCTGCCCCGCTAACCTCCACCCACTTGCTTCCCTTTCTCGACCCCCAGAGGCTGAGGCGTCCGTGGGATCCGGGGCGTGGAGGTAGGAATGGGGGCTTCTCATTCCCCAAAGGAGCGTCTTTGGCAAACAGTCCCACGTGTCTTTCTGGTGGGGGCACATCACAGGACGGCCAGCCCAAGTGGCGGTCTCAGCTGGTCAGTCGGTCCACTTCATGGCCGTGCCCTGCTGCTCTCTCTGGAGGGGTAATGCAATTTCTCGGGGTAATGTTATGTGATGTCACACACGGGGGTCAGAACTGCTCTCCCACCGCGTTTCCACTGCCCAGCGCGGCAGGATCAGGGCAGAAGCAGGTATGGACCTTAACGGCAATGTCTCTGCTGGCTGGTTCCAAAGACATCAGGGTTCCCTGAGGTGGGGTGCGTGGGTCTTAGCCCTGCTGCCTGGATGCAGGGCCCTGGGGGAAGGGAGGTGCTCCAAGCTGGCAGACTTAGGGAAGGGAGCGAGGGAGTCCTGGGGGTGCGAAATAGAAGATCAGACCTGCCTTTAACCCGGAAACTCCAGTCACATATACATCCCGGTGGGGGGCAGGAAGAGCTGTCCAAGATGGGGATGTGCATACACTCTTCATGCAAAGACGTGCCCTCTTCTGGAGCGCGGGGCCCGGGTGTCATAGACAAGTAGAGAAGATGGGGTCATAGCCACCAATGAGACTCACCTCTCTGCTTTGTCCTGGGCTTAGCTGTTGCATGTGCAATTCTTCTCTGCACCTCGCACCTCTCCTGCTGTGTGTGCAGTGAGAATTACATGCACATTTTGCAGGTGAGGAGACCGAGGCTCAGACGGATGAGCAGACGGCTCAGCACCGTGCTGCTAAGAAATGGCAGAACCAGGAGTTGCCCTTGAGCGTCCTGCTGTTCCTTCCATCTGGAGCAGACAAGAGGTAGAGGAAGGGATGTGGGGGTTTAGGGTCAGACAAACCTGAGTTCAAATCCCAGGTCTGCCACTTTCCAGCTGTGTGACCGGGACTAGTCACCTGGCCTCTCTGAGCCACTCTGTTTCCTCACCCGGGAAGGTGGTCATGGCTCACATCCATCCACTAGTCTTTGCACCTTGTACACATGACCCCAGGGGGTCCCCACAGAAGCCTGCTGGGGCAAGTGTTAGTCTCATCGGCTCCGGTTTTCAGAAGAGGACTCTGATGCACAGAGAGACTGTGTAACCTGCCCAAGGACACATAGCAGCGGAGCGGAGGACCTAGGATTCAAACCCAGGCAGCCTGGCCCGGCTGCGTTAGAATGGCCACACCACAGACGTTGTGAATTTTGAGTGAAATCCTGTATGTGAAGGGCAAAGCAGGTGACAGATAAACGTGACCCCTTCCCAGGGCCTCTATGTCTCTTAACCGCGATGATCCCAAAGGGGGGAACGGGGGACAGGGAACACTGAGGAAATTGTACAGAAACAGCCTTGTGGGTCCTGAGGGACGCTCTGTGCTGTGGGGGCCCAGGAAGGAACCCTCTTGGGGTTAGGGGGAAGAGCCGGCCTGTCAGCTTCCCCAGCGAACCTTCCCCAGGGCCTGGCCTGTAACCGGATTCCGCTCGGCCTCTGCATCTGGCCCTGGGACCCCATCCCAGGGAGGCCCTTTGCCCCTGGAAGGGGTGGGCCCTGGGTCACGGTGGGGTGGGCGGGGAGGTCAGGAGGGGCACAGGGCGGGGGCGTGGTGGGGTGCTCTGCCCTGGGAACACAGGGCCCTGGCACCCCGGCGCCCCCAGCAGCTGCTGACGTCTGTCAGCCACCCTGCAGGGCACGGCCGGGGGCCTGTGGGCCTCTACATCTTCCTGACAGGCCCCTCTTCTGAGGCCAGGAAAAAACAACATGGGTACCTCCCCTCACGCAACCCATTTGTTAGATGAAGGCCACACCGGCACCTTTAACCCCCTCAGAGTCAGCGCTGCCCTGCCAGGGCCCCAGGCTGTGACAGAGGTGGAGGGAAGGGCGGGGGCAGAGAAAAGCCCGGTGGCCTCACTGCCCAGGGGAGCTGCATTTTCAGGAAGGGAGGGGACCCCATTTCTGGTTGTCATTGGGGGTAGCATAGGAGGAAGAGGAAGGCGTGAGTCAGGAGGAGGTCCCAGGGGCCCTGAGGAGCTTCCAGCTCAGCCACACCTGAGCCATCCCGAGGAACTTTCGGAATTTCCTGCGTTGTGCACAGTGAGCAGGCTTGTCGTTGGCAGGACAGACCTGCTTCTGGAGAGCCGGTGTGTCAGGGTAGGGCCCTGAACTTGGAGGCAGAAGATGGGCGTTCAAGGTGTGGCCTCGCCTTTCATCTGCTGTGTGGTCTCAGGCAGGTCACACCCCTTCTCTGAGCGTCGGTTTTCTCACTGGCAAAATGGAGTTGACGGTACTGTGCTGCCCTGGCGGCTGGGGGGACGAACCAACTGATGTCTGAGGAAAGAGCTGGCTGACGGTAAAGGGTGACCATTGTGCCTCCTCTTTCCGTAGCCACGCTGAACCTCGGGGCAGGTCACTTCTCGGTGGAGGGCTAAGACAGCCCGTCCTGGCCCCCAGATGCCTTCTCCTGTGGCGACATAACGCAAGGTCATGATCACAGCCTTGGGGGTCAGGAGGATGTGGGTTCAAATCCCAGTTCTGTAGTTAATAAGCTGAAAGGCTTTGAGCAACTCACATTATCACTTGAGCCTCAGTTTCCTCATCAGTAAAATGGAGCTAAACATCTTCCTGTCACCTTCCTCTTGTTGGGTTGCTGAGAGGAGTGAGTGAGGGGATCTGTGAATGCTCCTGGCACACAGTGGTAACATCTGGGTATTGAGGATGGTGATTGCTGAGATTTTTGCCTTAAGGACAATCCCAGAAGGTCCCTGTGAAATATTTATACACTACCTAAGAGGGGACAAGATGACACTATCAGCCTCTACTCACATAGTAGAATGTGTGAATCAGACAAGATGCCTGGTCTCTAGCAAGACCTGAGGGATGGGACAGGAGATAGGCAAATCCTTTTGGTTTTTTTGGAATTTTTTTATTTTGAAATTTTTTTTTTTTTTGAGACCGTCTCACTCTGTTGCCCAGGCTAGAGTGCCGTGGCGTCAGCCTAGCTCACGGCCACCTCAAACTCCTGAGCTCAAGCGATCCTTCTGCCTCAGCCTCCCAAGTAAATGGGACTATAGGCATGCACCACCACACCCAGCTAATTTGTTCTATTTTTAATAGAGACGGGGTCTCACTCTTGCTCAGGCTGGTCTTGACCCCCTGACCTTAAGCAATCCTCCCACCTCGGCCTCCTAGAGTGCTAGGATTACAGGCGTGAGCCACCACACCCAGCCAACAGGCAAATTCTCTAAATCCCAGAAAACGCTAAGCTGATGGAGACAGTTTTGTCTTGTGTGTATACATATTTTAAGCCTTTGGTGCTGACGGTCACTTCTCTGCTACAAGATTGTAGGCGGATAACAAAAAGAGATACCCAGAATGGCCTGCACCCAAACCTGGCTCTTGGAGGTCAGTTTCTGCAAGTGTAAAGTGGATGCTCACGGTATAGACCTGGTGCAGACACTCGGTAGGTGCCCAGCAGATGGGCACCCTCCAGGAGTTCTGTGCTGAAGGAGTTAGGGCATGCTCACTTACAAAGTCAGGGTTGGAGTCAGCTACCTAGAACAGAAAACTCAAAATGGCAGGAGGAAAGAGGAAACACACAGGCCGGGCGCGGTGGCTCACGCCTGTAATCCTAGCTCTCTGGGAGGC
>VBSM01003215.1:13000366-13038453 GCA_008086735.1 Cheirogaleus medius | reverse complement strand
AAACACACAGAGCTTATTATTCTCCCCCATAAAACAAGTCCAGAAGGGGCAGTCCAGGCTAGGATGACAACTTCCCCAAATCATCAGGGACCCAGGCGCTGTCTCTCAGCACCTGGCGGCTGCCTCCAGGCTGGCTGCCAGCATTTCAAGTAGCTTGAAGGAGGAAGGACAAACGGACTCTCCCCGTCTCTCTGCCCCATTTTAAAGAAGCTTTCTGGAAGTCCCGTCCACCACTGCTCCTTAGCTCCACTGGCCAGAACTGTTCCCTTGGCCACACGGAGCTGAGGGAGGTTGGCATATGTGACCTATCAGCACCTCGGTGGCCCCAATAACCCTTCCCCCTTCTTCCCCATCAGAACCTGTTCTCAGGGAGAGACGCCAAGGTAGGGCTGCAGATAAAACACAGGGAGCCCAGTTATGTATGTTCCATGAAATATTGGGGACATACTTAGGCCAAAATAATTATTTATTGTTTATCTGAAATTCAAATTTAGCTGGGGGTCTTCCCTCCCGCCCCCCAAATCTGGCAACCATAATCTAATCCTAAACTAAGGATGGAGAAGTCTCTGGCCTTCCCTTTTGAGGCAGGACATCGCACTTTGACAGAAGGATCCGGAAGGAAACTTTAAAGGGAGGCTTCTGGGGGTGGTATGGTATAGGGTGGGTTTGCCCTTGGCTGGAGGGGCCCAGGGTCCTGAGGAGGACTTTGGCCCAGGTGGAGGGAGCAAGGACAGAGGTGCGTGCCCCTGGGCAGGAAGTGCTGAAAGAGAGAGGGAGTGAGGCCACCCGGCCTGGGCCTGCAGCCAGCCTGGGAGACTCCTGGCCTCCCACTTCCCGGGGCCTCCTGGCTTGTTCAGCCCCTCGCTTTCGAGGCAGCAGTGCCATTATTTGGGGAAACCAGCTAACCAGATAGGACAGCAAACTGGGGATTTATGTGGTGTGGGAACAGCTCGGGTTTCCCTCACTGTTTACCCAGCAGTATTTTTTAAAACAGAAATCAGCATGCGGGTAACCGCAGCTGTGAGTTACGGGCTCTGGCTGTGAGTGGGGGTGGGGTGCAGAGTCTCCCCCAGAGCTCTTTGCCCACCAGCCTGGTAGTTGCCGAAGGACTGTGCCCCTCCGCAGCCCAGGCCAGGTGGCAAGGGTGGCCCTGGGCAGGTCCCAGCTCACTCTCCCTCCCCCAGGAGGAAGGCCAGGGTCTCTGGGGAAGCTGTGATGGTTCAAGGTGATTGCTGTAGCAATCCCTCAGTTTAGGGGTCAGAACCCACGCGGCCAGGCAAGTAGACAGAGCTCCCCATGTCAGCTGGGACGGAGAGGCCAGGATGCTGGGATCCCTGTGATGGGAGGGAGAGGGGCCCAGCAGCTACTTGGCACTGGCCAACTCTGCCTTGCATGAACAGGAGCCTAGTTTTACCAGATTTTTCCATTTTTCAAGAAAGGCCATAATTCTAGATTTTTTATAGGCAATTTCTCAATTTTTAAATGTTGGCAATGAATTTAAAACACTGCTGGGCAATTAAAGACAGCCTGCGAGCACAACCGGTTCTTGGAATGCCGATTTTCGATCTCTGATCTTGTCCAAGTCTACCGATTAGGAAGCTGAGGCCGGGGGAGGCCCAGTGATTTGCCCACGGCTGCATGGTCGTTATCAGGACACCGTGCGGCCAGGAAGCCTGTCATGTGGGCGCTCTGTGCCCAAGTAGCGGTTTTGCTGGCTGAGCCAGGGGTCTGGGCAAGCGGTTCTCAAGTGCTTCCTGAGCAGCTCTCATTTGCATAGACATGACATTTACAAACACATCCATCATCTACTTGATTCTGGCAGTGACCCCGAGGGAGCGGAGCTGGCACGAATCCATTCTTTTACTGGTGAGAACACTGAGGCTCGAGAGGCTGGTGACCTGCCAAAGTCACAGTCCTAGAAAGGGCTGGAGCCAGGGCCTCCCATTACAGATCAAGGGTTTTTCCAGCCCCAAACTCTGTCATCCCATAAAAATGCCAGGCTCCTTGGGGAACATAGCCCGCGATGGATAATAAACTCCTCCTAAAAGGGAACCGTAAATGGATGGGATACTCGGGTAAACTGAATATTCTCTGTAACTTAAAGTTAATTGAAAATCCATAGGTTATCAATTTTCCAAGCAGGAGAATAAAATAGAAGGTATTTCAAAGAGCAATTACACTAGGCATGGCTTAATCTCTCTTTGATGATTCTGAAGGCATTTCAAGGGAATGTAATGCCTTGGGGCGTCGCTGTGAACACCAGTAATTACTGTGTAGGGCTGCGCGCAGGTTCTCATCACCCCCTCCTGGCTGTTTGGGGTGTTCTCAGTGAGGATCACAGCAGGGAGTGGTGAGCGTGTGCCCGTCTGTGTTCCTCGCTGCTCTCTCCACCTTGGTGTGTTTCAGGGCCGAGCTATGGAAAATGCAGCGTGTGTGTTGGGGGGTGGGGTGTCACTTAACCTTAATGACCTTCAGCTTCATCTGTAAAATGGGGTAATGCCAACTCCTTCTCTACTCACTGTACAAGGTTCTACATATCAAAGGGCCTCAGATCTCACAGCATCAGAACAGGAAGGAACTTTAGATCATAGAGTGCACCAGCTTCATCTTGCCATGGAGACATCTGAGGCCCGGAGAGGTTAGGGGCCTTGTGTAAGATCACACAGCCGGGGCTGGGGTGCTAGAATCTCAGTTTTCTGCTTCATAGCCTCCTTCCTGAATACCACACTGAGGCAGAAAGAGACCTGGAGGAAATGAAAGATTAACACATGCTTACACATGCAAACAACACTCAGGGTCTCTCTGGTCACATAGAGGAAAAGGTCAGATCTCCCAGCCTCAGGAGAGGTGAACCCCTTAGTTCAGGGTAGGGGGGAGCCCGGGGACAGCTGAGACACCACTGTGAGGTTTATGGTTTCTTGAATGTCAGAGCTTTTTAAAATGTGCTAATTTCAAGTGTGCAGCCTCCCAGGATCTTTCGTCTTTTAATTGAAGAAATAAACCATCTCCCCTAAGGCATGCTTGGCCACGGAGAAAGGCAGGTACAATGTTCACCGAGGACAGCAGCAGCCTAGAAGGACTCTGTGCCATGGAGAAGTAAAACATTCAGGAAATAGAGAGCAGGGGGCCTCCACCGAGCCCTGGAGAGGCAGGACGAAGGGGTACACACATGTAAACACACGTACATGTAAGCACCTCTCCTCCCTGGCCCCTGACAGTGCCTATATAGAGCCGTGCATGCAGGCTACACATCACACCAAAGCCCAAAGCCAATACAGACAGGTTCAGAGCACCAGCACACGTGTGTGTCCATGACAAGTGCTTTTAGAGATGCCACTGTGTGCACCTGCTCACACACATGACAGGGCCCCCATCATCTGGGCAGAAATATCAAAGCAGGGGCAGGCACACGTGTACTAGCACAGCTACAAAAGCTCGATCCAGGCACTCCCAACAACACTCACATACAGCTGGACACACTAGGAGGCAGATCAGGACAGAATGTTCCTGTATCCCCCCCAGATCCACATGTATGTACACCCTCATCAGGTGATGTGAGGTACCGTCTTGTCCATCCAAACTCAGCTGGACACAGAGGTGAGCTCTGAAACCTGAAGTCCACACATTCCCTGGTCTCTCTCATACACACACATGCACACACACTGTACCGATATCCTCAGCCTTGGGTTCTTTTTGAGAGCTGAAAATGTGGATACATTTTCAAACAGCAATAGCGTTCACCTTCTCTGTCACCCACATCACCACTCCCACTTTTGGCACCCAAACAGTTAATTTCTCAGTTCATGAACCTTCAAAGCATCTCATGCCTGGTGAAAGGGTCATGTCCTAGAGTCTCTGGAGGAGCTTTCATCTACAGAGGAAGGTGTAAGAAAACGTGGTTCATGGGTTCAGAGCTATGAAGGGGGCAGTGGGTTCTTGAGTGCCATCTGGTGGTAAGAATAAGAACTGCAGCACCTTCTGCAATGTGCTCAGGCCAGAGCTTGTACCTCCCTAGAGTGTGAGGACCCGCTTGTGACCCTAGAATGGTAGAGGACAGGTGGAGGTGTCCAGCCCCTGTGGCCCCTGTGGTCCCACAGCTGCATGCAGGCACAGAGGAAAGGAAGAGAGCTACTTGCCAGTTAATGAACCTCTCCCCTCCAAAATGGCACCAGGCTCATGTCTGCCCTGATCTTCCATCTTCCAGGTTTTAAACGGAAGAAATGTGAAAGGCCGGTGGGCTGGGTGGCTGTCCCCACTATAAGCCTGTGATATCCCCTTCCAGTGGCAGAGCTGAAGGCAGATTCCATCAGGGCCTGCACCTGCTTTGTTCACCTACATGTGCCCAAGAAAGCCCGTGGACACAGGTAGACATTTGGGTTTTTTAAATTTTTTTTATTTTTTTGGAGACAGAGTCTCACTCTTGTTGCCCCGGCTAGAGTGTCGTGGCGTCAGCCTACCTCACAGCAACCTCGAACTCCTGGGCTCAAGTGATCCTCCTGCCTCAGCCTCCTGAGTAGCTTGGACTACAGGCATGCACCACCATGCCCAGCTAATTTTTTCTATATATTTTTAGTTGGCCAATTAATTTCTTTCTATTTTTAATAGAGATGGGGTCTTGCTCTTGCTCAGGCTGGTCTTGAACTCCTGAGCTCAAACGATCCTCCCGCCTCGGCCTCCCAGAGTGCTAGGATTACAGGCGTGAGCCACCGCGCCCGGCCCAGGCGGACATTTCTAATATGGAAAAAAGAATTCCTGTCCCACTAAACTCAAGGACTGGGTTTGAAGATTAAACATGACAATGTGTTTTCCTATTGAGAGATGCCGCAATGTGACCAAAGGCAATTGGGGTAATCTCTGCCTTTTTAGGTGGGCCATCCAGGGCAACCACGTCCTCACACCAAGTCCCTTGGTGACAGCTGCAGGGGCAGACTCTTTGGCTGGAAGAAGTCTTGGTCAGAAGTCTTCACTAAGCACAGGGTTGGCTTGGAAAAGGAGCCATCAATGCTGAAAGTCTGAGATGCTCTGATGCCTCGTTCCTTCATTCTGTAGGCACTTGCTGGGAGCCTTCTCTGCGGCAGGCCTGGGATGAATGAGCAGTGGTGTGGTGTGGTCTGGAGGAGAAGGAAGGGAAGGCAGGGCCCAGGCCACAGGAAGCCACTGAAGGGCTGTAAGGACTAGAGAGGTATGATCAGATCTCCGTGTTGGAAAAAACTCTGTGTGGTGCCCAGAGTGTTCCATGTTAGCAATAGGACAACAACCGTCACGCTGCTCACAGCAAGCACGTGCTAAGCTCTCTGGGTCAGGGTGAAATTCTCGGGCACAATTCAACTCAATCCGAAAGGATCAGGCAGCTAATCAACCAGGCAGATGGTTAACATAGCAAGGCGAGCGTGGGCAGCCGCCAGACCTGGAGCCAGTGCCTGGTGTCCCTCTGACAAGCCACCTGACCTTGGGCTTGTGCTTTAGTCTACTCAAGGTCAGTTTTGTTGTCTGTTAGATGGGGATAACAGCTAAAACGTAAATTAGGTAATGTAGGTAAAAGTGCTCTACCAACTATATGCCATTATAAATGTTATTTTTTAATGTGTTTATTTTATTTTTATTTATTTATCTATTTTTTAGAGACAGGGTCTCATTCAGTCACCCGGGGTAGAGTGCAGTGGCGTCATCATAGCTCATTGCAACCTGGATTGTAGGATTGGCAGGGCTTGGGGAGCTGGGAGGGAAGGGAGGCCCTATAGGCCAATGTCCTCATTTCTGCTCCACCACTGACCCCAAGCCCCAACTCCTGTGGACTCATGGTTTGATGTTCTTACTTACCAAAGCAGCTGCGTGTGATCGCATCCATTTCTCTTCCCATCTCCATACTTAGGGGTGTTCCTTAGTTTTGGATCAACCAGAGATCACCAGTGTCTGCAGGGTGGTCGACTCTTGGTACCTTGGTTACTCTGGGCAACCTTCTAAATGTGGCCCTTAGGTCCCCCTCCTCCATGGACTGGAGCCTGGGGCGCACTTCTCCTGTGATTTCACAGATGGGGAAACAGAGGCACAGAGAAAGCCTCCGCCTTCTCATGGCCGAATGGGGCCAGAATCCAGGTAGCAGAGCCTGGGAGGGTCACCATTTCTCACAGCCCGCCTGAGCACACCCAGGGGGCGGGGGCGGCCACTGTTCAGATCACGCCCAGTGCAAGAGAAAGGCCCAGGCCGTGTTTGGCCCCATCTGCCCCAGATCGTCACTTCAGGGCAGCCTCCAGAGGAGGAGCCGCGGGTTCCAATGGCCTGTGCTCCGGGCGCTGAAAGCCGGGGCGCTGCAGTCTCTAAGCCGAGTCTGCTGGGCCGGCTCCCCAGGCTGCCGACTGCGTTCCCGCAGGTCTCCGGGCTCAGAGGCCCAGCGGGCCCCTCGGGCTGCCCACGGCCTCGGCGGGGCGCTAGCGCCCTCTGCTGGCCGATCCCCGAATGACAGCACCGCTGAGTGCAAACTCCTCAGAAATCAGCCCTAAGCACTCTCAGGTACCCCCCCACCGTGGGGGGCAGATGAGGACACACCTGGACTGGTAGTGCCATCCCGTCACTTTTTAGCTGCATGACCTCTGGAAGCTAATTAACCTCAGAGCCCTACCTGTGAAATGGGAATAATAGCACCTACCTTGCAGGGTGGGTGTGAGGATTACAGAGGATAACATGGAAAACACCCAGCATGTAGTAGGTATTTTTAAAAAATTTTTTGTGGAGACAAGGTCTCGCTATGTTGCACAGGCTGGTCACCATCTCCTGGCCTCAAGCAATCCTCCTGCCTCAGCTTACCAAGGTTCTGGGATTACGGGTGTGAGCCACTGTGCAGGCCAGCAGGTATTTTTAATGATAGCTATTTTTAATAATACCCATCTAGAATGGTGGCTCTGAAAGAGACGAGGTCTGAGAAGGCTCCTTATAAAGGTAAATGATAACCGAATCTTGCTGCAGGGCAGCTGGTGTGTTACTAATACATCCCGAGGCGGGGGCCCCTCTGGGGACAGTCAAGAGACAGACTCTGTTTTAGTAGTTTTCTTCCTTTTACTTATTGCATTAGAGATTATTTTCTTTATTGCCTATTCTGGAGGTGAGGGGGAGGGGAAGGCATGACTCCAACTCGGTGGGATACGAAAGTATCTCACCTCCTGGGGAGGGTTTGAGGACAAGCACTCTGGCTTTTTGAGAAGGGCGACTGACTTCTGATGCTGATTATTTGGATTTGGCTTTTAACAGGCCATCAAGACATACCATGGAAGGAAAGTGAAAGGAGATGTTTCTGTGGAGGGCCCAGACAGTGTGGGGTGGGACGCCAGGGGGAATGAGGAGTGGGCGAGGTGGGTCCCGGACTCAGGGATCAGATCTGAGGAAGGGGTCTGCAGGGCCCCTCCCTGGGTCAGGAAGGGCTGCTGAGGGGACATGAGAAGGACTAGCGGAGACACTGGTTGCCAGAGTCGTGAGCAGCGAGAGGCCACGACCCAGGCTATCCCGTGGCCTGTGCCCAGGGTCCTGCCACTGCATCAGCCAGGCTGCCCCAGGAGGGGACATTCCACCCTATCTCCATCTACTACCTACCTACGACATCTCAGGACCCCTAGAGCCCTAAAGGAAGCCCCTGGACACCCAGGAAGATGTGGGGAGGAGTTCCCACACTTGTACTTGGGAGAAGGGCTCGGGGAAATGGACAGGAGACACCCCCTCACACATTGGTTCTCCGGAGGGTCTTATTCAAGAACTGAGTCCCCGGGGAGAAAGAAGTCCTGCCTTCAACTGAACTGCTCAGCAAGCAGTTCCAGGGCATCCCGGAGGGTGAGGAGGGCCAGCTAGCTGGGTGAGGGGCTGAGAGTGTGGGGAGGAGGGACAGGGAGAGAGAACAAGAGACTGAGCTTATCTGCAGCCCCTTGACAGCCTGCCCAGCTCTGTCTGGGTGGGCAGATGGTCCCAAGCCGGGCCACATACCAGAGTAGCCTTCCTGCCTCTTCTCTGCATTCCTCGGCATTGCCGGTCCAGGAGAGACTTTCCTTGAGAGAAAAAACTGGCTGGCAGATGGCAAAAGATGCTGCAGAGGGAAGGACGCCTGCTGCCCTGAGTATTAACATGATTTAGGAGATAGGCAGGTCACCCCCTCATGACTAAAAGCCATCCTGGAATGAAGGTTTGTGGCTATTTCTAGGCAAAACTGTCTGATGGGATGAAATAGCTCAACTCCTGACCATTAAGTCATGGAGGTCACGGCCGTCATAAATCTCCATCTCTCTGGCCCTCTGGCCTGTGTGGAGTGCAGCCCAGCCAGTGGCAGCTACCTCAGCGGGAAGGGCCTTCATCCCTCCTGGCTGTGCCCTGAGGACCGGGTAGGATTCAGTGCCAAGGGCTCTTAGGGCACTTGAAAACCCCCTTGTATGTTTATTGTTTTCCCTGGTGGTCTGGAATTTCTCCTGCTCTCTGCCAGCTCAAATCCTCCACAACTCCTACCAGAGAAGCTGGCCCTGCTGGTTACTGCTCTCATTGCTTTGGGCAGATACGTTCATTTTCCTGAACCTTCACTTCCTCATCTTAAAATGTGAGCAATAATATGTCCCTGGCAAGACTGTTTGTGAGGGTAAAATGAAAAAAATAATGAGAGTGCATCCTGGTGTTGTTTTCTTATAAGACTTGGCTCAAATTCTGTTCCCTCTTCCTCAGATGTCCTTCCCCTGCTGTCTCCCTGGCCAATTCCTACCCATCCTCAAGGGCCTCCTCCCCAGGGCCTGTTTGCTTTGTGTTTGAGGAACTAGGAAAGGAGTAGAGAAGGTCCTGCTTAGGAGCAACTTCGGAGTGAGGGATATGGGATTAGGGGAGATGGGATTCTTTGAGTTGAGGATACAGCTTCTTTCCTCCTCCAGCAAATATTTTAATAGGAGAAAGGCCCTGCACGCATCCTCTTGGTCACTATGCCTGCAATTCCACTGGTGGCCACCAGGCGGTGCATGGTGTCCTGGGGCAGTTGTGGTGAGAGAGGGAGCTCATGAAACAAAAAGCATTGTGTTTTCATAAATGCAATATCGTTCAATCCCATATTAATGAGGTTAGAGCCATAGCTCTTGCTTCTCCTGCCCTGCCTCACCTTGTGATAGTACCCACCGGCCTCCCGCTCTCCCAAGAACCTATGCGGGGATCCTGCAGGAGACGTCTCTGGTGCTGGCTGTGCCTGCAGCCCTCTCTCCTGCGGTCAGGAAAGCCAGTTGCGGCCAAATGAGTGAGAGTGACACTGCTTGACCCTGCCCTCATTTTTAAAAGTTTGGCTGGGTGCAGTGGCTCACATCTGTAATCCTAGCACTCTGGGAGGCCAAGGCAGGAGGATGGCTTGAGGTCAGGAGTTTGAGGTTGCAGTGGGCTATGATGACACCACTGCACTCTAGCCCGGGCGACAGAGCGAGACTGTCTCAAAAAAAAAAAAGTTTAATTATTCACAGACTTTGGTTCTTTCAACCTAGTAATATGATACCTGTGACATATTTCAAGATGGTGTGTGGTGACATGTCCTTGAGAAGCACCAAGCTACCTGCCAAGAATCCTCCCTCCTGGGACAAGCATTCCAGCCAGAAGGCTGTCACTGTCCACCTTTCCCTGACTGTCTTCTTAGAGAGGCAGCAGAGTGCAGTGGTTAAAAGCACAACTCCGGAGCCAGACTACCTGGGACCTGGGACCAACCCTTGTCCCTACCACTTACCAGCTCTGAGACCTCAGGCAAGTTACTTACTCTCTCCGTGCCTCAGGTCTTCATCTGTGAAATGGGAGTAATAACAGCCCCATCTCACAGTGCTGTTGGGAGGATTGAACGAGTTATTACATGTCAGTGCCGGGTCAGTGTCTGGCGTATAGCAAAGGCCACGTGAGCAATAACTCTTATTATTATTAGAAAATGTCCCAACCTACCACTTATTGTTCACTAGCATTGGATGTTAGCTTCAGAGTATTGTTCTTCTAAGATCAGAAATGGAGAGATGGAGGCCGGGCGCGGTGGCTCACGCCTGTAATCCTAGCACTCTGGGAGGTCAAGGCAGGTGGATTGTTTGAGCTCAGGGGTTGGAGACCAGCCTGAGCAAGAGCGAGACCCCATCTCTACTAAAAATAGAAAGATATTAATTGGCCTACAAAAAATACATAGAAAAAATTACCTGGGCATTATGGCACATGCCTGTGGTTTCAGCTACTCGGGAGGCTGAGGCAGAAGGATTGCTTGAGCCCAGGAGTTCGAGGTTGCTGTGAGCGAGGCTGACGCCACAGCACTCTAGCCCGGGCAATAGAGTGAGACTCTGTCTCAAAATAAAAAAAAGAAAGAAAAGAAATGGAGAGATGGGTTGGAAGGGGTTGGTCATCAACCTCTCCTCTAAGCAGACAGAGCTGGCTTGACAGCCGAGTGACCTGTGCACGCACCCAGGGCTCCGAGCTTAAAGGACACTTGGTTTAATGCTCTGCATCTTGATATCCTTAGTCATGTATGAGGAAAGGACCCAGAATTTTCATTTTGCACTAGATCTGCAAATAATGCAGCAAGTCCCATAGCAGATCCTTCTGGATTCAGAAGGCCCTTGCTGTCCTCCTCCTCTGGTGACATCAGTTCCCTTCTGAACCTTTTTCTCCCTTCCAACATTTTAAAGCAAAATTTCAAGCATATGGCAACATTGAAAGAATTTTACATACACCTGCCACCTCTACCACTTCTACCATTAACATTTACGGTTCTTGCGTGTCTAGGGTGAGGCTCTTGCTGTCTTATTCCCGTTCTCCCTGGACCTAGTCCTCAGCTACCGGACTCTGACCTCGTGCCGACAGCTCTCAGCTTCCAGCCCAGCTGTCCGGACCAAGAAAGGCCTCCTGGGCTCTGGGTGTCAGCCGGGGGCCTTCTAGGAAGGGGGCTGGAGCGGAGGCTGCTGGGGGTTCTGGAGAACCTGCTAGGGAAAGGCTGGGACCAAAATTCCACCAGCCCTGGGCGATGAAGGTCAAAACAGATTAAGATAAGTTCTAGAAAAGCAAAGGAGCTTTCATTATGGAGTCGGTGGACCAAAGTTCCCATTTGTGAACAGAGTTTTTACTGGTTCTTTATGGAGTTTCTCACACCCTGATGATCTTCCAAGAATTTCTCACCAACATGGTCTGGTGGGCAGACTCTGGAAGCCCTGCGAGGTGGCCAAGGGGCTACTCCCTCCTTCCCAGCTTAGGAAACTGAGTTTCCGAGGTCCCTTCAATGACCTGCCCAAGATCCAGGGCTGATAGAGGCAGACCAAGCCCAGGTGGTCAGACCCCAACAATAGGCCTCTTTCTTTTGATCCCTTGGCGGGAAGGGGGGGCCACAAGTATCACATTCCCCTGGGTAATTGAGGAAAAACCCCCCAAACTCAAACTTTCTCTCCAGGAAAAAAGAGGGTTTCTGGGCTGTGATTTACCTCTGAGGGTGTGGTTAGGCCGAAAGTGATCACATTTCAAAGGGTTAGACCTCATTTCTATCCTTTTCTAGCTTGGCCTACAGCTCAGAAATGTGTGGACTTCTCCCTGCCCCCTCCCAACCGCCGCAAGCAGGTGACACCTGTATTATTGCTAAGGGTTAAAAAGCCCTCGAATCAATAAAACCCATTAATGAGTGTTGGTACCTCGAAGGCTACAGATAAATCCCTTCTACTCGGTGAGTTCAATCCCATAAAACAGCTCTCCTCTTTCAATCCTAGCATTCATTTGATAGAAAATGTGGAGAAATTTTAAAAAGGTGACTTACTAATTGCCTGTAAAATAAAAGGCAGATGGAAGCTTTATTACAGTTGAAGGAAGTCGGGAATATTAAGGTAAAATGTCAAATAACAATTGATTTTCCTTAGACATAAAGGGGCGATTTATGGCTTCCTAGTTACTACAAACGAGAAATTATTTGAAGTTCTAAAAAGTATGAGGAGAAATAAAGATTAAATAGAAGATGAAATCATAGGATTTCTCTGGGAGGTGACTTCAATGCCCCTGGGGGCTGGAACTCATGTGGCCGGGGGGCCCAGGCAGCCAGGGCTTGGCCTGGCAGCTTCAAGATGTAGAAGCAGGTGTCTCTAAGGAGTGGGGGACGGCGGTTTGCTTTGTGTTTGGGGAACTAGGAAAGGGAGGTGAGGGCAGAGAAAGTAGTCGTTGGGGCAATTTCAGACTGAGGGATGTGGGGTTAGGGGACATGGGATTCTCTCAGATGCGGAGGTAGCTGTGCTCCCGACCAGCGGACACTGGGAAACCAGGCAAGGGAAGGGTGTGTTGGCCTCCCTGGGACTTCGGTGGGGTCCTTCCAGTTGGGTGGGGTGCCATCTTTGCTGGTCCCTGGACAGCAGTGTCTGCACACATACCCCTGCGAGCCACAACACCACCCAAGGCCCTGCAGTGGCTTTGCCTGGTCTGGGCCAGCCTGTCCTCCACACTGAGAGGCAACGGGGAGAGGAAAAAGGACTCACGTCCTGGTTGCCAGGCCCTGCGCACTGGGGCGCCTCTTAGCCTGGGGTCCCCCAGAAGCTGCCCTGAGGCAAGCATTCAAGGGCAAGCCGTTTATCCGAGGGATGTTCATGGTCAGCTCCAGCAGGAGGGGGAGGCAGGGAAGGGGCAGCAGCTGACAAAGGGCGTGCCATCAGGCAGGTTACCCCCGCAGGGCACGGGAGCTTAATCTTGCTGGGAAATGAGTGGACCCCACACCTCAGCGTTGTCCCACCTGAAGGAGGAGGGGCCGGGGTATTTATAGGCCGACTCCATTCCGTCATCAGTGGAGGCTGCTGGGTGGGGTGGGGGCATTAATCCTCTGGCACTTCCGGGGCCCTCCCTCAGGCAGTCAGAAGTCAGGGCCATTGGGCTCTGAGGTGATGGGGCCCTGGGAGATGGGGGCAGGGCCCCCACAGCATTTGCCTCTGTGCTTTATGTGTTTATGTTAATTCTCATACTTCCGGTCACATGCAGATCAGAGCCCCCAACTTTATGGGCGAGAACACTGGGGCTCAGAGAGGTTAAATAACCTTCCCGCAGCCAGGAGGCGGGAAAGCCAGACGTTCAACCCGGTGTTGTCTGACGTCAAGGCCCTGGGCCTTCCACTTCCTCAGTCTTGTACAGGAAGCCACATCCAGGGAGCGGGTTAAACTGCAGATTCCTGGGCCCACCTCGGAGAGCCTGCTTTGTCGAGGGAGTGTTTACGGGCGAGTGGGTGTCCAGGCCAGGCAGGCCGCCAGCCAGGCTTGAAGGACGTCTGCACCACAGCCGCGAGGCCTCTTTCCCACACACTTCCACCTCCCCTCTCCTCATGGGGGTCAGCTGCCCCCCTGAGAGCTCTCCAGCCTGGCTCTGCCCCTGAGTGCCCAGGAATGTGGAGAGGAATGGCCAGAGGGGAGCAGGCCCCGCAGCAGCGGAGATGACAAGGGGAGGCCATGGGAGGGGCTGGAGAAGGTGGCTGAGGACCGAGGACAGGCTAGAGGGGAAAGCCCGGGACACAGGTTGCTGTTTCCTTAGCTTCCCAGTCTTCGAGAGGAGGGGACGAGCAGAGGCGAGGGCATAGGGAACCCTTGGAGGCAGTGGCTTCCTCTCCTGAGACTGAGGTGGCTCAGGCCACGGAGAGGTGGCAGGGAGACAGCAGCCCTGCACAGACTGGCGAGAGTCACGCAGGCGAGAAGGGCAGGCAGCAGGGTGACGGCCTTGCGCCTGCTGGACAGGAGCTTCCCGGCACCAGAGGTGATCTGGGGGTGACCTCAGGGTAGGCGTCCCTCTCTAGTGCTGGTACAGACAGAAGCCAACACTGCCGGGGCGGTGTCCCATGACAGCTTCTCTCTCTGATGCTGTATTAGTCTCCTATTGCTGCTACATTCCCGCAAACCGAGTGGCTTAAAATAACACAAATTTCATATCGTACAGCCCTGGAGGTGCGTAATTCTAAAGCAAGGTGTCAGCAGGCCGTGCTGCTTCTGGGGGCTCCAAGGGAGACTCTGTTTTCTTGCCTTTTCCGGCTTCTAGAGGCTGCCTCGTGCCGTGGCTCACAGCCCCGCATCACTCTAGTCCCTGTTCCTGTCATCACGTCTCCTTACCTGACTTTCCTGCCTCCCTCTGTCCCTTACAACGACCCTTTGATTATACTGGACCCATCTGGATAGTCCAGGATAATCTCTATTTTAATATCTTTAATTTCATCACATTTGGAAGATCTTTTTTGTCACGTAAGGTAACATATTCACATTAGGACAATTAGGGGATGAAGATGTGGACATATTTTGGGGGTAGGAATAAGGACCTGGGGTTCAGCCTTAGCAACCTCAGTGACCTTGAGTAAGGCTCATCGTCTCTCTGGGCCTTGGTTTCCCCACCTGTGCCATGAGGCTGGGCCTTCTGGCTCCTTCCTTCTGAGTCTTTCAGGTGGGAGAGTATCTTGGAGGGGGGGATGCAGTCACTTCATTTCAGGGCCTCCCGCAGCCCCACAGAAGTGTGCGCTGCATGTGTGTTTAATCTTCTACATTTGGATGTGATCCTAATTCAATAAATGCTCAGGAGATTTCTATAGAATAGATTAAGTTTTACTAGAAAAAAATATAATTGCTTGATGTTAAGGCTACTGCCCTGACAAATCTGCCTTGGCCATATATCTGAGAAAGTAAAAGACCCGATTCGCTTGCACATAAATATGCCATCTTCCCCACAGGCCCCGGCGAAGCACTCCGGGGAGGTTTCCCTCGGTGATTTATTCTTCATTAATAAGCTCTATGCTATATTAGGATCAGATTTATGACTCTGCCTTTCTAATATTTCTGACATTTCATCTGAAAAGAATTACAAATGAAATCTGGAAACTTTGCCACTTCTCCCTGCTCGAGCCTGGGTACTGTGTGTCCATGGGGAGCTGGTGGGATGGGGAGACCCCGAGAATCGGGGACAGAGGAGTGTTTATCGTGGAAAGGAAGACCCAGCTTGACTCTGGGACGGCTTAGCTAGGTCTGCAAGCAGCTTGGGAGGTGAGCGGTTCAGGTTAAAATGCTGCAGACCACAACCCCAGCAGCAGCAGCAGCAAGACCTGTAGCATTTATTAGATGGCACCAGGCACATTCATTCATTCATTCAACAACTATTTATTGAGCACTTACTGTGTGCTAAACACTGTTTGTAAGGCTTGGTGCTGAGGATACAGGAAAGAACAAACATGAAGCAAAGACGGAGATCGCAGCCCTCATGCAGATGATGGTATAGTGGAGGGAGGGGAGTGTCAAACAATAAAGCATGAAAATCATAAAAAAGGAAAATATATAGTATGTTCACAGGTGATAAGGACTGTGGCCAACCCCACCCCCCAAAATAACAAAATAGTGAAGGGAACAGGAGTTCAGGGCGGGTGAGTTAATGTTAATTGAGGACACACTTCGACTCATCAAGTCAGGGAGCCGTAACTATTCCCATTTTACAGATGAGGACAGAGGCTCAGGATGGATAGGGAGCCACACAATGACATAAAGGGACCTTTGCACAATTTGGTGGTTGCAAAGTGCTGTCTGAGCCATTAGTCTCTGTTCTGCCCCTTCGCTGCACACCACAGTCACTTGGGGTCTTTAAAAATATGGCTGCCTGGATCCCCTGCCCCTCTGCAGAGGGTCTGACTCAACTGGTCTGGATGAAGCCTGAGGCTCGAGGTGCTTAAAGGGTCCCCTGGATTCTACTGTGCTGCCAGGGTTAAGAGCCACTGGCCTCAGGGCCAAGTTCGGGCGCTAAAGGCAGAGAGAGCCTCATGTGAACTACAGCAACAGCCTCTCCGGCCTCCGCTTTCTCACCCGCAAGATGTGGGTAAAAACATTCACCCCCTGCTGTGAGAAGACGGCATGAGCAGGCACCTGGCTGTGTCCAGTGCTCCAGCCCAGTGCTCCCCCCACAGCTGGCCTTCCTGCCCCTAAAGTGGCTCTGATGACTTCACCCCCACACCGCAGCATCCGTCCGAGGCCACTTGCTCAGAGGTGCAGGGGCAGATGGAGGGAGGCTCCAACCTGAGACTTCTGATGCCACCACAGCCAGCTGCCTCCCAAGAAATGCAAATTCTGGGCTCCTGAATGCAGCATCAGAGCACAATCGAGCAGGCCACCACTCCTGCCCCCACCCATGTCCCCACCCCACCGCCACATCCCATCCCATCCCACCCCTGGGTGCCTGACACTGAGGACCCAAAGGGACATGCTACGAGCTGCCCGGGTAGTTACAGTTTGCCCAGGGAGACCATGGGCCACAGGGAAGAGCCTGGAAACTTACTCCTGTGTCACTTTGCAGTGACAAGTGCCCCTAAAGATCACAATAGCCTGTGGTGGTTTCTGCCGCTGCCCCTGGCGCCTAGGGTGGCAGGAGAGAGGGGCCCTGTCGGCCACCCCTGTTCTGTCGGCTCACAGTAGGCTCCAGTGTGGAGGACCGAGGCACTCTCTTACCCATCCCCACCCCACCCTCATTCAACATACAGGACAAATACGAATACAAAGATTAAGGTGCTGGTCAGAAAGGGACAAATGGCAGGTGTCTGTGTGGGGGCAAGAGAGGAGCAGTGGGAGGCTGGGACCACCTGGTTGAGCACTGGATGCTCACCCAGCGGCAGGAGGCTTCCTGGAGGAGGAGGCCAAGCGTGGGGAGTGGAGGGTGCTGTGAACGGCCCAGGCAGGGCGTGCCTCCATTCCTGCCTGTCCTCTACCCTCTCTAGGTGGAGCTCTGCCGGGGAAGCACGGGAACCCCAGAGGGGAGGTGGGGAGGCAGGGAGGATGAGACAGGTGGAGCAGCCCAGCTGGGCCAGTGGAATGGCGGTGGCGGTGGGGACAGCAGTGGGGACTGGGGAGTGGTTCCTAGCTGTGGTGGGCCTTGACACCAGGTCTCGGGACCTGCACTTGATCAGTGGGGAGCCAGCGCCACTTCCTGTGCAGGGGAAGGGCAGGGTGAGACTCCGACCAGGGGCTGTGGGAGGAACCGGGAGGCAGCAGGTCACAGCGCTGGGAGGCAGAGATGCTCCTGTTTACTTACTTTGGGACTTGGGATAGTCAGAGTCACCCCGATCCTCAGACCTGGACTCACGCGTTTCAGGGAGAAATGAGTCAGGTGATGTACGTGACAAGGGCTTTGACAACTGTAAACCACAGCGAAGGTCTGTTGTTGCTACTGTTTGAAGGACTCCCTGAGGTGTGGGGACAAGAGTTAGGGAAACCCATTAGGAAGCCAGTGGGTGACAACTAGACCCACTGGGGACCAGTGGGGGCTGAGAGAAAGGATGAATCAGAGAAATGGCAGGGCCAGGGGACAGCCTTGTCTGGAGGATGAAGGTGAACCCCTAAACAATCAGAGCTAGAGAAGGGGCGAGGGGAGCTGCCATTTTCTGAGTCCTACTGGATGCCAGCAGTGGTGCTGGGCAGCTTCTTAACAGGCAGGGAAACTGAGGCTCAGAGAGGTTAAGTAACTTGCCTAAGATCACCCAGTCAGTAAGTAGCAGAGCCTGGATTTGAACCCAGGCAGCTTAACTCCAAAGTCTACTAAAGCCAGGTTTCCCCAATTTGGCCAAGTGTAAGCATCACCTGGAGTTTATTACAAATGTATATTCCCTCGCCCCTTCGTAAGCGGTCCTGAGGCAGTGGGTCCAGGAGCCTTCTGCCTCTGCACGCTGCATCCATTAGTTCCGGTTCATCATTACTCATGTTCCCATGCACTGAACTTCACTGACATTTCTCTAAAATAACTGATTCTATTTCTAGACGCACATTTTTCACCAGCTGCCATTTTATGTCTTTAAAAAGCCCAAATCAAATTTAAGATGCATCGAGATTTTCTTTTGTAAATGATGCCTAATGGATTTAGTTGTCAGCTGCCTAGAAAGCTCCTGCAGCTCAGACAGAAGTGCAACACCAGGTGGGGGGGCTGCCACCGAGAAATTCTTCTGACCAGCACCCGTCACCCCTTTAAATGCCATCTATACTTGGGGTTCTCAGCAAGTTGCAACAGAATCACCTGAGCCTAAAAAACACAGATCTACCCCTCCCCCCGAGATCATTGTTCTCTAGGCATGAGGTCCTGGCACTGATGTGTTTTTAAAACTTTACAAATAATTTAGATGAGCATCCAAGTCTATAGCGACATATCTCCCCCATTCTTCATCATCCTCCCTGGGAATTAGGTCCCCAGCTCTGTCGGGGTGCAGTTCTAAACCTGGCCACGAGATGTCGCTTTCCAGCCACAATTCTCACCAAGTGGCCCCAGCGGAGGCACCTTCAGCAGAGAGAGATGGCCTTTCTGCTCATGCAGATGTGAACTTTCCCCACTCCGTCTTCCTCTGCCCTCAGACAAAGCTTTTAGCAGCCAGGAGCTAGGAGCTACCCCCTGAGCCACTACTACTTCCTGTTGTGTTTGGAACCACAAAAGGCAGAATTTTCAGGGCTGAAAGGGACCTCGGAGCATCCGGTGCAGTGGGTTTCAAACTTTTTAAAAAATGAAGAGATCCTGGACAAGTTACCCAACCCTCTGCCTCAATTTCTTCCTGTGTAGAATAGAACGGGGATATATCTTGTTTGTGCAGTTGTTATGAAGACCAAGAGAACACGTGTAGAGAACACATGGCTCTGTGTCACAAACGGAAGCATTTATTGTTATTATATTTACATATGGGTAAACTGAGGCTCAGTAAAGGGAAGTGACTTGCCCAAGGTCACATAGTGATATAGTGCTGGATCTGAGGCCCCATCTCAGAATTCGTGACACCCAGTCTACTGCTGTTTTCAATGATTTTTCCTGTAGGGGACAATCAAAACCCCAAAAGATAGGACAAAGAACAATGAAAGGTGGCTTTTGAAGCAGTGAGCTCTGCCTGAAGGTGGGAAAAACCCTGATTCTGGCTTGGGGACAGAGTGGTAAGTCCTACTCAAGCCTTGCTCTGGCTTTCTGGATGAGGGTGGGTTTCTGCTGTTCACGTATAAAATGAGGACAACAACGGTTGTGCCTTGCGGAGTGGACTGAGAATCAGACCAGGAATCAGAAAGGTGCAGTGGCAACCTTCTGCATAACCTGAGAGCCACAGGCCCCCCCCCCACCTTTCCCTAAGGGAGCTGGCCCTCAGAGGGGGCCTGGGCTCCGACACTTGGTACCAAGCTGGGAGCCCAGGGACCTCGGCTGACATTTGGTTCTGCTTCAACTTGCTGTTCGGCCTTTGTCAAATCTCTTCCTCATTTGCAAACTGGAGGAGTTGGATGAAATTATTTTGGGGGTTTCCTTCTGGCTCTCATAATCCTTATGTGCTCACTACTTCCTCTTCAATTTAGCTAGCACAGCCCAAGAAAGGGTTAAGCAGTGGCAGCCCCTTTCCTCCTTCGGTTGGGACAGGAAGGTCAGAGGTGAGGCCAATACAGGAGGTAGGGCTGTGGCCGTTGGTGGAAATGATAATATTTACGTCCTAGACTCCTGTCTGTCCCCTGTCCCCTCTCCTTGTCTGCAGTGCCCTTGGGAAGAAGTTGGCCTGGAGCAGCAGAGAGGCTCAGCCCCCTCTGGAGTGGATATGCTGGTCACGCCCCCTCAAGGCTGGTCTCATTTGCCTTCTTCATTTTTAGACACATTCCAAACTTTTCAGCAAATTACAGTGTTTGCCAACTGGCCGTCTGGGGCCCAGAGAGATGCTATTTATAGCGGTGCTGGGACGCTGCCATCCCTGAGCAGCCTGGTAAGAAACGGGGCCAGAGGGCCCGGGAGTGGCGTCCTGATCCCTGGGAAGAGGCCGGGCCCTCCGAGCCGGGTGGCAAAGCTGGCAGCTCATGACAAGGCCCAGCAGCACATCCCCTGCCTGGGCCCTGGGGTTTGTCTCTAGGCCCCACTCGTCGGGAGGTTTCCTCGGTGCTCCTTGGAGATTCCTGAGCAGCTGTGAGAGGCAGTGGCGTGGCCGGGCCACCGAGCACAGTCAAGGTTAAGGCTCACCATAGGTCAGCTCTTGATCATGCTGGCTGGGGCCCCATTTTACCTCGTTCATTCCCTCCCTCGCTCATTCCTCGGGGTCAGCATCCTGGCTCTGTCACTGCCTGTGGCTGTCAGGTCCCTTTGTGAGCCTTGATTCTCCCCATCCGTGTAAAGGGCAGATCTGAGCTCCAGAGTTCCTTCCAGTCAGAGACCCTGGTGGAGTGTCTGGCATGCAGCAGGTGCATGATAAATGTGTCTGTATGCCCGCCTGCTCGGTGCTGGGCTCTGGGGCACACAGAGAAGAAACGTGAACAAATGTGGTCCTTGTCCCCGAGAGGCTCAGCACCAGACTGGGATCCAGGACCCAGACAAGGGACTCGCACAGGGAGAGTATCACGTTGTCCCGTTTGTGCTGGATGTCCCCATCTACAAAGGGCTTCGTGGCATTTGAAGGTCCCCACAATGTCATGAGGAGGTGAGATGTGGTGATGCCCATTCACTCGGGAAAATCTGCACCTCAGACTCGCTCAAGGTCACGCATACACAGTCAGCAAGTGGAGAAAGAGTCGGGGCCTCCAGGCTCCTCTCCCAGAGCTGCGCCCTCGGTTTTAACTGATCTCTTGATTTCTTAGACTCGGGGCCTCCCCCTGCGCCCCCCGCTCCCACTTTCCATTAAGAACTCAGTTCTCTTAAGTTCTCTCTTGTCTATTCCCCACCGCTGGAAAACTCTGCCCACTTCCAGAAAAGGCTTCGATTCCGTCATTTTTGGCACTGGGGGATCAAGGCTGCGAGGGCGCATGGAAAGCGGGCAGCGGCGACCACCTCTTAAGGGAAGCTTCTCTGCGCTCTTAGATTATGCAATTCCCTTTGCTGCTTTCTTTTCTATATTCTCCATATTTTTCACAATCCGTGTGTATTCCTTTAAGAATTAAAAAAGGAAATCTTCGTTTGAAAGCACAACCAGACACAGGCAAGGTATGCTTAAGTGCCAAGTGGCCAAGGAGCAGAGGAGGCAAAGTCACTGAGGCCTTGGGTGGCCTGGCCCTGAGGGCAGGGGAGGAAGGACAGGTGCAGGGAGAGCGGCAGAGGCGCTCGGTGGGCGCCTCAGGCTAGAAGCCCACTGGACGCCCCCTGCGCCCCAGCACCCTGGACAGTGACTTGCACACAGGAGGTCTTCAGCAAATACCCACTGTGCTTGAGCAGAGACCTAGAAGCAAAGTATGTTTGGAGGGGGGGTAGCCAGCTTGGCTGGGGGTGGAGCTGGTGCAAAGGCCAGCAGAGACCCCCCCCGCCGAGGAGGGTTCCTCTGTCCCATAGAGAAGAGCAGCCATCCAAGACGGGGGCTGAGGAGTGACATTTTTTTTTTTGAGACAGAGTCTCACTCTGTTGCCCGAGCTAGAGTGCCGTGGCGTCAGCCTAGCTCACAGCAACCTCCAATTCCTGGGCTCAAATGATCCTTCTGCCTCAGCCTCCCGAGTAGCTGGGACTGCAAGCATGTGCCACCATGCCCGGCTAATTTTTTCTATATTTATTTTAGTTGGCCAATTAATTTCTTTCTAGTTTTTAGTAGAGATGGGGTCTCGCTCTTGCTCAGGCTGGTTTCAAACTCCTGACCTTGAGTGATCCACCCACCTCGGCCTCCCAGAGTGCTAGGATTACAGGCATGAGCCACCGCACCTGGACAGGGAGTGACATGTTGACATCAGTATTTTAGGAAAATGGGGCCAGTGGCCCAGCCAGTGCTGACTTGTGAACTTGATTGGACTCCAGGGGATTCTATAAAGTTCCTGGGGTTTCAGACAGTCCCTTGAAAGCCCCTGCCCTGGTGATGGGCTCAGGTAAAGTCATGCTCAGTGCGAAAGGGCCACAGGCCACTCCACGGGACAGGTCCAAGCAGGGAGCTAGTGCCATGATGCCCAGGGCTGCAGGATGGGGCTGGAGAGCTGGGAGTGGTCCCCACCTTGAGACCCAAGGGGGCTGACTGAGAGGCTGAGGGTCGGGGGAAGGGTCGGGGGTAGGGGGAGGAGCAGAGAGGGAACGAGGGAGCTAGGGGTGTCAGGGAGGTTGGAGGAGAGCCCAGATAGGGAGGGAACAAGGAAGGGGAGAACCTCGAGCAAAAGCAGAATGACGGCTGAGAAAAGGCCCCTGCGACAATGGCTTGATTGTGGCTAACACTGGTACTTCTGGTACTGATCCCAAACCAGGGGGCTCAGCCAGCGACCTTCCACATGCTTTCTGGCTCTTTCCTCAGACAGCCAGGAACAAGTTATCCTAGCTGATGTAATAAAAGTCCACGTCCTTCCACAGGGTCAGGCCCTAGCCCCCTCTCTGAGTCGTCTCCTGCCACCCTCCACACCCTGCTGGCTCCTTCTACTCCAGCCACACAGGCCTGTTCCTATGCTCAGCTTGCCCTGCCCCAGGACCTTTGCACTTGCTATTTCCTCTGTTAGAACTTCCTGCCCTAGATAACCCAGTGGCTCACCCCCACTTCCTTCAGGTCTCTGCTCCCTTCCTTATCAGGGTCCTTCCCTGCAGCCCTATCTGTAACAGCTTCTTCCCCTTCCCATGATGCCTTTGTCCTCTTTTATCACCACCTGGCACCGTGCATGTATTCGTTGCCTTGTTCATGTTCCGTCTCTACCCGTCTTAGTCAGCTACCGCCAAAATGATGCTGTGTAACAAACTGCCCTGATACTCAGAGGCTCCCAACGACACGCATGGATTTTTCTTATTCATGAGTCTGTGTGTCAGCCGTGCAGGGCACTCCAGGCTGTGGCTTGAGTGCGGGTCTGCTCCACGGAGCTCTCCTCCTGGGCCCAGCTGCGCCCCGGGGCATGTGCTTCTCACGGAGAATGGTAGGAGCTTAAGAGCCAAGCCAAACCTCACAGCATGTTTAGGGGTGATCATGACCCGCTACTAACATTCTAGTGGCCAAAGAAGTCTCATGGCCAAGCCTAATGGCAGTGGAGTGGGGACACTTACTCTCCCACACCTGTTGTGGAGGGGAGTGGAGGGGACGGACTAGTTTCATAACAACAACCATCCATCTCCCCGTGGAACATAAACACCACAGGGCTGCCATTGGGTCTGTATCCTCAGCACCTAGAAAAGCTCTTCGTATTTAGTAAGGGTGCAATACACATTTGTTACATGAATATACAAACTAGCCAATTAGCATAATACAGATGACAAGGTTGTCCCTTCTGCCAGCCCCTGTACCTGAAGGGTAGTGGCCGCCTCCCCGTGTGTCTTCCTAACAGCTCTCCTGCCCCCACCTGTGCTTGCCCAGGGGCTGGCTGCTGTGACAGGAAGTGTAGGAGCTGCCCGTCTCCCTTGGGCTCCCAGTACCTGCCAGAGCCTCCGAGCTCTGCCCCTGCTCACGTGGACTCTCATCCCTGCGGACCCTTTGGAAGCAGCTTCCAGGGCTCCTGGAGCCGAGCCACCTCTGACATCTGGCCCACTTGTCATCCCAAGCTTGGCCTTGTTTTCTGACCTGACCACAGCTTCATCACTCCTACCTGACTGTGAGATCCTGGCCAGCGGGTGGGGACAGGGGACCAAGGGTGACAATTACCTGGGACCCTGATGATGAAGGGCTGGTCAGGATCCATTACAGAAAAAAAAGTTGCTATAAAGGATGGTATTGGACAAGCAGTGAGATTTGGAAATGGACTGTATATGAGATCACTGTATTGTATTGATATTAAATCTCCTGATGTTAGTCATTCTCCTGTAGGCATGTAAGAGGGTGTCCTTGAAGTATTTGGGAAGGGCTGGGAAGGGCATGACCTTTGCAACTTGCTCACAAAGGGTTCAGCAAACTAAAGGACTCAGAAGAAGAAGACTAAGACTAAAAACAATAATAAAAGACTAAAGAATGTAGTTATTATTAGGTTATATTATATTAGATATACACATAGAGAGAGAACTAAAGAAATGTGATCAAATGGGTGAAAATGGGTGACTCTAAGAGATATATGAATGGGAATTTATATATTCTTGCAACTTTTCTGTAGGATTGAAACTTTTCAAAATAAGTTTAGTAATAAAAACACAAGCTGGGGCCTTTCGTGTACTCTCTGAGGGAGCTGAGCACCCCCCCCCCTTGTTTTCTCTCAAGCACCCCCGGCCCCCACCCCAGGGCCCAAGGTTTTGTTTACTAAACATCTCAGCAATGAGCTCTCGCCCCCTGATTTCATCAATTATAAATGTGCTTGCTACTCACCACACGGCAATTTGTGACGGACTGTGGTTTGTGGTGAGAGTAGCACCATCCAAGTTCACCGCAGCCGCGAGCAGAGATGAGGGTTCAGGCCAGACACAGGGCTGTGGGGGCGGTAGGGGCACGCAGGCAGCCCTGCCACCTTCCTGTTTGTCAGCCAAGCGAGGCTGCAGAGGGCAGCAGGCAAGTGGGTCACTGCTCAGGGCTGGCCACTGCTGCCAGCCCCGCCTGGCCAGGTCTGTGAAGCCAGAGCCAGAGACTTCCCCAGGATCTAAGTCTCCCAGCTCGTGGGAACCGAAGCAAACACTCTGACTAGCCCTGCTTTAAGTGACTTATGTGTATAAATTCATTTAATCTGCACAAGAAACCCAGGAGCAGCTATTGTTATTATACCCATTTTGCAGATGAGGAAACTGAGGCATAGAGAAGTTAAGTAACTTTCACAAAGTTACTGGTTAGTGACAGAACCAGGTCTTACTCTCTTAACCATTATGCCATATTGCTAAGAAACTTACATTAATACATACTACATGTGTTTAATTGACACCTAATGGTTAAAAGTCACAAGTTGCAACAGTTTCACTGCTGCCTGATTCACCTTCCTGAACTCCAGCATTGATAATGTCTTTCCCCTGTGCAAAAGCATCCATTGGCTCCTGCTGCCAATTTATAAAATAGAAATCCTTCATCTGGCCTACAAAGCCCTCTTTCCTATGTAATTTCCCATTTGCTCTTTCCTGCCCACATTACAAGTAGTTCACGGGAAGCTGACCCCATCTTGCATCTTTCAGACAAATCATGTGACCCAGGCCTGGCCAATCAGGTCTCTGAATTTCCCCAGTTATTGTGATTGGTTTAGGGAGGGACACATGACCTACCTGAGCCAATGAGGATCTATTCTGGGACTTCTGTCTGAACTCTGGGGAAAAGAATATTTCCTAATGTTGGGGTGGCTGAGAGAATGAATGTGACTGGGGACCTTTCAGCAGACAGTGTGTTATTCCCCTCTACTTTCAAGTAGTGTTTTCACTCCTAACAATTCCAAATCCAATTCCAAATCTTCAGCTTTCCCTGTATCTTCCTCATACTAATGATATCACAGCACTCAAGGGCTTACATGGGTTCTCAAATATCTGGAGTTAAAACCTGCCCTGCAGCTTCCCTGGCCACACAGAGGGTCTGAGCCCTGGCTGCTTTCTCCTGATCCCAGAGAAGGATTTAGCCTGCCTAGCCTTTCTCCTTGGCTAGTTTGTAGAGCAAAGATTCCCTGCCTTGCTCTGCTCTCACACAAATAACAAAAGAGAGTCAGATCGTGGCCTTTAATGCACAAGAGAGGCTAGTGGTGAAACAGAGGCAACTCTGAGGCTGGGACTAGTGATTAGAGTCTAAACATTGACATTTACTATCACCATGCACTGTCTGAGGCTCAGTTTCCCCATCAGTAAAATGGGTACTGCTGAAGATGTGGTCTTTAGAAATGTCCTGTAGACCATAGCACTGTGCTTCCTGATTAGTGCCTAAACAGATAGAAATGAGTTTCTTGCCTGGGTACGGGGGCTCACACCTGTAATCCCAGTGCTTTGGGAGGCCAAGGCAGGAGGATTGCTTGAGGCCAGGAGTTCCAGACCAGCCTGGGCAACATGGCGAGACCACCCCCATTCCTACAAAATAAAAAATAAAAAAATTAGCTGAGTGGGGTGGCTGAAGCAGGAGGATTGCTTTAACCCAAGAGTTTGAGGTTGCAATGAGCCTGGGTAACAGAGGAAGACCCCCATCTCTAAAAAACAAAACAAAACAACAACAACAACAAAAAAGGAATGAGTTTCTCCTCACTTGGGATGTCATTGAGCCTCTGGTCATTGTGAGACAGGTGACTGAGCACAGGGCTTTGAACATCTAGATGAGGCTGAGTCTTCTCCATCTCTGGAGCTTTCCAAGTGTCAACCATGTATGGACCTTCAGTTACAGCTGGCACAATGAGTAAGTGAGAGTCATGTCAGAATACAAACGTAGATATTTTTTAGTAATTGTTACTCTAAAGGACCATTTTTTTTTTTTTTTTGAGACAGAGTCTCACTCTGTGGCCCCGGGTAGAGTGCTGTGGCATCATCACAGGTCACAGCAACCTCAAACTCCCAGGCTCAGGCAATCCTTCTGCCTCAGCCTCTCTAGTAGCTGGGACTACAGGTGCACCACCACACCTGGCTAATTTTTCTATTTTTGGTAAAGATGGGGTCTCACTTTTGCTCAGGCTGGTCTCAAACTCCTGAGCTCAAGCAATCCTTCTGCCTCAGCCTCCCAGAGTGCTACGGTTACAGGTGTAAGCCACCACACCTGGCTTTCAGGGACCATTCTTGCTATAGGAATATTGCATAAAACCCAGAAATTTATTGACTTCTTCTAACCAAAGCCTACAGAGCTGGCATTAGACATACACCACGGCCAGTGCAGAGGCCCAAAGCCTGCTCACTGGGCTGTAGGTCAGGTAGGACTGAAGCCCAGGGTGGGGACAGCACTGCTGGGAACCCGAAGAGAAGCCCCTAGGCCTCCTCTCCCACCGTAGGCTGCCAACTGGGGAGGGGGAAAGCATGTCACTGAATCAGGTTCAGCTTCGGTTACTGTCATGGACAGGTCATTGCAGCATCTGAATTGAGATAGTATTTGTGACTTAAAGTGACTTCAGGACTCTCTTTTACCTAAGAGTGGGCAGAAAAGTCACGGGCCTGTGGGAGTTCTCATTTGGAAACAGGAGAATTACTCTCACTGAAGAAAGTTTAAGGGAAGGTGGGAGACAAAGTTGTGTTTTGATGATCCTAGGAGCTGTGCTTGTTCAGTGTGCCCATTACACCGGCCGTCACAGTAGTTATGTGTTAGGGAGCCCAGGTGTCTAAAACTATGTCTAGAAGGCCTCTGAGGGCACAGCAGGGGTTCTCGTGGCCAAATGTGTGAATTAAACCCCAAGAGCCTGCCCAGACCCTCAGCCCCAAATCGCTGCTTCTCCCTTGGGCTGCCAGGAGCCTCCCCCTCCCCCCAGCACCCCGCCCCCATGCCTCGGTCATGGGAAGGGGGCCCTCGAGCAGCAGGCCAAGCTCTGTTTGGTTCCCATCGATGAGAGGGTCTGGGCAGTAATCACTGTCGAGGTGCAGGCCCCCCATGCCCCCACCTCTACGTGGACAGTGAATGGACCTGCCCCTGGATAAGAAGGTGACAGCAGGTGCCTGCCCACCCCTTGCTGGGTTCCCAGGCCCCTACAGCCCTCTCGTAATAGGAGCCATTTGCCCCGTAACCAGTGGGTGACCAGGTTTTTAATCTTGGAGACCCCTTGGATCCCAGCTGGGAAGTGGGATTTGTCAAATGGGGAAGGGAGGGCCTGTCTGGGAATGCCGGAGGGCTTCTCAGCACAAGGGGGTTGTCCTGGAGCAATATGTCTCCTTTCCAGACCAGCTGTCCCCATCCCTCCAACCTCCCCCTTCCCCCAAGGCCCGCTCTGTAGCTCCTGGGGGCACCTCCGACATGCCTGGCCACTGAAAGTAGGTGAATGACTGAAGTCGAAATCTGAACGGCTTGTCTCGAGCTAACTCAGGTGCACACAGAGCGGAGCATCTCTGTCCTTAACCCTCATCCTCCCTCCTCGGAAACCTCCTGTCTGCCTGCTGCCCTGCACGTCCCTCCCCCTGGCCACTGGGGCAGCTGTGTCCTGGCTGGCAGGGGTGAGAAGAACACAGGACCCAACCCTGCCTGCTCTCTGCCACGACTTGCTTGGTGATCTTGGGCAAGTCACTTCCCTTGTCTAGGCCTCAGTTTCTGGAGGGGCAGACTGGGCACTTCCTGAGTGCCCAGGGTACGCCATGCCCCAACACACGTGGTCCCACACAACCCTCGCCAATGACCCTGTGTCATAAATCTTCTTGTTCCCAGTTTACAGGGGAGAAGCAGCAGCCCGGGAGAGGTGCAGCAGGTGTCTGAGGCCACACAGCAAGTCACCCAGGGTCAGGGTCTGAAGCCGGGACTCTCCAGCTCCACTGCCTGAGCACTTTCTCCTCCATGGCAACGTCCAGGTGACCACAAGGACCCTTCCAGATGGCAGGGAGAAGCTGTGACTCAGCAGCTCAGGTCTCCACGCCTTCTCCATGGCAGTCTCGGCCTGACCACCCAGCGCCCTTGCACTGAGGTCACTCCTTCCCTCTCTCGGACATTATTCCTCCCCTCATCTCTCTGAAACACTCGTGGCATGTGTGTGCCGCCCCAAAGTTGAACTTTTGAGCCTCAGTTTCCCTCTTTGCAAATTCAGCCTCCTAGGGTCAATAAACCCAGAGATGTCTTCCCTGACCACGTCATGTGACTTCTCACAGGGGTCAGATTCTTTTACACGTTCTAGGCATGTAACAGACATGATAATAGCATGATAAAAAGACATGTTCATTCGTCTAGTATCATGTTTCCCCGCTAGAATGTAAGCTCCTCAAAGGTGGGGCTTCATCTGTTTCGTGTAGCTGGTGTATTCCCAGCCCCCAAAACCACGCCTGGCACATATCCTCTTCAGTATGTATTTGCTGAATGAATGCAGGAGTGAATTTATGATAATAACAGCAGCTACCATTTCTGGAGTGTTTAGCAGGCATCGTGTCAATCTTCACAACAATCCACTGAGGGAAGTCAGTTATTACACCCATTGTACAGATTGGGAAACTGAGTCCCATGGAGGTTTAATAACTTGCCCCAAATCCTACAGTCTCACTTTGAATTTCTTCATGTCTGACTCCAATACTCATCAAAATGCTTTGTCAACTAAAATGTGCTTTATAACTCAAGTGGCTTATAGCGACAGAGCTTAAGCCTTGCTAAGAGGCCACCAACCCAGATGGAGGGAGGCCCTCTGCACAGCTGGCCTCTCCAGGCCTCTTGCCTCCAGCACAGAGAGCTGGTTTCTTCCCTCTCTTGGGCAATGGGCCAATATTAAAAACAAACACTTTAAAATAAAAGCCATATTAAAAAACAAAACCCACTTTCTGCCTTAAAATATTGTGAGTCAGGAGGACAATTAGCAATTACGCTGTATTTTATTATGAGAAGACAGAATTCTAATTGGACTGATTTGAATTCCACACGCCTCCACAGATTGTTTTGGGAATTAAGGTATCAGTTGTATCGGTAATTATGGTTCACCATTCAATTACCCCCCCACAGAAAACTGTTAAATTGTCTGTGACGGGGCTTAAATTTAGCCCAGACCCATGTCCTATAAAGACTGTGCGAGTCAATACAAGCCATCCGGAAACCGCCGGGTGCCCTGTGCCAGGCGGTAATTAGGGGTTGAGGTTTCCAGAGTTTTACCTGAGACAGCAGGGACCAGCGCTGGGCTGCAGGGTACTCACGTGGGGGGTCAGGATGCGCCCCCAGCGCCCTGCTTCGCTGGCCCAGTACCTGAGCTGCAGGCGCCCCCGGAGGCAAGGTGGCTTTAGCTGATGAGTGACACCTTGGCAAGGGGCACCGGCACAGAAGCAGCCCTCAGGCAGTGAGGGACTGTGCAAGGCTCAGGGACACATCTGGGATTGAGTCCCCCTCTGATACTTACGAAGTGAACTTGGGGGGGTCACTTAACCTCTTTGAGCCTCTATTTCCCTATCTGTTAAATGGGTACATGTCTTGCCTCACACATGGGTTATTGTGAAAATTAATGAAAAATAATAATGGTGACAACCACCTCTGGCCCTTGTAATGTGCCCATCCTGTGCACTCACCTTTAGCCGCTAGGACAAGCCTGTTAGCTGGGTATGAGTTCCGTGCTGGGAGGATTGTTTGATTGCAAGCCACAGACCCTGACTCCAGCTAACGTAAGCAAGCTGGGAGTTTGCTGGAAGGGTGAGAGGGAGCTGGCAGGAAGGAAGGAACGGCAGGAGAAGAGGCTTAGCGCAGACAGGACCCAGTGAGCACCTGCAGGACTTAGGAGCTTGAATGTCATATTCCCCGAGCTGCCCCCAATGGGACATCTCCCTCGCAGCCCTGGAAGCCTCCACTCAAGATCCTTGTTGAGTGACAGGCCACCGCCTTGATGCTACAATGGGGCAACAAGAGGAAGGCTGTCCAGGGGGCAGGCACCTGGATTTCCTATTCTTTAAGACACTACGAACAGCAGCAAGGGGAAATCGGGGTGCTGGGGAATGGGTACCGGGCACAACTTTTATTATTGCCATTTATAGGCCAGGAAACCAAGGCTCCGAGCTGTTAAGTCACTTGCCCACGTTCACACAGCCAGTGAGGGGCAGAGTTGGGATCCAAATCCGTGCCTCTCCTAGGAAGTAGCTTCCTTCCTTCAGCTCCATCTGGGCTTTTCCAGGGCAGACCCAGAAGCCAGCGCGTGGGGATTATATTCTGGGGTCTCCAAAGTTTCCAAAGTTTATTCGGGGGTCTCACACGGAGGTGTGGCTCCCAGGCACCGGGGCAGGGTGGGAAAGCCTGGACATGGAGCTACCCTCGCCCGACTCCCAGGGCCAGCCCAGCCCTGTAGGAGCAGCTCTGATCTCGCTGTGTGCGAAACGCAGAGAGTTGGAGAAGCCGCCAGATGTTCAGGGCTTCTTTTGACGCTGTGAAATAGCTCCCCCCTTCCTTACCTCTACCCCCTGGCCTCTGCTGTTTCTTCCACCTGGAATGATGTCCCCCCATCAAGGTTTTATGACCCTGCACATTCTTGAAAGCTGGATCCGAAACCCACTTTATCTAAGAAGCTTTCCTGAGTCCCCGCCCAGGGCAGGCCTCCCCTTCTTCTGGCCCCACAGGGTTTGTGCTCATGACCCTGGCTGTGTTCCACGTGGCTGGGAGCTTGTTTTCACACTTGCCACCAGAACATGGTGCTGGGTCCAGGGGACAATCACAGGGTGTGTGTTACATGGAACAAAACTGCTTTTCTCCCCACTAACACATTGCATTTTTTTCTTTTTTTGGTACTCACCACTCACCAGCTACTTTACAAACATCATCTTCTCTAAGCCTCCCTATGAGGCAGGCACTGTGTTATTCTGTTTTATAGATAAGGAAACTGGGGCACAGAAAGGTTCAATAACGAGCCCAGAGTCATATGACTATTAAATGTGGCAGCTGGGATTCGAACCCAGGCAGCTTTGTGCCGTAGCCCAAGTGTGAAACCACCAGCTGGGTGTCCTCTGCACCTGTCCCTCTGTTTGGAAGTACCTGGAAATGACCCAGCCAAAAGCATTTTCTCATTTCAATAATTCCCCCATCCATGAAAAGTTCCATGGGTCTTGGGCAGTTCCTTTCTCCTAAATACAGAACTGACAAGTGGTCAAAGGGAACTGGCTTTTTAATATCACAGTGCAAAGGAGCCAGCTCTGCCATGGACTCCTTGCAGTGACCTTGTAGAGCCAGGGTAAGACATGCCACACCCCACGGATTATGAAGGTCACTCTCCTTGTGGAGAAGAGGGGGAAATAGAAAATCTTGAAAAAAAGGTGCAGTTTTGGGGGACAATAATGATCAGGGGAGGGACATGGGCTCCTCTTCTTCCTTCTGGCACCATCTGTGGTTGAACACACAGGCTTTGGTTCAAATCCCGGCTCTACCAATTTACTAGCAGTGTGACCTTGAATAATCTATATAACCCCTCTGATCCTTAGTGTCCTCATCCTCAAAATAAACACAGCGCTTGTGTTCTGGGGCTACCGTGACGATTCTAAGGAGATGATAGATGTAAGGACCTCATACAGGGCTTGGCATTTTCCAAGGGTATGCGAAGTATTAGCTGATTTTATTGTTGTACTATTCAAGGCCTCCTCATCGCCGGCACAGACCCCTGCAGTGGCCACCTCCAGCCCACCTTGGCTTCCTACACGCAGCCGTGATGGCCAAGCCCTCTGTGACCTTGTCAGGTCTCCATGCCTGGACACGTGCTGTTCTACCTCCCTGAATCCACCTCGGGCCAGCTTGGTGGCAGCTTCTCTGTGATGCTGCCCTAACTCCTTGGCAGGCCTGCCACTCCCTTGACCCTTAGCCCCTTTAGTTTAGCCCCAACCACAGTGAGGATTAAATGGGATGATGTCCGAGCAAGCCCATGGACAAGTGCCTGGCATGGAGCGGTGCCCCCTACATGACAAGTGGAGCTGAGATTGCTTTTTTAGTTAGCTTCCCTGCTCAGCCGGGGCCTGGCTTCCTCATCCCCCTGTTTCAGCACCTAGGCTAACCCCTGGCACACAGTGAAGCCACTCTCAGTAACAGTTAGACATTTGTCATTTGGGGGGCTGCTCAAATGCGGGATCCCCCAATGCATAGGCCTGTGGGGCAAGTCAGGGGTTCCACCACAGAAGTTGGGAAGGCCACATCATCCCCATGTCTGGGGTTGGACACGTGACCCTGGCCTGACCAATTGGTTACTCCCCCATCTTGCCCAGAATTCACACTTGGCAGTGATCTCCATAAGCTCTGGCAGAGGTGGCCAGCAGGGCTGGGGCCTGGGCAGCCTCCTGACCCACTTCCCTGAGGTGTGAAGCTGGCTGGTTTCCTGTCCCCTGTTCCTTGCCCATTCCCATCCTTGTACTCCGGCCTCCCTGTGGACTCCCTGTGCTCACTAACTTCCTTCTAATCAACTGCTTTGCTGCTTCTTAGCCAGTGGTGGTTTCTGTCATTTGCAACCAAGAGTGTGGTCAGGAGCAGGAAGGGTCGGATGAACAAGTGAAACAGATCAACATGTGTTTCTGAGCATGCATGGACAGGCAGGCCCTGCTGGGCACCAGGGTGTTCGAATGATGTGTAAGACACAGGCAGTGCCCCAGGTGGTCCTGATGTGCTGGGACACAGATTGTGCATGAGACCACAAATGAGACCATGCCGTGAAGGGGGCTTAGTTGGGTCTTGTGGACACCTAGAGAAGATGACTTTGAGCATTCATTGGGTCGTGCTTTCACCAAGTATGAAACGAATTAGATTGTGAGAACTGGAGGCACTGGGACAGCATTCCAGATTAGGGATTGAGCTGGAGGGGCTGGAAATAGTTGAGTGGGGTGGTGGGAAGGAATGCCTGCTAGTAGACAGTTGTCTTAGTTCATTTTGTGCTGCTACAACAGAATACCACAGCCTGGGTAATTTACGATGAACAGAAATTTATTGGGCTCATGGTTCTGGAGGCTGGGAAGTCCAAGATCAAGTGGCCAGCATCTGGCAAGGGCCTTTTTGCTATGTTATAGGATGGCAGAAGGGCAAAAAGAGAAAGAGAGTGTGCACACAATAAGGGGTGAACCCACTCCCATGATAACAAACCCACAAATGATAATGGCATTAGTCCATGAGTTTTGGAAAGGACAAACATTCAGACCATAGTGGCAGTACTTGCGGGAAAACAGGGCCCAAAGCAGCCAGACCCCTCATCATGCATTCGTTTGCACCCCACAAGGACCCCAGGGTATACCCATTACCCATTTAGGTAGTTCCCCCAATGTGGGCTTCTGTTTGCACCTGGGGCTGAGGAGCCTCAGGGAAGAACCCAGGAAGGACCCCCTGAGGGTGTGGGATGGCACCAGCACCAAGATCTCCAGGCAGGCGGATGGCAGAGGGTAGTGATGGCTCTTCTGTCCTCTCAGGCAGAGCAGCCGATGGGGCACGAACTTCGCCTGAGGGCAGAGAGTCAGAGACACAAGCTGGAGCTGGGGACTGCAGCTGGGGGTGTGAGTGGAGGGGTGATTCTGAGTGTGCCACCCTCCAGTGATAAAGTGGGGGGCTTCCCAACAGCCCTCGGGAAGCCAGCCGTTCCTCTGGAGATAGGAGACACATAGGCCCAAGCGGACAGTGAAAGCCCTGTGTGAGCAGGCCTGGGCTCTCTTTGGCAGGTCACAGTTTGTCCTGGGAGTTTTCAGACTATCCATCCTGCCCTCTCCTTCTCCTGCCCAATGTCCAGACCTGTCACTCCTAGGCCTCTACCTCACTGTCCACCCCTCAGAATCCCTCCTGCCAGGGCCACATCCTGTCCCACTTCTCCCTGGTACGGCCATGGGAGGAGGACTTGGGAGCATAAACAATACCCCACTGAGGGTTTTGGGGTCCTAGGGACAGCAGTGATGTGGCTGATCTGGGCAGAACCTCAGCTTGTCAATGAAGTTGGGACCCACATTCCCCAAGTGGCTTGTCCCAAGAACACATGGGTTACCACAGAGGAGGAGAAATCAAGTCTGTTTTCTCTTTGACCAATTGCCCCCTAAAAGTGCTTTCTTCCTACAGCGTTGCCAGGAAAGTAAAAAAAAAAAAACATGATCCTTGATGTCAGCCAGGGTGATCCCAAAACACTGTGGGAGGAAGGACATCAGCAAATTGGATAGTGTGAGGAGTGCGGACAGCAGAGGTTTTGTCTCCGGCTTCATTTCCCAGTCTTGATCTTTGTAAGTACAGAAGACTCCACCGTCACCCGATCTGGCAGTGACTCGCATCTGCTGCGAGGGAGAAGGCTTCTCTGGGGCATTACCTGGAGCAACCCCCAGTAGCTCCTCCTCAGCCTGTCACTGAGGGGTTCGCCCTGCACAGCAGATAACACAAAGAGGACAAGAAGCCAAAGGTGTGAATAGTTCCCACTTCATGATAAAGCGGGTCAGCAAACCATGCTATTTCAGGGCTTTGGGTGGCCCAGTTCCCAGGCAGCCCTGGCAGGAGAGACTCTCAGGGTAGACAGTGAGGTCTTGTGAGTGACAGGTCCGAACATCTGATGGAAGCAAAACAGAGGGCAGGAGAGTCCAAAAATCCAGGAAGCCTGTCCTTCCAGAAAGTACTGACACCAGGGTGGGGGGGGTCTCCCAGCACCCACCCCTCGAAGTCTCCTTCCCCCGTATACCTCTACTCCACCCCGACTTGGAGCTACCCCGAAGCACCTGTTCCTCCAATCCCCGGGGTTGTGCCCTTTGTGCGTGTATGGAGAAGTACAGTGTACACATTTGGTTAGTCCCTTCTTTTAAAACCGTAAATTATCAGACATAACCCTTTTGGAAAGCAATTTGGCAATAATATCAAGCGACATAAAAATGTTCATAGCCTTTGGCCCAATAATCTTTCTCCTGGGAATTAATCCTAAAGAAATAATTCACAAGGAAGAGAGAACAATTTCATATCTACAAAGACATTTATTGGGGAGTTATTTATGAGAGTGAAAAACTGGCGACATCTTCGCCAGCCAGCATAGGGGGATGGTCCTATAAATCATGGTACATCCATGCAAGGAAATACCACCCCACTAGTAAAAATGGTCAATTGTAAATTGTGCACCAACAGGAAATAGTACCTAGAAAATAAAAAACATGTGGAAAAAGGAGCACAGAACTGTATAAATGCCGTGATCATGGCCAGGTTCACAAATCTGTGTGTGAGTCGGGGTGGCGATCTCGGAGAACCTGGAGAAATTAAAGTGGCTGTGTTACCTGTAGGGCGTGGGAAGGTGGACGCGACTATGTTTCAAATGTTCTTTTCCACGGCTGGAGAGTCCTTCCAGTGAGAAACCATTGCCTGGTGGGAGATGGCAGAAGAGGCACATCTCCGACCAAACCCTGTTCCCCGCCCCCACCTGTCACCCGTGCCCCCAGAACAAGATGCCCCAGCCTCCCAGGTCCCCGTGCCAGCGTCTCCCACTTTGCTGTGAGCTTTCGGTGGCAGACAGAGCCTTGGGTCCTTTTTCACGCTCATAATTCAAATTACCTGTTTAAGTCGGTCAAACGAAAAAATAGCAGCTCCGCCCCCACGCGGGCGCCGGGCGCCGGGCCGGGAGCCGGGAGCGCCGGGGCGGCTGCAGCGCGCTCTCCGCGGCGGCTCGGCCCTGAGCTCATTTCCTGGGGCGCGCGCGCCGGGCTATTTCAGCCTGGCGCTGTGCAAACAGGACAATTTACTGCGGCCAAAAGGGGCCCAAATTACAATCGTATCACAGACAAATATCCGCCACGCCAGGTCTCCGGAGGCCGGGGAGGGGCCTCTCTCCCGGCGCGGGAGGCGGGCGCGGGGTCAGGCCGGTCCGCGTTGGCAAAGCTAGGGCCTGCTCCCTGCCCCTGGAAGGGGGCTCAAGCTTCCCTGGGGACTGTCCCTAACTGGGTTCCAGGGACTCTTCCCGGGGGATTCACCCTGATTCAGGGCCCCCTTTTATTTAGCTGCTTCTCTGCACTTACGATGAAGACATCCCTCCATCCAGCCACCCCAGCGTTCAACAACATATCTCCTCCTTCAGAAACCTAGGTGCCTCTCCGTCGCCGTAGGGAAAAGTCTGAGTCCTTAGCCTGATGGTCAAAGCACCCATGTCCTGGCCCAGTCCACCTGTCCAGAGCCGGCCCCTGTACCCCAGGCTTTTTTTTTTTTTTTTAAACAATTTCATTCCTTGGCATTTGCCTTTTCGTTCTGCCTATGTGTCCCCTTGTTTTCTGTGCCTGGTGAACTCTTACTCCATCTTCAAGACCCAGATACATGTCACCTCCTGCATGAAGCTTTCCCTGATTTCCCCTTTCCCTGGCACCTGCACTCCAAGCACAGTCAGCTTTTTTCCCTTCCTATAGTATCCTGTAGAAATGTATGGTACTTCTCACATCCTGTAATTATTTGCTTGCATGCTTGAGGTGCACTGTACCATTGTTCACAAATGTTCCCCCTTCCTCTACTTCTCTAACCCATTGGCCTCACCCAGGCTTGGCCATGTGACTTGCACCGGTCAGGGAAGTGGGACCTGTGAGGGACGTGTGAGTTACTCCGGAGCAGAAGCTCTCAAAGCCAAGCATGGGTCACCATGCTCCCCCACTTCTGCTACAAGGATGGCAGCGCTCCCTCCAGGAACCACACTGCCAACCTGGCATAGGAGTGAAGCAAGTGGGGAGCGGGACACATATGAAGTGTGAGAGAAATGAACTTGACCTTAGACCCTGGTGCTCGAGGCCTCTGAGACCCTGGATCATTTGGGACTGCAACATAAACTAGCTGATCCTGACGTCTGCAACCTCTGCCTCTCTTCCGAGGCTTTGCCTTCACAAAGTCAAGAATCTTACCTTACTCATATTACAGAGCGGGTCTTCAGCCCGCGTTCTTGAATGGCTAATAATGTTAACAGCTAAGATTTGTTGAGCAAGGACTGTGTACGAGGCACTGTGCTATGCTCTTGACAAGCATTGCCCATTTCATCCTTTCAACAGCACCGTATGGTTGACACTGCCTTTATATAGGAGCTACCAAAGAGAAAAGGGCCTCAGAGGAGTTTAGGGGCTTGCCTGAGATCACAAAGTAATGAGAGGTGGAGCTGGTTCTTAACCTCAAATCCATCTGATGCCAGAGACCTCAAACTTTCTGCCATCCAGTCATGTGTATTCTCATTCTACCACTTCCTGAAGAGGACCTGTGGAGGTCGGAACAACGGACAGGTTGTAACTATTGTGTACACCTGTCTCTTCCACTGGGCTATGAGCTGCTTGAGGACAGATCTTAATCATCTCTGATTCCCCATTCATTTATTCAGTCATTCACCAAGAATGGATGAGTGCCTAATCGTGCCAGACACCATCTTATGTGTTGGTACAGAGAAATGAACAAAGATACAAATCCCTGCTCTTAAACTAACCTATAGTGACAAAAGACAGATCAGTAGTTGCCTGGGGTGGGCATGGGGTGGGAAATGGGGGAGTGGGGAGCGCAGCTCTGGGGGTGATGGGAAATGTTTGGTATCTGGGTAGTGGTGGTGGGTTTACAGGTATGTGCATCTGTACACATCTGACAAGACTCAGAATTGTATACTTTAAGTGAGAATTGGTTACCGTTTATTATATGTAAATGATCCCTCAATTAAGTTGATTTTAAAAAATCCTTGCCCTTACGGAGAAACATTCTACCAGGGGAAGCAGACAGTAAACACATGGATAAATGAAACATACAAAAGAAGGGGGTAGGCAGGGCGCGGTGGCTCACGCCTGTAATCCTAGCACTCTGGGAGGCCGAG
>VBSM01003215.1:12985552-13000266 GCA_008086735.1 Cheirogaleus medius | reverse complement strand
AATGGTGCTGAGAAAAATACTCAGGGCAAGGGATCAGGAATGCTGGGGGGGGTGCAATTTACTATGAAGGGATCAGGGAGGCCACCCTGAGAAGGGCTGGTGGAGCTATGGTATTCTTCCTCCGACAGGGGACTGTACCCCCAGCTTATAAGCCTTTTTGAGGCACCTTCAGGGTTGAGAGTAAAGTACATTGCATAGTAAATGGTACTGATGGACTTCTGGAAATCTGCTCCCCGCCCTCGCTGGGCTCTGATGAAACCTGTGTAACAGGAGTCCGTACCCCGGACCTGGCACAGTTCTCTGCACATGGTATGTGCACAGCAAATACTCTCCTTTTTACCCTTCCTCTTTCCAGCCCAGTCCATGGATAGCACACCCCTGATACCCCCAGTGGGTCTTGCCTGTTCCTCCTGCGTGAAATCCCTACTCCGAGGTGTCAGTGTCAGCTCCAGGGCCTGCTGCTCCTTTGTCTCAATACAACTCCCCCACCCCAGGCTCCAGGAGAAATCCTGAGCTAACTCTGGCCTTTCCTAACCTCCAGACTTCCCTTTATGGGACCTCTTTCCCCACTGTGGGGGCCCCCTTCCAGAATTTGGTGCTCTCTTATAACTCATTTTACCTTCTCACCAAACCAGCATTTACAAAAAAATTATTCATCAGTCATTTACACCTTAGTAGGAAATAGTTTAGACCAGTGTGTCTCGCCTTTCTCAGAACTGTTGCATGTTCAGCCCTCTCTGATTATCAGAAGGAAGGTTCACCTTTTTGTTCTTAGTTAAAGAAGTTTCAGGCTAAAGCTTGGCTGGGTAGGGGATACATTTCAGGTCACAGGACCCTGAAATCGCTCTGCAGAGGTCGCAGCTGTCCCTCTTCCCTACGAGCTCTGTTGGCTGCACCACGTCTCCTGCTCCTTGGCAAGTGGCCTCGGCAGAAACCAGGCTAGGTTCTTACTAGCTTACATCAGAACAAACAAAATGTGAAAAATCCCAAACACTCAGCTTTCTGGCCAGAGGGAATAAAAAAATCAGCGTGGCTCAGGATTTCAGGTGCCCTGGAGGGAACCTGAAGAGGGAGCATCCAAGAGAGGAAACCGAGGAGTCCAGGGTCATTTCAGAACTCCAAAGTTAAAAACTTGTACCCCTTCCTGACCATCATGGCTTGGGGATTTAGGCAGCCTCTTGGGGGCCTCCCTTGCCTGATGTCAACTTGGCCACAAAGCCATTATTCAGCCCTACTGATTTAAGTGCCTGTTATGCGCCAGGCAGAGGGAAAGCAGAAATGAGAAGGATCTATCTTCAAGAGGCTCGAAGTCTGTGGGAAAGGGGACTCGTTAGCAGATTAGAGCACAGCGGTGTGCCGAGTGCCCTGATGTGCCTAACGGCAGTGTGTGGGGCCGTTGAGAAGATACAGAGAAGGCACAACCAGGGTTGAGCTGAACCTTGAAAGATGAAGAGGAGTTCCTCACATAGAGAAAATGAAAGAGTGCTAGGAGTCAAAACGTCAACTGCTTACCAAGTAGTTGATAGACAATATAATGAACGGGGCAGGTAACATAAATGAACTGGACAGGATTGTCGGAGGTGGTGGTGAAGTGGAAGGCCCCCATCCTGCCTATAGGACCTCTGCTGGGAAGATGGCCTGGTCTAGATTCAGCCTCAATTTGTCCCATCAGCCAGTGCCTTTGTGCAGTACACAACCCACACAACCTCACATAGCTCCCCTGCTTGCCTAAACTGGCTATCCGCAGCTTGTTGCCCTGCTGAAAAAGAGGGCTTGGTTTTGCCACATCTTTCTTTTTCAAGAGAAGCTGGAAAATCAGATTTTTATGTAAAATTTTCCAATTTGTCAAACACTGTTGAATCCAAACAAAATCAACTTCAGGCTGAATCCACCCTAGAGTTCCGATTTGCAGTCCCCTGGGCACATTCTACTCTTTCTCCTGCCCACTCGCACCACGAAACACAGTCCTTCACTGAGGTTTGACCGGGAAAACGCAATCACGGATGAAACCCCTGCCACTGCTGCGGAGGCCAGCGGGAGAGATGAGAGTGGCCTCTGAACCCGAGGAGAGCAACGTGGGACTGCCCGGCAGCAGCCAACCCGTGCGACTGATGGGGAAAACTTTCATTTCTCCACGCACCTTGTTTTGAGAGAGACTTCCTTGCCCTCTTGGCTGCCCCCCACCTGCAACCCCTCCTGTTTTGCTAATGATAAATGACAAGCAGTAGACATTTATTAATTAAACTGCCCGCAGTAGCCGGTGTAAAACCAAGGCCACATGCAGAGGAGGCATTCAAAGCATTCCTGCTGCCCCCACCCAGGGCACGGGCACCAGGCTTATCCTGCCCTGGGGAGAGCAGGCCACTGCGGCCACATCCCTGCACAACCGGCCTTCCTAGGATCTGTCTGGTCTCTGCTCTGACAAATGGAAATCACCTCCATGGGCCACACAGTAATTAAACTCCTGGCATTCTTTTGACAAAAAATGTTCCTCTTGGGACATTCCCACAGGCTGCTTAAGGCCTGTCTGGGGCCTGCAAGCTCCCAGCTGATTACCAAGGAGTTTCTGAAATTGGCCTTGACTGCGGACCAAAGGGGGATGGGAGTTCGGGGGTGAGGCCGGGGTGGGAAATGCCTTAGAATTAAATTTATCATTTGGTTGTTCAGTTGGAGGCACCAACACCTATTTCTCCAGGACCAAGAGGGGCAGAGAGATAAAAACAGACCTTCAGGGCCCATTTGTTTATATGTTTATTGTCTGTTTCCTGATGTATCCCAGTCACCTAAAACAGAACCTGGCACACTGTAGGTGTTCAATAAATATTTATCGACTGTTTAGCCCGAGATGTGCTGATGCCCATTCTTAGCAAAAGCAGTAACCAGCAGCAATTCCTAATTAGAGTCTTAGAATCAGTGGCTTCTAATTGTTTGTTGCCACAAGATTGTAAACAGGTTGAAGATGAGGCCAGTGTCTTATTCAATTAACTGTGCCCAGAACCAGGCACCAGTGGCCGAGCCCAGGGCCCGCAGGCAGTGGTTTCTTATTGACAGTATCAATTGTCTGAAGGACTCAGGGGCAAACCACATTTCAGGGCTCGGTCAGGCAGAGCCCCTCCTGGACGTGACTTGCATACACTTTGGCAGTCCCCTGAGGTGTAGCAGCAGCAGCAGCAGCAGCGGCGGCAAGGTTGAAAAGCCCAGGGATCAGAGCCACAGCAGATGTCACAGCTGGAAAGGTCTGAGATCTCAGCCAAACCCTGGCTGGACAGAAAGAAAAAATGAATTAGTTACAATCTTGGAGTTTCTAAAAATGCAGCTTCATTTTCCTATACTTCTCCTTGAGCCCCTCGTTCTGCCCAGCTGCAGCAAACTTAATTTAATCAATTTCAGCTGAGCTCAGTCATTTTGGACTTTAAATTCAGTCTATTCTGAATTGCCTCGTCTCCCTTGCCAGGGTAGCTCCTTAGTTCCAAGGGCTGCTGTACTGCAGGAGGGGGAGCTGGAGGAGGGGACAGCTGAGCCACCGTCATTGGTATCTGTCCTTGCTAGCTTCTTGGGCATGGTCTCCCCCACCTTGCTGGTGTCTGCTAAATCCATGTCCTTTATTCTGTGGTCATCAGTCCACACGCTCTGCATCCTCCTGACCCCGCACCTGAGGCCCTCCAGAGCCACCAGGGCTTGCCCGGCACCTTCCATGGCTCCTCAGGAGCATTGGAAAACCTGCTGATCCCTCTTTACTGTAGGGCTTAGGGAGGCCCTGGCTGACCCTGGGTGCCATGATAGAGCAGGGCGGCCACCCCTTGAGGGTTCCAGATGGACAGTCTCCTCTGCTCTGGTATTTCCCCAACTGGTTGGGAGGAGTCTGTTGGTGCCGCTACCCCATTTTGACCTCTGTCTCTGCTGTGAGCTGTGGATACACATGAAGGAGAGGGTCTCTAGCAACAAGGAAATGGGCTGACCTTGCAGCATTTTATTCCCTGTGTGTCACGTGGGGAAATGGAGGCCAAGAAGGTGGAAGGACCTACTAAGGCTACACAGCATAAGTAAGTGGCAGCATCAGGCCAAGAGCCTGGGACTTGGTAAGCAACTCCCAAGCCCTACTCCTGAACCAGGCCCTGTCCTAGGTTCTAGTACGTGCAGCTACAACCAGAGGGGAACGTGTGACAGTTTTAAATCATGGCCACAAATTCCTTGATACTCTTTCCATTGAGACATGGGGTCTATGTCTCCTCTCCTTGAATACTGGCAGACTTGTAACTGTTTCAGTCAATTGAGTACAGAGAAGTGATGCTATGTGACTTCCAAGTCTGGGTCATCTCAGGCCATCTGCTTCTGCCTTGCTAGTGGAAAACTTGCCTTTGGAGTTTTGAGCCTCCATGTAAGAAGTTCCACTATCCTGAGGCCACCATGCTGTAAGGAAGCCCAAACCACATAGAGGGGCCATGTGTAGGCACTTTGGGTGACAGTCCCCACAGAGCCATCCCAGTCCAGGCCCTGGATATGTGAAAGAAGTCCCTAGATGATTTCACCCTTAGCCTTTCAAGCCAAATCCAGCCATTTGAGTCTTCCCAAGCCAGTCCCTAGACATTGGAGAGCAGAGACAAGCCACCCTGTTGGGCCCCAGTCAAATTCTTAACCCTCTGAATCTGTGAACGTAATAAAACACCAACTTTGAGGTGGTTTGTTACACAGCCGTAGACAGCTGTGCCATCTTGGCCTGCTAGGATCCTACCCCTCGAATCTCTGATGTCTGTGCTTCTGCTGACCTGCCAACGAAGCCACATCTGTTCCCAGCAGAAAGCCACCAAAAGGCCAGTGAGTGTGTGGTGGTGACCCTCGTTTTAAGGAAGGTGGGCGAATGGAGTTGTTACCATGCATGGCTGGTAACAAAAAAAATATGTATCTGCAGAGGTTGCCCTCGAATATCTTAGGGAAGGAAAGGAAAGAAATTAAGATTCGCCAACTACAAATTCCACTCCTGGGCCTGCCCATCCTCATTTCATTTCTTCAACAAGAGTTCTCTGAGTATCTACTAAGTGCCAGGCCCCATGTTTAGACTCCAGGACATGGACACAGGCCTTCCCTAGTGGTTCTTAAAGTCCAGTAAAAGACGACCGTTAAATAATTATTAATGCACATACTTTGAACAAAAAGCTTAGGGTGTCCTAAGAGTGGGTGGAGACCTATTTGGTCCTCACAACAGCATTCTGAGGTGGGTATCATCGTTTCTATTTTGCAAGGGGCTGCTGAGGCTCAGAGAGGTTAAGTGGCCTTCCTGAGGTTACCCAGCAGAGGAGACACCAGACTGCAGAGAAGCCCCTGAGTGTAGCCAGAAAAGCTCAGGCACAGACGGCCAGCAACAACTAATCTACCGTCTGTCTCTGCGGATTTGCCTATTCTAGACATTTCTTATAAATGGAGTCATATAATATGTAGCCTTTTGGTCTGACTTCTTTCACGGAGCATGTTTTCAAGGTTCCTCTGTGTCGTGGGATGTATCTGTACTTTGTTTCGTCTTACAGCTGAATATACTCCATTGTATGGATATACATATTGTATACATATCCATTCTTCAATTAATTGACATTGGGTTATTTCCAATTTTGGGCTATTATGAATAATGCTGCTATGAACATTCATCTACAGGTTTTTGTATGGACATATGTTTTCAACTCTCGTCTTTATATACCTAGGCATGGAATTGACCAGTCATATGGTAACCCTATGTTTAACCTACTGAATTAGAATTTCTGGGACTGGGGCCCAGGAATCTTGATTTAACAACTCTCCAAGTTAAATTTGAGAAGCACTTCCCTGGAGCAAGGGGCAGCCAACTTCTCCTGTAAACAGCCAGATAGTAAATATGTTGGGTTTGCAAGCCAAGAGGCAGAATTGAGAATGTTCTGTAGGTATTTCCTTAACAAGAAAATAAACAAATTTCCACAAACTTTTTATTGACATTGTAAATATAATCATAATAACTGGGAGCAGTTTTTTTATAATGCAGGTTTACTAATGAGAAGAATGAATTTTTTTGACAACATTTCACTTTATTGGTATTCAAAGTTGGTATTCCCTACCATTAAATACATTGTAGATATTCATCTGTAGAAACCATTCTTGATTCATGGGCTATAAAATGACAGGCAGGGAGACAGATTTGGCCTATGGCCACACTTTGACAACCAGTCCTGGTGCATAGCAGCTTGGCTAGTGGAGAGCTATTGCTTTTGCCTCCATTCTGGTTTTTCTTTGAGCAAATTCCATCTATCCTGTCGCGTGCAGTCCTGATGGGGCTGTCATCCGTGGGGTTCCAGCACCTCCCACCAGACCCAGCTGGAGCAATCAGCCCCACAGGAACTTCAATCTGGAGGGAGTTATCCATGGTGGAGCGCAGAGGCTGCAGGAGCCCCCGATGGCCGGGCCCTGAATGAAGTCCTGCCGTGAGCATCACACTGCGACGTCCAGGCCTTGTGGGAAGCCTGAGAACCACACCCCATCTGCCATGCTCTAAAATCTGTAGACAGCCTTCGCCATATCCATTCATGGATTCAGTTCAGCAGCATCTACTAATGACATTTAAATTCTGCACACTTGTACTTCAAGTGGCCCCCAGGGGTTAAACATCTGGTTGTTCTCCCTCTAGCAACAGCATTGCTGCCCCACAGCCCAGGGGATTTTCTGTTCTGCCTGCTATTAAACATGTATTTATTGCATATTAATATGTGCCAGAAATGGGGTCCTCTCTCACACTATTTGGGTCATGGATTGTCAAGTGGTACCTATCTTCTGGAAAGCAATCAAGCAACATATGTCAGGAGCCACAGAAACATCCCCCTTTGGGGAAAAAAAATAATCATAAATACAGAAAAATCTGTTTGAGCAAAGTTGATCATGGCCACGGTATGCCCCTCAATGTCCAGAAATGGTTACAAGCTCGATCTGCGGCCAGCAGGTACCCGCCTGCACTCGCTCAGGATGCACAAGCACTTACTCAGCACCTGCTGTGTGCCCGGCTCCGTGCTGTCAGGCCTCGGGAACAGGCCAGCTCAGTCCCTGCCTAATAGAGCTCAAGGTCAGACAGCAGAGGCAGACGTGCCATGACACAAATACAAAATGACAAATTGTGACAAGGGTTGGGAAAGAGAACAGCGGGGTCCTGTTTTAGATGGGGTGGTCAGGCAAGGCCTCTGAGGAGGTGACATTTGAGCTGAGATGGGAGGCAGAGAACTTGGGCAGAGCGCCCCAAGTGGAGGGAGCAGCATTGCCATAATCTCTCATCCTGCTTTCAAGGAACTAAAAAAAATCATAGTGCTTTCAAGGAACTAAAAGAGAGGCAGGGTGGGTAGCGGGGGGAGCCAGGGCCAGGGTGGGTAGGAGGACACCGACCAGACACTAGCTGGGGACTGGGTGGGGCTGGCAAAGGGTGGACCAGAGGATTCCTCAGGCCCTTGTTACCCCAGGTTTCAGTGACATTTTAAGGAGCCATCTGATGCTGTCATAGGAGGCTGGGGAGTCTGTTTCCATGCCCTCTTCTCATTTAAGGACAGCATCCAGCTTGCACGGAACAGGTGACCTAGAAGATGTTCCTCCGTTCAGTTCCTGCAAACCGTCCGGCAGCACTTTTAGAAAATGTTCCCTTTTAGATTCAACTTCTCCTAACCAAATTGACCAGGGGAAAATAAGTCCCTACAAATAGCGATCACTGGCGAACAAGGAGAGTCATTATCTTAAATTGAGGCTGGATTCTAAGAAAAAAAAAAAAAAAAACCAATGCCACTGGGCCAAACCCTCTCCCTCTCACCCTTCCCCAGCGCATACGTGGGGACGATGGCTCCAATGCCCTCCCTGTAAGTACCAGGCTCAACACGGGCCCTGTGCGAAGGGAAGGAAACAGAGGGAGGAAGGAAGGCAAGAGATTAGAGAAGCTGACAGATGTAAATAGCCTAGGAGGAGCCACGCTGTCCCGGCCTTTCTCCCCAGGGAGCCTTTTGTACCAAGGAATCTGGTTGCCTGAATGAAAAATGATATCATTTATTTCTTTAGTCAGAGCTGAGCTGTTTTCTTCAGACATAGAAATAATCCAATACCGCAACACCAAATTGTTGGTCAAGTGATAGAGATATCTGTAATTTGGGCTCTTGATAATGTCCTGGGTAAACAACCGTGCACTTGGTTCCTTGGGAGGGGCCTGTTCCCCAACAACGTTACAAAGCTACGGAGGGACTTGAATGAAAGAAATGCTTTTGAAAAGTTGTCCCAGAGCTCTTGCCCGTTGTGGAGCTGGAAGGAAGCTGGGCTTTTCATTCCTGCTGTTCAAATCACACCCCACCGGCCAAACATCTATTAATTCAGCACATATTTATGGAGCCCTGGCTCTGGCCAAGTCCTGTGCAAAAGCAATGGGGCTACACATATGCAAAGGCCGGGGCCTGCCCTCAGTAGCCTCCTAGTCCAGAGGGGAGACAGCCAAGCTCAGCCAGGGGGGCAGCCCCCTAGTGCAGCCTATACCTGGCACAGTGGCTGCCCCTGCAAAGGAGGTGGCATTCAAGATGAGCCTTGGAGAGAAGAGGACTTTCCAGGCCAGAGAATTGGGAGGAGGGGGTCTTAGGTAGACTAAGGAGCATGTGCAAAAGCACAAAGCTTGAAACCATCCCGGGCCATTTGGAAATTAAAAGAAATACGATATTGCAGAGAACCAAGTACCAAGGTGGTCAGTGGTCAAATGCATGTCTGGACAGGTAGGCAGAAACTGGAACATACTCTTGTAAGCTAAGGAGTTTAGAGTCAATCTTTTAGGTAATAGGGAACCATGGAAGAATTTGAGCAGGGAAGTGGCATGATTAGATTTATGTATTAAAGTGATCTCTGTCCTGAAGAAACTCTAACATAGGTCATATCAGGAGACTAACATGGGCATCTTCCTTACAGCATTGCTTGTGACCATAAAACACTGGAAACTACAAATTGTCCATCAGTAGAAAAATGGATAAACAAATAGCGGTATAGTCATAAAATGTAATACTGTTCAAGAGTTTAAAATGATTCAACGTGGCTAGATCTAAGATCTAGCATGATTTTCAGTTAAAAAAAAAGCTGAGTTTCAGAATATGTATAATATGATAAAATGCATGTAAAATTTAAAAGCACATGTTTGTATATTATTTATTAATAATATATACATAGAAAAGCATAAAAACATGGATTTGAAGAGGTTGGAAAAGGCATGGGTAAGGAGAGAAATACAAAGAAAGCTTTATCTACAATGTTCTATTGGTTTTATATAAAAAAGAAATACTGCATATGAAATAAAAATGCTAAAATATTAAATTTTCTGCAATTAAAAAAATTTTAACTTTGTTTTTTCAAACAAGGAGAAAGGAAAGTCCATTTGGTATAGAGGATGGAATGGAGGGGGGTGGGGAAAGGGACTCCCAGCCAGCCGCTGCCTCCACACAGCACTCCCTGGGTAGAGTGGGAGGCAAATCTCGGGGGGCTCCTGAGGGCAATGCATATGGAGAACCCACCTTCTCTGGCTGCTTTTGGCCTCTGGGCAGAGCTGGGGTGTTGTCCTGGCCTCTTTTCTGGTGTCTTGTCCAGAACTGGCCACCATTCTGACCTGATATGACTTCTAGACCTCAGCATGGTTCACAGTCCCTGGGATGCCAGTACCATCTTTGGAAATCTACTAACCAACGGGCAAAAACAGGAGGTTTTTAGCATACTTGAGGAAGTTTGGCATTGTATAATCAGAGCAAAGATGGCATGTGTGTGCGCGCGTGCATGTATGCACAGTGAAAGCGAGTCTTCTGGAAGAGGGTTTGCAGTGGATGCTGTGACTTGAGCATGTTCACTGATGAGACTATTCCTCTACAGTTCAGAGAAATAAGAATGAGTCTTTTCCAGAAGAAGTTCATTTCTAGACTCCTTACCCTTCAGATTTCCATTCCCTAACCTAGAATAAACACATGTCTATCTACATATATTTACATGTCTGGGTTAGAGCTGCAGCAGGAAAGAACCAACATATCTGTGCTTCCACCTTCCTGGGCAGAGCTAATCATTTGCTTCCATCAAAGGCTGGATTTTGTAGGCATCTGTAAAGGGAAACTGCAGGCTTTTCTGCAATTACATACAAATTTTATAACATATGTGTGTCCTAGAAGGAATTCAAGGGCATCTGTTTTCCTGTTTTGTAATACATCTGCCCAATGCTAACGGCCTTACTGAAGCAAACCTGTCAAAAGCTTTAAGAATAAAGGTGTGCATAACTACATAATTGATAATATGCAAATTATTCTTCTCTAGAACCACTTGGTCTTTGACCCACAGAGCCAGGATAACATATAAAGAGAGACTCTTTCTTATACACACACACATATATGTCCCCACTGGCTTCCAGATCAGGGATTAGCAGCCTTGGCATGGAGACCCCCAAAAGGCACCAAGGCAATTAGCAGTGTCCCTCCAGCACCCCCTACACACCTTCAGGGCCTCTGCATTTGCTCCCCCTCCTGGGACATGCTCCCCCAAGTCCTCGTGTGGCTCACTCCCTTGGTGCACTTAGGTCTTAGCTCAAATGGCACCTCCTCAGAGGGGCCTGACCTGCCCACCTCCAGGTCTCTCCATCTGCTCACCAGCTTTATTTTTCTTCCCAGGCATTATGTTGAACATTTATTTTTACCCATCTGCACTAGCTGTGAGCTTCATGGGGCTCCACGATCACAACCACATGCTGGAACCTGGGCGGTGCCTGGCTCCCAGCTGGCACCCAGGCAGCAGCAGTGGAATGAATGAACGAACACCTGCCTCTGTCTCCATCCCCACTCTCTCCTTCCTCCCACTTCCTCCAGAGAGGAAGAGAACCAATCCCCCATTCCTCAACATGTGTTGAGTCCTTTCTTGCCATTCCTTCACTCAACAGCCGATTTTCCTACAGCCATTTAGATGCCTGAGCTTGGGTCCTGCCCACCAAGAAGGCCAGAGCTGGCAGCAGGCAGCTGCAGGTGGGAGGGATCAGTACCCAGGAGGGAGTCAGGGGAGGGAGATGGAAGGCGAGGAGCTCAGAGTGCAAACCTCCCCTGCCTGACAACTTCCTGAGGGCTGGTCCTTCCAGCAGGTAGAAAGGAGAGGAAGGGGCAGGCCTGGGGCAGGAGAACAATGCAGGCCCCAGAGCTATAATCAAGGATCAGGGAACAGGGCAGGGTGCACAGGCCTGGTATCAGAGAACAGGTGGGTGTGGGGGTGAGACACGGCACCAGATTTCAGTGTCTGTGACTCTGAGCTTGGCTCACACACAGGTGGCTTTTGCAGGCTCTCCACCCTCCCTGGCTGCCCAAGTCCTGCCTGCTTCAAGGAAAATAGGGAGCGTTAGGATTCTGTACCTCCTTTGAGTTTCTTTTATATAGGTAGAACCTCGATGGAGTGTGTGTGTGTGTGTGTGTGTGTCTGTGTGTGTGTGTGTATGGGGTGCAGGTCTATTTCCTTCTGTCTCTCTGTCTGACTGTCAGACTATTAATACAAGCCCAAGTCTGGCTGCACCCCCAGAACATGTGCTCCCCACAGCGAAATGCCACTCCTCCCAGCTAAGCCTGTTGTTTGTTCCGTTTCTGATCGGCGCCAGGCTCATAGACCCCATGTAGGTAGAATATAACTTTCCATAAATAACCTCTAACCTGACCTACAATTTAGTCTTCCGGTTTTTTTCCCTCGTGGTAATGGGGGTGTAGTCTGGGCTGATCCCTCCTGCATCTTCGGGTCCCAGAAAGCAGACCCCAGGTTTGGGCGTTGCTTGGAATCCCACTGCCCCCACGTTGCCTTGCACATGGTAAGGACTCAGTCCATGCTGAGGAATGGTGGAGTCTCTTTCACGCACAAACAGCCTTGCCCTTGCAGCCTTTGCCTGGGCCTTGCCCCTGCCTAGATACCTCCTTCTCCACCTGGCAAATCTCTAAGCAGCACCCTCCTCTGTGAAACTTTCCCTAACCATTATCCCTTGTCCCCCCACAGAGTGAATCACTCCTGTCTTTGGTTCCCGTAACACTTTGTACAGAACAGTGTGATCTGATTATGTGCCCACGTGCCCACTGGCTCTGAGCAGCTTGAGAGAGTGTCAGGGTAAGGAACTGAGCCCAGGGCTGGATGTGGGCAAATCATTTAACCCCTTAGTGCCTCGGTCTGCTCAGATGCAAACACAAACCTGGTTACACCAGAGCCCGTGTCCCCACCCACTGTAGCACATTGCCTCTCAGGGCTGGACGATGTCTCTGTTTCTTCCCTGCTCTCATGTTCTGGGCTCTGGGGCACTCACAAATTCCTGCAGGGTCTCCCTGAGGCCTCCTTGGGGCCTGGAGCTGCAGGAGGGTCCAGCAAGCAACACCCACTGACTCCTATGAAAGACCTGTTGATGACGATAATGGATTTAGGAGGGTTCATTGGAAGTTAAACTGAAAAGTCATCAGGAGAGACCTCAGCTTACTTTGGGGGGTAGGTTCCCCCAAGATAGGCTGGACTTAAGGTAAAGCTCTCTAGTTGACCATCCTTCCTTATGGCAACTGGAGAGTATTTACTGAGTCTCAGCTAGCACCCACCACATTTGGGCACCTTGAGGAGGCAAGACTTTGAGAGACATTGTCCCTGCTTTTGAAGATCTTACGTGTTCACAGGAGGCATAAAATTCACACTTGGAAAAAAGCTTGACCCAGATCCCTGTGAGCTGGTCCCGAATTGTATTTGACTTTGTGTCTATCCCAGGACTAAGCAGGGATTGGCCAGACTAGGCAGATCCTCAATGAATGGATGTCAAATGGAAAACACAGAATCAGAAGCCAAAGGAGTGGTGTGGACAACAGGGGCTGGGACATCAGAGGAGAGAGGGATCGTTGGAGATTGGAGCATCTCTGGAAGGTTCAGGGAAGAGGTGCTAAGTAAAACGAATCCCAAAGAAAGACTAGGAGTTACTGGGGGTGGAAAGTGGGGACAGCAAACTAAGGAGGCAAGATTCAGAGTGACCATTTAGAGTCAGCAAGGAAGCTTGGCAGAATGGGAGGTGGGAATCAGGCAGACTGGGAAAATTGAACTTGATCTTGGGCAAGGAGGAGCCATTGGAGGTTCTTGAGCAGGGGAGTGATGTGATGAGAACAGCCTTTCTGGAACACGGTGTTGTGGAGACCAGGCTGAGGTTATTACAATGTCCTGGGTGAAGGAATGTGGTCTAGGTTTGGAAAGGAAGGGAGGAACATGACTTTTCAAAGGAAGACATAATTGTCACAAGGGCCACTAGAGAGCAGTCAAAGGTACCTCCGAGTTTCGAGCTCTAGTTACCAAGGGAAGGGTGTGAACTTTGACTGACAGAAATGACATTCTGTGTGGTTGACAAAATGAGACCACATCCTCTCTGTAACGATTCATTGTCTTTATTAACAATGTCTCTGGACTCTGAAAGAACAGACTGTTATTTCATTAAGCAATATTAACGTTGTCATTCTCTACAAGAAAAAAGTTTTGCATAAATAACTTAAGTGAGAAAATAAATATGTAACTTAACTCTTTAAAAACCACTACTTTCATTCTTGTGGACAAGTGCCACGTGGAAGGGTTACAAAAAACGACCAGTCCTGCAGGCTTTCATACGGCATGTGCTTCTGTTTAAAATATCTCTCTTTTTTTTTTTTAACAATTAAAAACTACGCAGAAAGTAAGAGTTGTCTGGAAATGATTTTCAAAAAGATTTTTGGGTGGCAGCTATTACGCTTTGCAGTTTCTCGGCATATGTACAGCACTTGTGATTTTTCCCCAATAGTATTCTTTTAATGTAAGGTATGTCATCACATGTGAGAGCAGCAGGAAGCTGTTTCCTAGGCAGAAATGTGTCCCTAAGTGGTGGGCAGGAGGAGGTGTCTCAAAAGGGATGTGCTGGTCTTTGAGCGTGTGGTGGCTTCTCCCTTGGACCTGTAAGCCCAGCATCCTTGAACCTTGAACTTCTGTTCAGAAGATGACTTTAAAATATAGTCATGGAGTGGGGGAGGGACTCTGCCCTTTGGGAATGAGGGTGTGTGTGTGTGTGTGTGTGTGATTTCTGGCCCTCCCACCACCCTTTGGACCCTCTCCTTCTCTACCCCAACTGATGGTGTTATTTCTTTGAGATGGCAGGGTGGAGGTAGCCAAACATCTGGGGAGGCCAGGCTGGGAACGACGTCGGCAGCTTCTTCCAGGAGTCTTGTCAGCCATAAATATGTCAGCCATAAATAGCCTCTTTTCTTTTTTACTGCTTGTTTTTCATCTTTGGCTGTCAGATCAGAGCATCACAACTCTGAATTCTGGAAGTGACCTTGGTAGTGAGTCAGTTCAACCTCTCGCTCTCCTGTGCCCATTCAAGAGGTAAGGGTCCTTGGAATACATGACCGTACATTCCTCGAAATCCTAATCCCACCCCCACCCCCATTTTACAAAAAGATATTGAGGTCCCGAAAGAGAATGGTGTAGTTCAAGGTCACACAGCAAGTTAGTGGCAGAGTCAGGACTAGACACCGTATCTACAGACCCCCAGCCCTGTGTTCTTGGCACGACACGGGCTTTATGATGGGCAGAGAGGTGGATGGAGAATCTTATCGAACTTTCTTAAGCAGGCCCCGGACTTTTCACACTCCCCACCGCTCCCTCAAAACCCCAGGACAGTGAAAATGCTTCGTTTCTGCCTCTGAAGTGGGATCGGC
>VBSM01003215.1:12954902-12965036 GCA_008086735.1 Cheirogaleus medius | reverse complement strand
CGCCCGGGCGGACGAGCGCCGCTGGGCGCCGAGCAGACCGTCCGCGAGACCCCCGGGGGCGGGGAAGATGCGGCCACTCTTGACCCTCAGGGGTCTTCTCCCTACCCCAGACTAAAGGCAGTTTGTGTATCTTTGTCAGCTGGGAAGTGCAGTAGCTTCCTTCACTGAGCCAAATGGAAGAGCAATAAATATACCTAATAAATGTGCACTATGGTGTGGCTTATTTTTTCCGGGATTACAGGGACACTCGGGTTCCGCATGTGAGCTGCTCCCTGCTGCCCACGAGCAGTGTTAGCCTCTCCCAGGCCCTTGCCAGAAACGCAGAATCTCCGCCCTGCCCTCTCCTGCTGGACCCGAATGTCCATTTTACCTACGCCAGGAGATCCCTACCAAGGGCAGAGGCGGGGAAGCCCTACTCTGGGGCACATCTGCTTTCAACATTCATGAACAGTCAGCATCGTGCTTAAAAGCTTGGGCTCTGTGCAGCCAAGCTTGGAATTCTGACCCTGGGGAATGAACCTCTCTGAGCCATTTGCTCAGAAAAAAATCGGGATAATAATAGTACCTAACTCCTACAGTTGTTGGAAGAATTAAATGTGACATTCAAGGAAAGCGCCCAGCACTACATAATGAGCACTCAGTGTTAGCCCTTCCTCCCTGCATGAGCGAATGTGTGGAGCGCCCACTGGGTGCTACACCCTGTGCTGCTGTGGAGCTAAATCTGACCCCACGCCCCTTCCTGGAGCAGCTGCCAGCTCACCAGGAGCCACGTGGTATCAGCACCCCAGCACTTCCTGAGCTCCCACTAAGTTCAAAAGACACAGTCTCTGTCCTGGAAGAAAGCTGCCCTCCCCCACTGCCATGAAAAATGGCAGTCCCCTTCCCCAAAAGAGCAAATATGGTTTCTGGAATTCAGGGAACCCACATCCTGAGCCCAGCTCTGCCACCAACTTGGTACTTGAGGAGCTTCATTGCTGCTCTGGACTTGAGTTTCCTCATCTGCAAAATGAAGGGAATGGATCAGGTTATCATTGTCAAGGTGACCTTACCCCTCCCCAGAAAGCTTGTGTTCTTGCAACTTCAGGGAAACCACTGCAGTGGAGACTGCTTGGTTTACAGCCGGAGATGGGTATCCAAGGCTGGAATTTCTCAATCCCCTACCCCCAGCACATGCCTTCCCACCCCTCCCAGCACACCACTCCTTTCCTTCTGGTTTGGGTTGGCAGCAACTGCATTGCAGGCAGGGGGAAAACCTTGTGAGTTCCTTGACCTTCATCTTGACTTAGGCTTAGGTTAGCATTAAAAACAGAAGCCCAGAGACAGAAGCCATGCTCTGCTGTTCCTACTCCTTTCCTGAGACTGGTCCCTGATGTCATAACTGGGTAGCTATGACAACCTGCCATGGGGACAGCTAAGCACCTCACAGAGGAGCCTGGGTGCCTCATTTCTGAAGTGAGACAACGAAGAGAAGATGAACAATTCCCTGGATTATCTGGCCTACCCTGTTATCGTCTCTAATCATAGGCAAAGCACAACCTTCAGAAAGAAACTGGACTTTGGTCACTACCTATCTCACAAGAATAGAATCCAAATAGGTATGTGGGCAGTTTGGGCTGGCCACTGTTCTCAGGGATTCTGGAAGGGTCCCCCATGGACATATTGACAGTGAACCAGACCAGGACGTGGCTTTGGGATGATACAGCCTTATCTGCTAAGTTTGGTAAAGAGGACATTAGCATCAGTAACAAAATTTATCTTCTACCAGGGAGTTCATTTGATGGAAACACTCATTTTAAACTCTTTAAAGCCAAAGTAGATTAGAAAGAAGATAGGACTTCAGAACACAATGGACAGACTAATAATATTGGGAAAGGGTGGGAGAGAGGCTCTTTCATTAGATTAAAAGGACATTTGGGCTGGGCACAGTGGCTCACGCCCATATTCCCAGCACTTTGGGAGACTGAGGTGGGAGGATCACTTGAGGCCAGGAGTTTGAGACCAGCTGGGCAATATATCGAGACCCCATCTCTATAAAAAAGTAGAAAAACTAGTTGGGGTTGGAGGGTGGCACATACTTGTAGTACCAGCTACTCAGGAGGCTGAGGTGGGAGAATCGCTTGAGCCCAGGAGTTCAAGGTTATAATGAGCTATGATCCTGCACTGTACTCCAGCCTGGGCAACAGAGCGAGACTCCATCTTTAAAAAATAATTAAAATAAAATAAAAAGGACATTTATCTCTGTAAATTTTACTTTTTCTAGTCCTCAGTATTCTTTCATTTCTGCTCAAAACTCTTCAGAGATGTCCATTTGGGAAATTAAACCAAACTAAAATTTCTGAACCAGATTAAGGTCATAATTCAAAATCATCCATTAGCCAGGGTCATTGCCTGTATGTGAGTTGGTTTTCTGAGGCTGCATTGGGATTCCTGTGATATATCACTACTCTCTTTTATCCTTCTAGCGAAGCCTACTATTGATACCAAACCTCCAATGGCGCACACACATCACATTTTAAAATTGAGCAAACTACAGGTATTTGTTCCTGCCATCTTCAGATGTATTTTATTGATTTTTAATCTATGTCCTAAAGAGGTCCAATTTCCCAGAGCCTTCTAAATACCACCCCCCAATTCAATGATGTGTTAATACTTCTTCCCATACACATCACCAGTTTTCTAAGCTCTGCTTCCAGTCCCCACTGTGGTCCTCAGTGTGCCCCCTTCCCACAGTCCCAGAGAAGGGGATGCTAAGCCATCATGTGCTGGAGGAAGTGTAGCCATGTCTCCATGGTGGGGTGTGGTTTCTTACCAGGGTGAACAAAAGAAAATCGACAAAATCGAGTACGAAAATAAGCAACTATGCCAGAAAATTGCAAATGCCCAACGAGGCCCTGCCAAGGTGGATTGCTGGAATGAATATTTTACCAAGAGGTAGTGTTCTTTCTCTTCATTTCATTTTTGGAGAGTCAAAATTGACCTTCCCTTTGGGTTTTAGTGTGAGGGTCTCCCAAGTGAGAGGAGTACGTAAGGGAAGTTATCTTGAGGGATAACCAAAGAGACCACGTTAAAGACAATGAAAACTTCACAAATGGGGACCTTTCTCTCGAGGTGAAGAGTTAAACTTTATTTCATCTAAGAGACTTTTCAGAGTCCTATTCAGTTTGTCACAAGAATTCACTGCACACTTTTGTAAAATGATGACCATGTGCTTTAGTCCATTATAGAATGCTATTAAATATAACAAAATACCATAAACTGGATGCTTATAAACAACAGAAATTTATTCCTCACAGTTCTAGAGTCTGGGAGTTCAAGGCACCAGCAAATTTGGTGTCTGGTGAGGGCGGGCTTCCAGCTTCATTGACAGCCATCTTTTCACTGTAACTTCACATGACAAAAGGGGCATGGAGTCTCAGACTTCTTTGATAAGGGCACTAATTCCATTAGGATGACCTAACCACCTCCCAAAGGCCCCACCTCCTAATAGGATCACCTTAGGAGTTAGGATTTCAACATATGAATGGGGGAGGAGGATGGGGGGGGGACACAGACATTCAGACCCTAGCACCCTAGCTGGGACTATGACACACATTTTAAAATCGGCTCCACAAATATATCCTGAGCAACTGCTATCTGCCAGACACCAGGAATACAAAGAGGAAATGACATGTATATTTCCTAACCTCAAAGAACTCAAGATCTTGTAGGGGAGCCATTTATTTATGTAAATACCAGTGCACTGTGGTCAGTGTACGCAAGGGTTAGAATTTGGTGGAGTGTCCATTCTGGGGGGGGGGTCAAGATGTGGTGGTGTCAAGATTTACAAAATACAGATGCCCAAGGTCCACCCCAGACCAATAAAGTAGAATCTTCTAGTGGGCAGCAAGTTTGAGGACCACAGAAACAACCTCGTAAATGCTTTGCATGTTTCCCAGAGTGCAGTGTGGTTCAACAGGCTGCCCTGGGGGCCTCAGGGCTCAGCGGGGCAGTTTATTCCCTGCTCTTAGGTGGCCAGGAGTTTATGACATCATGACCTTATCTCCTCCCCTGCTTCCATCTAGGAGGAGCATTTCCTTCTTTACCTATCTCGAGGTTTTGTGTTTTTCAGCTTAAACAGAGAATGGAGGAACCGCGAGCTAGTGAGAATCACCGTGGAAAACCAGGGCATTCTGAAGAGGCTTGGTGATCGCAAACCCCACTACGACCGTAAGGCATCTGAGACAGACTGGCAGGCACGTGGACGCTCTTGTTATATCCCAGGCACACACAGAGTTTGTCTGCGTTTGGCCTAGAGAGAGTCACAGGAGGGTCCCTAAATAGCATGGGCCAGAACATGTAAAATGCAACAATCCTTAAAACAAAACCCATACAAAGCGAAAGAAGCTAACAGGTACAAACCCTCCAACAAACAGCTAAGGACAGTTTGGAAGCAAAGCTATTGTGTGTCAATTTCATAATAATTATGTGTCAGTTTCAGAAAGCATCTGATAGCATCTTCCCTTGTCCCTTAATTCACTAAGAAAGGCTGAAAATGTTCAGGGATGAAGGGTATGCAGTCCCACATGTGGTTGATTTGCTGCATTTAGGAATGGCTCTTCATAAAGGGGGAAAAAAGCCGTCGGTGAAGTTTCATTAATAAAAAACCAATATTCCCTGGCTTTAGTCTTTAAATCTTTCCTGAGCCATCTTTAGGATTTAGAACTTATGCAGAAACATCAGAGTCATGGCACTGACATAAACCTTTCTGGTATTTTTCCTTCAAGAACTCAAGGCGCTATATCAGAAATACAACAAGATATCTTCTCTCCTGAGACGACTAGGTATGTCTCTTTGCTATAGAGCATGATCACAGTTGATACCAAGGCCCTAAATAGCCCCATAAATGGTGACCGAGGGGCCTAGTTTAAGGGGATGGATTTTGCTCTTCTCACATAATACTGGTTGGTCAGCCATTCAGGGAACTTAGGGCTCTCTGGCTTCATTTCCTCTCTCCTTACAAATGACATTGACTTTTTGTCATCAGCTTTGCGGCTTTATGGGACTCTAAAGGGAAGTGACCTGTTCCAGTAAGACAAACTGGAGGCCTCGTGGCTTTAAAGTTGTGCCCAAGTTATGTTACAGGTTTCCGTCAGTATTCAAAAGTACTGTCATGTTGGCATTTTGTATTATTTGACATTATTAGTAACGACTAAGTGGTCTCCCCAACACATGCCAAGGGAGAAGGATAAATGGACACTTTGGTTTTCCAGAAAATAGTTCTGTATAATTGATGTGTCTCCCTCTCTCTTCCCTGCTGAATACAGGTTACTCACCGTGGAAAAAGACACAAGGGAAGGCCCTAAGATTTCTTCGCTGCTTGGATTCTTAAGACACTCCTTAGTGACTAAATGCTCAGTCTTAGGATGCTTCAATAAAGCTTGGAACATAAAATGAGTAAGTCACATTTAAGGGACCCAAAGGCTTTACACTCTCATCCAAAAATGGGGCAGGCAGAAGGAAGGATGCAGAGAGCATTTCTCTTTGGAGCAAGGAAAAGAAATGTTACCAAGAGCGGGGGTGGGGGGGGTGAGATCTGAGAGTTCTCTCTTTTAAACATATACTCACTGTCCTGGGGGGGGGAAGAAAAAGTGGAGTGAGACCAAACAGCCACAAGTACAGCACTGTCAAAATGGAAAACAAAGGACATGACAACATCGAGGTTCAGACACCACAAGGAACAAATGCCATTAGTTCCTCTGTGAGTACACCAATTTGGAAAAGAATGAAGAATTGAGTTTCCGTGTACTCTGTTCGTGTATAGGGAGCAGCGACAGTGAAAATGTCTCAACACATACAGTGAGATGATGTTGCACGGCTTCTATGATGGTCGTGCTGGTTTTGAGCCTGTCTGTACTAGGGTTTTCCAGAGAGATAGGATCAATAGGATGTATAGGTAGATAGATGAGACGGGATTTTTTTAGGGGGATGAGCTCGCAAGATTATGGAAACTGAGAAGTCCCTAGATAGACCTTCTGCAAACCAAAGACCCTGGGATGCTGGTAGCATGGCTCAGTCCCAGTCCGAAGGCCTCAGAACCAGGGAAGCAGATGGTGTAACTCTCAGTCCCAGGCCAAGGCCTGAGAACCCCAGGGGCAAGGGGTGCTGGTGTGAGTCCTCAAGTCCAAAGGCCGGGGAGCCTGGAGTGTTGTCCAAGGACGGGAGAGGAAGACTGTCCTCCGGTTCCAGCAGGCAGATCTGCGTGCTCACCTTTGCTGTTTTTGTTCTCTTCAGACGCGCAGCAGATCGCACGGTGCCCGCCCACGTTGAGGGCAGCTCTTTCCCACCTAGTCCACTCAGACCAGTCTCCTCTGGAAACAAACACCCTCACACACACACCCCCAAAATAATGCTTTACCAGGTTTCTAGGCATTCCTTAATCCAGTCAAGTTGACACCTAAAATTAACCATCGCACTGACTTTTTACACTTTCTATTTTGAAATGACAGGTTCACAGGAGTTGCATATAAATGTACAGGGAGGCCTCCTATGCCCTTCACCCAGCCTCCCCCAGTGTCAGCATCTTGCACAACTGTAGGACATTATCAAACCCAGGAAACTGACATTGGTACAATCCACAGAGCGTATGCAGAACTCATCAGTTACACATGCATTGCTTTGTGTATGCGTGTATATAGCTCCATGCAGTTTTGTCACATGTGTAGCTTTGTGTAACACAACTACAGTCAAGATAATTAACTGTATTATTATCAAAAGACACGCTTAGGCCAGGCACGGTGGTTCACACCTGTAATCCCAGCACTTTGGGAGGCTGAGGCAAGAGGGTCACTTGAGGCCAGGAGTTGGAGATCAGCCTGGGAAACTAGTGAGACCCTGTCTCAACCAAAAAAAAAAAAAAAAATTGACACTCTGGCACCACCATCCCTAATTCCTTGAAATCACTAATCTGTTTCCCATCTCTGTGTCATTTCATGAGTGTTACATAAATGGCATCATGCAGCACATGTCCATCCTTTGGAGACTGGCTTTTTTCACAAAGTATAATCTCCTTGAGGTTCATCCAAGTTGTGTGTGGCAATAGTTTATTCCTTTTTATTGCTGAGTAGCAGTCCACAGTATGGATATACCACAATTTATTTAACCATACATCATTGAAGGACATTTGGGTAGTTTCTAATTTTTTTTAAATATCATAAATAAAGCTGCCTATGAACATTTGTGTACAAATTTCTGCATGAAAATAGGTTTTGATTTTTCTGGGATAAATGCCCCAGACTGCAATTGCTGTGTGGTATGGTAAGTATGTTTTCAGTTAAAATGGAACTACAAAACTACCTTCCAGAGTGGCTGTGCCATTTGACACTCCTACCAACAATGGATGAGTGCTCCAGTTTCTCCACATCCTCACCAACATTTGATGTTATCACCATTTTTTATTTTAGCCATTCAGATATGTGTGGAGTGAAATTTCATGTGGTTTTAACTTGCATTCTTCTAACGCTTAGTGAAACTGAACACCTTTCATGTGCTTCTTTGCCATCTGTGTGTCCTCTTTGGTGAAAGGTCTGTGTATGTCTTTTGCTCATTTTCTAATTGGATTCTTTATTTTTTAATAGTGAATTTTGAGAGTTATTTACATCTTCTAGATACAAGTCCTTTGCCAGATATGTGCTTTGCACATATTTTTTCCCAGTCTATAATTTTTCTTTTCATCCTCTTAATAAGGTCTTTTACAGAGCAAAATACTTTCATTTTGATGACATCTCATTTATTAATGATGAAACTGTTCTATATCTTGACTGTATCGATGTTAATATTCTCATGATATTGTACTATAGTTTTGCAATATGCTACTGCTGGGAGAAACTGGGCAAAGACTTCATGGGATCACTCTGTGTTGTTTCTTACATGCATGTGAATCTACAATTATCTCAAAAGGTTTTAAAAAAAATCAAGATGCCCAAATATAAATTCATTACTAACTGGTTCCAGTTAATCTCAGTTTGAGGAAGAACCATTCTTCTAGATGTCCAGGTTAAAAACCTGGAATCATCCTTTACTTCACACCCTCTCTCATCCTGTCCACCTCCCTACATTTCTTACAGCTTCAAGTCTTACTTCTCAATCCATATGTGCTACTGCCTATATTTCAGGCACTTGTGATTAACAACTGGTTTGATTTCTTTTTTTTTTTTTTTAAGACAGAGTCTCTGTTACCCAGGCTAGAGTGCAATGGTGTCATCATAGCTCACAGCAACCTCAAACTCCTGGGCTGAAGCAATCCTCCTGCCTCAGCCTCCGAGTAGCTGGGACTACAGGCACGCACCACCACACCCGGCTAATTTTTCATTTTTAGTTGAGACAGGGTCTTGCCCTTGCTCAGGCTGATCTCAAACTCCTACCTTCAAGCCATCCTCCTGCCTCAGCCTCCCAGAGTGCTAGGATTACAGGTGTGAGCCACCATGCATGGCCCAACTGGTATTATTAATGCAAAAATATGCCCATATCACTTTCCGCTTATTACCTTCAGTGACTTGCCATTCTTCCATAATGAGCTGGAGCTTCACATGTGGCATACAAAGGCCTCTATGATCCTACCCATGAACTGCTCAGGTATAGTTTCAAATGTTTAGAGATTGTTCTGTTGTCTTTCTGTTATTGAATTTTAGTTTGATTCCATACTCTATAACTTATTTTAAATTTCTTAAGGTTACTTTATGACCCAGGATATGGTCTATCTAAGCGAATATTTTATAGGCATTTGAAAAGAATGTGTATTGTGCTGTTATTGGGGGGAGATCTAAATATCAGTTAGATTCTGTTGGTTAATAGTATTCCATTTTTTTTATATCCTGGTGATTTTCTCTCTAGTAGTTCTATCAATTGCTGAGAGAAGGATGTTGGAATCCCCAACTGTAATGTGGATTCATTCATTTCTCCTTTCAGCTCTATCAGTTTTTGCTTCATATATTTTGAAGCTCTGGTGTTTGGCGCTTAGGATTGCTGCATCTTTGTGGTGGATTGATCTTTTTATTATTATATAAGGCCCCTCTTTGTCCCTAGTAATGTTCTTTCTCTGAAGTCTACGTTATCTGATATTAACATAACCACTACTGCTTTCTTAAAATTAATGTGTGCATTATGTATTATTTTTTATTCTTTTATTTTCAGACTACCTATGTCACTGTGTTTTAAAGAACATACACTTGTAGAAAGCACATACACATGGTCCCTGACTTCTGATTGTTCAACTTGTGATTTTTTTACTTCACGATGGTGCGAAAGCAATATACTTTCGATAGAAACCATACTTTGAGTACTCATACAACCATTCTGTTTTTCACTTTCAGTACAGTATTCGATAAATTACATGAGATATTCAACAATTTAGTATAAAATAGGCTTTGTGTTAGATGGTTTTGTCCAACTATAGGCAAATGTTAAGTGTTCTGAATACCTTTAAGGTAGGCTCAGCTAAACTATGATGTTTAAAAGGTGTACTAAATGCATTTTTGACTTGCAATATTTTCACCTTACCATGAATTTATAGGGACATAACCCCATCATAAATCGAGGAGCATCTGAACTTCTATTTTTACCCATTCTATTGTCATTTTTTTCTTTCTGAAGGTCTCAGCCTCCTTCTGTTAATTTCTTTCTGTTTGGAGAGCTTCCTCAGCCATTCTTTAAAGGCAGGTCTCAGCGAATTCTCTTGATCTGAGAGTGTCTTTATTTTTCCTTTCATTCCTGAAGGATAGTTTCACCGGTTACAGGATTCTAGGTTGACAGTTCTTTGTTTTCAGCACTTGATAAATGTTGGGCCACCATAGTTTTCTTTATAGGCAATGCAAAAATAACAGTCTGAACTGGCATTCCTTCCTGGTTGTTTCTCCTTGACTGTTTTTAGATTTTTTTCCTTAATCTTTAGTTTTCAGAACACTCATTATTATGTATCAGTATCGTTTTTGACTATTTTTTCTATTTGGAATTCAATCAACTTTTTGAATCTGTAGGTTTACATTTTTCATCAGAAAGTTTTCAGCCATTTTTTTTCTCTGAATACTTTTCATTCTCACACTTTCTCCTCTCCTGCTGAGACTCCAATGATACAAACCTCAGTAGCTGTTTGTATTTTTA
>VBSM01003215.1:12925860-12936730 GCA_008086735.1 Cheirogaleus medius | reverse complement strand
AAAAAAAAAAAAAAAAAACCTTTAAGAGCTTCTCACCACCTATGGGGATATCTTGTGGGTGGCTCCCCCATCCCCTGGGGCTGTACCATTTCAGTGCACCCTGGGCTGACTTCCAGGTCAGCTGCTGGCACCTGCATCTGCCAGCACTTGCTGGTAGCACTTGCATCTCTTTGCCTGAAGACTTCCACACTTGCACCCTGTATCTCTATGCCTAAGGATTTACTTTCTCTGGCCACTGGAGCCTGCTCCACCCTAATCTGTAGGCAGGAATTGCGAGGAATGAATCCCAGGAGCAGCCTGGCAGGAGTTGGTGTATAGATCCCTCAGCTCCCATGTCTCTTGGGTGGGATGATGGAGGTGCGTATTCTACAGGGGATCCCCAGCAGGATTAAGCTCTATGTGCCCACAGTAGTAACTTGCTTGATAACGCAGCCCTTGTCAGATTGGCTGCCTTCCCTTCTGCACACCTATACTGGCCTTTCCTGGGGTCGCCTCCCAAACAAACCATTGGCATTCAAATCTTTGTCTCAGGGTCAGCTTCTAAGAGGGCTCAAAGTAAACTGGGATTATGCCCAACCCCTTAACAAAGTATTCAAGGCCATTCAGAACACAGGCTTAGCCCACCTCCCCAGCAAAACCCACCACTACCCTGCTGGAGCCCCAGAACACCGCCCCTTCTCACTGCTCCGGACACACTCCTCCCTGTGATGCCCGGGAGCCTCTGTACCTGCTCCGCCTCAGCCTCAGCTTCTCCCCAAGTCCTACTCATCTTCCTCTTCCTCAAGCCTCGGTTCCAACACCCCCACTCTGTGACACCCTCCAAGGTGACCGCAACTCTCCGTACAGAATCTTGCCAAAGCACTTATCACATAGCAATGAAAGACTTGCTCCCTGGCACCAGGAACCCTTGAAGCCATTAATCATCCCTGTCTCCAGCATCTGGCAGAGCGCCTGGCACAGAGGAGGTGACCAAGTAAAGTAGGCTCGAATAATTAAACAAATGGCAATTACTTAATTGGTCCAGAATCCGGCACATTTCGTACCTTCTCCTCCTCCTCACGGCCCTGATTTTCTATTTCAATTCAAATAACCTTGTCTTTTATTAGTAAGCTACGTCAAATCCTGTTTAGAAAGAGGCAGAGTACAAACAAATGAATCACTTTGTGACTGAATTAAAGTCCTCTACTGGGCACAGGTTACTAGGACCAGATCTGTGATCTGTTCCCGAATGATGTTTCAAAAGTCTGGACTGGATCCCGAGCAGAGAGAGTCCCCATGAGCCCACCTCCCCTACCTTGCTCTCCTTCAGGCGGTCCTCCTCCTGGGTGGCAGGGATGATTTTTAGGGTGATGGATCCCTGGGACTGGGCCTGGAAGGACAGAGAACAGAGGATCATCACCTGCCAGGTCCAACCCTTCGTGGGTCCAAGTCTAACTTCTCAGGTCCAAACACTGATGTTCAGAATGACAGTGAGACTTTCAGCCCACCTGAGGCCCACCTTTTCTAGGATGGCGCCCTGGCTGAGTGAACTAAAGCAAAACTCAGAAACCAAGTATCTACATTTTCAGAGGACAAACAGACAGAAGATTTTAAATGGGAACCCAAGGATCCTCCATGCACTAAATCCCACCTCTCCTACCCTCCTGATCTCCAGGGCCCCAGAGGGTTCCCTTCCTTGCTTTCCCTTGGGTCATCTGAACACCAATTTCAGTCTCATGTTCTCCTTTCCTGCCTGGTTCAGGGCTGGGCCCTGATGAGTAAGTACTTCCCGCTTTGCTTCCATTTTTCCCAACAGCTCTCCAATATCAGGACACTTCCAGCTTTCTAGAAGTTCCCCTTCCCTTCACTCCAGAGACCCTGCACCCCAAGGCTGGGGGCCACGACGAAGAATGCTGTCAAGCCAGGAAAGCACAGCCCACCACATCGTCTCCTGGCCCTGCATCAGTACCCAGAACACCCTGACCACAGCTCTGAACACAAGGAGGTTGGCACCCAAAAGCTGGAGCAAAAAGACTGAAAGGCCTGCCCGCAATCTGGGTCCCCTACAGAGGGGCTTTAAAGAGTGGGCCTCCCCTCTTGAGACCTCATCCTGTTTCTGCCCCCAAAACAATCAGAAGTTCGCAAGGAATGTCATGCCGGAGGAGGATGCCCGAGGATGAGGGAACAAAGCTATGGTGGGGGCTTTTCTGGAGAGTTTCAGTGTTGATTTAAACTCCCCAGAATGGACTATGGAGATTGTTTTTATCCCGGCATCTAATATCTAGAATCCTCTTATAGTAGCGAAGGACTTTATCCTGTTCCAGATGTTTCCACCCTAATGATAACCACACATTTGTTGAGGAACCATCTCTATCCCTACTTTAAAAGAAAGGAGGCTGAAAACTGAGATGATTTGATGACTTGTCCAAGCTTGCACAGCTACAAAGACGTGAAGCCAGGATTCGAACCCCGTATCCCAAAGTGTCCTCGTGAAAGGGAGCAGGGAGGGAGGAGGCAGGGAGGATGGCTGTGCTGAAGGGTGGGTCTGAGAGCAACAGGTGGATGGAAAGTCCCCCTCCTCCTGCCCCACCCTGGACCCCGGGCACACAGTAAGGCCACTGTGCCTGGCGCCTCCTCACGGCAACAGTTAGACTGAGCCAGAACCTGCCCTGGCTCCAAGAAACGCCCTGCTCCTGGTGTCTGAAGCCCCCCACATTCCCGCTGGCACGCAGCACGGACCAGGATCTGGCTGATCTCATCGGGCCGCTTGTGCAGGACCGCGATTCCGTTCACTTCTCGGAGCTCATCTCCCACGTGGACCAGGCCTAGGGGACACAGGAAGGACACATAGGACGACCATCAGCACAGGAAGAGGCCCCCAGAGCTCCATGCTCTGGGCACCTGAGGAGCCCACTGCAGGGCAGACTCCAGGTGCAAAGCCGGCAGGTGGGACTGGGTTGCACTGAGCCCTACAGTGTCCTGGGCACTTCACTGGGCATGGCGGTCTCACGATCATGGGTCAAATCTCCAATTTACAAGTTGGCACCTGATACTCGGGAAGATTAAGCAGCTTGCCCAAGGCTATGCTGCTAAGAAAGAATAAAGCCTGTGTTCTTCCTACTGCAACCTCTGCTTTTTTAAGAATATCATCAACTCTTCCCCTTCCTGGGTTTACAGACACACTCCAACAATGGCCTTCCTAAGTCTCAACAAGGAAACTTAAAGGCCCCAGTGAAGATGTCATCGAGAGTGTTACACACACCATCTATCAGCTGCTGCTTTGACAACAAGTGTCCCTGCACATGGCGGGGTCCTATTTACGGCTTACCCTGGCCACTGGGCAGCAGCAGCAGTGTCGCCCTGGGACGGGTGAGAAATGCAGAATCTCAGGCCCAGCCCAGACCTGCTGCACCAGAACCTGCATTTTAACCAGCTGCTCAGGGGATGCAAGTGCTCGTGAATGTTTGAGAAGCACTGGTCTAGGATTCTCTGCCACAATTCCCTGGCGTCCCCTAAGCCAGGTTTGCTTCGCAGCTTAATAGTCCCTCCACACACCAGTGATTCTCACCCTGTTTTCCACCCAAACAAATCTGGGGCATGAACACCCTCTCTCCATAAGAGCAGGTTGCAAGGCACCTGGGGTTGGGGGGAAGGTGTCATCCCTGCCTCCCCAGTTAGGCCCCCCCAAGCCCTTGCTATGTGCATAATTATCATTATCATAAGCCAATGCATGAGCCCTCTCCTGGTAGCCCCAAAGTACTCCCTGCCTGTTACACTTTCAACTAAAATTTCTCCTGGGCTTGGGAGCAGATGAGAATTCCAGCCCCAATCCCAGAAAGCAAAGCACACCCCAAACAGGTGACCCACAGGAGTGGATAAGGAGGCCTGTGAGCAAAGGGGGAAGGCCCTGGGATGATGGCCGTCACCCTGGCCAGGTGTTGCCACCACTCACCACTCCGGTCTGCCGCGCCCCCTCGCATGATCCTGGCCACCACAACAGCCCCCGAGCGCTCGTCCCGCCGGATGGTGGCACCCTGCATCCGACACAGAGCAGGCAGGCTCCTGAGAAGCCATCCCAGACCACAGGCCCCGACTCTCTGAGCCCAACACAGCCTCCCCCATCCCTCCCTCTGCCACCCCAGAGGGCAGATCAGTGGGGACCTTCCTAATGCGGAGGACACAATAAAACCGACATCTCCCATCAGCATAGCACTGCACTTTACAGTTTACAAAGCACAACAACCATGAGACATTTTAGATAAGGGACTGGCGCTCAGAGAGTTAAGCATCCTCAAGGTCACCCAGCCTATAAGGTGGAAAGCTTTATGTGATATCAAACCCTGTGCTGTCACTATCACCTCTCTGGCATTTCACAGCCCTGTCCACTAGCAAAGACATTCAATAATGAGGATAATATGCGCCAGCAAATCCAACCGGCCTCTAACCAACCACAGGGTTACTGGGCCTTCTGTTGTTGCCGAGGGGAACCAATTATGCCCCAGCCAGAGCTTCAGGACAAGGACTTGGCCCATGAAGCACAGTGACGATGATGCCTAGGATGACAAAGGCACTAATGAGCCCTGATTCCCTGCACCATGCTGGCTGGATTGTTGAGAGCTATGGAGTTGAACAGCCCTGAGTGTGAACCCAGCTCTGCCTTTTACTAAAAGCATGTGGCCTTAAGCAAGGAAGTCCCTTATCCTTGCCACGCCTGTTTTCTCTGGGGTACAGGATCACATTTAACTGGAAGGGTTGTTGCAAGTATTACACCAGGTAATGCATGCAAGGCACTTGGCACACAGTAAATGCTCAACAAATGTTAACCATTTATTATTGGCCGTAACTGCAAACACCTTGGCATACTTATTATTAACTTCATCTTTGTCACCTATTTGACTTTTCCAAGGAGAGGTAACCAGGTAAGAACCCCAAGGCATCTTGCCCCCCCAGACCTGCAAACCTTCCAGCATCTCTGCCCATCACTTATTCAGCTTTGAACTGCAGGCACCCAGCGTGGAGCCTGCACAGGAGGGCCCATGATACATAGCCAAATCGATGGCTGTCTCCCTATTGACAGATGAGGAAACAGAGGCAGAGAAGAGATCCTCATCTGTCTGCAGGAGTTAAAAACACAGAATGCCAGCTGGGGCGTTCTCTAGAGCAAGCACTCAACTGTCTGGACTTCCACCACTTTCCTCCTTCTAATAAACAACTCTGTCCCTTTGCTCAGTAAATCAATGCTGAATCAGGACCAGACAGACAACAATCTGTCAGCTGGGTGGAGGAGCGCTGGGCCCCGCGCTTCCCCAGGATTCAGAGCAGGGATCCACAAACTGCTTCTATAAAGTGCCAAATGTAAATATTTTGGGCTCTGGGGGCCACATAGTCTCTGTCACAACTTCTCGACTCTGCCATGGCAGTGGAGAGGCAAGCACAGGCCACAGGCAAGTGAGCAGGCACGGCCGTGCTCCCCAAACACCCTAGTTACATAAACAAGCCAGGAGCGGGGTTGACCCTCGGGCTGCATTTGTCTACTTCTGGGTCAGAGAGTGGTCAGGGTCACCCCATACGGCTGTGTGGGTTATTTACTGCACCACGTGGCTTGGCCATAGTTGAGGGGGGCTGTATCCACCCAGAAAAAGGGGGTGCCCTACATACAACGGTGCTGCGGGGGCAGCGGCAGCCCTGACAAAGCTGCCATCACTCACTCTGAAGACATCAGGAGGTCACCCAAAGATTTTCTGGGTGGGGGTGGGGTGCAAGGGAAGGGTGGGGAAGGGAGGGGGGCACCACATACCAGGGGTTCCTTGTTCTTCACCAAGCGGACAATCTTCACTGATTCCTCATCAAAATCCTCGTCAATATTATCAGGGAGAGGGGGGAGGACAGGGTCGAAATTCTTCTGGGCAACTGTGTCATGGACCATGAGCACAGCCTGTCGGGAAAGCAGGAGAAAGGGCTGGCCCACGGCGCACAGGGCTCGGCAGGCCTTGGCTGGGCAGTGGGCTGGAGGGTCTCGGATGTCGTGCCAGACAGACAAGCACCCCAGACACTGGGGCTGAGCAGCCTCCCTCAGACGGCTCCCTGACGAGAGCTCCCTCCACCCCCATCCCCAGAGACACAGAGGTGTGGGCGGGCAGGGGCTGCGGCGTGACTACCCTGAGGTGGGGGGTGGACAGCAGCTGGAGCAGCTCCCTCTCGTCGCTGTGCACGGAGGCAGCCTGCAGCTCCTCCATCACCTGCAGGGGATGAGACAGAACGCCAGAGCCAGCTGGGGGTGCCCCTGGCCCCAAGTCTACTGACAGTCCCTCCTCCCTGGACAGCAGACTCAAGGGCACCCCCAGGACGATGCGCCCGGGGAAGACACGCCAGGGCTCAGGGGTGCTTGAGCAGCTCTGTGGGGCTATCCTACGAGGGGCTAACATAGCGAGCCCTTCCTGTGTGCCATATGCTCTATGTGGACCTTGTCACCAACGCTTGCAACAAACTAGATGTAGCAGGTCCTATTGTTTTGCCATTTTACAAATGAGAATCCTGAGGTTTGAAGAGACTAAACATCTTGCCCAAAGTCACAAAGCTATAAGTGAGCACAGCCAGGATGTGAGCCTGGGCTTCTGTGACTCTATTGTCTATGCCCTCGCCATGATGCTATTTTATGAATGAGGAAACTGGAGCTCAGAGAGGTTAAGTGGCCTGTTTAAGGGGACACAAGGCAGGTCCCCTGACTTCAGGACTTCACACTGGCTTCCCAAAGCACAGTACAATTTGCTTACGTCAACTATTCAAATCACCAGTGCCCAGAGCAGTTTAGGAACTGTCAAACCGATCCAACAAGGAAACTGGCTTTCACAAGAACTTTCTCAAGAACACACAGTAAGTGGGAAGCCCCATGTCACCATGTCTCTCAGCCTGGACAAGGCTCACAGCTTCCTCCCTGCCTGTTGGGGACTCAGGTAGGAAGAGGAGGAGGAGAAGGAAGGAGACACTTCTTTACTTTTGGACTCCCAATTCCCAATGTCCCCAGGCTAAGCAATGGTGACAAGCAAGATGAGGCAGCTCTACAGAGTGGGGACTTATAAGGAAACCTGGGGCTTACATCCTCCGCGAGAGCCACAGCGCTGTGCAGAACTGGAGTCGGACTCTGCCGTTCGTAATAGCGAAGCTTCTCATGAATCTGCAAAGACAGCCGATGTCACCACACACCCACCCACGGCTGTGGGAACACCTAGGGCTGCAGAGGGGGTGACGGGGCAGCATAAAACAAAGTCCTGCCCAGTTGGCCAGTGAAGTCCTTCCTGGAGCAGGGGGATAGCTAGGATGACCTCTGAGGGTCACAGACAGCTAGGAAAACCTCTAGAAACCCTCCCCAGGTGGGATAAAATGGGACTTCACCTTCATTAAGTAACTGAGACTTTTTTCACTGAAAACATCCCTCAGGAAGCCCATCTCCTCCTTGTGGTTGGAGTCGGGTCTGAGCTGAGAGGTGAGCAGTGCCAGGGTTTCATGCAGACCTGCAGAGAGAGTAAGAAAACAAGGTACAGCCAACACAATGGGTACTCCCCGCCCCGAGCACCCTGGACCCTCAAACAATATTTCAGCCCTGCCCTGGGGACATTCTCCCCCCAAGCTCTCTTTGCTAGGGCTTGGAGGCTGCGGGGCTCTTGTCTTCAGGGCTATGGCAGGCCCAGCCCAGGAGAGACACTCACCCGAGTCCTCTGATAGCACCGGCATGCCTGTGCCGGCCAGGTCCGGAGCTCTCCCTGCAGATCCTGGGAGAAAGTGGGCGGGGTAGGTGCTGAAACTCCATCAAGCATATTCATTCAACAAACAGTAATCACACAATTTTTGTGTCTGTCTATGACCAATTTGTGTACAGAGAGGACGGGAACAAATAACTCTGCCCACTTTTTTCAGAGAGGAAGGAAATACATCTAAGATTTGCTGAGTGCCCCCAATGTGCCAAGCATTGTGATGAGTGATTTATGTGATATTTTTCTGAATCTGGGTAAAGTCCTGAGGAATGAATACTAATGTGTGCATTTCACTCATGCAGAAACAGAGGCTCAGAGAGGCTAGTGGGTAACTCGTGGGGCACAGTCCATACTTAAGTGGATCTTCCAGGCTGGCCTTGGAGGTGCCAAGTGACCCCTGCCTGACAGTGGATGCTCTCCTCTGCAGCAGCCCCCACTGTCACCTTCTAAGAGGCCCTGCTCAAGTCCCCTGCCCAGACACACCTTCAACAAGTGCTGGCTGGGCCTACAAGCCCCTCTCCCCTAAACCTGTCCCCAGGCCAGGACCCCATGGGAGTCTCCAGAACGGAGCGCAGAGAAGGAGTGCAGAAATGAAAGTCAGGTTTCTACTACGCCGGAGGGGGAAGACCGCTATCTCAGGAGGCCCCCAAAGGTGCTCTGCAGCACGTGGAGCTCAAAAAGTCCTCCTTCAGAAGGGGACAAGGAGAGTCATGATTCATTCATTCCGCAAACATGGAGCCAGCCCGCCGCGCCGAGCATCAGTGGCACTAAGAGGCGTAAGAATGGTACCCGTCCCTCCAGCCCCTGCCCCCCCACGCCGGACTCACCCTCCGGCTGCTTCCAGCCGTGCCCGCCCCTCTCCCCCCAGGCGGCGGAGCGCTGGCTCCGGCTCCCTTCGGAGAGAACCTGTGGGACGAACAAGGAGCGCTGCTGGGCGAAGGGGAGGCGAAGCCCAGGGGACGCTCCGAGGGCGGTCCCGGAGGACACGGGGCTGCGGGGAAGGAGCGGGGCGCCCGCGGATGGGGGTGCGGGAGGAGGGAGGCGGGGAATCGAGGGGCGGGGACTGAGCCCCCCAAGCTGGGAGCTCGCTGGGCCGCGAGGCTGCCGGGACACGCGTAGGGCGAGTCTCGGCCCATCCTCCCTCTCCGCTCGGCCCTCTCGCCACGGCGACCCGCTCCCTTGTCGTTCCTACCTCCTTGCGCCGGGATCTCAGCTCCGCGACCCGCAGGCGCGCGGGAGCCCCAGCTCTGCCGCCGCTGGCTCCGCCCTCCCGGCCCCTCCCTGCCGCGGCCGCGTCGGGCGGGGGCGGCGGAGCCCGAGGAGGCGCGGGAGGAGGGGGAGGAGCGCGGGCAGCCTTGGCGGTGGGCACCGCTGTCCCCCGCGGGCTCCGGCTGCGCTCGCCCGCGTCCTCCCCCTTCTGCTCTCCGGATCTTCGAGGACCGCGCGCGCACGCGTGTGTGTGTGTATGTGTGTGTGTGTCCCCTCGCCCCGGCACACAGCCAGCCTTCCCTGTGACCCCACCGTCCGCACATCCCCAACCCCCCCGCGAGTGGAGGCGTGGACACCTGCTCAACGCAGAATTTGATTATGCAAACATTTATTGAGCTTCTTCCAAGTGCCAGGCACTGTGCCAGGGGCCGGGGCTTCAAAGACGACCAAGGCAGAGATCCCGGATTTGAGGAAGTCCTAAGCCGGGGCGGGGGGCCGGGCAGACGCGAGGGCAACTCGCTGTAACAATGCAACGTGCTGGGAAAGATTTATCTGTGCGCGCTGCCCTGGGGCGCGGAGCGGGGAGGCAGGAGAAGTCGCGCTGGGGAGAAGGCGGGCTCGGACCTGCCGGGCTGTAGCGGGGTGGGGCTGCGGGGGGGTGGGGGAAGGCGACTGGTGCCCACTGGGTTGCTTCTCCCAGGGAAAGAGCTCTGAAATGGCCATGACAATCGCTGACTTCTATTGTGCTGTCTCTATGCCCAGGTACTCCTCGGATCACTTCGCATCACTTAGCCCCTGAGAGACACCATTATTATTTTGGCTCTGAAGTTGAGGAAACTGAGGCCCAGGGGTGGACGGATGTGTGTGGAGGAGAGCGCAGGGGCTGCTGGGTGAGTGAGCAGGTGGTTGTGGGCATTAGAGGGTGAGCAGTGGGCAAGTGGGTGAGTCCCCTCTCCTCAACCCCGGCAGCAAAGAGCAGCGCAGGCAGCAAAGAGCAGCGCAGCAGATACCGGGAGGGCTAGACCAGAGGTTCAGTCTGGGAGTTGTTCTAGCACAGCCCATCAACCAGAGGAAATGGGTCGGCAGCATCCCCCCCACCCCCCAACCCCCGCCTGTGGTGCCTGAGCTGGCTGTGAGAGGCAGCAAATGTCATGATGACGCTTCCCCTCGTTCCTCAAACATGATCCACACCAGTGCTCCTCAAATGTAACATGCCCGTGAGTCACCTGGGGCTTGTGTAAGGCTGGCGTGGTGCCAGATTCTGAATCTCTAGCAAGTTTCCTGCTGATGTGATGCCACTGGTCTTCAGACCACACCTGGAGTAGTGAGAGATCACATGAGACACATTTTTAGCTGGGGTGCTTAGTGTTGGAAAGATATCAGGAGCCGTCTCACATAGGGTCAGATGACTTTCTAGAAGTGCACCAAGTGGTATTGGAACAACTAGATATTCGTGTGTGAAGGGACTCAAGCCCTTCACACCATATTCAAAAATCAATTTAAGAAGAAATCGTAGGCCTAAACATATAGTAAGTTGGTAAAGCTACTAGAAGAAAATAGGAGCAAGTCTTTTCAGTCTTGAGGTAGACAAAGATTTCTTAGAAAGGTTACAAAAAGCATGGATCCTAAAAACATTTGAGACATGGAGTTCATCAAAATGTAAAACTTCTGCTCAGGAAAGAAACACTGTTAAGAAAATAGATAAGCAAACCACAGGCTGGGAAGAAATATTCATAACATTTATATCTGGATAATATAAAATAAATTTAAAAAATAAAAACACATATATGCTAAAAGAAAATGAATGAAGCCTGGCACAGTGGCTAACACCTGTAATGCTAACACTTTGGGAGGCCAAGGTAGGAGGATGGATAGAAGCCAGGAGTTTGAGACCAGCCTGAGCAACATAGCAAGACCTTGTCTCTACAAAA
>VBSM01003215.1:12893234-12906107 GCA_008086735.1 Cheirogaleus medius | reverse complement strand
GGGGCTTTTCCCTATCAGAGTGCAGTGGCATCATCACAGCTCACTGTAGCCACAAACTCCTGGGCTCAATTGATCCTCCTGCCTCAGCCTCCCGCCTCTCGAGCCCCGCCCCAAGGCTCATATGCAAGGGAGCATCTTTCTGGCTCACTAATCTCTTTTCAGCTTGTTTAATTTGCTGTTAAACCGTCCTCCCCCCAAAATTTTTATTTTTAATTATTATATTTTTTATTTCTAAAACTTCTAGATGATTCTCTTTCTAACCTGACTGATTATTATAGTGTCTTGTTGCTTGTTCATTTTTATAATATCATCTTTTATTTCATTAAACATTGTACATGTGCAGAATCTCCCTCTGTTGCCCAGGCTAGAGTGCCATGGCATCAACCTAGCTCACAGTAACCTCAAACTCCTGGGCTCAAGCGATCCTCCTGCCTCAACCTCCCGAGTAGCTGGGACTACAGGCATGTGCCACCATGCCCAGCTAATTTTTTCTATTTTTGATAGAGACGGGGTCTCGCTCTTGCTCAGGCTGGTCTCGAACTCCTGAGCTCAAACGATCCACCCGCCTCAGCCTCCCAGAGTGCTAGGATTACAGGCGTGAGCCACTGTGCCCAGCCTGTTTCTCTGTGTTTTGAAATCTCAACATTGTAAACACATGTTTGGATGATCTTAATCTATAGACAATCTGGGGGCTGGAATTAAGGGTACCTTCCTCCAGAGAGGATCTGCATTCGCTTCTGCCAGGTCCAGGAAGTGATTCCAATTTGGGACCAATTTGGCCCCTTCCTTGGTCCCCACCTTACCAGAATCTCAGGTTGCCTTACCTTGCTCCCTGTTTATATTTAATGTTTCAAATGTGATGTTAATATTGGCATCTCCACCTGTTCTGTGTGCCCATCCACTCGCCATGCCAGTGAGGGTTGTTGTGTTTGGTTGTGTGGCCTCTAGAAGATTTCCCTCAACCCAGCAACACAATGAAAATTGTTTTACGTAGGATCTCACCGTTTCAAAGCATAAGGTATCATGTTCACCACTCTGCCTGAAATAGAACCCTCGACTCCCATTGTCCAGCCACTGTATAAGCCCCTTAGATTTTTGTGTGATTCTAAGGAAGGGAAGACACCCTCCAAGACAGGACTGAGGTTTCTTTGCTTTCCACTGTCATGAGCAGGGGCTCAGGGGAAGATTTGACTCAAGTTAGAAAAATGCTGGAATATTTCATACACCAGCATGGGATGGAATAAAATTCACAATAGCCACATCAGAATAAAAGATAATCATTAAAATTAAATATGTTCAACCTACTGAGAAACTTCCAGTGTTGTCCTTAATTTTCTCATATTGCCACAGACAACATTTGGGCAACATTGCCACATGATATAAGGGCAGTCTCATGGGCAGTTTCATTCAGTTTCATGCTAACCCTGACAAAAATGGTGAGGGGGTCTTAACCACTTAGATAATTTGTGGAATTGTCAGGCACTGCGCCAAGACTTATGAAAGTGAAATATGAGAAGATACAAGCACAAAGAACATCCAGGCCGGGCGCGGTGGCTCATGCCTGTAATCCTAGCACTCTGAGAAGCCGAGGCGGGAGGATCGCTCGAGATCAGGAGTTCGAGACCAGCCTGAGCAAGAGCGAGACCCTGTCTCTACTAAAAAAATAGAAAGAAATTAGCTGGACAACTAAAAATATATACTAAAACAAAAAAATTAGCCGGGCATGGTGGCGCATGCCTGTAGTCCCAGCTACTTGGGAGGCTGAGGCAGGAAACAACATCCAGATGCTGCCTACACTGGACTTTCTCCCTCTTTGGCAGGGACGATGGTCAGAGGTGCACATGGATGCCCTACGTACCTGGCACATCTGGCTCCCACAGTGCACTGTAGCTCCAGGATGGGCTTTTCCCAGGACAGTGGCTGTCCCCAGGAGCTGGTCTCCCACCACCTGAGAGATGTCCTTGGTGAAGAAGGTGGAACCTTTTCAATCATCAGCTCCATCCTCCTGCAGCTTTCTATAGATGTTCTCACTTTCCAATTTCTTTTCTCCTTGCTTCCTTTGCATAAAATAAATTTTTAACTGACGATGGCTATCAATATATTATTTCATAACTATCACGGTCATTACGGAAATTACCAAGTACTTCGAAATGGCGCCGTAGCTGATCTCAGGTGTGAAGCTGTAGTTGGGGGAGGCGGTGTGTGTGTACATGCCGCACTTGTGGGTCTGGGGAGTGAGTGTTTACATTCCTTATCTTCTAATGTAGTAATTCTCAAACTTAAACAAGCCTACAAACCACCAGGGAATCTTGTTAAACTGCAGACTCCCTGTCAATCTCGTTAAACACAGGGGGTGTTTCCCGCATTACAGATGTGTGCTCACTTCTCAGGAAACAATCCTGTATTTTCCTTTGCCTACTCTGCCTCTTCTGATGACTTTTGCAGGTACATAGTACCTTTTTAATATTTTACCTTTTAAATACATCGGCGTAATTAATATTGATGTATTAATGCATTCTTATTATACATAATTATATGGACACTACTTGAATGTTCTCCCCGCTGGCCCTGCCTTCTTCCTCCCACCCGACCCGGACCCCCACGCCACTGTCCAGAGATAAATACTGTTGGTGGGATCACGTGTCTCCTTCCAGGCCTTGTTTCAGTGGCGTGGAGCACGTGGGCAGTTGAAGAGAGGGATTGGGAGTCTTGGGGTGTGCAGGCTTGGGGAGCCCACGGAGCGGAAAGAAGAGAGAAAACTGGAGGCAGCTCAACACAGAAGAGATTGGCTCATTATATTCCCATGTGTCCCCATGCTTTTGTCCCTCTTTGGAGAACACAGCTTTATTTTCTCCATTAAATAAGTAGATAAAGACACATCTTAGCCTCCGGACAGGCAAAAGTAGGGGCACTCATTGTATCGCAGCAATTCTAAGAGTCTGAAGTCTGACCCGAGGTCAAAGCAGAAGAGAAATCGGGGGCCAGGGTGGTCCCTTACTAACTTGGTAATCTGTGGGTGGAAGGCGGAAGAGAATTTGGTGACTTGTGCCTTAAGCAAAACCTCCACCACCATCATCCCCGTCTCACCCATGTGCACACATTCACATCTAGGATTCTGTGGTGGACAAATCCAATACCAAAATTACTAAATACCTATCCTTTCTCAATGTGCAGCAAGCATTCATTCGTTCACTCAGCAAACATTACCTTATTTTCAAGAAATCACTCCAGCATCAACATCTTTTGGAAATGCTTTTTGACTGCTCCTCTCCCCCAAACAGGCTGATTGAGAGCCTCCCTCCATGATCGTGGAACAGGTTCTTGGTACAGAACTGTCTTCCTTTTTCACTGGGTAGACTCTGGACCTCTGGATGTTGGGACCTTGGCTTGTTCAAAGGTTCTCAATGGATGTTGAGTGAACACTTAAGGCTCTGTGTTATAATTTTTCAAGGAACTGGGCAATTTATTAGATGATGCAGGGAAAGACCCCATTCACAGCAGTAACCCTGATGCAAACTACTCAACCAAATGCAAGGCACCTGTGTAAACCTACAGAGAGCTCAAATCAAACTTGAGAGTTCACAGATCCGATAGGTTATATACATACATATATATATATATATAGTCTACTTATACATTTAGAAACAAGCCAAAAAATTCTAATATCACAGATCTTTTAAGCCCAAAGAATAAGGGGAGGGGGAAGAACCTAAGGATAAAAGGCAGGGTTGTTTTTTTTTAAAGAAAGGAATTTTGCTTTATAAGAAAGCCCTGTGTTATCTTTCTTTTCCTCACATTGCTGCTGGTTGGATAACATGCCAGTCAGCTTAGCAGACAAGCAAGTGGAGGGCCCTGGGCTGCAAGGAGACCCAAGTGCATGGAGAGATAGACCTCCATTCTGGATGGGAAGACTGAACATGGAAGAGTGCTAATTCTTCCCAAATGAATGCACCAATATAATGCAATTCCAATTAAGATCCTGATAGGAAGAGAGTGTGCTCTGACAAAGGGATCCTAGAGTCCATCTTCTAGGACAAACAAGAAAGCACGGCTAAGAAAAGATAAATGATCAAGAGATAAGTTGGAGCCCAGCGTGGTGGCTCACGCCTGTAATCCTAGCACTCTGGGAGGACGAGGCGGGCGTATCGTTTGAGCTCAGGAGTTCGAGACCAGCCTGAGCAAGAGTGAGACCCCCGTCTCTACTAAAAAAAATATATAGAAAGAAATTAGCTGGACAACTAAAATATATATAAAAAAATTAGCCAGGCATGGTGGTGCATGCCTGTAGTCCCAGCCACTCTGGTGGCTGAGGCAGAAGGATTGGTTGAGCCCAGGAGTGTGAGGTTGCTGTGAGCTAGGCTGACACCACGGCACTCTAGCCCAGGCAACAGGTGAGACTCTCTCTCAAAAAAAAAAAAGAAAAGAAAGTAGTTGGAAACGTTCCTTTTTAGATAGTAAAACATAAGAAGCTCTAAATAATTAAAACTGTAAGAAGAATGGCAATTAGACCAGATGACTAGACCAATAGAACAAGCTAGATGATCCTCCCTGCTCTCTTGCACCTATTTCTCCTGGAGGTCTGTGGTCATCAGCAAAGCCAGCCATGAGTGAGATGGGGTAGAGTCCTAGGACTACCGGCTGAGCTGAAGACTGGTGATGCCCTCAACCACCTAGAGCACCTGGATCTCTTGAAGAGCTGAATCTGGAGGTGACAAAGTGTCCCACACCCTCCTTTATGGTCTCCTTATTACCCCATGTTCCTGCTCAAAGAATGCTTTCTTCACCAAGCGCCCCTCCTCCTGAATCTAGTCAATCCCCCCAACTCTGGGAGGTAGCATGGGAAGAAAGCCCCAGACTGGGAGCCAGGAGTCCTAGGGTCTGGTTCCAGCTCTGCTGATGACTGTGTGTGACAATGGACAAAGCTATCTAGTTTTCACCTATCTAGTTTCCCAACGATAATATAATAAGAATCTATTCTGCCCTACTAACCACATGCTATTGTGCCAAGACAGGAAACAGATTTTTCATGAGCAATCTTCTACACTCTCTCTTCCTCTTGGATGACACCTATGGAATCCAGTCATTAAAGATGACAGTATCACAAGGTGGAAAGAGACTAGATCCCTGAGTCACTACTAAGAGTGCCACCCAACCTGCATGAGATGTGATGTGAGCAAGAAATGAATAACAAAGGTGTTCAGTTACTGAGATGTGGTGGTTAGGAGGGTTAGCCTTTCCTGAAGTTCTGATTCAATTGACCTGGAGAGAGGCCCAGGCAGTTGTTTTTTAACCCTCCAGGTGATTAAAATGGGCATCCAAGGCTGAGAACCACTGATAAGGGCAGAAATAACAAGTGCAGAGTTGCTAGGTACAGTAGAGAAATACTGAGTTTCCAGGGGTGACCCAGGAGATGGGAAGAAGGTTGTCCAGAAATGAGAGAAGGGAGAGGCCCCAGCAACATGTTGGGAGGCAGGGGGACTCAAAGAGGAAAGGTTGACCAGAAGATATTCTTTGTGCTGGGAACAGTCGGGGGGCACTTTAAAATAGAGATGTTTAGTAATCAATGCTAAATTCTCATCAGAGTGGTGAGGTGGGTACTATGAGCCCCTGTGGCTGCCTCCAAATCCTCAGTCCAGTTGGCCCACACTCATCCCTGTGTGAGTGGGTGCTTTGGCGAAGTCCAAGGAAGGACACCAGCTGTACATCTGGCCATTGCGGGAAGGAGGGGACAGTCAAAGGCCCCTCTTAAGAATCCTCTTACAAATGATCCCAAAGGAGTGGCAGACCAGGCTACCCTGAAGAGTGCAGGTGGGAAGGAAGGTGGATCCCTTAACCCCAAAGGATTTGCCACACACTCCCCTGTGGTGACACATGGATGGCATTGTGATGTCACCTGTGTGGCCCCTGTTGTTGAGCACCTGGAACCAATCCTAGTGTTATCACTGAGAGAACCCATGACACTTTCACAGAGGGTGAGCCTGAGGCCCAGAGAGGTAGAGGGACCTGCCTGTGGCCACAAGTTCCACATGGGGCTGAGTGGATTGGCCATGGAGTCCCCACGGATGCTCAGAGACTCCTGGCACAGCCTACAGAAGGAGCATCTTCTGGGGTTGGGGAGTGTGGAAGGGAGGGACGGGGAAAGGAAAACATCACAGAACACAAGATGTGTCACTCTAATTTCCCTTCTAGAATCATCTGTGCTGTGCTCCCCCATCCACCCAACACCAGCGAAAGACGAACAGAGCCAGAAGTCTTTCTTTTTCACATTTAATCAAAGGAAAAGAAAGAAAACCAGTCAGAGAGAAAACTCAAGAATTGGATGGCTGGGGAGGGGGAGGGCTGGGATGGAATGTGGACCGTGGGTGGCTGGGTGCTCATTCTCCAGAGTCCCCCAAATACAGGCATTCACAATGGGAGGAGGGAGGACAGCGTCACAGAGCTGATGCTGTGGGCACACACACCTGTTCCACCCCATCCCCAGCAGAGATGGTGGTCACTGGTCAGGGGGCTTCGGAAGGTAACCAAGGGGCAGGGGTGGCTGCAATAGCAGATCCTTCCCAGCCTCTACTCCCAAGTCCTACAGGGACAGTGGGAACTGGCAAGTGACCCCATGGCCTCAGGTCAGCTGGAAAACACCCTATTTTCTCCCCACTTCCAGTCCCTTTAGGCTGAGGGTGAGGTGACTCGAGGGAGAGCTGAATAGAGGATGAAAAGGACACCAACTGAAGGGGAAAGAAGAGCACAAGGGTGACTGCATAGCGTGTGCAGAGCTACATAGATGTGACAGGTGCAGGCTTGACCTTTACATCTCCTGTATCTCCTATGCAAATGCAAATGAGAGTTCTAATATAATAAATATATTTCTAACATTTGTAATAAATATTCTGTTTATTCTCCCTCCCCTCCCCTAGGAAATGGGCACACAGTGGTTCAGGGGCCAGCTTTGGCTGACACTGCAGCGAGGACTAATTAGACACTCAGAGGAACTGGGAGGCACAGGGGTTGGGGATGGGGATGACCCGGGTGATCCCCTGGGAGGTCCCCTGGGAGGATGGTGGTGGCAGAGAGGGAAGAGGGATGAGGATGAGATGCCTGGGGGAGTCTAGGACAGCATTCTTTTCTTAAAGGGGATTCTTCTATTTTACAAAACTGCCCTCCCCAAGGACTGGAGGGTGGCATCTAGGGTGAAGGGACAATAAGAGCAGAGGAGACATCTGGGGGGAGGGCAAGGCTCTGGAATTTGGGACAAAGGTTTCATAAGAAATGAGGCTGGTGGGGAACCCCCAGAAAGGGGCCACTCTCTCCCCTCCCCCCAAACCAAACCACACACACACACACACACACACACACACATACACACACACCAGTGCCCCAGCACACGGACCCACAGGCTGTGCAGACTACAGAGTGAATGGCGTCCCCTGGAGTTGCGCATGAGGAACCTGCCAGAGGGCAACCATTCCTTTCTAAGCCCATGCTCGATGCCCTGGGGCCCACAAGGTCCCCCCTGCACTCCTCCTTAGCCCCTCCAGGCCAGCAGCCCTGATGCAAGTGGGCTACCTGGATCCAGCCCAAAAGAAGGCCAAAATGGACAAAAGTCATGATCTGGGAGCCCAAATGTGTCCCCACTGTGGGCCATGGAGGGCTGAGGGCTCTTCGGTCTGTAGTAGCAGGCTCCTCGTCACAGGGCTCAGCCCTCTAACCCATCCCTCCCCTGGATGACCCGCTGGCCCCTGCCAGCCTCGCCCGCAGGGAGCAGGGCTGACCTGCCGGGCACATTGGGGAAGTCTGTGGAGAGACTCCGGCAGTGAGACGCTGTGGGTGAGGGACGGACAGAGCAGCATCTGCCCCTGGGACCCTGCCCCTCTCTGAGGAAGCTGAGAGCTCCCCAGCTGGGGCCACTGGCTCTTGCTTTGGCCCCTCCAGCCTTTGGGATGGCACCAGGCTAGCACCACTGCCCAGGCTGCCTGGCTGCCAGTGGGCCTGGCTCCCCTGGCCACATGGAAACAGCCCAAGGCCTGCTCCTAGGATGCAGGGGTGAGAGGTGGGAGGAGCCCAGGAATGGGGTGAGGGTGGCCAGTCCAGAGGAGAACGGGTGACCGGGGAGAGGTGTCAGGGGGCAGGGTACCTACTGACCATGTGGTCCCAAAGCAGCTTCTTTCTTCTCTGGACTGAGCCTTATGGAGGGGACGCTGACATATTCCTGGGCACAGCTTGGCCCTCAGGGGTGATATCTGGTGGCCAGTGGACACTGGGAGTAGGTAGCACCTGGGCACAGAGGTACCCCATGAAGGCCCACCTCCCTGGCAGTCTATATGCTGGAGCCAGACCGAGGGCCCGTTGGGAGCCGTTACCCAAGGAGAGCCAGGGTGGAGGCTAAGAACTGCGGCAGGGGCCATGGTTGGGGAAGGGGATGGATTCAGGTTCTGGGTGTCAACACAAGGGGGCTGAGTCCCGGCTGAACAGGCTCAGTACACCCAGCTGACAGGCACCCACTGGGGCTCCGTCCGCAGCTTCTCCATGGCTGCCTGGAGCTCGTGGAAGGTCCTCTCCAGGTTGCTGTTCACCAGGCTGAGGTCAAAGTAGTGCCCGTAGCCCCTCTGGATGCGGCTGCTCTCCTCCACGGTCCGCCTCAGGTCGGCCTCCTGCCAGGCACCGGGGGACCTCCCTCCAGTCAGGGGGCTGCATGGTCTGCCCTACCTCCCCCTCCCCAAAGCCCAATCACGCTCTTCCCTGCCTGTCCCCAAGATGGCTCTACTGCAACTGTGGACAGATGAGGGGAAGACGGAAATAAGTTTTAGCACGTGCCAAGCACGGCACCAAATGCTTTGCAACCCACGCAGTTTTCACTACAGCTCTGCAAGGCTGCGAGGCAGAACAAATTAGCTCCCATTGACTACAGAGAAAACTGAGGTACAAAGAGGTCTCACAGCCAGCCAGGGGCTAAACATGGTCTGCCTGACTCCCAAGCCAGTGCTCCCTTCAGTCTGACTGGGCCCCTTGCCTATGCAGCATGGGCGACTGGTACCAGGGCAACCCACAAGTGCCCACGGCAACCCCCAGCCCTGGCCCAGGGGAAGCTGGCTGGGCAGGGTGGGGCAGGGAACAACTGGACGGATGACTTAAATAAGCCAAAGCCAGCTGTGTCCCAGCAACTCCAGTTGGCCACATCTGTTGCTAGGGAGGAGGTGGCCATAGTCCTCTCAGGGGGGCCACAGGCAGAAGGGAATCCAGCCCAGGCAGCCTCTCCTGAGCCCCAGCAGACCTGGGGCCTCAGAGCTGCAGTACCAGGCATTGTCAGCAGAGGGAACCCTGAGCTCAAAACTCTGCAAAGCCCACACCTGGGAAGGTGGCAGCAAGGCGCCCCTCCTGCTACCAAGCTCACAGCCTCTCCTGCTTCCAGTGCTAACTCACCCATGCAGCCAGCCATCTGGCCTCTGGCTTCCTCCCTCCCTTCAGCCTCCCCAGAGCTGTAAGCAACCCCGAGCCCACCTAGCCCACCTCTGGCCCACAGGTCTTCCACTGGCCCTTTGGATGTCCTCTGGCCAGCCCTTTGTCCCTGCAGAGTGGACTCAGTGGTGGGCCTGGATTCAAAAGCTCCTGCGCCCCAGGCTAGCTGTGTCCCCGGCTGGCTCTGAGACTTTGGACACTTTGTTTCTTCTCTCAGACCTCCCTTTCCACATCTATAAAGCCAAGATCACAATCCTCCCTCACTGACAACCCGAGTGGGCACCTTTCCCCTCACCCAACACCACCTCCTTCTCTTCATTAGCCGGGGCTGTCCCCCAGCACCCCAGGCAGCCAGCGGACCCCTCCCCCCACACCTCAGAGCCCTCACCGTCAGCTGCTTGGTGGACACTCCACTCTCTAGTGCTGCCCGGTTCATGGCCCGCAGGGTCTCAAAGTCGGGGGCCTCGATGAACACCACGTAAGGGACAAACTCGGCTGTTCTCAGCACCTTCACCGCCTGTGGGAGGAGAAGGGGGGTCTGGGAGTATATCCCCACATCTGCCCTGGGAATTGGAGGAAGGCTACCTGGGGCGACTGACTGGGTGGTGGGCACCTGAGAGTGGATGAGAAAGGAGTGTCTGGGGCTCTGGGACATGAGTCCTGGGGACGAATGGTAGCCCAGCAGCCGTGAGGTGGCTGGAGGAGACCAGAGGAGGAATGGGAGACCTGGGAGGCTGAGAAAGAGGTTCCGGGTGGGCTGGGTCCCTCGCAGTAGTTGAGGGTGGAGGGGTGCATGGGTGTGCTTGGGTGACAAATGGCTGGAAATATATGGGGGAGCAGAGAGGATGCTGGGAAGGAGTGGGCGGGGGCATTACCTGGGGGTTGACATCCAGCACGCACACCTTGCCAGCAGCGACCACACCCCGGATGGAGTCGATGCGTGTGCCATACAGGTTGCCCTCGTATTCACCATGTTCCAAGTAGCGCCCAGCACGGATGTCAGCCTCCATCTCCCCCCGGGACACAAAGCTGTAACCCTGGCCTTCCCGCTCTGAGTCCTTGGGTCGCCGGGATGTGTCTAGGGTATAGGAGGGGCCGAATAGGCACAGGCAGGTCACCCACCTCAGACACTCATGCACACGTCCTACCTGTGCTCCCCCGTTCTCACCTTGCCAGCACTGCTGCCTCCCCACGCCCCTGCCCTCACCGTGTCCATTGGCACACACGCAGAGACGTGAAATGTCCATGCTAGGAGGACCTGGTCCAAGCCAGTGTGCACAGATGGGAGGCTGAGGCCCAGAAAGGGAAATGTGCAACCCAAAGCCACACAGTAAGGGCCAAGCAGACCTGGGGCAACACTCTCATTCCTGCCCCCAGCAGCCAGGAGCTTCCACCACTCCGGCTGGTCCTGTCACTAAGAAGCCCTGTCTTCCACAAGGCCACACGCAGCTCATAGCCTTGTTTCACCCAGGTCCCCAGTTGGACACTCATTTTTTTCACAGCGTTTATTATAGCAAGTGAAACCTGAGAGAAGGAAAGGGAGGCCAGCCCAGCCCACTTGGCCACCCGCTGGGGGGCACCCCCCTCGCCACTCCGGAGCCTGCAGGTCCCCCACCTACCAGCAGAGGGCACACACCCCACACCGCGCACCCGAAGGTGCCACCTGACCTGGTGCCGGTGAAGATGCCCATTCAGTGGACCCATCCCTGGCTCCCAGGGCAGTCTCTACGCCATGCCACCCACTCAGCAGTGCCCAGCAGGATCCACTTACAGGGCACCGTGGTGCCGTAGCGGTCTGGATCCCACATGATGAGCTTGTTCTTCAGGCTGCGCCGGCCCACACCCTGAGCGCCAATCAGCACCAGGGTTTTCCGGCGGAACGGGGGCATGCGGGCCACCTCCTCGTAAATGAGCAGCTCATGGCGGTCAAACTCTGGACACAGGGAGATGGCACTGCTCATCAGGCTACACGGTGGGGCAGGGCAGAGCTCTCAGGGAGGCCGAGGGTAAGAGGGCTCAGGACCAGGGGAGCAGGGAGGAGCTGGGAGGAATCGGGCAGGCCTAGGGACAAGGCTGGTGAGCGTATTCACAAGTCATGGGGCAGGGAGGGAATATGCCATGTTAGAGGAGGACAGGGAAGAGGGGGCTGTAACACCCACCTGCATTCTTGGTGGTCAAATACATCATTCTCTTCTTTTTCTTTCCTGAAAGGCTGCCGCATAGGGTCCCTAGCCATAGTGAGATGTGTGAGTGAGGCAGGCAGGGCCCTGCCAGGTCCCAGATTGAGGTCCAGGGTCGGGGGACCTCCTACCTGAGGTTGGTGTCAGCTCCAGGTCCCGCTTGACAAATGCCTTCCGCTTCTCCTCCAGCAGCTGGCTGGGGATGAGCCCGGCACTGCCCCCTTCTACGTGGCATGCCTGAAATGACAAGAGGAAGACCTGCCTGAGCCAGAGGACCTTTCCCCACACCCTCAACTCCCCCACACACCATACCTGGGGAGGCTGCAGGGCGCCCAGGGCTCACCTGCCACCAGTTGGCGTCATCCTGGTTTACAATCTGGAGTAAGTCCCCAGCGTTGAAGCGCAGGCCTGCTTCCTTGCAGGGGATGAGGCTGTCTCGGACCGGGTCATAGTCAAAGTGGCATTTCACAAATACCTGGGCCCAGGAATCAGCGAAGGGTCAAGGGAAGGGGGAGGGGAAAGCTCTCGGGGTTGGGGGTGGAGTTGTCACACAGTTTACCCCCTGCCCACTCCCCTCATAAAGACGCAAGAGGTGCTGGCACTGCCACCCCATAAGAAGAGTGATGCCACCAGGCCCACCCGACCCACCTCCCTGGTACCAGCATCCCTTCACTTGTAGAACTAAGGGGCCTAGATTGAAAGCTGGGGGAACTGCTCAGCGTGGGACGGGCCTCAGGACCAAGGAGGTGGGATCACCGGGTAGTGGACAAGACCTTAGCATCTAATCCTGGATCCCTCCCTCCACCCACCTGCACCCTTTGGAGGGGTCTCTAGTGAGAGAACCAATAGGAGAGATAGGCAGAGCAGCCAGACCTACGCAATCCACCAACCAGGAGGCAGTCGTCTGGGACACGTGACAAATCCTCCGCCCCCCCCCCAGCATATGTACCCGCACATGCGCATGAAGATTGCTGCACACGCAGGTGTTCACTGGGACACATTCAGGCTAAGGATGTGAACACAACCTTTGCACATGCGCATGAGTGTCTGAGCATAATGTGGGCAAATGCATGAGCACATGCACGTGCACCACACATAGAGGCCTGAACTCAGCTGCCCCCAGCCTGCAGGTCCCACTCCCCATCTCGCCTGGAGCAAACCCGCTGGAGAGGAGGGGCTCCATGAGACCTGCCACCCCAGCAGCTAGGAGGCTCGGCCATCCCTTGGGCCTTGAGCTGGGTGA
>VBSM01003215.1:12882732-12893134 GCA_008086735.1 Cheirogaleus medius | reverse complement strand
CTACTTGTTGCTCTACTGGCTCTGGGCTCCATGACAAGGTGCTCTGAAAATGGAAAAGGAAGCCTTCACCAGTGACAGCCCAGTGAGGAGCATTATGTTAGGTGGGTCAGAAAGAAAGGAGTTGCATTTCAGGAATATACATGAAGACTTTTTCCCCCTCTGAATCATTTGAAAGATAGTTGCAAACAATACAAGCCACTTTATCCCAAAGTATTTCAGCATGTATCTCCTAAGAACAAAGACATTCTGCTAAATAAACCACAATACCATTATCCTTGCAAGAAATTTAACATTGATATATTGATACAATATATTATTTTATACAATATATTATACAATATTATTTAACAGACTGCCTATATTCAAATGTTCGCTCTTGTCCAAAAATATCCATTATAGTTCTATTTTTTTTCTGATCCAGGATCTAATCAATCATCTTATGTTGCATTTGGTTGTCATATCTTTTTATTCTCCTTTCATTTAAAACAGACCCCAATAAGTTTTGGACTTTCAGGATATTTTTAGATTTATTTGATTGTTTCCTCATGATTAGACTTAATTGTTTTGGCAAGAGTTCTACACAGGTGATCTTGTGTTTTTCCCATCCTTCGAGACCATATGACAATGCTGTTCCCCAATAATCCTTCACCAATGGATTTAGCATCCATGTATGACCCTTGTCCAAATCAATTATTGTTAATATATTGGAGACTGCAAAATACTATTATCCATCATCCCTTCTACATTTATTAGGTGGCATTCTACTATAAGAAAGAGCTTTTCTTTTCTTCCTCCCACCCTGCTGCCTCCCTCTCTCTCTCCCTCTCTCATGGTATCACTGTGGATCTTTGTTTACTCAATGTGTTCCAATCCATTACTGTCACTGTCTTCGTTGGCTCAATTTATCCCAAATTTGTCCAGTGGGGACAAAGAACCTCCCTCATTCTGGCACAGGCTCATCTGACACTTTCCCCACATCAGGTGTGGAATTAGCAATTTCTCCATGCAACTCAGACTCCTTTTGCCAGGGAATGCTATTTAGAAACCAAGATCTGAGCATTCAGTACTCATTGCTTCTGATGTGTCATTTCTTCAGTAGACATTCATCAATACTGATAGTTCCAATTAACATCAAACTCTACAGTATTTTCCTCATCTTCCCCCATTCCATATTTGTATTTCTCTTCTCCTTCAGCAGAACTTATTTCCCCAGAACATCAACATATTTATTTGTTCTGTCCTTTAGTATTCAAAAAAGTACCAGAATTGCTATATTACCACTACTTCCTATCACAAAACTACTAAGAAAAAAATCAAGATGTATCTGTAATTCTCTTTGTCCTCAGAATATTGATGTCTAATAGAATTTATAGCATTAATGGAAATGTCTCATAGCTCTTCTGTCCAATATGGTAGCTGCTGGCCACATATGGTTATTGAAATGTGGCAAGTATTTTATTTAAGCATTTTAGTTTAAGTATTGCCTTAGTCCATTTTTGCTACTATAACAAAATACCTGAGACTGGGTAATTTATAAATAATAGAAGTTTATTTCTCACAGCTCTGGAGGCTGGGAAGTCCAAGATCAAGGCACTGGCATTCAGTGTCTGGTAAGGGCCTTCTTGCTGCGTCCTCACATGGCATAAGGTGGAAGGGCAAAAAGGGTCTAGCTGGTTCCCTCCAGTCGTTTTATAAGGCCACTAATCCCATTCATGAGAGCTCCATCCTTATGACTTAATCACTTTCTAAAGGCCCCGCCTCTTAATACTGTGACATTGGCAATTAAGTTTCAACATGACTTTTGGAAGGGATACAAACATTCAAACCATAGCAAGCATTTTCATTTCAGTTTAAGTATTTAAATAAACAGCAATATGTGGCTAGTGGTTACTGTATTAAATAGCACGGCCTTAGAATATATCCCACTTAGGGCGTATAGGCAGAATATTGTGGACAAAAGTTACTTGAATTAATTCCTCTTCTGTACGATTATGCTAACAATTTGACATATGGGTAGAGTCACTTATCTGCACTTAATTTTAGGGGTTGGCTTTTTAAATTCTTTTTAATTTAATCTTGTTTTTTGAATACATACATTTTCATGGTTCGAATTTCAACTCTATATAAAAAGTAAACACAAAGTATCAATGCCATCCTCATTGCTTATACCTCCCTCACATCCACACCCTATAAGTTAATCCTTCTTGTTAGTTTCCAATTTATCCTATCAGTTTCTTTACACAAAAATAAATATTTCCCTTTCTTTCTTATATTAAAGTTAGAACACTGTATATACTCTTTGATATCTTGGGGCTTTTGTTTGTTTAATTGATTAGGTTTGTTGTCTGGCTTTTTACTTACCAGTATGCCCTGGAAATCACTCCATGCCACTACATGCAGATCTTCCTCTATTATTACTTTTTTTCAATTACTGCATTTGACTTCATTGCATGATTGGAGTCCTGTAATTTATTCATCCAGTTTCCAATGTTTCTAATATTTTGCTATTGCAAATAATGCTGCAGTGAATAGGCTTGGCATAGTGTTCTATATCTGTGGAGAAGATCTTCCGTGTAAATTCCTAGAAGTCTTGCTGTGTTGAGCAGTAAACATATAAATATAAAATAAACATAAGTAATTTTCTTAGATATTGACGAATTCCCCTCCATGGGGCTTGGGCAAATTGCCCCCCCACCAGCACTGTATGAGAGATTTTCCCAAAGCTCACCACCAGAGTGTTGATCAAACCTCTGAATGTCTGCCAATCACATGGATGAGAAATGATCTCTCAGTGGGGCTTAATTTGCATTTTGCTTATTATGAGTGAAGCCAAGCATCTCTTCATATGTTTAAGGGCCATCTGCATATCTTTTCCTGTGAACTATCTGTTCATGTGTTTTGCCAATTTTTGTATCAGGTCTCGGATGTTTTCTTTTTCCCATTTTAAGAAAATGTTTCCTCTGTTTGGGGAAGATTAGCCCTTTATTTGTGATATCTCTTGCAAATCATTTCTCCCCAGTTTGTCATTTGTCTTTTGATTCTGCGTATGGTATTTTTGCCATGCAAAAAAAATTTTAGTGTGGTTGTATTTATTAATCTTTCTGAATTGAATTTTGAGGCATCTGAATTTTGAGGCATAGTTTTATAAAAGGTGGGGGGGGAGCTTTCCCCAGACACAGATCCATGTTTTCTTTTAGGACAAGTATGGTTTTTATTTTCACATTTAGATCTCTGGTCTGCTTGGAGTTCATTCTGATGTACGGTGTGAGGTATGGATCCACTTTTACGTCTTTCAAAATGACTATCTGGATGTCTCAATATCATTATTAAAAATTCATAAGAAAATTATTTGATTTTTTTAGGTGTGAGAATAGTGGTGTGATTATTTGTTTAAAAGAATCCTTATCTTTTGATATACATACTGAAATACAGATAAACTTACATTATGTCTGAGATTTGCTTCAAAATAATTCAGGAGAGAGGGAAGTGGGTGGAGATATGGATGAAACAAGATTGTTCACGAGTTGTTAAATGTTGAAGTGGGGTGATGGATGATGGGGGTTCAGGATATGGTTTTGAAATTTTCCATAATAGAAAGTTTTTTCAGCCCATGAGATAGGGAGATTTTAATAACATCTCAGGAATACTATAAGGATTTGCTGAGAAGGGCACAGTGGCTGGCACACAGCAGATGCTCAGTGAAGGTTAGATGCTCTCTGCCTCTGTTCTCCTAAACAGGCCTGGGCAACAGCACCCCACATGGCCCCACAGTCACCCAAACCATCCTCTGCCAGGTGGCCAGCATTTTGGACTGACTCCCATAGCCTGGCTGGGCAGAGTTTTCCTACTGGGAGAAACAGACAGATAGCTGAAGGGGCAAAGGAGTACCACTCGGGAACGGGGATGTGATCCTAGTCACTTAGCTCAGCACAGCCCACAGAGCCCCTCACTGAGAGATGGATGTGGCCCTGGCTCTGTGTCACCACTGTGCCTAGGATAATGCTGGGAATTGAAACCCCAACAACTGAGTTTCAAGAATGAACAAAGGCACTCAGGCAGCAACAGTCTCACCATGGCAACCCCAGTGGTGCTCCTTCAGTTTAAGAGAAGGGGGCTCTGGCCCAGGTATCCTGACACGAGCATTAGAAAGATGGCTTGCTTGGGCCTTAGCACCTTGTGCACTATGGGTGGGTGGAGGACAAGGTTCCCCAGGAGACTCACTTGACCAAGGGGTCACCAGGGTGCCTCCTAAGCCACTAACCTCCCAACTATGACTTAATGACACCCCCTACCCCACCCAGGGCTGATCCATCCCTCCTCCTGTGGCCACCCCTGGGCACTTTATATCTGCAGATATAAAGCACAGCTCTCCAAGCTTAACCCGCACAGCCCAGAGGAAGCTTTAAACATTTAATCATTCAAATACAAAACAAATGCCTCAGCAGGCTGACCTAAACAGCTGATGGACCAGCATGATCACAATTTGCAGCACACTTTTTGGGACTTTGGAAACTCAGAACTGGATCAATCATAATCCTTGGTTCATGGTATGTGCTCATCATTGGTTTGCACAAGGCTTCTCTGTAGTTAGTTAGTATTAGACATTTTTATGGATATAACAAGGATCAAGATCTCACCACCCAAAGCAAAAACAAGGCTCTTGACAACATCCTACATCTAACCACATGCCCCACCCACCCTGCCACTCTAAGAAAGCCCCATCTTTTTTCCCTATATTCATCGTCCCCAGCTTCCTGTTTAAAGAGTGTTATAGGACACAGACCAGATAGCAAAAAAAAATAATTAAAAATTAAAAATAAAGAGCTTTAATATATCTATATGTAGTCTACATAGTCCTAAAATGGATATAGTTACATTTACCTTTACAAAAAGGGAATCATGGTTTTATTTATATATTATTATATTAAATATTATATATTAATTCTACATAATATATTATTAAATATTATTAATATATAATATATTATTATATATTCTTTCTGGGGCCTGATTTTTTTCATCTAATATTATTAAGTAAAAAATTATTTTACTTATTACTTTTTTAGTCACTATTATTTTGCTAAGATTTATGTTTATTTTTCATATCAAGCATTAAATGTAGTATTAGAGGCTCCAGGCCCAGAACCAGAAGCGTGACTTGAATTTCTACGGCAACCACTTGTCTCATTCTGCTCTGAAAATCATCCTCAGCAAAGCAGGGGCTCAAGCTCATGACAGACCAGAAGCATGGGCCAGGGACACACCAGTTCATGGTGGGCCAGCGCCCTGACCCTGCTCTGCCAGCTCCCAATTCGGGACCACGGTAGGCTGCAAATGCAGAAACACCACACAGCCACTTCTTGGAAAAGCTTTGCCCTCCGCCATCCCACTCCAACCACTCTGACTGTGGCAGAAGGAATTCTCATTTGAAGCCCAGGCTCATAATTAAATAGCTCAGAAACTAAAAGGCATCCCAGTGAGGGATGTGCCAGAAGGCAAAGGAATTCTTCAATCTGAGTTTGACAAATGTGACTTGCTCTGGCCAACAGGGCTTAGCAAATATGATGCAAACAGAGGCCTGGAAAGTGCTTGGAATTTGGGGACCCCTTGCTGGTGAGACCACCACGTGAAGAAGCCTTCCCGGCTGAGACACCAGACATGGCCATTCTAGATCACCCAGCCCCAGCTGAGCAAGCCCAGACCAGACAACCACCCAACCAGCAGCCAGAACCAGGAGAGCCAAAGCACAGTTGTTTCAAACCACTACACCATGGGTGGGTGGTTACCCAGCAAGAGCTGGCTGATGCCCTGGGATCCCCGCTGCTGTACCCTCTGCCTGTCATGTCCCCTTGTCAAAGTCCCCATCTGTGACCCCCATCATGTTCCCATCAGAGTCCCCATCCAGTGACCTCACTGGATCCTTATTCTTCTAGGGCCCTGTCTTGCTTTGCCAGCTCTCCCGCCCCCGCCTCCCCACAAGACTAGAGTACTCCCTGGGAATTCCAGTCCAATGCTAAGACTATATTATAACAACTCTTTTTGGTTTAAAATAAAATCATAACCTCCACCTAGCCCCACCATGACTCTAAGAGATCGGAATCATTCTCCCCTCTTCTCGGAAGAAATAACTGAAGCTCAGAGAGGTTGACAGACATGCCAAAGATACACAGCAGTCAGCGAATCTTCTGACTCCAGACCCTGTGTTCTTAGATCTTAATCTCATGTGGATTAGTTCACGAACTGCATTCATTTGCCTCCCAGCTGGCAGATGTCCCCACTGGTAACAATTTTTTGGAATTTCTGAATGTCACCTGCCTTGGATTCCTCACCTTGGCCTTACCTGCTATGAAAACACCTGATCCACATCAGCCCTCTCAGATGCCAGCCACCTGCCAGGGCTGCCACCTGCTGTCTGCAGCCAACTGCTTGGATTTATGACCTGCCTGCCAGCTTTGACTTTCCTCCAGAGCTTTTAACTCTCTGGGTTTGTCCCCTCAGGCCCTGCACCCACCTTGGTTCCAGATCTGCCCAGCCTGGCCCCTCCTACACTGTCTGCCACATCCCCAGAGAGGACAGTCAAGGCCAGCTCCAAAAGGGTAAGAGCGTGAGGTCAACAGCTACCACGTGTGGTTCCAACCTGATTCCTTTCTTGTGGATTTTTGCGCCACTTTGCCAGGAGAACCAAGTTTTTGCAGCTGAATTTTTGATCAAAGTGCTGCATCTATTAGGTATCTTAGAAATCTATGTATGTATAATAATTAAAATTGGTTAGAAGGAAGAAGTAGGTCCCCTTGTCCAACATTATCTATGTGTGAAACATACTTAATTACTTGTTTTTGCTTATATATATATATATATATATATATATATACACATTTTTTTAGAGAGACAGGGTCTTACTATGTTGCCCAGGCTGGACTCAAACTCCTGGGCTCAAGCAGTCCTCGTGCCTCAGCCTCCTGAGTAGCTGGAGCTACAGGCACACTTATTTTCTTTTTAATAAATGAGTAGAATCCTCAGTCACTGAATGAAAAACAGCCTGCCTTTCTCCAGTCTCCTCCCATCTGCTCAGCTTTCTCTTTCCCAGCACTTCCTGCTGTTAACCCTCTCGGACTTTTCATCTTCTGTTGTCAATGGCTCCTCAAGTCTTCAACCATCCCACAGATGATAAGTGACCAGGCCATGTCCCCGAGACAAGCGTCCCCTATGGCTGCTCTCTCCATCCAGTGGGACCTGGTCCTCCTCCACATCCACACTCCATGCCAGGCCCGGCCATAGCCATCCTGTCACGCAGAGTCCCCTCCCTGTAGAAAACCCACCTGGTACAACCTGGCTGTACCACCTTCTCCCTCCCCACCTTCACTGGCATTGCTGACTTCCTGGTCACCCCCACCACAACCCACAGAAGACCCTAGGGACTGCCTCAGCCTTCTCCCCACATACCATAGCCCCAGATGCCAATGCCACCGTCACACCACTGCTTAAAAGCCATAGAGGCTCCTCGGTGCTCACAGGAGGACGCCCAAGCCCCCAGGCACAGCCCCCAGCACCCCCAGACCTGCCAGCCTCTGCCCAGCTCACACTCCTGGCCTCACACCTGAGGCTCCAGCCTCACGCCAGCACTTACAGCCCCCACACACTTCTCTTTCTCACCTCTGCTTCCGCTCCAGCTCTGCCTGTGGCCCAGAGTGCCCTCCCCTTCCTCCTTGTCCTTCCACACTCAGCCCAAGTGGCCCTTCCTACAGGAAGCCTTCCCTGCCCACCCCGGGCTGGGTTAGGCACCTGCTCCCAAAATGCCTAGTGTATCTGCTTCTGTCACTGTCATTACCAAATTGCCTTATCATTGCCCCGACCTGACACGTAGTAGACCTTAAAAGGACATCTGCACAAAACACCCAAAGGCAGAGGGACAGACGGGATGAACTCTGGAGATTCCACCGCACAGACATGCTGGCCCCACCAATCACACCCTCCACAAACATCTGTCCCCGCACTCACCAGCCAGGTGTAGGGGCAGCCCCTCTACCTGCAGCTGCTCAGGTTCATCACCTGGGCATGATGTTCTTCCACATACCCCTTCAAGGGGCCTCTTATGCCACATGCCCCATTCTCAGGGGCCCCTGTGACCAACACCCCATCCCCTACCATGCCTCCCCAGGCACAGCATCATTGTGCCCACCTCCCTGGAACACTGTACCTTGGCCAGTGATCTTACTATGGGACTTTCCATAATGCCTCGAAGGAAGATCAGGTCCAGCTCCGCAGCCCCCGTGGCATTAGGGAGGGATCCCAGGTTGTCCAGGACTTGCTGCATGGCTGAGGGAAGGGGTGGGCAGTGAGACACACAGGTAGCAGCTGGGCACAGAAGACTCAAGCACACAACACCTCCCCCTCCCCCACTCCCACATCCTACAGAATACAGCCCCTCCCCAGCAGCACATCCCTTCCTGCCCAGCACAGGCACCCCACGCCTAGAATGGGGGCCCTAGGGGAAGAGGGGCAGTGGAGAGAAGCAGCTTCCTTGGCCTGTTCTTTCTACCCTAGGTAACGTCAGCCTGGGCCAGCCAGGTGGGAGGCTTGGGGCAACAGGAAAGGACTCTGAAGTGGGGGCAGGGGACAAAGGGAAGCAGGTGTCAGGTTCCAAGTTCTGCCCTGCACTAGAGAACCACAGGCTCCCCGCTCAAACTCTAGATGGGCTGAAGCCCCAGTACTCGGCCACCTGCACCTGGCAGGCTCAGGGATGAGAGAGACAGCTTGGAGCATGTCCTTGAGTGCAGGCCAGAGTCAAGCAGGCCCACACAGGACGCAGACTTTGTGCAGCATCTAGTCCAAGCCGCACCACTAATTCAGTGTGATGTTGCACAAGTCACTGTCACTCACTGGCCTCAGTCTTTCCATCCTGTAAAATGGGTGGGTTGGACTAGATGATATCTATAGACCCTTCAGCTCTGACATACAGTGATCTATAATCATTGAGAAATTAACAAGGATGACAGGAACTGAAGCTGAAGTCCAGAATGTTGGCAAGAACTGGGGAAACAGGCGCCAGGAGCCTGGGATGGCTGTGGGCACCCAAGGGCAGAGGTCAGACCAAGTCGTCCCAGGGATCAGCACACTCTCAGGCTGGGACAGGACAAAACCAAGGACATGAGAACACCTGAAGCTGGGCAACGGCAATGGCACCGAGGTCTGTGGTGGGGGTTGCTTTCACCCACTGGCAGAGGTGGGAGCTCCAGGCTGTGGCAGGTTCTGGGGGAAGGAAGGAAAAGCAGAGTGTGCCCAGCTGGGGGCAGAGATGGGCAAGAGGTATCATTACTCTGCCACTCTGCCACCCACACCTACATCTACATAGCAGCACCCAAACTATGAAAGAGGGGGTTAGACATACTCCCTGGCACATCTGAAGGCTCTTGTCAGTGCTCCCCTCCTCCAGGAAGGAATGGGGTGGGGAGGAGGAGCACGGAAACTCCAGCTGGCAGAGACGGTTCAGGGACTCCTGAACTCCCATCTCCTTCTCCGTCCTCTCCCAGCCTTCTCCAAAAACAACATCTAAGCCTGCCCTCCAGATCCCTCCTGCCCAGGCCTGGGCTTGGCGTTGGTCAGAGATCTGCAAGGCCCTAAGTGGTCTCTGAAAGAGGCCAGGGTAGGGCCCATTCCCACTCTGTCGGGGTATGCTGGGATTCAGCCTCCGCAGCCTGCCAGCTATGGGGGTGGACTGAGACAGGGAAGTTGGTGCCCTCTGCTCAGGCCAGCTCTCCTGGAGGGCTGTGCCCCTAGATCCCTCTGGCTCCTGGGGGCCCCGCTCCTAGGGCACCCTCCCCAAATGCCCCAAACCTCACGAGAGGAGGGTAGGTCAGGGGCCAGCTTCCCCCGCCCCTGCCCCGCCCGCCATTGCCTACCTTCCCTCCGGAGCTCCGCTTCCTCCGAGGAGCCCAGGGATATACCCTCCAAGGAGGCCCCGCTGCCTGGGCTGCCCGCCATGGCACCCCAGCCCCAGGAGTAGCCCGCACGCCGCCGCCTGCCGCCTTCCCAGCCAGAGGGGACCGCGCTGGAGAAGGCGGGCCTCGGGGAACGCCCTCTGTAGCGTCAGCCAATAGCAAGGCTCAGCCGCCGTGGCCGCCCTGCTGATTGGCCAAGGCCCCGACTGGCGCTGCCGCGTGGGGAGAGGGCGGTAACAAGGGTGGGAGAAGGGCGGTGGGAAAGAGTCCTCATCCTTCAGACGGCCCGAGCGATCCCCAGATCCCCAGCGTTTTAGTACCCGTGGGGGTGGGGAGGAGGCGGCTAAGAGGGGAGGGGAGGGCGTAAGCGTGAAGCACCCTTCACGACCGGGGCGGCCCCCAGAGACTCTCCCCTCGCTGCAGGAAACCGGGGGGTGGGGATGGGGGAAAGGGGTCTTGGCCTC
>VBSM01003215.1:12848080-12880146 GCA_008086735.1 Cheirogaleus medius | reverse complement strand
GAAATCTCCCAGGAAGTATCTTTCCTAGCAGCTGGTAGGTAGGTGGGCAGCGAGATGGTGGTTTGCGAGACACCGCACAGCCCAGGACCCCTGCTCGCTTCCCACTCGGGGAAGCAGGACTGGGACCGGGCCCCACTAGTGTCCTTTTGCGCCAGGATCCCTTAAAAGGGCGATAGTGAAAGATAGCTCCGAAGAGGACGGGCTCGATTACTCTGCCCCCTTCTCTCGGCTTAGACCCACGTTCCAGTTCCAGGCGAGTCTCACTTTCCTCATTATCCTGCTTCCCAGTTGGGAAAAGGAAAGGAGGACTTAGCGAGATCCCCAAGGAGCAGGATACCAACCGCCATAGGGCCTCGGATGGTGAATACCTGGATCCTGGACTTCCCAGAAAATTCGCAAAAAAGAGGAAATGTCTTCATGAAGGGGTTTGAACCCCTATTTTAGGCCTGAGGGGGGGGGCTGGTCCATTCCTCTGTCTACAGAATAAAGAAAGAAGTTATTTGCTATCCTTGCTCACAGTCCCATCTCAAGAAGTAAATAAAGGGTTAAACCCACTGGCCCGCCTTAGCCCAGCCTCTGGCTCCTCCCCAGACCTGCTAGTAAAAGATAACTGGGCCTTGAAATACCTGGAAGCCCTGTGCAGTGCAGAGCGCGGTGAATTTGGGGCCAACTGCTGCTACTTCTCTGACCTCAGTGCCCGACCCCCAGTTGCCCTCTGCAAAATGTCAGGGTTATCCCTCTTCCTTGCTAACTGGACTTCTAAGATCAGCATAGACTGCATCCTGGAAACTTACTTGGAAATATCAGAAATGGGTTGAATTTGGGAATTCATCCTGGAAGCAGGGGACTGATCCCCGGGTCCCAGGGGACTCAGCCAGCCCCTGAGCTCTCAGGGTATAGGTCTGGGTATAGGTATAGGCAAAAGTCACAGAGGCCACCAAACTGCTGAAAGCCACGTGGTTTAGGTGCCCTGCCAGGGGTGGGGAACCTGCTGCCTCAGGGCCACATGTGGCCTTCTGGATCCTTGACTGCAACCTTTTGGCTGAATACAAATTTTACAGAACAAATCCTTTTAATAAAGGATTCAGCCGAGCAGCTGTACTTGGGGATCTGGAGGGCCACAGGTTCCCGTCCCTGCCAGGCCGGATGGCATTGACCGGAATTGCAGTCTTCCATCTCTGACCAAAAGCGGCTTCCTACAGCACATTTCTTCCAGCCCTCTCCTCTGCCCTCAAGCCAGAAGATTCTCCTAACTGAACCCAGGAAAAGAGTTCCCCTTCTCATTTTAAAGCTATCCTCCACTGTCACCTGTCCACCTCTGGACAATCACTCAGTTATTTGCATTTGGTTGGGAAAGGGAAGTATCTTGAATCCCTACAAAATATGAATTACTTCTCAACCAGGCAACTACCCCACGGCAACCCACAGAAAACCTTCCATTCCACTCCATTCAGGATCCTCAGTGTGGGACCCCAGGTTCTAGCCCACCTGGGGAGGTGAAGCCTCACTCATGATCCTCTTCTCACTAGTCAGCCAACAAGTCTCTTTCTAATAGGCAGAATGACAGCCTCTCACATCTGTTCAGGACTTCACAATTGATAAATTGTTTCATTCTCACAATAGCCCTGTGAGATTACAGAGTGGGGAGAAACATGTCCTGATGCAGAATAAGGTGCTCCTGTGTCAGACAAGGTGCCAGTTTCTGTGATACCGAGCTAGATAAGGGCCCTGACATCTGGAGTTCACAGTCTGGGTGGAGGTCGGGGTGGGGGTGGGGGTTGTGTTGCATAGACACAGAAAGCACTTTCTGGTAGAATAATCGAATGCCACAATAGAGGTGCAGTAAGCGGCCTGAGCTGGGACCCAAGGAATGGGGGTCCTACTGGTGGGAAATGGAGCAGCTTGGAAGGGAAGCAGGTTTGAGGGGTCCACAATGCATCCCATGACAGTTAAGGGCTGCCCCTCCCTCGAGGGGGTACTGAATCCTCCTCCCTCTCTGTGTTCTGTGATTGCCTCAGAAGTCACCTGGGTGCAGGTGACTCTGCTTCCCCTTAAATCAAGGTTTTCCTATGGTGGTGTTCAGCCCAGAGCTCTGGGAGTCAGGGAACAGAGAGAAATAAAACTCTGAGCGAGTGTTGTGAATTTCCAGCAAACCCGGCCCTGCAGTGAGTGAGGCTGCACTTCCAATAATGACCAGCAGGGACCGCCACCAGCTACCCCAGATCTATCTTCTACAGGAGCCCTCTGCGCTTCTCCACCCTGCCCTGGCAACTGCCTGAGCCTTGTTCTGGAAACCTTTTCTATTGAATATATTAATACTTCTCAGTAAAAAAAAAAAAAAAGTTTGGAGTCCTCAGTGGGCTATATAAAATTTCATAAATATTTGCTTATATATTATTATATTTGTGCTATTGAACTAAGTATTATTTATATGAGAAACCATTCACACACCAAAAAAGAAACTAAAAATAATTAATTTTAAACTATAAACACAAGTTCTAACATTTTCTTCCCATTCCCTAAAGGATGCTCTTGCAAACCCCTAGTGCATCCCCACTTTGGACACCACTGTTCTAAAGGAAAAGCCATGCCACCCTCCCCAGTCCCAGCCTCAACAGGGCATCCAGACAGGTGTGGATCCAGACAGCTTTGCCTCCCCTGCAGGACCAAACAAAGGCTTCACTGGAGGAAGTGCCCTGGCCCCTTGCTCCCCACACAACTTCAGGACAGAGCCCAAAGCACCCTCCACCACCACCACCAGCAGCAGACACACACCAACCTGCCCTGCACGCAGGTCAGATTGCCTGTCTGGGGGGCAGAGACCCAAAATCTCTCTTGGAAGCAGCCTCCTTGCCCTCCTCCCATCCCACCCGCTGGTCCAACACTTGCACTTTGTCCTGCCTCCTGGTTTTACTCTGCCCACCACCCCATTAGGGTGGAAGGTTCTGGAACCAGACAACTTTGTGTTGAAATCCTGGCTCAGCCACTTGGTGTGTGTCCTAGGCCAGTTATATAACCTTGCTGAGCCTTGATTTCCTCATCTGTACAACAGGGATAACAACAGCCACCTTGGGAGAAGACAGACATAAGAGTGCTGGCACAGTGCCAGGCACACAAATGGTGCTCCATAAATGCAGTACCCTTCTGGGAGTAGGTCTGGACAGGCTCTAGCTAGGTGCCAGTGGGGCAGTGGGTGGTCAGTCCCTCTCTCTGGCTGTCTGATGTGCCCTGGGGAAGGCTGGGTCCACCCAGAGCTTCTGGAGCCGCAGTTATCTGGTACAGATAGCATGTCCCCTTCCTCCTGCCCACACATCGTTTAGTGGCACCTTGCCCGGCCCTATCTGAGCCATGTACTTCTCTTATCCTCCTCTCCCTCCAGTGCCCACACCAAGGTGCCAAGGACTTTGATGTGGGCACCATGTGAAGGGGCCAGGAACAGGTCACCCATCACCAAAGTGGGGAAGAACTTGCAAAAGTCAGTGCAGGTCCTGGGAGTGGGGGGAGTCCTGCTACCCACTCAAGTAACCCGATGTCCATTGCTGGAGACACCCCATGAGCCAACAGTGCCTTGGAGCACCCCCTGTAGACCCTGGACTAGGCAGGGATTGATGGGGTAAGGTGAGGGAGGTTCCAGGCAGTAGCAGGGGAAAGGGACCAAAGTCATAGGCAGACCCACGTTTGATGCCCTGGGGACTATGTGAGGCACTTGAGTTGCTATTTGGGGACAGAAAGAAAAGACAGAGGAGTATCCTCACTTGAACTGTGACATGGAGGAGAGCTACACACACACACACACACACACACACACACACACCCTGTGCTGCTTCCCTCCCCATTTGTCCTGGGCCAAGGGAGCACTTACAGAGAGTAGTTTGGGGCTGAGACAGAGGTAGAGGGCCAGAGGCTATGGAGGACATTGGGTGACCTTGGGCAAGCCACTTGGCCTGGGCTTTCCCCACTGTAAAATGGGCAGGATAACATCCCCCTTGAATGCTAACATGCTTTGTGAGCCATGACAGGGGAGCCCCCATCACCCACATGTGCCTTGGCCATGCCCTTCCCCGGGGTGCATGGCTATTCTCCACCCCTCTCTGGCCTCAACCACATGCGCCTCTGCCCCCAGCCCTGCTCAGTTCCAGTGGCTCAGCTCCAGCCTCTTCCACCCCCGCAGGGATCTTTGCTGCCCTCTCATTTTTGTTTAGCCACTTGGGCTCTCCCTGTGCACCTCTCCTCTCTGAAGTATCTGGGGGCAGAGTGGGGGACCTCCTGCCATCCCCTGCCATCCCACAGAGGCTTCAAGCCCTCTGGCTCCTCTGCTTCCAGCTGCCTGGCCTGAGTACTGTGTGGGAGCAGTGGTGCCCTGGGAGGGGGAGAAGCCGCCCCCCCCACCAAGGCCCTTTTCCAAGCCATTGCTGGGAGGGGCTGTTCCCCAAGCCTGTCAGTACAGAGTGGGGGGGCGCCTGTGGGCACCCAAAGCAGACTGCAGCAAGCAGGTCCTGGGCAGCAGGCTTCAGATGAAGAAACGAGGGCACAGAGAGGACAAGTCCTTTGTCCCAAGGCACCCACTGGTTAGTGGAGAGCTGGGGTTTGACCCTAGGCCGCCTGGCCTCGGGCTCCACTGCAGCTGCTGCAATTCACTTCACAGGTACTGTGAGTAGCTTCCTTTTTTATGGTGAAGCCAAAGATCAGAGGAGTTAAATGACTCACCCAGAACCACACAGCAAGCAAGTGGTGGAGCCAGGCTTAGCACGGACGCTTGGTAAAGAGATTTGCTTAGTGTTCCATCAACTATGCTTCAATTTCCAAAACTGATAACTCATAGAAATAGCTGAACTTAAACAACACTTTAATTTGACCTCATTTAAAACTATACTTATAATTATCATTGTTTAAAGAAATAAACCCCTAGAAACAATTTGTAATCTTTCTTGCTAATCCTTACCTAGCATCCATCATGACTGAATCTAATCTTGATTTTATCAAGACTTGATTAAGACACTTTTACTAATGTGCCCTCAATCTTTCAGTAACTTGGCATCAGACACGGGAGCTGAGGAGAGCCTGGCAGCTCTGCAGAGCAGCTGGCAGGGATGCCCCGACGCAAGAACCTTCTGGCTTTCTCCTCCTGCGCAGAAAACTCAGCTCTTTGCTCTTGCTTTTCTCATCTGTAAAATGAGAGGTTGGGGCATAGGATCTAGATTACTAAATTCCCTTTCAAACCCATCAATCCAAGGAGACAACTTCGCACTTGGCTCGTAAAAGAGACAAAAACCTTCTTTCCAACAGGGATTTCCAAGAAGTGGCCTCTTGGTAGATATTTCTTGAAATATGAATTATTCCATTCACTAAATACCTGTTCCCACTATAGACTGTGAAGTTCTTTGAGGACGGTGACTGTACTGACTGACCACTGTAACTGCGGCACCTAGTGCAGTGCCTGCCATCAAGTACGCACTCCAATTTACTTTCAGTTTTTAATTTAAAAAAATATTTTTTGAGAGGAGTCTCACTGTGTTGCTCAAGCTGGTGTTGAACTCCTGGGCTCAAGAGATCCTCCCACCTCAGCCTCCCAAGTAGCTGGGACTATAGGGGGGCATGGCCAAGCCTGCCTCTAGGTGCTCAATTAATCCACAGTGCAGAATCCCTGGGGGCAGGGCCATACGGCAGGGGTTTGTAAAGCTCCCCAGGTGGTTTCAATGTACAGCCAGGTGAGGCCTGCCAGGCTACTGGATGCAGAGAGCACCCCCAAGTCTTCTTTCCTGAGAAGTAGCTGTGGCCATGGAGAGAACTCAAGGTGACAGAGCCTACCCCCCAAAGAGCTGAGAGAAACCAGAGGACAGAGAAGAAAAGAGACCACCAAGAACAGATGGCCCAAACCATGCTCCCCAGTGCCCACCCTGCAAACGGGGCTTCCATTTGGTTCTAAGGACATGGAAGCTCAGAGTCTAATGACCGGCCCCTGACGACACCAGCCAGCTGCTCCAGGGTCTCTGGTCCTCACTGTCCCTGATAGCACATCTGAGAGCAGGGACAGAGCTGATGCCATCAACAAGAGTCACCTCTATCCCCTCACTCAGAGGAGACCATCCTGTCCTTACTAAGGGACATGCAAAAACAGCTGATCAACAGCTGCATAATGAAATATGTTTCTTTATGTGAAAGTTAAATACACACACATAATGTTTCCATCAGATGTTTTTATTAAGTCAATGCCAAATTCCTTCCTGCTTCTCCTGGATCTGGTGTGAGGCTACCCCCTCTCAGGAGCACCCCCATTTCCAGGGAGGAAGAGGGCTGGGAGAGGCACAGTGGGCATCTGGTAGGTTGTGATATAATGCAATGAACTAATAGAACTGTCCTCCCTCTCCTCCTGGGTCTGGGGATCACAGGACAGGAGGGAGCCCTCTACCAGCAAAACTTGGATAAAAAGTTCCCCCTCCTCCTCCTCCTCTTCCTCCTTTTCCCAGCACCGGCCTCAGGAGCCATGCGTGGGGACATCTCAGTGCTGCTCACCCTGACAACGAAGCCAGACCACGTAACCGTCAAAGTTCCAAATGTGGTCCATGGCAGTGGGTTCCATGTTGTTTTATGAGAAAATGTAGAGATCAAGTTAAGGAATTAAGTAGCTTGTATATTGAGCCCTCCTTAGCAGGCTAATATTAAAATGACAAGAATGTAAATAATGTAATCTTAAACTGAGGCTGGGGAAAGACATGTGGATCTGGAAATTACTGATATCTTGTTTTTCATAAAAAGTGAGGGTCAGCTAACTGGTTCTCGTGCTGGTCCTGCCCAGGGGAGCCTCGCTTGGTAAAAGTGCATAGAACAGATGGGATGGCCGCTGTGAAAAGCAGTCTGGCAGTCCCTCAAAAGGTTAGACATCCAGTTACCACGTGATCCAGCAACCCCACTCCTAGGTATATACTCAAGAGAAATGAAAACTTATGTCCACCAAAAAACTTGTACATAAATGACCATAGCAGTATTATTCATAATAGCCAAATATCAGAATCAACTCAAATGTCTATCAATTGATAAATGAATAAATAAAATGCGGTATGTTCATAAAGTGGCATATTGTTCATCCATAAAGGAATGTAAGTAATGAAGAATTTAACATTGCCCCAAAAGAGGTACGGCCCTCAGCTTCTGAGAGGTGACCTTTAAGCCCTTGGAATGTCATGCCTGATAGGACTATTTTTGTTTGCCTGGAGGTTTGGGGTCACACCAGGTTGTCTAACAATGTGATTTAGGATGGGGACTCTGGGTCACACAGTATCAGGCTCAACCTCTGAGGGGCTGGAAACTGAGATCAGCCATGTGGGTGGCCAACCATGTCTATGTGATGTAGTCCCAATAAAAACCCTGGACACCAAGGGAGTTGAGCCTGGTTGAGCTTCCCTGGTTGGCAATATCTGGTGCATATTGTCACACATCATTTCTGGGAAAGTCATGCTGTCTACAACTCAGTTAAACAAAATAAAATTTCAGGACCCTCTAAATTTAGTATGGCAAGGGAGAAGTTAAGCCCTGGAGACTGAGGCACATAGTATGTTTGCCACTTCTGCTTCCTAGATTATAGATTAACTCTCTTCCTTATTGTTCTTGTTCTGTAAATGACTAGGAGGGACCAGAGCCTCTCCCACTTCCAATCGCTGATCTTTGTCATAGATTAGCTTCCTGCTTTATTGCTCTGTACCTAACCCAGACCATGTTGCAGAAGACCCCATGACTATTACATCTTCAGTGTGGAATGTTAAATATACCTTTCCCAAAAGAAAAAGACCATTTCAACTAATCAAATTGTTGTAACTATGCATTAAGCCTTATATGGAAAAATGATGAAATTCTGTTAAGCCTGTCTAAACTTTGTCTACATAAACAATTCCAAACTTCTACACTTCAGAACACTGACTTCTTGGCCAGGCACCGTGGCTCCCAGCACTTTGGGAGGCCCAGGTGGCAGGATCACTTGAGGCCAGCATTCCATATTACATTGAGCTATGATCACGCCACTGCACTCTAGCCTGGGCCACATAGTGAGACCTTGTCTCTAATAAAAAAGGAACACTGACTTCCATTCTTTGGAATTTGTGTTTCCCGAGAAACCATCCTCAAACTTTGTGCTTGAATAAACTCTCTTTAAACTAGATTACAATCCTTTTGATTATTTTAGGTTGACAACTGGAAGCTCCATGACTCCATGTTTGGAACTTTCCTGGATGCTGCCATACATGCCTCTTCCTTTGATTTTAAGCTGTACCCTTTAGCTATAAACCATAACCATGAGTATCACAACTGGCAGTGTGTTCCGGGACTCAATCTAGCAAATTACCAAAACCAATGTTGGTCTTAGGGACTTCTGAACTTGCAGTTGGTGTCAGAGGTGAGGGTGGTGTTCTGAGCTGCCCTTCTAATTTCACAAAAGAATACATGCTACAACATGGATGAACCTCAAACATTATGCTAAGTGAAAGAAGCCAGTCACAAAGACCACATATCGTACGAGTCCACTTATATGGAATGTCCAGAATAGACGCTTCTATACAGAAGGTAGATGCTGACTGCCTAGGGCAATGGGAGGTGACTGATAAAGGAAATGGGGTTTCTTTTAGGGTGACAAAAATGTTCTAAAATTGATTGTGATGATGGTTGCACAGCTCTCTGCATGTACTAGAAACCACTGAACTGTATATTATAAATCATTCAATGGTATGGTATGTGAATTATAGCTCAATAAAACTTTTACCAAAAAAGTCGGGGTGTGGAATTTCAAGGTCCTGGAAAGGGGATTGTGCTGTGTTCACTGGTGTGTCCCCAGTTCCTGGAACAGTTCCTCCAAGCCCTGCTCATTGGAGCACAATGAATGCCAAGGAATAAATACATCAAGTGACTCCTGAGACAGGAGCAGGCCCCTGAGGGCTCCCAGTGTGGGATTTCCTGGACCACTGCCCTTTGCAGACGAGAGCTGTTTTAGAGTAGTACCTGCGCCGCCACCTGCTTTGGAAAGAATCCAGCCAAAAATCTGCTGGATCAGGGCAAGGCCTTTCACCTGGGTGTGAGGGCTGTATAAAGGGGGACTGGGGGGAGATTGACTCACTCTGTCCTAGCTTCAGAGCTTCCCAAGGGTTAACCCAAATCATCAAAGGAATTCCTTCAGGCAAAAGGTTTGAGTCTGCAGCTCTGAGACCCCAAGGATGTAAGAAGAGACCCAGGCCTGTCTCCTTCAGGAAGGGCCTCCAGCTCGGGGGAAGAGGTACCTGATGCCCCAGCCAAGCTCAGGCAGGAAGAACCAGGCTCAAGAATTGTCTCTCTCCTTCCCTTCTGGGGCTTTCTGCTCCTTCCCTGTTTAAGAATGTAGGCTTTGTTTTATTCACGTATAGTAAAGCTAACAGGTTAGGACATGAAAGCCATTGAAAAGATGGCCTGTTACAATTCCCAAGAGGAGGGGCATGCCACACCACGCGGGACCACACAGGCAGGACCACACGGAAGGCGCCAGGGTAGGTCAGGAGGCTGAGTGAACAGGTAAAACACAGACAAGGGCCCTTGTGGTTTCGGCAGGAAGGAACCATCGAGGCAAGGTAACTAGGCTTAGGACTGGTTAGTTTAAATAATTTCAGCAGGCTCTGGGACATACAGGTTGTCCCTTGTTGTATGGTACCTGGTCCTGGGGCAAGTAGGGCAGGGCAACAGTGGCCTGAGCATGAGAGGGGACAGTGAGCTCTGGGAAAGGCAGGCTGGCAGGTGAGTCCATTACTGTCCCTATGAACTGGCCAGCCCTGGGAGGGGCAGTCTCTCCAGAGTCAGCAAGGCCGCAGAAGTCAAAGCATCAGAAATACAGAAAGTAGAAAGGCTTACTTAGGCTCTCTGATCCTTCCCCAGATGACTTGGGTCCCAGCTGGGAGATGACCTGCCTTGCCTCCTTCATCCCCCTCTGAACTCAAAAAATAATAATCTTGAGCCTCAGTCCCTTGAGCCTCCTCCCCAAGTCTGCTTGGCCTGCTGAACACCATTTTCTCTTGTTCTGGGCCAAGAAGGAGAGTAGCTGAGCACTGTGCATCCCCCCAGGACTGGCAGTTCCTGCAAGGAGCCAGGGAGGCTGGAAAAGGGACAGAGAGCCCTTGGGTTTGTGAAGGCAGCCTGGATTCTCACAGCAAAAGCTGCAAGGGGACACATCATTTGACCTCTTGTCGTGGTGGGGACCGGGGTGGGATTCAGTACTGGGCTGTGCCCAATGGGGATAAGTAATAGCCTGTTTGCTGGTTTTTAGGGTACACTAGTTCCAGATGTTGCCTCCTACCCTGTACTACGGAATTTTATCATAAAATCTTGTTCCTTTCCCTGGATATTTTTGTCTCCATAGAAATGCAGTCCTGGTCTCACTTGGCTAATGAACTGTGGCATAAACTTCAGGGACATTAATATTGCATGTCTCACCCCTCCCCTGACAGCAGGTTTTAATAAGGAGAGGAGGCCAGAGGATGACACACTTGAGAGAGAAGTGGGGATGGGGCAGAGGGTTCGTCCATGAATAGAGGGGCTCACCCATGTTAATCACCTATTATGTGCCCGAAGCTGTCCAGGGCCTGAGCTGCAACACCCAACTCAATCTTCACCACAATTCTATGCTCTAGGTGTAATCAGCTCCATTTCACAGATGAGGATGTGGAGGCTTAGGGGAGATGATGTTCCTTAAGCAAGGTCACAGCCAGGAAGTGGTGAAGTCAGGATTCCTACCCAGAAGCCCCTACTCTTCCTATGGTGCCCCTTCTGGGGGCAAGGTGGGCAGGAAGAATCAGCTCATGATCCACAGCCTTGCCCTAGAAAAGCAGCAATGTTGAGCAGCACCTGGAGGGGACCTAACAGGCCACACAGCTGAAGCTCAGCCCAAGGCCTGAGTTTATCATTCAAGCAGCCAAGACCCACCACCCTCCAGAAGGCTCAGTAAGTCATCCATCCGGGTCTCCGCAACGGCTAGGCAAGCTGGGAAAACCTCCAAGGTGTGCAGTAGGCCTGCAATCTTGAAAGCACAAACTGCAACTGCACCCCCTTCCTGTGACAGCAGGCCTAGGGGCCAGGAGTAGGGGTGCTGGGGCCCCACAGCAGCCCCACAGGAAAGGAGGCACCTTGGATCCAGCCAAATGGGAAGGGGTATCTGGTGTCTCAGCACAGTGCCCTTCCGAATGCTGAGAACAGCTCGGGGGAAAAGCACAGCCCCATCGCAACCCCATAGACAGCTCCTCCCTGGGGTCTAGAGACTTGGCACAAAAAGTCACCCTACTCCCCAGACCTCCCCGCCTCTGCCACCCACACCTCTGGGCCCCTGGCAGGGACTGTGCTCTGGTTAGGAAAGCTGGCAGCCCGTGTGCTTCCACCCCCACCCTCTCTCTGTTCCCAACTTCCAGGTCACAACACAGGGGCAGAAGGAGGCCATTCTGGGGTGGAGCCTTAGACGGAAAGAGGGCATGGACCACAGGAATATAAAGGGCCTGGGAGGCCCTGGCCAGAGACCCTTTGCTGTGCTGCTCTGCACCTGCCCTGCACCATGGTAATGTCTGCTGGCCAAGTCTGGGCCCCCTTCAGCTGTGTTCTCCAGGAGCTTGGGGATGGAGGTTAATACCGAGGGCCCCTCCTCAGGCCCACTAAGGGCATAAAGGAGTGAGGCCAGGGCAGCCTCCTCTGTCATTCTGATTGCCAGGACAGCTGCCAGGGCTTCCTGTCCCACTTGGTGAGGTGGGGATGAGGGGCGTTCCTTGTTAAGAGAGGGTTGAGGGGCTCAGGAGCTCTGAGAGTGCATATTATGTTTGTGGGCTTCACAGTCTGTAAATTATTGTGTGCCTTCGTGTTGTAGGCACAAATTCTCTGTGCGTTAGGAGTGTGTATGTGTGTGCATGTGAATCCCGGGGCTGGCATTCATGTATGCAATTGTGTTAGTCATTCATTTAACATGTATTATTAGGCACCTACTAAGTGTCAGGCTCTGTTTTAGGTGCTTGTGATACATTAATAGACAAAACGGGCAAAGAGCCCAGCAGTAATTAATGGTGCTTATACTGAAGGGAGTGTCACTGGGAAGGGACTCAGACGATAAATATAAATACATCGTTAAGTTAGAAAATGCAGTGGGGAAAAAGTAGAGCATGATGATGGATATGGGTTGCAATTTTGATTAGGGGTGTCAGAGTAGGATCCCTCTAGAAGATAAATTTTGAGCTGATGCCTAAAGAAGGTGCCGGGGCTGGCCACGTGGATGTCTGGAGGAAGAGTCTTCCAGGCAAAGAACTGCATGTCTGGCGTTTGGGGGAGCAGGGAGGAAGGGAGAGGGGTGAGAAGCTTGTGGGAGAGGTCAGCGAGGTTAGGGACCAATGGCTCCACGCCATCCTCATGTGTCAATCTCAGGTCGTGCCTCCCGGTCCATTTTTACCGCGACACTCTGTGTGCATCACTGCGCATCCAGGTGTTCAGTAGGATGTCCCTTACGGCGCTTGTGCACCTGTGTATGTCCCAGAGGCAGACATGCCCCTCGGTCTGAGCGCCCCCGCACCCCAGCTTGCCCGCTTGGCTGAGCGTCCTCAAGACCCGAGCTTGGGCGTCCGATGCACCCTAGGCCCTGTGTCACGTGACCGCCCGCGGCTCTGTCTGCTCCACCCCCTCCAGACGCCTATTCTGCGCTACGCGTGCGCACTGGCCATCGTGTGCCTTGCGTCCCTGCTGCGGTGGCCCGAGGGTGCTCAGGGAGAGGAGCTGCAAGCGCCCCAGCCCCGCAGGCCCAGGGCGGCCGGTTGGCTGGATAACTTAGGCCAGATCTACAAAAGCGTGGGGAAGCTCTTCGGCGGCGGGTAGGCCCGCGGGGGGCGCGCGGGAGGGAGGAAGGGAGGGGATGGGGGAGGACCCGAACGCCACCGGGCACCCCCCGCGCGCATCGCGGCCCGAGCTGCAAAGACGTGTTCCCCAGCTCGAAGAAATCTAAAAACCACAAGAAAACCGGGAACGCCACGAACCTCTCCCCACCGAACGCCACGAACCTCTCCCTATCCAACGCCACGAACCTCTCCCCACCGAACGCCACGAATCCCCCACCGCAGACCACCCCGAAACGCCAGGCACCGAACGCCATGGAACCCCTGCCACCCACCCCCTCCCGGGGCCCCAGGTAGGAAAGCCTGGGCACTGTTGGCACCGAGTCAGGGGCCTCGGAACTCGGGGCAGCTGGGGTGGGAGCGAGAGAAAGCTCCCAGGGGTGGAGGCGGGGGAGATACCAGCGCCCCAGGGACTTCCTTCTCCTTGACCTCCAGACGCCTGACCCGGCGGTCTCGCTGCCCACCAACCCCTTTGTATTGTGAAAGGGGCCTCAATTCCTCCCACCCCCCCAGTGAAAACAATAAAGAGAGACAAAATCTCTATTGCTTCTCCACTTCAATATGGGCTTCTGTGGGCCCCCTGGCAGGGTGGAACCTGTCCTTAAAGGAGGACAGGGGACCCAGGAGTTCCTGCTGTGGGAGAAAAAGACCTCAGCTACAGAGTCCTCCCTGCGACCCACCCACCTTCCCCCACCTCACCTGTATGCACCCCTACCAGGGTGGGGGTCTAACCTGGAGGGAGAACAGGGGTGAGAGAAGCGGGTTCCGCAACCTCAAAGAAGGAGCTTCAGTCACACAACCCTGCCCAGGTTTCTACACAGACCAGTATAGAATGCCAGCCGGTCAGTGTTCCCGTCAGTGCTGGCACAGGGACACGCAGAGAGGCATGTCTGCCTTTGTTGTGCAGAGTACAGGGAGCCTCCTTTGCCTCCTGGGCTCTGTCAGCCCCTCTGTTGGTGAGCACAGCAGGGGAAGGGGAGACAGCCAGGGCCTGTCCCTGAAAAGTGGGCTTGAGGGTGGCACTGTCCTCTGAGGGTCCCCACAGACATCCGAGGGGCCTGGGCAGCGCCAGAGGCCCCTGCCATGATCCAGCTCTCACACCCAGCCGTGTGTCTGGAGCTGGGTGCTAATCCCTGCCCCTGGGAAGTGTCTGATTCTCTCCATTCAGAATCATCCCCTTAGCTGCCAGAGACAGTGCCGGGATGTCACACTCTGTCACACAAACTCAAACTCTGTTCTCCTGCTGAAACCAGCTCCCCATCCAGGCATCCCTTGGATTTAAGAGTCAATCTGAGCCAAGCAGCTGCAGCCTCTAGAAGCCTCTAGAAGCCCTTTGCCTTTTAGGGTCTGGTTTTGACCTGGTTCCGGGTCGTTTGTACACACTAGAGGGAGCCTGGACTTGGGGGGAAACATGATTGTGGTGCCGCTGCCATTACCAAAGCCACAGCCCCATCCCTTCACGTGGGGGAGGCAGGAGAACCCATTCTGAGAACCAGAAAGGTTCTAATTCTCTCATATCTCCCCTTTATACACATGTCCCACCCCATCCACATCTATTTGGGGTGCCTGAGAAGGGCCAGGGTGAGTCAGGCCTGGGGGCCCACTGGGACTCTCAGGACTGGCCTTCTGGGGACAGGATCCGGGTCTTCACACTCCCAGAGCCGGAGTGTACAGTCCACACACAGGACTCATGCAGGTGGCCAGATCGCTCAGATAATCTGGCCTCCTCCCTCCTGCAGCAGCTTGAATACCTCCTGTGCCCAGGAGTTCACTACCTCTCAGGACAGCCCATTCTCTCCAAATTGCTGAAGGACAGCTCTGAGGACACCCAGTGCAGCCAGTGACTACCTGAGCACCAGAGTCACTCCTCTAGGCTGGGCTGTTGCCCCGGCCGCTGTGCCCAGGATACTTTCATATAAATTAGTACTTCACCTAGGCTATAGGACATCATTGGGGAGGGAGACATTTCAGGGCAGGGTTGTCATCGGGCCCATGATCAGAAAGGTCTAGATCTAAAATGGGAAGATTCAAATTCAAGACTGCCGCTTCGCTGACTTGCTGAATGACCTTGGGAGAGTCCCTGGCACCCTCTGGGCCACTTGTCCCTCTGTGAAGTGGGGAGGGTGAGCTGAGTGACTAATGAGTTTGCAGACATTCTGGATCATTTATAACAGCCCCCTCAGCCCCTTACCTCCCTCCCTGCTCTCCCCGTTCTCTGATGCATCTGGCCTGCTCGTGCCCCCACCAGGGGCCCACAGAGACTCAGAGAGAGGCTATGACTTCGACTTGCTTTATTTAGCCTGTGTGGGAGCAGGGAGCAAGCTCTGGCCAGAGCCAAGGGTGTGGAGGGACGAGCTGGGCTGGCACTGCTCATGAAGTTGTAGGAGGCAGGAGGTGGCATTACAGGTCCATCGGGCTGAGTTCCCTGTGAGGACAGGACAGAATGTGGCAGTGGGGACACAGGCCCTGTGCCCTCGGGAGACCTCGGGCCAGTGCTGGGCCCCTGTTTTCTCTCCTCCAACCCCCCCCTCCTCCTTCCAGGCCCTGATTCCATCCTGAATTTCAGCCCCAGGGAGCTGGGCTGACAAGGCAGGGATCAGACCCACCTGGAGGCAGCTGCGTGGGGGGAATCCCACTGCAAGGAGTCCGGCGTGCCTTTGTCTCTTTTCCCATACCTGGGAGGGAAGAGACAGTTGGGGCAAGCGCTGCACCCAGATACCAGCTCACCTGCCTCATACCTACCCTTAGGGACCATCCTGCCTGGGGCACTAGGGCCCAGGCCTGGTCTGTAGAGATACTCCGTTTTCCCAAGAGCAGGTGTGGAAGGGGCTGGGGACAGGGATGGGGATGGGGTTGTGGCCAGGAATGTGAAGTGGGCCCAGGGTCTCAGGGCCCAGGATCCCTTTCCCCCTCCCTCGCACACACCTAGGCCTGGTCAGCATGTTGATGTATCTGCGGAGATCAGCCACATATTGAGCCATCTGCTCTGGCGTGGCATCATCCCCTGGGTACACTGGCTCCATCGGGGCTCCTTGGGCACCCAGCAGCGGCTGCAGCAACAGAGCCACACAGGTGGACAGGAGCAGCAGGGAGAGGCAGCGGCGTGTGGCAGCCATCTGAGGAGCAGGGAGCGGGCAGCTAGAGGCGGAATAGAGCCTGGTCTGCAGGCCCTCTTGCCCCTTAGCCCATCACCCCTTCCTCCAAGCCTGGGGACAAGGGGCAGGGCAAAGGGCCACTCAGAGCTGATCACCCCACCTCCAGACCCTGCCCTGGAGGGCACAGGCAGCCCCTCCCTTGTGAGCAGCAGCAACCAGAGGTCAGTCACGGCCTCGGCAAGGTACAGAAGTGCAGCAGAGAAGAGGGGACATGAGCCCTGGGGACAGGAGGCAGAAGTGGAGTGGGGGCTCAAGGGAAGGGGCTGGCGGGAAGTAGGGACACTCCAGCTCACTCAAAGGGCGGGGGGCACAGAGAACTTGTGAAGCAAAGGGCAGAAATCCATGGCCTGGTGGGTCTGGCCCTCCCCCCAGGGGTAGAGACGAGGTATAGGTCCTGGAGAAAACACTGCTGCCCATGTCACCCTACACAAGCAGGGACAGGGGCACACACAGAGATCCCAGTCACTCACAAGCTCATTGTCACACATTCCAGCTCACAACCACATACACAAGTGCACACACGCTCGCAGTCAGCAGATGCCCAGTGTGACAGATTTGTTCAGATGCAGAGCAGGACCCAAGCAGGAGCTTAGGCCCCCCAAGGCCCCCAGCCCTGCAAAGCACCAACCCCTTCCCTCCATCCTAGGCCTCGGCCCCGAGGAGCCCTCCAGAGCCCAGGGCGGGCAGAGACCACTTACCCTGGGTCTGAGAGAGCGAGCACTGGACCAAGCGGGCACCTGCCTCGGGCCAGATAGGTCCCCCTGCTCTCCTGTGCCCCTTTATAGTCCTCAGCCCCCCACTGAGTCCCCGCCTCCTGTCAGCCTCTGTCACTCCCCAGCCCTCACCCCTTCCTCCCACTGTCTCCCTGGCACCCGCAACGCCAGCACCAGCACGGGGGCCAGGGACGGGAGGGGGACAGGGCGGTACTGTGGGTGCCAGACTAGCAGCGTAATGGATAAAACTGGGTCACAATAAAAGTATCAAGTCTCCTGTGAGTCTCCATCCAGATGCCCCTTCCCTTTGGGCACCAGAGCAGGCTTGGTTCTAGAAGGCGTGGATTCTGGGACTTCAGGACGACTGAAAGGTTTTGCCTCGGAACAGCCCTTCCCACCTCCCAAGGACCACCCCAAATCGGCAAAAGGATTCCCTCAGGGCAAAAGGACTCCCTCAGGGCAGAGGCTGAGGCTACAGCTCACAGCTGCAGGGGGGAAGGGTGGAAACTCAGGCCTTCCTTTCCAGTTTGCAACTAGAGCAAGGTGGGGACAGGGAAGGGGCCTCGAGTCCTTAGGCAACGTGGGAAGAGGGTCCCAGGCACAGAGAAACCCATTTGTCGGATGTACAGGATGCAGAATGAGAATCCATGCCTGGTTTCAGGGGAATGGGGCTGGGGTGCCAATTTCTGGTAGCCATTTCCCTTCCCATCCCAGAGCCCCCCACCTGGAGCCCCCACTCCAGGGGAGTAATAAAAACCATCATCGTCTGTAAAGCTCAAAGTGCTCCTGCTTAATCAGCTCACTAAATCCCTACGACAACCCATTTTACCGATTCAGAAACTGAAAATCTGCTCAGAGTTGTTAAGTAACTGGCCCCAGACCACACAGCTAGTCAATGGGAGACCCAGGTGGGTTTGAAAGAAAGTCTGACTCCAAAGTCTAACTCCAAAACCTGACTTTTTTTTTTTCCTGTGTGAGTCTGTCACGGTATTGCCGTAATTTTCCATTTGGGGGCTGAGAAACCTGAGGCTCACAGAGGTGAAGACATTCACTCAAGATTTCATAGTGACCTAGGTCTCCTATTCCAGCTCAGATGCTCAACTCCACCAATCCCACCCCCACCCCAGGCCCACCAGAAGCCCCTGAGTCTCCTCTGCCCAGGGTCCCTTCCCAACCGCCAATCTCCTCCGCAGCTCAGGCCAAGAAGCAGTCACTGGCTGTGTTTGAATGACATGCTGATGCCTGAATAGGGAACAAAGGACCACTCGCCCCTGATGTTCTGCTGTCCCACATCGGGACACCAAGAAATGTGTGAGGGGTGTTGGGGGGGGCAGTTGTTGGGCAGGAGAAGACTGGATGTGACACCCCAGGGATCTGGCATGGTGGGCTTAGCGGTCAGACAGGCCTGGGCCCCGATCCTGGCTTCGCCATCGCCTGGCTGTGGGAGCCTGGGAAAGTAATTCCTTTAGCCTCTCTGAGCTTCGCTTCTCCTCTCTGTGAAATGAGCTCATCACACCCATCTCTGGATGGAGAGAATAAAGGAAGCCTTAGTAAGCAACTGTGTTCTGCCTTGTCCTCTCTCTTCTGATTTCTGGCAACAAGAAGAACAATAATACTTCACAGACAACAACTTACATTCCACAAAGCAAGTATGGAGGTCGTTCTGTCTCAGCAAGCCCGAGTCCTTTTCTGGGCCAAGATTTTCCACTTTGCAAAACAAGAGCGGTGAACTGACGGCTGGGCCTAGGCGGGCATCTGGTTTGGCCGGTAGAGGCTGTGAGGCTCCACCAGGGGGCGCCAGGCTCCAGCCCTAGTTCCAAGGGTCTGGGATCCCTCGGGACCACAGCCTGGGGGCCTGTTCTGGCTACCATCCATTAGGACCCAACCCCATCAGACAGATGATGGATCCAGGGATTAACTCAGGTGCCTGGGCCATTTATAGTTCTGTCCTATCGCAAAGATAAACCAGCTTTGTCAGTGCCTAGGAAATAACAGGTACTCCACAAATGTCAACCGAACCTACAGCTTTTACTTTTCTCCTTTGCAAACAACTGATTCCCCTCCTGAGTCCTCTCAGGGGTGTGGTGACAATCAAGGAGGAAGTGGTAGTGGATTTGCTTTCTAAACTGCATGGCCATGTCCAGAACAGAACAGTCCATGTGTCCCCACAGTGCCTGCCACAGAGCCCTGCTTAAAGAAGGCACCAATCGATTACTCACCTGCAGATGCACTGAACGGAGATGACAGTGGGCCCTCTCTCTCCCCCCAACTCCATGCCCTCTGGGACAGGGAGGATGGCCTTTGGCAGTGTTGGAGATGGAATGAGTGCACTGATACTGAGACCAGGAGAGGAACACCCCAGAAATGCCTGGGGTCACAGGGTGAATGAAGGCAGGAGAATGGGGGCCCCCACATACATGGCTGCAAGGACAGGAGTCTGGCTAGCACCATGTCCCCCAACCCCCTCCCCCCCAGCTGTCTAATCTCAATCCCTGCTGCTTTCAGTTAATTGGCAATCAGCAGTCATTTGTGGCACATCTGTCCTGGGCCTCATACCAGGCAGCCCCTTGGGGGCCGAGTGGGAGGAGATGAGGAAGTGAGAGCTCTGCAAGGAGGTCAGAGCGGAGTGAGGAGCTGGGGCATGGCTGCTTTGGAAAGTGAGGACACTGAAGAAAGGGGAGGGAGTGGTCAGCAGCCATCCCTCACCCTGGCTTTCTTATTTTATTTTATTTTATTTTATTTTATTTTATTTTATTTTATTTTTAGAGACAGGGTCTTGCTCTGTCACCCAGGCTGGAGTGCAGTGGCCCAATCACAGCTCAATGCAGTCTTGAACTCCTGGGCTCAAGTGATCCTCCTGCCTTAGCCTCCCAAGTAGCTGGGACTACAGGTGCATGCCAGCATGCCCAGCTAATTTTAAAATGTTTTTGTAAAGATGGGGTCTCACTGTGTTGCCCGGGTTAGTCTCAAATTTCTAACCTCAAGAGATCCTCCTACCTCAGCCTCCCAAAGTGTTAGGATCACAGACATGAGCCACCACACTTGGCCTCACCCTGGAATTTAGAAACTGCCTCACAGGTCATCTTATGAGCTCCCCTTACTACCTTGTAATGGAGGCAGGAATTACTTTCCCACTTACCAGATGAGAAAACTGAGGCCCAACAAGGTAGCTGAAGTTGCCTAAGGTCACATGTGAGTCAGGTAGGGTTAGGATTAAACCCAGGTCCTTATGATTCCAGGTCCTACACTTTATCCCTGTTTCTAGGCCACCTCTTGCCCCATACTTAGGCCAATATCTTATTCCCAAGTTGGGTAGCAACAGCAGGGGCTAGACTTGGAGGCGGCTGCACCTAGATGCCAGGACCTGTCCCCTGGGCTAAGGATAGCTATGATACTCCCACACATACCTTGAGCCCCTTGTTCCATCCTCTCAGAGCCAACTCAGGCTCAGTTGGGGGTTTAGGACACTAATTTGGAACCTGTGCCTGCCTCCACTTCCCTCCACCCTGGGGGCTCATCTGTCTCCAGGGCTTCCTAAAGGCATAGGAGTATTTAATATTTCTCCCTTCTTGCCCCCAGTGCCTACAAAAGCAAATCCCATAATTGCCACTCCAAATTTTCCTAAAGAGGAAGGCTTCTTGCTGAGATAGAGACTAAATCAATCTACATAATTAAGTGTTGCAGGGGGTGAACAGGGAGGAAAGACACCAAAGGAGCTGGGAATGGCAAGGGAGGAATTTCCCCTTGGGGTAGTGGGAGGGGAGAGGTGCCAGGTCGGAGGGGGCAAGAATTGAGGAGAGTGAAGGAGAGGAAGGGGATTTTAATGAATATTGCTGTTGACCTTGGGTTGGATATGTGATGTCCTTTGAGGAATGAGAGTAACAGGTAGAATTCCTTTTCATTGCTTTTGGTTATGGAGCTGTTTTTTCTCAAATGCAATGCCACTTGGAGCCTGAGCCCTGTGGAACTCTGGTTTTACAAGGGTTACACATGTGCCAAGCTGTGTCAGGCCGACCCAGCCCATAGACTCAGCTCTACCACTCACTAGCTGGGCCATTCACTAGTTGCGTGACCTTTTGCAACTTACACAGTCTTTCTCAGCTGTAAAGCAGTTAACTTTCTTTTTATTTAAGGTATCGGTATCCCTGTTTAACCAGTGCAGAAACAAACGCAGTGAAATGAAATGACTAGGTCAAAGTCATAGCCAATTAATAGCAGAGACAGGACTCCGATCTGGGTCTTCTGTCTCTGAATCCACTGCACCAGCGGTAGGGTCCCAGCCGTTGAGGCGGGCTCCTGCTGTTGGCTAGACCTGTGTGAGAGCTCAGATTCAGGCTGCAGATAACCTCTTGCTGCAGGGCAAGAAAGTCCTGGAGGAAATGAGGCTTGAGCTGGACTTGACTGACACCAACACACAGACACATCCTCCCATCCCCAGCCACACAAGGAACCAAAGGTCCAGGCAGCGCTGTGTGCTCCCATCTTACTTGTCCTGGTGCAGGAGAGAAGGAAGGAGGCAAAATGGGATGGGAAGTGGGTCTTAGAGAATGAGTGGGGAGAGGGAGCCAAAGAAACTAACTCCATCCGCAGGAAAGCAGGAAAGGCTTCTGGGAGGAGGTGACCACCACACTGAAGGTGTTTCCCGGCCGAAGAGAGGGAAAGGGCTCTGCAGGCAGGAAGAATGGAGGTCGAAGGCACAAAGCATCGGAATTCATGGAGTTCCTGACCTATATAGGCCCTGGGCCCTTCCCACTCTACCTCCAGGGTGGCTGGAGGGCAGCACCAGTGAAGGGAGGTGTCAGAGCCCTTGGCCTCCTAGGGCAGGTTGTGTCCAAGCAGGGTCCTCCCCTGCAGCTATGGCAGAGCCAGCTTCAGAGACTTATCTCCTCCCAGAGCCACCTAACTGCAAATAGTGATTCTCCCCCTCATCTCCCAGCCCCCTACCTCAGACCTGAGCAGGTCCTACTGAACTAGAGGCCCAGGAGAGAGCCCCTAGACAGAAGAGGCTGTGTCAGAGGGGGGGAAGACACAAGCCCTTCCTTCAGGGCGTCCCCAGACCTAGATGGGAGACAGGACACAGAGAACTCTCAGTGAACAGAGCAGGGGCCAAGAGAGCTGGGCAGCCAGAGAGGGAGGAAGCGCACAGGGTATCAGGGGCGCAGCCCAGGCTCCCAGATAGGTGTGGAGTGGTGAGGGATTGGAGTTGGACTCCAATTTAAACACACACAGCGCCTTTAGACTTCATTGTCTAATCCAGGAGAGGGGGAACACAAGAGGGTGTCCCTATGGCCTTGTCCTAGGAAGGCACATTTAGTGACTCATCCCCTGGGTGTGAATTCAGCAAGATGCGGGGGGCGGTTGCTGGAGGAAAGGGCAGCCTCCACACTCCCACTGCTCCTCTATTCTGGGAAGTGGGGACAGCAGGAATGGCCTGCCTCCCCCACCAGTACACACCCACCCACCTGGCCCCCACAGGGCTCTTCCTGCACAGCCCCATCTTGGATCCCACTCTACCTCCAGCCACTACAGCCCTGGGCTGTAATACAGCTCCTGGGGGAACCGCCCTGGGGTGTTGGTGCCTGCCTGGCGCGCCCTCCCAACCATCTTCAGCTTTGCGGGGACTACTCTCCTAGGCTGTCTGGCACACTCCTTTCCACCTCCCCATCCTCGAGCCACTCTTCCTCTTGCTCCTCCCTGCCCCTCTTTCATGAACTCTCATCCAGCCCACCGCTAGAGTTCCTTCCGCAGAGGCCGCCTGTCCCGGCGCTGTCCAGCCCCAGGCTGGGCGGTAGCACCTTCTCCGAGCTCCGGGCAGAGGGAGGGGGCGGGCCACCCTCCCCAGCCTTGTCCAGGGCGCCTTTTGTCTGAGTCTGGGTCTTCTGTTCTCCAGCCTTCGCACTTCCACCCTCCACTCCCACCAGATGCCACTCCACGAAGGAGAAAGGAAAGGAAATACAAGGACACACTCCGTTTCCGTGAAATTTGCTCTTTATTTTGGGACCAGGGAAGAACCATCCACAGCCCTCCAGCCCAAGGGGCGGGGGCCCCACCCCAGCCCTGCCGCGACAGTGGGCAGGGAGGGGAATCCAGGTTCCGGGGTCAGGAGCAAATACGCAAATGAGGTTGTTGTAATTAGCATATCTCCCAGGAGGCCTTGTGGGTCATCACCAGAGGTCGGCGCCCTCCGACCTGCAGGAGAGAAAGGAAAGGAACTGGATCTGGGGAGGCGAGACGGGGAGAAGTCGTGAGGGCCGGTGCTAGGGTGGGGCTTCCGTGGGGCGGCAGGACCAGGCCGCGCTCCAGGACTCAGGGTGTGGTGAGGCGGGCGCTTTTACCGCGACCTGACGGGGCGGTCCTCGCCGTCGGGGAAGAGCAGTTTGGAGACAACAGGGTCCGGGCTGTCGCGTTTCCCATACCTGGGGGCGGGGTCACAAATGGGCGTGGTCATGTGTGGACACGCCCCTGGGCCGAGCCGGACCGAGGGCTTGAGCCCGCAGGCTCAAGTCCGCACCCCCCGCGCATGCGCTCACCGCTGCCGGGTGACTAGGTTGAGGTAGTGGCGCAGGGACGTGTAGTAGCGGTTCAGCTCCTCCGGGGAGGCGTCTTCGCCAGGAGCCTCGGGTTTGATGGGATAGGCGTCGACCAACGCCCCCAGGCAGGCAAGCAGGGCCAGAAGCACTGTGGCCATGGCGGGCCACGGCCTACGCACCGTCACCATCTGGGAAGGAGACATTGGAGCGCAGATCATGCTGAGCCTCGACTCTATGGCGGGAGACTACAGCTGCCGTCGGGCCCAGGCTCCAGCAGCTTGTCTGGTGCTGGTGTTGGGACCAAGGCTCAGCCACCAACTTGCTGTGTGTTCTCGGGCCCCAGGCTCTCTGTAGCCTGTTTCTTCATCTACACTGCCTGCCTCCCCGCCCCCAGCCCCTCCACCACTGCTGCCCAGAGAGGTAGATGGAGGAAGAGGGCTATGCTGGCCACCTGGCTCCCGAGCCTCTCCTTCCCACCTCTGCTGGCTTCCTTCCACTCCAGCTTCCCGCCACTCAGCCCCAGCTTCCACCATCCCAGCCTCAGTTTCCCCACGAAACAGCCTAAGTTCCCCGGCATCAGACCATTCCTGAGCCCCAGCCACTCACAGCAATAGCTCCCGAAGTGAGATGAACAGAAGGTGGAAGGCGGTGGAAGGCGAGGGGGGTCCCAAAGGCTGGACTGCTGCAGGTCAGGCTGGGGCCTCTCTGCTCAGAGCTTTCCCTACGGGCTTATATCCAGGCCTGGAAAGGGAGGGGGAGTCCCAGGGGGAGGGGGAGCCAGCAGGGGGAGGGCCCTTCCTCCTCCCTCCCTCCGCCCCCGCCCAGCCAGTGCGTGCTTACATCCAGCCAGTGCATGCGTGATGTCTGGCAGTAGCTGAGGGGGCAGCTGCCATGCTCAGATTCAGGGTCCCACCGCGTGATGTCTGACAGCAGCTGAGGGGGCAGCTGCCATGCTCAGATTCAGGGTCCCACTGGGTGGGGTGTCTAGCCTGAACCCCGTGCTCACCCCACGGCCCCCCAGTGGGGGCTCTAGCCTCCTGAGGAAGTGAAGCATTTGGAGCTAGACTCCTGGGGCAGCCTGTAGGACCAGAGCTGAGATTCCATTTCTCCAGCCTGTCCATGAGTGGGAGTGGGGGGCGGAGGGAGGAAACGTGGGACCTGTGGTCACTCTTTCCGTAAGGCAATCCTTTTGAGCCTCTCTGCTTGGTAATAAATACTTCAGGGAAGGGCTGAGCAGTGACAGGGCCTGTGGGGGGCAGACTTTCTAGTTTGGAGTCAGGGATGGCGCATATGGCCTTGGCTCCTGGCCTTCACTTTATGGTGTCCTGGGGTAGGGCCTCTCCGGACACTCATTATGTCCTCTGTCCATGAGAGTCAGGAGGAGGTGGAAGCCAGTGACCTCCCCCGAAGCAGCTGAGTCTGCCACCAGTGCATCCAGCATGGCACACACAGACCTCGGTCCAGCCAGGCCTGGCACAGAGCCCCCTCCCAAGCAGAGTGCCCCCACCCCCATCCAGGGGTCATTCAGGGCACTGGTGTCTTCTGGGGCTGAGTGATGCCAAGGCTGCCCAAGCACGTGCCACTGGGCTCTGGGGCCAAGACCCTCACCCAGAGCCTTTGAAGGAAAGAGGAAAGGGCTAGTGTTTACTAAGCACCTACTATGCAGTGGGTAGTGCACAATCTCAGGCATAACTGCAATGAGCTGGATTTTCCCCATTTCCCAGATGAGAAAACTGAATCTCTGAGAGGTGATGGAGCAGCCACAGTTACTCATGATTCAAAGAGGAAAAAGAGTGTGAGGCAGACCCCAGGAAGAGGCCCTTTCAATCATGAGGACAGGAAGGCTCAGCACAGCAATACCATGGAGCTCAGGAGTCAGGCTTGGGGGCAGGGAACAGGAGGCTGAGTCTGGGGCCACCACTCCCACTGAGAGGCTACAGTGGGGGAAGGGCCTCCAGACTCCCCCTCAGACACACCTCCCCCACCAGGAAGAGAGAGGGCTGTTGGGGGATCCCCCCATAAAGCCCTTTCCAGCCCCCTCTCTCCAGCCTGGCCTGCCCTCCAATGCTTCCAGACATCCCATCAGCCAGCGGGGCAGGAGGGGCCATCTTGGTCCAGACCCTGGTCCTGAACCAGCCCTTCCAGCCTCTAGGACAGATGGCTGTGGGTGCTATTTTTAGAGCTCTCCTGAGACAGAGCATCCAGGGCTCCATCAATCACCTCTTTATGGGTTCAACCACCTGCACTCTCCGGAAATGGCTCCTTAGCAGCCAGTGCCATGGGCTTCCACGTCCCACGAAACACCAGGGCACCTACTGGGCATGAAGGTGGAAGAGGAAACCAGGGACATGGGCCTCACCCTTGGAGGGAGGAGAAAAATCATTCTTAGGAAGTGAGGGCCTGAGGGGCAAGGTACAGCCCTGTCCTCCAAGAACCCCTGTCCCAGAGGAGAGTCCTGGCCGTATCCTTGGAGATCCTGAGGTGAGGGGCACAGCAGTACCACTGAGGACCCCCAGCCCGAGAGGGAAAACACTCCACTGTCCTTGGGATCCCCAGTCTGAGGAGTTCCCAGAACACAGGTACAAAGAGACAGTGACAAGCCTATGTCCAGTGTGAGGGGAGACAGCAGAAATAAAAGAATATCACCCCTCCAAGGAAAGACAAAAGATGGTGCCCACCCTAGGGTGGGGGGCTGATGAGGACATCTGTGATCCCAGGGGTCAAGGCCTAGACGAGGACCCTGCCAGCTAACTGAGGCAAGGGTTTCAGAGAGTGAGGGCTGTTTGCTCATGTGACCCATGGTGCTAGCCAGGGTGCTGATGAGGGCTTTCTAGAGCTCTGATCCCCAGGGGAGAGAGGTGAAGGAGGCTGAGAGATGCCCGCAGGGAAGCTGACATCTCTGGAACCCCCTCATGCCCTGGGGATCGTGGGGTCTGGGGACAGATGGGAGGAGTGGATGAACAGTGCAAAAGCTAGAGAGGGCACAGGGTGTGGCCCAGATTCAGGCTACAACCTATGAAGAAGTCACTTCCCCATCTACCTTTAGAGCCGAAGCGAATGGGCCCGAGGTGGTCCCTCAGTGCAGACCAGGAGCCAGCCCTGCACATCCTCACAAACCCTCCCTATCCGTCACGCCCCTGCCCTCCAATTCCACTCTCCAGTTACAGGGCAAGCAGATTGGTTCATTAATCACCGCCTCCTCAGGGAACACTTTATTAACTTGTTGATTAGCGGGGAGGATGTCTCAGCCCTCGATCAATGGCTCAGCTTCCCCCTACCCCCACAATTATTGACGCATGACTCAGTTGCCATGAGACGTGTCTGGGCAGTGGGGCTGACATCTACGAAGGGAGAAACTTCAGAAACAATCCTTACTGTAGACTTGAGATGAGGGCCTGCCTCCATCTTATCTCTGAAGGGGAGGGACACAGCGGCGCTGGGCTCCTCATTCTCAGTGCACCTAGCAAGGCCAGCCCCCTCAGGAGGCCATGGACCTGGGCCCTGGCCCACCACTTCCCTTGCCTAGTGGGCTCAAGGGCCACTCGTTGAGATAGGGTGGCACATGCTACTCATCCCAGAGGCTTAGAATTCGGTACTTTAGAATTCTAAGGGTACAGTGAGGCCCACCTACACCCACTCGCCACACACAGGCCTCGCTTTGATACATCGTGCTCTGGGCAGCGCTGGGCCACTGCCTCTCACCTTCAGGCAGAGCCTCATTCCCAGCGTCCTGCAGACAGCAGGTTGTCATTCAATCCTCATTCAACACGCACTTGTTAGGCCCCTACTATGTGCCAGGCAGTGATCTAGGCACTAGGGCAGAGCAGTGAACAAACAGGCAAAATCCCTGCCCTCGTGGAGGTCACATTCAAGTGGCAGGAAATAGAAAATAAACAAGTAAGCATGGAGTGTGTCTGGTAAGTGCTATAGGAAAAAGTCAGGGCATCAAGAATGGAGAGTGTTGGGGAGTGGGGGGCTTATTCTACGTTGGGTGGTCAGGGAAGGGCTCACCTGTAACGTGGCAGCTGAGGGAAGTGAGGAAGCAAACCATGAGGCTACTCTGGAGGAGTGCTCCAGGCAGGGGCCCCGAGGCGGGAGCGTGCCGGGCGGTTTGAGGACTAGCAAGGGGCCAGCTCTGCTGGAGTGGAGTGAGCAGCGGTGGGAGTCAGAGGAGACAAGATCAGGGCGGCAGCAGGGGACACATCACACAGGGCCTCGTAGGCGGCTGTGAGCACTCTGGCTGTGGCTCAGAAGTGCTGAGATGAGAGGAGGAGGGAGCTACGTCCAGAGTTGTATGATTGCCCACCTTATCTGACTGTTTCAAAAGACGGGTCAATGACCCAGACCAGCTCATGTCAAAACAAGGGCTTCTCCAGTACTTTACATATTTTCTATATAGTGTGAATGCTTTTATAGGGTGTATATATTACTTTAATAACTTTTAACAAAGATTCTCATTTTAATAAAAATTCCAATAAAGAATTTTTTAAAATCAATAAAGATAAAATGCCGGTGTATGTTGTGACTCCTGGAACCAGATGCTTTGAGGGGCCCTGGGCTGCGGCCCCCAGGAGCTCTGTGCACAGCTCCCTGCACAGTGCTCCTGCTCTTAGGGAAGGGGCCTCCTGTCAGAGTCCAAACCTCAGGGCTCAACAGTCACAGAGCCCTGTGCCGCCGGTGCAGAAACCCAAGCCCTGAAAGAGGTGCAGATTTTGGAGAAACAGTTATAACCTGCACCAGACCATCAGCTCCCTGGTTCAGGCCGGACTTGTGGACTTGTGACTTTGTGTCTTTGTGACTCCTGGTACTCATGTGGTGCTGGCACGCTGTGGGCTCCTAGGAAACGGTTGTTGAATCAATCAATCAATCAACAAGTGAGCATATTAGTTAAGATATTGGTGCAGCTGCCTTAATAGAGACCAAATAACAGTAGATTAAATACCACAGATGTCTGTTTCTCTCTCATGTAAGGCTCCAAGCTGGCAGTTAGTGCATGGGGGAGGGTGGCTATCTTTTTTTTTTTAACATTGGAACGCAGTTTTATTTTTATTTAATTTTTTTGAGACAGAGTCTCACTCTGTTGCCTGGGCTAGAGTGCCGTGGTGTCAGCCTAGCTCACAGCAACCTCAAACTCCTGGGCTCGAGTGATCCTTCTGCCTCAGCCTCCCGAGTAGCTGGGACTACAGGCATGCGCCACCGCGCCCGGCTAGGTGGCTATCTTTTAAAAGTGAGGTTATAAGTCCAGGTGCAGTGGTGGGTGCCTGTAGTTCCAGCTACTCGGGAGGCTGAGGCAGGAGGATCGCTCGAGCCCAGGAGTTTGAGATTACAGTGAACTGTGATGACACCACTGCACTCCAGCCTGGGCAACAGAGCAACACCCTGACTCTAAAATAAATAAATAAAAATTAAAAATAATATTTGTCACTTTCTCTCAAATGCTTTTTATCTCTTTCTTCATTTCTTTTTTATTTTTTCATCTTCTATTTCTCTTAGGGCATTAATTGTTACATGTATTCACTATTTTGTTCTTTCTAGGTTTGTCTTTATTTCTAAATTGTTTTCTTTTATTTCTAATCTTTCTTGAATTCTGTCACCTCATTCTAACTCTGATTTTTCAAAGTTGTATGTCTTTTAGCTCATTTGAAATAGTGCATTACAGTTTGGATCTTGAGCATGTATACATGTTTCCATTGTCTGCAGGGCTGTTACTGCTCCTTATTTTTTTTTCTAATAATACTTTTGTATGGGATTTGATCTTAATACTTTATGTTGCTAATTTTTACGTGAAACTAATTTTCCTGAACTTTTATTTTTTTTTGAGGCAGGGTCCCCAGGCTGGAATGCAGTAGCGTGATCATAGTTCACTGTAACCTCAAATTCCTGGGCTCAAGTGACCATTCTATCTCAGCCTCCTGAGTAGCTGGGACTACAGGTATGCGCCACCACACCCAGCTATTTTTATTTTTTTAGAGACGGGGTCTCACTATGTTGCTCAGGCTGGTCTCGAACTCCTGGCCTCAAGCAATGCTCCCACCTCAGCCTCCCAAAATGCTGGGGTTACAGGTGTGAGCCACCACACCCGGCCTCCATTTTTCTTTTCTTCATTCTCTTGTGCCACAGCGCCCACACAGTTCCATGTTAGGGGCAGTGGTGACAGTAGCATCAGTGGCTTCAGGGGCCCACAGATACCCAAAACTGAGGAAGGGGAATCTTCCCCCTACGATCAAAAGAGTTGTGGTCCCAAGAGGGTGGGGCGAACCCCCATTGCTTTTTTTCTCTCTCTGTCCTCCTTCCACTTGGCCCTTCCAGAAAACAGAACGAGAGCAAATACTCCCTAACTCATTTTATGAGGCCAACATTACCCTGAGACGAAACTAAACAAAGATATTGTAAGGAAATAAAACTACAGACCAATCTCTCTCATGAACATAGATGTAAAAATTCTCAACAGCAAATTGAACCCAGGGATATATAAAAAGAAATATATGCTACAATCAAGTGGGATTTATCTTGACAATGTAAGGCTGATTTGCTATTCAAAAAGCAAACACTGAGGCAGGAGGATCACTTGAGCCCAGGAGTTCAAGGCCAGCCTGGGCAACCTAACAAGACCTCATCTCTAAAAAAAAAAAAAAAAGAGAAAAGGCAATCTGCAGAGGCTAAAGTAACTCCATCTTGGTTGCTTATCTGCCATGTTGACTTTCGATTAACCCCAGTTCCAGTAATGCCTCTAAGATTTCTAGTTTACCTGCTGCTCCTTGTGTATAGCATTTTTGTCTTTTCCTGGAGGGGTTGACTTTAGTTGTCCTTCTGGAGCACAAATATCCTTTTCCTGTAGTATATAAGCCCTGGGTCTGGGGTGTAGCTGCAGGGAGATCTATCTGTCTCCCTGCCACCCAAGACCATGTTTCTGTCCATGAGCTCACCAGTAAATCACCTTTTACTGACAAACTGGATTTGTCTGCCTCTTTCTTTGCTTTCTCAGCTCCTTCTGTGTTTAGGGTTGCTTTGCATATATCGCCTTTTTACAAAACACAACCACTGTAATCTGCCATATTAGTAGCCTTAAGTAGGAACATCAAGTGATCATATTGACTGATAAAGAAAAAGCATTTGGGCTGGGCACAGTGCTCACACCTGTAATCCCAGCACTTTGGGAGGCTGAGGCAAGAGGATCTCTTGAGTAGTTCCAGACTAGCCTGGGCAAAATAAAAAATGTAGAAATTAGCCAGGCAGGGTGGCATGCACCTATAGTCCCAGCTACTTGGGAGGCTGAGGCGGGAGGATTGCTTGAGCCCAGGAATTGGAAGCTGCAGTGAGCTGTGATTACGTCACTGTACTCCAGTCTGGGTGACAGAGTGAGATCCTGTCTCATAAATAAACAAATAAAATTTTTAGAAAAAGTAGGGGAAGATCTTCATGATCTCAGGCTAGGCAAAGAGTTTTTAGACAGGATACCAAAAGCATGGGCCATAAAAGAAAAAAATTAATAAATTGCACTTCATTTTAATTAATCTTTGCTCTGTAAAAGACACTGTTGTGAAAATGAAAAGACCAGCCACAGACGGAAAGAAAACAGCCGCAACTCACATATCCAACAAAGAACTTGTATCCAGAATATATAAAGAACTTTTGAAATTCAACAAAGAAAACCAACTTCAAAAATAAATAAATAAACAGCCACTTCACCAAAGAGGCTATAAAGACAGCAAATAAGCACATGCATAGATGTTCAACATCATTAGAAATGCAAATTAAGGAAATGCAAATTAAAACCATTACGAGATACCCCTATGCACATATTAGAATGGGCAATATTAGAAATATTGACAATCAGAAGGGCTGAAAGTATGCAGAGCAGCTGGAATCCTTGTCTATTAATGGAGAAAACGCAAAATGGTGTAAACATATTCTTATGTATGACCCAGAAATCCCACTCAGGATATTAACCCTAAAGAGATGAGTATGTCCACACAAAAATCTGCACACAAATGTGTATAATAGCTCTATTCATCATTTCCCCAAACCAGAAGCAGCCCTGGTGTCTTTCAATGGGTGACTGAATACACAAAGTTTGGTACATACATTGGGATATTTACTACTCAGCAATAAAAGGGAATGAGCTATTAACACACAGAACAAGTTGGACTCATCTCAAAGGCATCAGGAATGGAAAAATCCTGTCTCCAAAAGTTAGGGATAGGCCGGGCTCGGTGGCTCACACCTGTAATCCTAGCACTCTGAGAGGCCGAGGTGGGAGGATCGTTTGAGCTCAGGAGTTGGAGACCAGGCTGAGCAAGAGTGAGACCTTGTCTCTACTAAAAATAGAAAGAAATAAAAAAAATAAAAAATAAAAAAAAGTTAGGGATAACTTTTCTGGGTAATAGTTTATAAAAAGGAATGCACTATTAATCAAGAACAAATTGGATTAATCTCAAAGTCATTAGGAGTAAACAAAGCCTGTCTCAATAAGGTACACACAGTATAATTTCATTTACATGACATTCTTAAAAAGATAAAACTACCGTGATGGAAAACAGATTAGTGGCTGCCAAAGATTAGGGGTAAGAGGAGTGACTACAGGTTCAGCACGAGGAAGTCCTCTGGAGGGATGCAATTACCCTGCATCCTGATTACAGTGGTGGTTACAGGAATCTATAATGTGTTCAAAATCACAGAACTGTACACTTGCAAAAAGAGTCAATTTTGTTTTATGTTACTTTAAAAAATCACTTTTAATTATTTCAGCTGGGTGCAGTGGCTCACACCTGTAATCCTAGCAGTCTGGGAGGCTGAGGTGGGAGG
>VBSM01003215.1:12831233-12841834 GCA_008086735.1 Cheirogaleus medius | reverse complement strand
GTCCCGGCCTCCTTTCCCTGTGATCATCTACACAGCCAGAGCCCTACCTCTTGAGCCCGAGTCCAGCGGGTGGGTGCAGGGGGCTTGTCGTGAATTCCTGAACACTACTACCGCCACAACCACAGCTGCTAAACGTGACCGAGGCTTAACTGAGGCGCAGGCCTGCCTGAGAAGCATTACTGCCATCTGAGTTCATTTTCCCAACAACTCTTGTCCCCATTTTACAGAGGTGGAAACTGCTGACTTAGGTTGAAAACTTTAGGACATGCAGCTGGTCAGTGGTAGGGTGGGGACTTGAACCTGGTACTGTCTGAACCCAAAGTGTGCGCCTGCCTCCTAAGGGACCAGCCAGTAAGTCCAGCCTCCCGCGTTTACAGGTGAAGACACTGTGGCGAAACCTGGAAGGCAGACAGCAGCCAGTACCCTGCGGGCCATGTCTGTGCCCTGCCCACTGCCTGTGGGTGTCAGGTGCCAGTTGCTCTAAGGTAACAGAAATTGATTGTCTAAGTCTAGACCAGGATCTGGTGGGCACATTAAATCTCGATTTTGCTCTTAATTAAATCCTGTCTGGCTGCATGAGATGGTGGCATGAGGCATGACTTTGTTTCTCTTTCGAACTTGTAGAAAAGTGATTATATGACTTTTATAAAGAAAAAGGAAAGGCCCTTCTGAGTATAAAAACAAATGAAACAAACAAATTTAACACTGCTCTGTATAATAAAAAACTAAGTTAAAGGCACCCCTCAAAACTAAGAAAACATATTCACAACATCAACAACCAAAGATGCACTAAGATCTGGAATATAGGAAAGATACCTGTACATCAACATGAAAATGACAGACACCTGCATTTGAAAAAATGAATAAGGACAACGCACAAATGATTAATGTGAAGAATATTTATTCAGTCCCACTATTAATCAAAGAAATGCAAATTAAAACAAGGAGTTCCTTTAAAAAACTAAATAAATAGGCCACATGTGGTGGCTCACACCTGTAATCCTAGCACTCTGCGGGGCCGAGGCGGGAGGATCTCCTGAGGCCAAGAGTTCAAGATCAGCCTGAGCAAGAGCCAGAGCTGGTCTCTGCCAAAAATAGAAAACTTAGCTGGGCCTCCTGTCTCGAGCCTGTAGTCTCAGCTTCTCGAGAGGCTGAGGCAAGAGGATCACTTGAGCCCAGGAGTGTGAGGTTGCTGTGAGCTATGATGGCGCCACTGCACTCTACCCAGGGCGACAGAGTGAGACTCTGTCTCAGAAAAATAATTAAATAAATAAATATTTTTAAAAGTTCCTTTTTTTCACTTATAACATTTTTTGCAAAGACATTTTTAAATGATAGTGCCCAGTACTGCCCAGGCCATAGCAAGCCCCTCTGCAACACTACTGATGAGACTGCATGGCACTCTCATGCAGGAGGTTGGCTTAGGGTAACAGGTATCCCCCCTTCAATCCAGGGTTTCCATTTTTGTGAATGTAACCAATGGATATATCCAGATTAGCACCGGGATGTCCATCCAACAGTGATGAATATCACGATCACAAAGGGAAACAACACAAATTTCCAAAATGTCCAACAACAGATAAATTATAATCTATATGAAGGATGTCATATTGCAATGGAATCACTAAAAGTCATGTTTTAAAAAATGTTAAATGGGCTGGGCGCAGTGGCTCACTCCTGTAATCCTAGCACTATGGAAGGCCGAGGCGGGAGGATCGCTCAAGGTCAGGAGTTCGAAACCAGCCTGAGCAAGAGTGAGACCCCGTCTCTACTAAAAATAGAAAGAAATTAATTGGACAACTAAAAATATATAGAAAAAATTAGCCAGGCATGGTGGCTCATGCCTGTAGTCCCAGTTACTAGGGAGGCAGAAGGATCTTCCGAGCCCAGGAGTTTGAGGTTGCTGTGAGCTAGGCTGACGCCACAGCACTCTAGCAAGGGCAACAGAGTGAGACTCTGTCTCAAAAATAAATAAATAAATAAATAAATAATAAAAAATGTTAAATGACACGGAAATATTTATGACATATGGTTTCATGGCAGAAAAAATAGAGTACAAAAGATATACATGTAGAATGATTCCAATTTTGTAAATAATATCTATACACAGGAAGAAATCCTACAAGGGTATTCTATATATGAAAATGTTAAAAGTGGTTATGTCTTGGGGTGAGATTACAAGTGATTTTTTTTCTTTATATTTTCTGTAGGGTTTTTTTGTTTGTTTATTTTTTTCTGAGGTAGGGTCTTGCTCTGTCACCCAGGCTAGAGTGCAGTAGTATGATCATAGCTCACTGCAACCTCAAACTCCTAGGCTCAAGTGATCCTCCTGCCTCAGCTTCCTAAGTAGCTAGGACTACAGGCGTGTGCCGCCAAGCCCAGTCAATTTTTTGTAGAGACAGGGTCTCGCTATAGTGCCCAGACTGGTCTGGAACTCCTGGCCTACAGCCATCCTCCCTCCTTAGCCTCCCAAATTGCTAGGATTATAGGTGCGAGCCACCATACCCAGCCGGCCTTCCCTTCTGTAGTTTTTATACAGTTTCCAATGAACATTTTTTACTTTTATAATCAAAAAAGTTTTAATTGAGAAGAATAAAATCAAACAAAAGAAATGAGAACCAAAATTGTGTACTCTATAAAGCATTGCCTTCTCTGTCTTATCTGCACTCTGGCCCAATCTTGGGGCGATAACACCTTCTTGAAGTTTGCTCAGGGATAGGGGACCCCACTTACTCCTCCACGGGGGCCCCAGACTTCCTGAAAGCTGCCCTCAGGCTGGCCTGCCCACAGGGAGCTCTGCCCGCATGCTGTCTTGCCCAAACCCACTTCTTTCCTGCCTCCCCCTCTGCAAGCCAGGGCTTTGTTCTGCCCATGGCACGCTGCCCCTCTCCCCTCATCTTGTCATGAGGCCTCAGGACCACAACCTAATGCCTCCCACTACCCCCGCCCTGCCCCAGCACCAAAGCCCACCCAGTGCCCCCTTACAGTGCCCTCTCCTGACCCCCTCCAGCCCCTGGGCAGGAACGAGGGTGTGCGGAAGGAACTGTGGTCTCTGCAGGGAAGAGGCAGAAGCCAGGCCCAGGGCCTGGCAGAGTGGGGAGGAGCAGAGACCAGGATTTGCCAGGATTAGGCAACAGGGTGGGGCACCACCACCTCGGCCCATAAAAAGGCAGGTGAAAGTCTAGGTCTTTCTCCCTTGAAGACATGTTCCCACATGTGTGTCCGGGAGAGATGGCATTGGGCGTGTCTGAGAGGAGGCCAGTGCCCATCGCTCCCCATGGTTCAGCCCAGGACTGGGTCACGTGGTTTCCTGTGCTCTGTGCACCCCGAGTTTCTGTAGCCTTGCAGCTTAAAAGAAAGGATCATTTGACTATGGTGACAACAGCCAGGCCTGCACTGGAATCCCAACTCTGCAGCCTCCTGGTCCTCAGCAAGCCACTTGCCTCTCCGAGCCTTGGCGTCCTCATCTGTAAGTGCGAAGCCTCATATTAGCCTTGCAAGGTCATTGTAAAGATCACAGATAACAGAGAAAAAACACAGAGTGGGGGGCCCTTCAATCTTACTTATGTCCTGCCAGGACCCAGAACCAGGGCCCGGCGCCGGGGCAGCCTGTGTGCCCCTCGCCTATGCACCTGCACACGAGGGGGTTCTCAGGCCCAGCTGCCACAAACTGTTTTCTGAATCCCAGCTCTGCATATGTCTGCGACATGCTAAGCACACCGCTCGGCATTTCACATCGACTCCCACAGCGACCCTATGAGGTCTGTGTTGTCAACTCCATTTTACTGACAAGCAAACTGGGGCTCGGGGAAGTTAAGCAACCTGCCCAGGGTCCTACAGCAGGTAAACAGCAATCCCAGGGCTCATGCCAACTGTGTCCACCCCTCCTCGGGTGGTCAGCACAGATGTGGTGACGGTGGCCATGAAGCCACGTCTCTATTACCGATACTCCCAGACTGGGCAGAGCTCTCCCCTCCCCTGCCCTCATTAATTGTACCAGGAGCCTCCTGAGAAAATGGGGCCTCCCTCCCTCCCCGCCACTGCTCTCTGGCTTAATTACTTCTGCTCCTGGCTGTAATAAATATCTCTGAGCCCCTGAGACTGGAACTTCATCAGGAGCAGCCACCTCCGTGACTCCAGGCCGGCCTCCCCTGGCCCTACTCGTTTGGGCCCAGCCCCTGCCCTGGGCTTCAGCTACAAAAGGCATCTGTGCGGGCGAGACTCCAGCCTCTCAGCCTCCCTGCCACCCATGGAATTCAGGCCCGAAGGCCAGCCCATAAGGGGTCGGCTGAAATTAGAGGTTGCAGATCCCCACTGCCCTGTCCAGCCATCGGCCCACATGCATGGCAGCAGATAGCTCAGACAGCAGCTCTGCCCGGCTCCCCATGTGCCCACTCCCCTGTGGCTGGCAGAAAGAGGCCATTCCTCCCCTTCATTCATCCAACCAACATTCACTGGGCACCTGCATTGTGCCAGTCCCTGCCCCAGGCCCTGGAAACACAACAGGGAGCAAGGCAGACATGGCGTGTGCCCTCCAGGAGTTTACAGTCTAGCGAGGAACACAGCCCCCAAACAGGCAAATGAGCAGATAAATACAACTATTTATTTATTTATTTTATTTATTTTTTTTGAGACAGAGTCTCACTCTGTTGCCCAGGCTAGAATGAGTGCCGTGGCGTAAGCCTCACTCACAGCAACCTCAAACTCCTGGGCTCGAGCAATCCTCCTGCCTCAGCCTCCCGAGTAGCTGGGACTACAGGCATGTGCCACCACGCCCGGCTCATTTTTTCTATATATTTTTAGTTGGCCAATTAATTGCTTTCTATTTATAGTAGAGACGGGGTCTCGCTCTTGCTCAGGCTGGTTTCGAACTCCTGAGCTCGAGCGATCCGCCCGCCTCGGCCTCCCAGAGAGCTAGGATTACAGGCGTGAGCCACCGTGCCCGGCCAATACAACTATTTATAAGGAGGCGGGAAGTGGGAGCTGAGATGGAGAGTGACAACTTGGGTAGCAGGGGATGGGCAGAGAGAGATGGCGCATACGCCTCCATCCCATCCCGTCTAACCCCCATGAGGGAAGTCCTTACAGCAGTCTGCTCTGCAGCCCTCATACTTCAACACGGTCTTGCTGGATCATTGCCTCCAGTCACCCAGGACTGTGGCCACACACACGCCCATCCACACACCCACCCATCACTAAAACAACCACAGAGAGGAGAGAAGGTGAGCAGTGGGAGCCCCAGAGCCCCCAGGTCAGGAAGGAGGGCAGCAGGACAAGGACATGCCCTCCCATTTCTGTCTCTTTACCCTTCCACCTGGGTCTCATCCCACCACCAGTCATCAGAATCATTTCTAGGTAGGTTAAAGAGTTAAATGTAAAAATAAAACGAACGATGGAAAAACAGGAAGAAACAGAATTATCAGACCTCTTGGGGGAAGACAGCTTTATGAGCATAAAAGCCCTGGAAGGAATCACAAAGAGAAAGGTCAACAGCCTTGCCCACATCAGCGTAAACCGAGCATGCATGTAATAAAAGCCTAACTGAAATTACAGCTCGGACCTCCTGTCTCTGCCAAGCTAACTCCTAATTTATCCTCAATTCAGCTGCCCAGGAAATCTTCCCTGACCACCCATCCGCTCTGGGTTGACTGTCACCCCTGAGTGCCCCGTGGCTCTCCATCCCCTTTCAGAGCAGAGATGAAACCGTGTTGTGATGGTTGCTTTATATTTCGATCCCCGTGGGCCATGTGCACCTTGACATTTTATCATTTTGACAATCCCAATGCCCAGCACACAGAGATATTTAACACAAAGTAGAACTCAATTTTTTCTTCTTTGTGATGGCTGTTATAGTTTCTGGGTGTCTAGCATTTTTTAAAATGTGGTAAAATACACATCACATAAAACTTACCATCTTAATTTTTTGAGGCACTGCCATACCGTTTCCACAGCAGCTACACCGTTTCACTCTCCCACTCACCGTGCACAGGGTAACAATTTCTTCCTCACCAACACTTCTCTTTTTTTTGAGACAGAGTCCTGCTCTGTTTCCCGGGCTAGAGTGCCGTAGCGTCAGCCTAGCCCACAGCAACCTCAAACTCCTGGGCTCAAGCAATCCTCCTGTCTTCAGCCTCCCAAGTAGCTGGGACTACAGGCATGCGCCACCATGCCCGGCTAATTTTTCTATATATTTTTAGTTGGCCAATTAATTTCTTTCTATTTTTAGTAGAGATGGGGTCTCGCTCTTGCTCAGGCTGGTCTCGAACTCCTGAGCTCAAACGATCCGCCCACCTCGGCCTCCCTCACCAACACTTCTTTTCTGGGTTTTCTGATAGGTTTTGATTTGCATTTTCCAATAACTATTTTTTAAATAGAGTCAACAGACTAAAAAAAAATACAGCTGGTAGGATATGACAAAGAGTGAATATCTTTTGTACATAAATGAATATACAAATCTATAAAACATTAAGATCCCCCCAAAATAAATGAACAAAAACACACAACCCCAAACGAGGAAAAACAACTAGCGACCAATCATAACAACAGTCACCACCACTGGTAACCGGAAAAGGCAAAACAGGGGGCCACTTCTTACCTGGTAAGATTTCCAAAAAATAAAGCTAAAGCTGACAGCCGGTAAGAGTGCAGGGAAACGGGCACACTGGTTCACTCGTGGCTGGTGACAGTACACCCTGGCACAACCCTTTCGAAAAGCAGCTTTATTATGAATATTCGTAATATCCAGGCACTTTCACCCAGAACTTCAGTTTCTGGACACTTATTGAAATAAACTCAGTTCGGATATATATGCGCAAAATGTACAGCACAGTTCATTCATAATCGTAAAACCTCGGAAGCATCATAAGTCTCCAATAGCAGCCTATTCAACATTAGATTACACAACATTCCTATAGGGTAACATTAAGCAGTCACTTAAAAAATGATTATGAAGTTTATGATATAAGAAACTAAGATTTAATGTTGAATGGGAAAAGCTGGATACAAAAATGTTACCAACAACAAGATCTCAACTAAGAAACAAAATAAAGGTAGTAAGTCTACATAAAAATATACAGGCAGGCTGTGGACCTGTCTCCAGCTGACGGGCTTGGCAAATGCTTCTGTTCTTCGTTTGGCTTCCCCGAGCTTCCTCTCCCCACACCAACAATGTCATTTAAACCTTTTGCAAACTTTGATCAGATACTCCCTCTTCTGAGTATTTTAAAGTATCATTCAATAATATAAGGGAATATTTCATGCACAAAGGTGCTATTTACAGCATCTGTATAACCCGTATAACCATATATAAATTGGATGCTAATCAAGTGTTTAATAATAGGAAACAGAGTAAATAAACAAGGGAATTTTGCCTTTGTTCAAATTTTAGGGAGTCTCTAAAAGGCACGATTAGGAAGCTTTATGGGTTGACTGTGTCCCCCAAAATAATATGTTGAAGTCCTAGTCCCCAGTACCTCAGAATGTGACCTTATTTGGAAACAGGGTGGGTACAGATGTGATTAAGGTGAAGTCCATGCTGCAGTAGGGTGGGCCCTTAATCCAATATGAGTGGCATCCTTCTAAGAAGAGGACACACACACAGGGAGAAGACAGCCACACAATGACAGAACCAGAAATTGGAGTGTGGGGTCAAAGAATGCCGAGGACTGCCAGCAAGCACCACGAGCTAGAAGGGACAAGGAAGGATTGTCCCTGCAGGTTCCAGAGGAAGCACATCTCACTTCCAGCTTCCAGACTTCGAGACAATACATTTCTTTTTATTGTCTGGTTTTAAGCCACCCAGTTTGTGGTATCTTGTTCTAGCAGCCTTAGGAAACTAATACAGGAAGTATAAGAAAAATGCTATAACATCCTAAGTGAAAAATCAGGGAAGTTAATTATACGTACACAATAATACAGCCATGTTTTAAAAAAAAAAGTTTAGGCCAGGCACAGTGGCTCATGCCTGTAATCCTAGTACTTTGGGAAGCCACGAGACGGGTGGTGGCCGGGAGGGTGATCACTTGAGCTAAGGAGTTTGAGACTAGACTGAGCAAGAGCAAGACCCCATCTGTACTAAAAAAAACAACAGAAAAAATTATCCGGGCATGGTGGCAAGCACCTGTAGTCCCAGTTACATGGGAGGCTGAGGCGGGAGGATCATTTGAGCCCAGGAGTAAGAGGTTACAGTGAGCTATGATGACACCATTGCACTCTAGCCTTGGTGACAGAGTGAGATCCTGTCTTAAAAAAAAAAAAGAGTTTGGAAGGAAATAGACCAAATGCAAACAACAGCTGTATTAGTAGGCTAGATAGGTTTTGTATATCTAACTTTCAACATTTTCAGTAATTTCCCTATTATGCTTTTTTTTTTTTTTTGACAGGAAATAGGATTTATTGGTGGATGAGAATGAGGGGGCAGCACAGTGGAAGCCCTCATGAGTGCAGGGCCCACCACTTGTCCAGAAGGCCACCATTGGGGATGTATTTGACCCCACAGCCATCTGAGATTAGCCGCTTCTCAGCCACCATGTCTTCAAATTCATCCTCATTAAACTTGGTAAAGCCCCACTTCTTTGAGATCAGGATCTTCTGGCAGCCAGGGAACTTGAACTTGGCCCTGCTGTAGGGCCTCAATCACATACTCCTTGTGCTACAGTTTGGTGCAGATAGACCTGATGACTTGGCCAGGGTACCCCGGGGCTTTCCAAAGGCACCACGCATACCTGTCTGGAGCCTAGAGTGGGGACAGCACAAGGTCTGACACATGAATACATATCAAAATGGACTATCTTAAAGGTCTCAGAGCAACCTATATAAGCAACAGGCTGCATACACCGTTTGCCGCCATTGCTCGCTGGCCCCATGAGGAAGGGAGCACTGCATGTACATTATTTTTATAATGAAAAAATTTTATTTAAAAAATAATAAGTATTCTGGTCAGTAGCAAGGAAAAAAAATAGTTAAAATAGAAAAAATAAATAAGAATAAAAGTTTTAAAAATAAAAAAATTAAACATAAAAAAGAATAATAAATAATAAGTATACTCTCAATAATAAGTATACAGTAATCAGTATACCACCAGCCCCTCGGTCCATTCCCACGGCCAGGCCCCTGGTCTCTGCCTGGGCTCTGTTCCTTACTTTCCAAGTGCCCAGCGGGCACCAGGTCACTCGCCTCCTCAAAATCCTGCGGTGGCTCCCCAGGTCTCCTTAACCCACACCGCACCCCTGGCCTCAGCCTTCCTTTCATCTCTGCCCTTTCCCCTCCCCTCCCCTGCCCCACCACACCAACAGTCAAGTGGGCGAACTTCCCCTTGGGGTCCTGCGAGCCTGAGCCGCAGCAACCGGGTCAGGTGCGAGGTCGCCTCTCCCTGCCGAGAAGATGGGAAACGGAGGGTCCCTGCAGTGGGAGGGAAAGTCCTGCACAAAGTCAGCCCAGGCAGTAGCCGAGGCGGGAACTCGAGCCCTCGTCTCTCCCAGACGGAAGCAAGGGCCGCGCCCTGTCCCCGCGTCCACTGCCCGGGACACAGGAGGCTCTCCATAAGGCGTCCCGACTGAAGATGCCTGAGCCCCCTCCTCCCGGGCTCAAAGCCTGAGTGGAGAACTTCCTCCCTGGGCCCCCAATAAAACCTCCCGCCTTTCTCGGCGCCTTTGCCCCTAACTCCGGTTAGGCGGCACGCTCACTCCCCCGCCCAGAGCTGCATTTTCGCGGAAGGGGGTCGGGGTATCGGGGTCGGAGAGGGCCCCGCATGGGGGCTGGAGGTGCTGGGGCGGGCGAAACGCGCGGCTCCGGGAGGGCGTTGGTTGGGGCTGGGCGTGGCCAGGGCCCCGGGGGAGTGGGGCCTGGGCACTAGGGGATCAAGAGTCGACCCCAGACTCGCCGCCCCTGGCCGATTCCCACCAGTCCTCGGGTGGATCGCTTTACCTCGCGGATCCTGCACTGCAGGCGGACCTGACCCGGCCAGCCCGGGACTCCGGGGACGTCGTAGTAACGCGTGGTCGGGCCGGCATCGCCCCCTGGTGGCAATTGTTTGTAATTACAACGTGGGGCGCAGAGTGGAATTCGCCTCCTGTATCCACTGAGGGCTGGACGGGTATTTTGGAGTGTGGACCTGCGCCCTGAGTTCTGAGTCCAGAAGGCTAAATATTCATCTTTAGGATATTTTCTGAACCCTGATAACCCACAATCCCCTACCCACACATTAACCTTACTTTGGGATATGAACATATTAGGTTGAACCATATAAAATTTCCATTAGTTGACCATTTTTTTGTTTTGTTTTGTTTTTTGAGACAGAGTCTCACTCTGTTTCCCCGGGTTAGAGTGCCGTGGTGTCAGCCTAGCTCACAGCAACCTCAAACTCTTGGGCTCAGGCAATCCTCCTGCCTCAGCCTCCCAAGTAGCTGGGACTACAGGCATGTGCCACCATGCCAGGCTAATTTTTTCTATATATTTTTAGTTGTCCAATTAATTTCTTTCTATTTTTAGTAGAGACGGGGGTCTCGCTCTTGCTCAGACTGGTCTCGAACTCCTGAACTCAAAGGATTCGCCCGCCTCGGCCTCCCAGAGTGCTAGGATCACAGGTGTGAGCCACTGCGCCC
>VBSM01003215.1:12816079-12831133 GCA_008086735.1 Cheirogaleus medius | reverse complement strand
AGGCTGAGGCAGGAAGATCACTTGAGCCCAGGAGTTTGAGGTTGTTGTGAGCTACGAAGGGGCAAAAACATTTGCGCTGGAACCACAGACCAACAATGACCCCGTGGGCCTTCAATTCAGAGGGGCAGGGGCAGGTGGGCTGTTGACCTCACACACCACACTCATCTCCTCCAGGAAGCAGGACCAGTTCCCCCACCAGAGCCTGGCCCTCCCCCAGGGAGAGGCAGTGGGGACACAGTGGCCCCAGGTCAATGGGCCCTGAGTTAATCATCTACTCAGGGTATCCCTGGGTCCCATTGGCTGCCTGGGGACACGGCCCTCTGGGATGAAGCCCAAAGGAGTCAGATTCATCTTCCCAGCCAGCCTCTGTCCCATGGGCTCAGGGGACATGGGCTGATGCAGTCGGCACCTACTGAAATGGCCGATCCCTCAGGAAGCTCCCAGTCTGAGGAAGGAGACCCCAGTCATGCCCTCAGGAGTTCCAGTCTGAGACAAAGAGGACAGGGAGACAGAAGAGAAGAGGGGCCAGGGAGGGTGACGGAGCTCAGACAGCCAGCCAGCCAGGAAGGGGAGGCACACTTGAGACTGGAGCTCTGAGGGTGAGGAGGAGTTTGGAGAGGAAAACTATTATGGCCCCAGAGGCTGGAACCACCTCCTCTGGTGGATTCCTAGAAATGTGGTTAGGGGCGGGCAGTACAGAGGGAAGAGGCCCTGAGTGGCCTCACAGGGAAGGGGAGCTGCAGACCTTGCATGCCATTGCATCATGCCTCACTCCCTGCCTTGGAGCCCAAGATTTCTAAATAGGAAAATGAAAAAGCCAATGAATTGGTCACAAGGTCAGCTCCCTTCTCCAGAGTCTCCTGCCTGGGACAGTGTGTGCCCGTGTTGGCAGGAGAGATCTCAGGATGGGCCTGGCGCACTAGCCCAGCATCCTCTGGAATACTCAGGGGAAAGCTGTCCACTTAGGCAGAGCCCAGGAGTCCCGACTCCCAGCGTGGAGAGCACAAAACCCCACACAAGGAAGGAAAGAGCAGGGGGTGGCAACTTGGAATGCCTAGGGTCTGGCCATGACACTGACAAGCTGTGTGACCTTGGCCAAGTCACCAACCCTCCACAACAATAGAGGGCCCTATTTCCTCCTCTATAACAACAGCGTCGGACTGGATCACAGTGTTCCTGAGCGCAGGATGTGCACGACTGACAGCGCGAGGAGGTGCTTTCAGGTAGCACGTAACACAGTATTAGGTAACCCTGAATCACATCCTGTGAAAGTTTTCAAGTCTTTCAAGTCTTTTCCAAATCTTGCTTAAGAGCATCGATCTAGGGTTGATCTGGGGCCAGGTGGCTCACACCTGTAATCCCAGCACTTTGGGGAGGATTACTGGAGCTCAGGAGTTTGAGATCAGCCTGAGCAAGAGTGAGACCCCATCTCTACTAAAAATAGAAAAGATTGGCTAGATGTGGCGGCTTGCACCTGTAGTCCGAGCTACTGGGGAGGCTGAGGCAGGAGGATGGAGGTTGCACTGAGCTCTGATGGTGCCACTGTACTCTAGCCCAGATGACAGGGCAAGACCCTGTCTCAAAGAAAAAAAGAGCATGGATCTGGAGCAGAACAGCTTTGCTTCCAAGACAAGCTCCACTGTGACCTGAGTGACCTTGGCCCTCACATATTTCTGTGCTTCAATTTTCTTACCTGTAAAAGGGGGTAATAATAATACCTGTCCTGGAGTCATTGAGAGGATTAAATGAGTCACTGTTTGTGAAGCCCTGTGCACACTGCCTGCCATTCCGCACGTGTCAGCTGTGATTCTACCAAAAAGGCAGCCTCGCGTGGTGCTGAGGTATCTAAACTTCCATGTTAGGACAGAGTAGCAGGCAACACTATCCAGCTGCAATTTAATAACATTGTTTTGTTCTCACTTGATTCTTAGGGCCTTCTCCTGTTTATGGCAAGTGATACCAGTCTTCTAGTTATAGTTCTGATACGGATAAACTTTAAGTTTAAAGAAAAGCGTTAGGCCGGGCGTGGTTGCTCACATCTGTAATCCTAGCACTCTGGGAGGCCGAGGCGGGAGGATCATTTGAGCTCAGGAGGTCGAGACATGCCTGAGCAAGAGCGAGACCCCTTCTCTAGCAAAAATAGAAACATCCAGGCAAGATGGCCCATGCCTGTAGTCCCAGCTACTCAGGAGGCTGAGGCAGGAGGATTGCTTGAGCCCAGGAGTTTGAGGTTGCTGTGAGCTAGGCTGAAGCCACGGCACTCTAGCCCAGGCAACAGAGTGAGACTGTCTCAAAAAAAAAAAAAAACTTGTTAATATATTGAATGAGTGTTTTGAAGATAAGACAAATTCCTCAAGGTAAACAGGGCATCTCTAACCCGTAATCCCATAAGCCTGTAGTCCCAGCCACTCAGAGGGTGAGGAGGGAGAATTGCTTGAGGCCAACTTGGACAACATAGCGAGACTTCGTCTCCAAAAAAATTAATTAAAAAAACAAAACTTCTCGAGGTGGTATCCAGCGGCTGGAATTTGGCAAACCCCGGTAACCTTAGGATCATTCCAATCTTCTTTGAGCTCAGACAACAGTATGGACGCACCCACACTCTCCAGCAGGGCCCGCACCCCTCCACCCTCCTTACTCTTCCCCCACCTGTCCTTCTAGCGCCTCTCTTGAGTCCTGTGCTAACTGCCACCTGCTCTCCCTTCCTGCCCTAGTCAGAGTCCCCTTTAATCATCCAAGACTCCAAAGATTCCCAAAGCCACCCCTGGGTCGGCTGAGCCCTTCCTGGAACTTGCCTTGGCAGCAGATTAAAGATGGCCCGCCACCCTTAATCTCAGCCTCGTGATCATGATCGTAGACAGTGGGTTTAGTCCCTCCAGGGGCGGGGATCCTGGCGGCTCCTCCCCCTGACCTGTGGCCTGACCCTCCTCAAACGCACCCAGGCTGGACCCCGCCCCGGCCTGATCCAGCCCCGCCCCGCAGCAAGTTAAGAGCCCCCCAGTGTCAGACGCTCCAGACAGACTGCCACGCTTGGGGGGGCAAGTGGGTTGGTTGTCATGGCGACTGCGCGGGTGGCCGCTGCACTTCGGGCCACGGCTGTGGGCGGGAGGCTGCGCTGCCCCCGAGGCACTGGGGGCGCCCGGAGGCTCAGCGGCAGCGCGCAGCGGCGGGCGGCGGGGGGCGCCAGTCCGGGGCGCCAGCTCAGCACAGCCTGGGCGCAGGCCCAGCCCCCGCGGGAGGATGCCGAGGAGCCGTCGGGGACTCCAACTCCCGCACCCCCGGTGGTCTCTGAGTCTCCTGAGCCGCCGGTTGGTCGCTCACTGGTGCAGCGGGACATCCAGGCCTTCCTGAACCAGTGCGGGGCCAGCCCCGGGGAGGCGCGCCACTGGCTCACGCAATTCCAGACCTGCTACCACTCCGCGGACAAGCCGTTCGCCGTCATCGAGGTGAGTGGAGCTCAGCATCAGTCTGTCACAGCAAGGGGATGGGGGCTGTGTGGCGACATGTCATCAGGCATGGCAGTACAGGCTGCAGACTCTGCGCAGAGGAACACGGAAGGGGCGCGGAGGAACTCAGACCAGGGCCAGGGATGGGCGAGGTCGTGAGCTCCCCTAGAAGCCTGGCACCCAGCCCAAGTGAGCTTGGAGATCGCACCCCACCATGGGCACAATTAGGGGTTCAGATGGACCGGGATAGGAGCTGCTTGCATTACCCCTGCCCCCAAGGTGCCCCAGAGTCCAAGGTCGAAGGGAGGAGTGGAGGGAGTAATGTGAGATAAGGGAGTAGCAAGACCCAACCGGGCAAAGGGCGGAGCAGGTGGGCACCCGTGACCAGAAGTGGGGTCTAATAGCTTCCTGGGCAGCGTGGGGTTACCTAGGGGACCTGAGAGCCAGGCTGTAGGAGCAAGAGGCTCAGGGCAGTGTCGTGCCCCCTGAACGCCCACTCCTCCGCAGGTAGACGAGGAGGTGTTCAAGTGCCAGCAGGCCGTATCCAGCCTGGCCTTCGCCCTGGCCTTCCTGCAGCGCATGGACATGAAGCCGTTGGTGGTCCTGGGGCTGCCCGCCCCCACGGCGCCCTCGGGCTGTCTTTCCTTCTGGGAGGCCAAGGCGCAGCTCGCCCAGAGCTGTAAGGTGCTGGTGGACGCGCTGCGGCACAACGCCGCCACTGCTGTGCCTTTTTTTGGCGGCGGGTCGGTGCTAGGCGCTGCCGAGCCAGCTCCGCATGCCAGGTTAGCGACGGCCCTGCCCGCCCCTGCGCATCCTCAGAGCGCGCTACTCTGGCCAGTCCTGCCTAGACCGGCGGGCCTGGAGGGGGCCCTCTCGAGCACTATGTCTGGCCCACAGCTACGGCGGCGTCGTCTCAGTGGAGACCGACCTGCTGCAGTGGTGCCTGGAGTCGGGCAGCATCCCCATCCTGTGCCCCATCGGAGAGACCGCCGCGCGCCGCTCGGTGCTTCTTGACTCGCTGGAGGTGACCGCGTCGCTGGCCAAGGCGCTGCGGCCCACCAAAATCATCTTCCTCAATAACACAGGCGGCCTGCGCGACAGCAGTCAGAAGGTGCGTCCCTCCTTTCGCGCACCCCACCTTGCGACTGCGGGCCTGGCTGAGCCCCGTCTCTTGCGCCCCTTGCACGACTCCCGGATGGGCCGCAGAGTCCCTCGTAAGCCGAGTGGGTAGGAAAGCAGAATGGAGTGCCTGGAAGGAGTTTGGGCCCCGGTGCTCAGATCTGAGCCCTGCCTGGCTGAGGACTACGGGAGGAAATAAGGGCAAAGGGGTCAGAGAGGAGAGGTCGGCTGGGCAGGTCTGGCAGTCAGGGGAGCGGTCCGTGGCCGGCTGTGGGCCGGAGGCTCACCCCCTCGCTCTGGACGCAGGTCCTGAGTAACGTGAACCTGCCCGCCGACCTGGACCTGGTGACCAACGCCGACTGGCTGAGCACCAAAGAACGGCAGCAGATGCGGCTCATCGTGGACGTGCTCAGCCGCCTGCCCCACCACTCCTCGGCCGTCATCACTGCCTCCAGCACGCTGCTCACCGAGCTCTTCAGTAACAGGGGTGCGGACGCGGGCAGGCAGGGGCTGTGTCCCGGGGGTGTCACCGGGGTGAGCAGGAGTAGCGGCTTCCCCACCCGCCCAGAAGCCGCAGGGGGCGGCACAGCAATGGCTTCCTGCTCCCGCCCAAACCTGGGGGCTGTGACAGCAGGAGACCCACCGTACTGGGATGCCACTTCGGTGGAACGAAGGAAAGGGGCGGGCCTTGAGTGGGCGGGAGCAATTGTAAATGGGCGGGGCTTGTAGGGGCAGGACCAAGAGGGCTGGACTAGACTGGGGGAGGTGGGCGGGCTTTGGGCGGGACCAGGGCGGGGGGTGGTAGACTTTAGGGAGAGAGGCGGGATTAAGGGAAGTGGGTGGAACTACAGGCGATGGGCGGAGCTTGGGTAAAGCATCTCCTTGAGTGAGAATAGCGGACAAATGCCTGCAGACCACATAATCACTTCATTGCAGAGGTCTCCCACAGAGGGACAACGGCCCACCGGCCCCTACCCTACCTGCAGGCCCCACCCGGCTGCGTGAAGGAGGAGTGAAGGTGGGGCCGGACGCTCGGGCTTAACGAACCCCTCCCGCTTCCTCTCTCCTGCAGGGTCTGGAACCCTGTTCAAGAACGCCGAGCGGATGCTGCGAGTGCGCAACCTGGACAGCCTGGACCAGGGTCGTCTCGTGGCCCTGGTCAACGCCAGCTTCGGCAAGAAGCTTCGGGACGACTACCTGGCCTCGCTGCGCTCGCGGTTGCACTGCATCTACGTCTCTGAGGGGTGAGCCTGCGGGCCCCAGAGGGCAGAGTCCAAGGGACACAGTCGGGCAGCTTCGGGACAAAGAGAGGTCCTAGCCTGCTTCTCTCCTGATGCGCCAGGTACAACGCGGCGGCCATTCTGACCATGGAGCCCGTACTGGGGGGCACCCCGTACCTGGACAAATTTGTGGTGAGCTCCAGCCGCCAGGGCCAAGGCTCCGGCCAGATGCTGTGGGAGTGCCTGCGGCAGGACCTGCAGACGCTTTTCTGGCGCTCCCGCGTCACCAACCCCATCAATCCGTGGTAGGTTCTGCCCCTCCCAGCTCTGGGCTGGCCCCCGCCCTCCCTCTCGTCTCCAGCCTTGGCCAACCTGGCCCCTGGGTTCACCAGCCAAGACCGCCTCCCTTCCCCTGGGAAAGGCCCGCCCAGTGACATTCCCCAGGGGGCCAACTACACAGGGAGCCTGAGATTTCCCTAGAGGTAGACCACACCTAACCCTGCTTTCCTTAAAGTGAGTGGCACCTCCTCCTAAGCCTCACACATCCTAACCCTTCAGACTCTATTCCAGGCCCAATAGCCAACCAAGCTCCTGACCCCAGGCCCACTGCACCTCCCGTGGAACAGCCGTTCCTCTCCTTCCTTCAGCAGCTATCCCCTCATCCCTTACTGCCCTGCCTGTGGGCACTAAGAAGTGAACAAGAACCCTCCCTATGCTGCACCACCAAGGCAGTGTGGAGAGAGCAAGGAACGTCCTTACTCTGACCTTCCTATGGTAGCTCTGTGACCCTGGCAAGTTACCTAACTTCTCTGAGCCTTACCTGCTCCTATGAAATAACAATACCAGACTCCGGCCCCTGCTGTGAGGATAAAATGAGATAACAGACAACAGGTTCTAGCTGGGTATATAGCATGTCACAGGTCCTTAATAAATGTTTTTTGAAAACAGAATCAGTGCCAGGTGTGGTGGATCACGCCTGTAATTGTAGCACTTTGGGAGGCTGAGGTGGGAGGATCACTTGAGCCCAGGAGTTTGAAGTTGCAGTGACCTATGATGACACCACTGCACTCTAGCCTGGGTGACAGAGCAAGACCCTGTCTCAAAAAAAAATAATTAAATTAAATTAAAAAGCAGAATCAGTGAGTAGTGAGCACTGGCTTTGCTCTAAAACCTACCTTCCTTTCACTGCCCCTGACCCAGGTACTTCAAGCACAGTGATGGCAGCTTCTCCAACAAGCAGTGGATCTTCTTCTGGTTTGGCCTGGCAGATATTCGGGACTCCTACGAGTTGGTCAACCATGCCAAGGGGCTGCCAGACTCCTTCTGCAAGCCATCTTCTGACCCAGGCAGCTGACCCTCACTACAGACCACGGTCCCCCACCCCGGCCCTGGGACAGCCAGGGTGAACCAAAAGCCATGCCTGTTGAGGGTGACCCCAGGCAGCCACAGGCTGGATGGGGCTTGCTGGCTGAGTGATCTGTAGAGGAAGCAGCAGCCTCGGCTCTACCCAGAGTGGGCACCCCATTGAGACAAGCACAGGAAGGAGGGGTGCCAGCCTAATCCCCTGACTTGCCCCAAAGCCATAACCAGATAGCCTTCAATTTTCAACCTGGGAATGGGGGGTGGGGCGGGGCAGTGTCTTCCAGGGCTCTACTCAGGGCTAACCTCAAGGGTGGGTCAGTTTTCTGTGGCCTCTGTGCTGTGTTTTGAGGCTCCCTTACCCAAAATATCACCCCTGCCTGCCTGATATTCTACCACTCATTTTATTTTTTTTATTTTTTATTTTTTGCCTTACTCAATGCAGAGTGAATACCACTCATTTTAATTCCTTTGGGTCTTGCAGCAATTTTTCAGGAGGCCTGGATTAAAACACAAATACTTGTCTAAAAGTAAGCTCACACTTGAAAGGAAATTAGGAGTGACCTTCTGGGAGTAAGATCTCAAGGGCTGGGGAACCAGGGGGTTCCTGGAGGGAGTATAATTGCTGATGAGATGGAGGGCCCAGGATGAATGCTGCCACCGTCTCCCTCACCTGGGTGTCAGCAGCCCCGAGGGGCTTTCCATCCCCACATCATACCACAGACCAGGTGACAGCAGCCCCAGCTTGTTCCCTGTGGGTGCCTCCACCTGTGGCTCCCTTTCCAGGCTGGGCTCAGGGCCAAGTCCAGACAGCTGTGGCTCATCTTTCACCTGTAAGAGCCCAGAGAAGCCACAAGATGGCTTGGGTTTAAAAGCCCAAACTTCAGCCGGGCCTGGTGGCTCACACCTGTAATCCTAGCACTCTGGGAGGCGAGGCGGGAGGATCATTTGAGCTCAGGAGTTCGAAACCAGCCTGAGCGAGAGCGAGACCCTGTCTCTACTAAAAATAGAAAGAAATTAATCAGACAACTAAAAATATATAGAAAAAATTAGCCAGGCATGGTGGCACATGCCTGTAGTCCCAGCTACTCAGGAGGCTGAGGCAGGAGGATTGCTTGAGCCCAGGAGTTGGAGGTTGCTGTGAGCTAGGCTGACACCACGGCACTCTAGCCCGGGGAAGAGAGCAAGACTCTGTTTCCAAAAAAAAAAAAAGCCCGAACTTGGACGTTTCCCCCAGGCTCTACCATAGAGGTTGCCTCCAGTCTCTGCAGGACCAGCATACCTCAGATGGGCAGGAGTCCAAAGCCTGGAGTTTCCCTTAGACATTTTTTTGAAAGTCCACATTGTGCCAGGCACCACACTGGCTGCTGCTGGGGCTGCTTTCTGGCAGAAGGTGCATGGACACGTAGGGAGATGGTCAATGAAAAGACCACTGAGGCACAGCAGGGACAGTGACAGAACTGAGGCCTCAAGAGTAGCCTCTGTCTTCCCCCAGGGAATGGGTCATGTCAAGTACACATCTGGGCTTGGGCATTAGATAGGCCTGACCTGGAGTCCAGCTGTGCTGGCCTGGATTTGCTCTGTGGCTTGAGGCAAGCTGCTGACCTTCTCTGAGCCTCTATTTCCTCATGCATAAAATATAAAATACTCAGCTTCATAGTGGACACTTAATGTTAGTTCTCTCCCTCCAGCTGCTCTCACCAGAGATTTCTTCAAAAGAACGAGCTCCAAATGGGGAGGAAAAGACAAGCTACAACAAGAGGGGCTGGGGTGAGAGATCAAAAGCATATAATACTGTGAGGATTCTGACATTCTTAAAAAGAGAACCAAAGATTTGTGGGAAATCTTGGAACAGGGGAAAGTGGAAAGATGACAGGCGCTTAACCAGATACGGTCTTTCAAGAAACCCAAGAGCAATCTCAACCAATGGCAAAGTGCCCCGTGGGGAGAACGGAGAAGCAAAACCAAATGTCTATATAAAATGTTTATTTTTGGAGGACTGTGTGGTCTGGTGTTTGGGAGGGCACTCCACCCCTACCAGGCCAACCACGGAGCTGGAAACAGAGGCAGCAGCAGGGGAGAAGCTGGCCATTGCCTGCTCCACCCCTGCGTAGCCCAGAGCAGGCTCTCAAGGTGGGTGACAGAGAGCTGGTACTGTTTCAGCCCCTGGCATACCCTGAGAACCCACGTGGCTTCTATAGTACCCAGGCCCTCTGCTCTTGGGCCTGAGGCATGTGTGTCAACACACATCTCAGTCTCTGGGAAGCAACGCAGAGACTAGCTGCATCTGCCAGGTTTGAAAAGGAATTTTTCACATTTGCTCATTTCTGGTCTCCATCTTCCTTCCTTCATCTCCCACTCTTAGTACCCACAGCCCTGCCCACCTTACTCCCTTCTCAGGGACAGGAGACCCAGGGAGCAGCTGGCCTCAGTTCTCCTAACAAACAGGAAAAAAAAAATCTGAGGCATTAGTGCCAGGGCTCCCACCTTCCCAAGGGTTGAGCCCAGCAATTTAGGGAAAAGACCTGCCTCTTAACAATGCAAAAAAAATAATTAAAAAAAAAAAAAGCAAACAAACAGATCAAAAAGCATAAATAAACAGCAACTGGGCCAGCAAGGAGGAAGGCAGGGTGGCCCTCAGTGGCTCCCTGTGCCCATCTCAGCCTTTCACTGTGCAACTCAGCCATCAGTGGCTAGGATGACAACAGCCCCAAAGATGCCCACACTCTCTCCAAGGAGTTTCATCTGGTTCCAGAACTCAACACGCCGTGTGTTGTGCCAGTAGGCAACATTGCCATCAATGAGCAGCATGACCGGGGGCAGCAGGACAGCCAGGATCTGGGCAGCCAGGGTCACGTAGTAGCCCGACAGGAAGGCGAGGGCCAGGACACCGTACAGCACGAAGAACAGCTGGATCATCAGCTCCCCTCCTGGGAGATGGTTCAGATACGCCATTCGGTCCTCCTTGCTGTGCTGCAGCGAGTAGGCCTGGAGACACACCATCCTCTAAGACTCTCCAAAAGGCTGAGAAGCCCATCTGGAGAAGGCCACCCCTGAGATGGCACCTGTAAGTCAGCCCCTGCAAGGTGGGCTTCTGACCCCCCTCCTCAGACTGGGGACTCTCTGAAAGACAAAGGAGGACCTCTGTCTCCCCCTCAGATTAATCAGGCTCAGGAGGTTAGGAACTCTATCTTCCTCACTCTGGGGGCTCTGGAGGGAAAAAGTGTGTCTCCACAGTCAGACTGGAGCTCCCACCTCTGAATATACCATGAAAGCCCGCACAGAGCTCTGCACATGACATACGATACCCAGTAACTAAGATCAGGCCACTAAGTGTCCTGTCCCCCATCCATACTGGCCTCCCCTAGCATCAGGGAGGACTGTCACTGGCTACCCCAGGCAACCCCCATCAGCCTTAGGGGGCAGAGTCCCAGCTGGGACCAGATCCCCACCAAACTTCTCCTTTGTCCCCTCTCCCAGCCCTCTGGGGGCTTGAGCCATGAGAGAATCACCCCATCTTGTTCTCTTGGCTCTCACGGTTAGGATTGAATGGTCAATCCAACTTCTTCTCTACCTGATGGTGATAATGTTGGAAGAAGGGGCTCTCAGCCAGGTCTCAGGCATTTGGAAGGTCCCTGAGGCCTGGAAGCTGGCTGGGCAATTGCCAGGAGCCAGGCCTTCAGGAACTGCATACAAGGCCTTGTTCTGCCCACCTTCCTGAGGTTCTACTGGGCCTGGGCTCATATTTCACTCCCAGCCAGACACCTCCAACCAATAGTCCCCCAACCTACCACGCAGATGAGGTAGATGCCCAGGAACACCTGGCCGGTGGACTGCAGGGAGCGGCTGCGGGGTTTCCGACGGTACAGCTCCCCAGCACCGCTGGCAAGCACAAGAAAGCCGCCAATGATGGCAACTGTGCGCGAGTACATACGGACCTAGGCCAGGGCAAGGGGACCCCAGTCAGGAACTGCAGCCACATTTTTTCTGGCTGCTCAGAGTGCAGAACTGCCCATTTCTACACATCCCATTCCATCTGATGATCCCTCTTACCATTTCCAAGTTTGGTGGGCAGGTGCAGCAGACATAGATAATTCTTTTTTACAGAAGTGGAAACTGAGGCCCAGAGGGGTTAAGAAAATTCTCCAAGGTCCTACAGAAAGTAAGTGGCAGAACCCAGACACCATGCATTGTCCCCCTCCCAACCCCCAAGTCTGCAGACTCTCCTCCTAATGTTCTTTCCTCTATATAGTATATGGTCTATTCCATTAAAACGCAACAACAAAAATCCAGGCCAGGAGCAGTGGCTCAAGCCTATAATCCCAGCAGTTTGGGAGGCCGTGGCAGGAGGATCACTTGAAGCCAGGAGTTTGAAACCAGTCTGGGCAACATAGTAAGACCCATCTCTACAGAAAATCTTAAAAATATTAGCCAGATGAGGTAGTGTGTGCCTGTAGTTCTAGCTACTTGGGAGGCTGAGGTAGGAGGATTGCTTGAGCCCAGGTGTTGACGTTGTAGTGAGCTATGATCTCGCCACTGCACTCCAGCATGGGTGACAGAGTGAGACCCTGTTTCATAAATAAATAAATAAAAACCCACTGATCTCACTGTCCTGTAGCTGTTCACACATCTGCCTCCCCTATTGGACTGACAGTCCCTTCCTTGAGGGTAGTGCTTTTGTCCCACCTTATCCGCAAGCCTGCAGTGCCTGGAACAGGTTCTGGCATTTACAGGTTTAAATGCTACACTAAGATTAATTAAATTTCATAAAATTAGATGATTTTATGATAACTAGATACTCTCCAAGGTCCTTTTTGCTCTATGAATTTGGGATTACTAAACTAATGGTTTTGTTTGTTTGTTTTTGAGACAGAATCTCACTCTGTTGCCCAGGCTAGAGTGCAGTGGCATCAGCCTAGCTCACAGCAACCTCAAACTCCTGGGCTCAAGCAATTCTCCTGCCTCAGCCTCCTGAGTAGCTGGGACTACAGGCACACACCACTACGTCCTGCTAATTTTTCTATTTTTATTAGAGACAGGGTCTTGCTCTTACTCAGGCTGGTCTCGAACTCCTGAGCTCCCGACTCGGCCTCCCAGAGTACTAGGATTACAGGCATGAGCCACCGCCGCATCCGGCCCTAAACTAATGGTTTAAAAGATTCTGGGAACCAGTTAACTTCTGGTCCTACCAGTATGCTAACTGCAGTGTGACTTTGGGAAAGTGTTTTCCATATCTGGACCTCAGTTTCCACACTCTGGAGGAGAGGTTTGTGTGGTCGCTAAGATCCTTCCATTTTTGCCGTCTGTAACGTCTACAAGCCTAGGTGTTCGGCCCTCCCAGGCTTCACAACATGCACCTGGCCAGAACCATGTATCACCCACCAACTGCTCTGAGCTTTGGCCTTTGACTCCCCATCACCCATAGCGAAGCCCCTTCTAGGGCCGAGGCGCTCACCTTTAGCCAGTCCCCGTAGTGGACGTAGCCCCCGATGTAGGCGGCGTAGGTGCTAATGGCCAGCTGGAGTGCGGCCCCCAGCGCGAACCAGCGCCGCTTCACTCCAAAGGACATGAAGCTAGCACACAGCACGGCCGCCCCCATGTCGAAATACAGGTAGGGCACTGGGATGTCAGGCTTCCTGCGAGCCGAGAGTGGGGAAGCAAGGAGGGCAGAATGAAGGGGAAGAAGAGCTCTTGAGTTCCCGCAAGCTCCACTGCTCCCCCAAACCGGAGCCCCCTCTCATGGCTAGGACCACCCCACCAGATCTGGCCCAATGCCCGGACCAGAGCCCCTCCCGACGAGGTCCCAGTTCCTCCCAGTCCAAGGACCCCAACTTCTGGCTCCCAACTTCTTCCCCACATCACCGCACCCCCGTTCCTAGGACGAGCCGTACCGCCCCCCACCGCATACGGCGGCTGCGTGGACCTGCTCACCGGCGCGCCTCAGCCCTCTCAGCGTACAGCATGAGTTGGCTAAAACAGCCCCAAAAGGGGCAGCGTGTGAGCAGCACGGAACCCAACTGCATGATCAGCTGCAGCATCCACCGTCTCGAGCCTATTTTCGACGCCATTTTGGGAAAGGGCAGTCCGCTGCGGCCTCACCCCCGTCAGGGAGGCCGGCGCGGGGATGGGACACGTAACTTCCGGGCCTGTATCCCTTTTTCCTCCTTCCGTCCGGAAACAACGCTGTCCCTCTCTAGTTCCGGATCGAAGGAGGTGTTCTAGCTGCGATGTTCGGCCTTCCCCTTGGCCCATGGAGACTTCAGGGCTTCTCCTTGTACCTGCAAAATTGAAAACTAGACTAGAGGAAGGAACAGTGGGCTCAGGACATCAGAACTCTTGGACTGTAGCTTGATAAACTGAAGCAAACTAGTCTTTTAGTGCAGCCAGGGCTCTAATCCCAAGTCTAACCCTGTTATTTGGGGCTCATCACCTAAACTTTCTAAGACTCATCGTGCAATGGGGCTAATGACATCTACCTCAGAATTGCTGTTAAGTTTAAATGTGACAAAGTTGGTTCCAGCACATAGCAGGGGTTCAATAAATGGTACACACACCCCAGAGGAAATCCTGCTTCTGTTAAGTTCAAAGGAAGTGGTCCCCCTGGCTCAGTCACTTGTTTGGTCCTGGTCTGCCTTTTGTTCGTGGCCTGAGAGAAGAGATCTAATGTAGACATTTGGGACATCTCTTATCAGTCCATTTTCTCCAGTTCCCAGGCTCCCACTCTAGCCCAGGCTATCATCTTTTGTCAGTGTAACTGCAGCAGCCTTCCAGCTGGTCTCTCCCACTCACCTTTGGACTCTATTCTCATCTCATAACATCAGCTACCCTTCCTTTGAATCATTTAGCACAATGGCAATTACATACTTGTGATTCTTTTATTAATGACAATCTTTCCCCACTAGATTGTGAGCTCCATGAGGACAAAGACAGTGTTTGGTTTCTGTTTACTGATGTTCCTTGACTTACAATGGGGTTACATCCCCATAAACCCATCATCAAGTAAAAATATAGTAAGTTAAAAATGCAGCTTACTGCTGCTGTCCAGCTTTGCCAGAATATGGTTTCTAATGAATGCAGATCACTTTCACACCATCATAAAGTTGAAACATCCTAAGTCAGGGACTATCTGTATATCCTTGGGGCCTAGTATACAGGATGCACTCAGGAAATAAGTGCTGCACAAATAAATGAACAAAAGATATTGTCACTGTGTCTAGTTCATAAAGTGCTCAGTAAATATATACTGAATAAATGAGGAGAAGTTCTGAGCACTTTGGGATTGTCACCACAAAGATGCCACCACCTATCTTCCTGTGCACATAAACCCATTAACACATGGATTCATCTTCCAATATGGAAGTTAAGACCCTGCAAACACTCTCAATAGGCATTTAATTCAGAAAGTGTGCTTCCAATTCTGTGGGGAGGGGAGAAGAGGCTCATGTCCAAACAGCATTTCTGACCATGTGAACTTAAAAATTCCCAATGAGCCAGTGAAAGCTGGACAATAAAACACATTTTCAAATTTCATTTTTAACAAAGTCATTAGGATATGGCCTGGGTATATCAGGAGTGTGAGAGAGGATATATCAGTGCAAAGAACTAGGGAATGGGATTGTGCAAGCGTGTGATGGGGATGGGGGACATCTCTAGGCAAGGGAAATGAGAAACGGTCTGGGTTAAAGGTCATTGTGACTACCTCTGCCCTTCAGTAACAACTAAACAGAGCAAATTTTCTTCATCACAATACAGGCACATAGTACAGAATCAACTTTCCAATTGGTTTTTATTTTCCAAGTCTCCTCACCCATCTCTGATTTAAATGGACAACATGCACAGCCCTAAAGAGTTGAGGACCAGGCCGGGCACAGTGGCTCATGCCTGTAATCCTAGCACTCTGGGAGGCCGAG
>VBSM01003215.1:12797116-12809105 GCA_008086735.1 Cheirogaleus medius | reverse complement strand
TCGGCCTCCCAGAGTGCTAGGATTACAGGCGTGAGCCACTGCGCCCGGCCCCCTCTTGCAATCTTAACTACTGCCCCATCCCCACCACTCATCTGTACATTTCAGCTTTTGGCACTACACATTCTTACCACAGTAGCCTGTGTGTGTCACTAAAATGCCTCTACTTCTTTTAACAGTGTGTCTTATGGGAGAACAGATTTTGACACACACATTTTTCGCTTCAAAAATATCAAGGAACCTTTACCCTCAATCAGTGTTTCCCAGGCTGGAGCCATTGAACTAACAGCGAAGTGCTTGAGCAATTTTCAAAACACCAAACAGAAATCAGCAATGAGCTGAACAGATTCATTATTAACTCACTGCAGTAAGACTGTTTACGCCATAGTGATTGGATGGTCTAAGTAGCAGTAACCCCAAAGGCATGCGCACGCAGCGGTGGGGAGGTTATCAGGTGCTGGGATACAGAGGTGTGTGCATTTGAGGAGGAAGGAGAATGCCCCAAAGCAAAGCAAAGGAGACATTGCAGAACGACCTGTACATGCTGCATCACAGATGCAAGCTCTCTGCACCACACTCTTCCACAGTTCAGTGTCCTTTCAATCTAGGGGGCAATTTCTGCCACTCTCACCAGTCTCCTGTGCTTCATCCTAAACCTGGCAAACAAAAGTGAGCAGTATACACATGCCATCAGTTTGGAAGGTCACAGCACATTAAAAGCCCATGACTGGATGAGGCCTGGAGTTTTGTTCCAGCTCTGCCACCATGGGCAGCTAGGGCACTCTGGACAAGTCACTTGTCCTCAGTGGAACTCATTTTCTTTCTGAAAAACGAGTGGCATTCCTCAGGGACTCCGGGAAGGGGCAGGGGTGGGATCTGTGAGAGACAGAGGGTAGGGTTCTGAGGTTCCTACCCTGCCTGAACCAGATCTGCCCAAATACTTTACATACTAATCTCAACGTGTAAGGCTAAAATGCCATCTAAACAAAGCCTTCCAAAAGCAAAGCTGGAACTTTTGGAAATCATCTAATCCAATCTCACCTACAGGTTTAACCACCCAAGTAGCAACCTAATGTTTATTTATACTAACATTTACAAAGCAAATTCTAAGTGTTGGACATTTTAAATATCTTATTAACCTTCATATCAATTCTAGGATATGGGTATTATTTCCATGTTTACAGTTGGGAAACTAGGCTCAGAAAAATGAAATGACTTATCCAGTCACAAATGGAAGTGTGAGGATTTGAATCCAGTGATTTATGTTTCAAAGCCCTTGTCCTTTCTTCTACACCTCTCTGCCTGCCTTTTCAACCATATTAACCTCTCCTCTTGAACTGCTTAAACTTCCCTCTTTTTTATTTTTAAAGAGACAGAGTCTTGCTCCGTTGCCTAGGCTGGAGTGCAGTGGCATGATCATAGCTCACTGCAGCCTTGAACTCCTGGGCTCAAGCGATCCTCCAACCTCAGACTCTCACATGGTTGGGACTACAGGCAAGCACCACCAGGCCCGGCTACTTTTTTTTTCTTTTTTTAATCCTCAGTAGCTGGGATTACAGAAACAAGCCAACACATCCAGCTTCCCCACATCATTTTAGAAACTAAAGCTAAAGAGCGAAAAGTGCTTCCTGCCAAAACTAGTTGCTACCAACTTCCTCCATTCACAGACCTAGAAACTAATGGGGAGGAAAGTGAAGGTGTGGGACACATAGCACAAGAGCTTCCTCTCAAGCTTGCTGTTTCCCACTAACTATATCACCATCACTCCTTTAATCCACACCTCTTAGGTTTTCCAGATCTTCAATGGTCTCTTCTCCCTTTTACCTTCTCCAAAAGTCTACATTCCCATGCAGACTAAATCAGAGGCTCAGTTCTTTCAATCAAGTTCTGATCAGTGGCAGGTGGACATGAGTTTCCTCCTCAGCTCTTCCATCATTTGTGTCTCCAAAGAGTCCTGTGACGAATGCCCTCATGTAGATACCCACACCCTTTCCCGCCCCCACTCCACATACACACAACTCCAAACCCTGGATCCCCTGCTGAAAGTAAACACTTGGCAGTGTATTCCTGGATGAATTATCGGGGGCTAAAAAGAGAGGGTGAAGAGTAGGAAGCAGAGACTCTAGAGAAGGTCAAACCAGAGAGACACCTTCCTTGGATGCCTCAGATTCCCTCCAAGGCCTCTAAAGTACGCACAAACCTGAGACATGAGTGATGGTTAAAAAAATTTGGGTTTTATTGTTTTTGCTAAACAATACTAAAAAAAAAATTTCATTTTGAAGGCAGGGCTTGAATTATTTAATTTTGATCCATTTATTTAATTAAAAAAAAAAAAGGAAGGGGAAAGAGATCATGGCCAAAAAAAATAGTTAACCCCCACCCCACCCCCAAAGCTCTAGCCAGTCATATGGGCATCACCCATATCCCACTTGGTGCCTGATAATCAGATGGTGGCATACTCTGCCCCATGAGTCCACCCGAAGGCACAGGGGCAATGGATGCCAGTTTTAGCTCTCAGCAGGTTAGTCAAACCAGACAAACCGGTGGGCTGAAGTCCAGAAATTCTTTCTAGGTTTTCTGCCCATTGGCTGAGCAAATACAAACTATCAAAAGCTTGTAAAATTAAAGGGGGGTAGAGGTGAGGGATAAGAGCAGGAAGATGGCAGGGGAAGAGAAACTGTAGGTTACCCAAGCTTTTTCCTGGGCTAGTGGCTCTGGATACAGATTTCAAGAGAAGTCAGGGTAGATGGACTCTAGCTTTCTTATAAAAGAAAACCATCCCTCAAGGAGGAGGAGCTGAGATGTGCCATGCAAAAGAGCCCTTCCTGCGGAGGCACAGGAGAAAGGGCAGCTGACTCTCCCATCTGGAGAGAATGGTAAGGAGGTTCTTCTAGTACCATGAAGACAGACAAAAGGCAGAGGGAGAATCCTGAGGTTTGGGCCAAATGTGAGACTAATACACATAAAAGACTAAAAAGCCATCAGGAACCCTCAAAGCCAAATCCCATCTGCATACACTGGCTCTATGAAGTGCTGCAGGAGATTCATGCTGTGAACTCAAGTTAGTTGCCTGGCTATGGGTGGTGGAGAGGGGAATACATTTTTGTTTTCAGAGGGATGAGGTGGGAAGAGTGGCCATGATCTAGTAAAAAGAGACCTGCAAGAAGCAGAAAATATTTAGAGAACATTTTAATATATATTTTCATATATATATTTAAAGTTAAGAAAAATAAAACTAATTCAAGCCATGCCCTGTGCAAAAAAAGAAAAAAAAAAAAAAAAGAAAAGAAAAACAAAAGAAAAAATTGAAGTGAGACCTCTGTCTGCTGCTCTGGTCTCAACTTAAGAATCACAGTCAGCTTGTTACTTTTATTTTGGAAGAAAAGATGTAAAAGTTTCTTTCAATCACTCAGAAGGCAAGTGTAGCCACTTATAAAAACAGAATGGTAGAACAGACTAGGAAAGGAAAGTCAGAAGTAAAAGGGCAGAGCGGGAAAGAAATTTTCAAAAATAAAATTAACAAGGTGACTGTTCCAGAAGGGGGATGTGAAAAGGACATGGTGGACCGAAGTCTGTTAGTCAAGTAATGATTCAACTTTTAAATTATTCTCTTGTTCTTTTTTGTTGGGTGTTTTGTTTGTTCAAGTCTAAGATTTGGAAATGCTGACCCTTTGTTAACAAGAGCCAACAGGACATATAGGATCCCTTCCCTCCCCCGGCCTGCCTCCGCTGAAGCCACCACCAGCGCCGCCTTGGCTGGATGCTGGAAGAGTCCTCCATGTGTATGGACTCAGGATGACAGGGCAGCCTCCTTCTGTGGTTGCTGGGCTTGTGAACGTTGCAGTATCTTTTGGCTTTCCACGTCTCTAAAATGTTTTTCAACCTGGGAGAGATCAGGCAACCAAGGTCAGAAATGGAGACAGGCAAGCAGGGTTTCCCAAACGATCCAGTCTAGGCTTCAACAGCCCTGTCCCCCTGTCCAGATGCCCTCGCCCTTGCTATTCCCAACCACAGGCAGACAAGGCCCTCTTGTTTCAGCCACATTTTCTACAGCTTCCACTAAGACTGGTTATAAGTTGAATCTACAAACTAAAATATAAAATGAGAGGAGATCAAAATGACCCAAACTACTAGTCCCTTCTTTACACAAGAGAATGCACAGCTGGTGGGGAATTACTCTTATACTTTTCACATCTACAATGTTGGTCTCTCAATATCCCTCAGAGGAAAAAAAAAAGAGTATGAGTGGTTTTTTTAAGTTTGTTTTTACAAATGCTATAATTCAACCTAGTAAGTCAGGTGACATAAGAGGCACCAATTGCAACTGATTTATACCAACCAGCCCTTCCTAGAAGGGCACCTGCAGCTGAGAAGAACCCAGCCTCGGACGAGAGGAATTGTTCAGGCCCAAAACCATGGAATGGTCCGGCTAATTCCAAAAAGCCACACAGCAAAGGACACAGGATCAACCACTCACTTTATTCCACATCACCCACTGGATCCATCCCCACAAGGAGTGTCCAAGCCACAGCTGCAGAGCCCCAGTGCAGGGAAGGCAGGGAGGCCAGACAGGGCTGCTAGAGGCGGCAGGGATTGTAGCACAATGCCCTGCTCTGATGCTGGAGGAGGGTGAAGGCCAAAGAACCATCTCTCCCCTACAGTTTCCCAGCTCCTTTACTTACTATTTTGCGTACATGGCTCAGTGCACTCCCCTCTTTGCCTTTACAGTTTTCCACTTGATATGGGGGTGTAATAACAACTTCTTCCATGACTACGATGTTTTTTTCTTGCCATTTACAGTCTTTAATGCTGGAAGGAAAAGAGAACAGGTGAAATGTTACCTCTTGGGGGCACCTTGCACCTCTTGCCTGTTGAATAAATTACTCCAGAAGACTGATCCCAAGTTCCCAGCTCATCACTCAGCCAACAACTAGATGCCCACAGCCCAAGAGAGGAGTAGCCAAGAAACATTGCCTGGGCACCACTGGCTAGGAAAGCAATGAAACTCATGCACATTATTCTGAAAAGAGCCCAGAACTGTTACTCTGAAGCATAGAGCACCTGAAGAACCACAAAAAATTTGATAGTAGCCCCAGAAGTGCAAATTAAACTCAGTTACAAATAGACAACTAGGCTCAGGCCACTACATTCAACTTAGGTAACAGCTCAGGGCAGAGGCTGGCAAACTTTTCCTATCAAGGGTCACTCAGTAAATATTTTAGGCTTTGCAGGCCATATCGTCCGTGTCACAACTACTGAACTCTGCCACAGGAGTGCAAAAGCAGCCACAGACAATACATAAACAAATGAGAAGTTTGCCAACCCTTGGCGTAGGGAGAAATACCACCTTTACAAAGCCAAGAAAACAAACTACACATCTTACTGTGATCTGTGTTCTGGCCCCTATAACCTACGATGGGAGCAGTTCCTCCAACTGGCCCCTCTAAATTATCAGACAGCTGGGCACTTGCCAGACTGGGAAACACATTCCAGTTCACACTTGGGGAACCCCAGGGCAGTTGATGTTACTAAGAGATTCCTTTGCATACCTGTAAATGTTCAGATAGTCACACCATGGCCTCAAACAGCTCTGATGCCAGCTGCCATCTGTGCACCAGACCCTGGTTAAATAGGGTAACAGAAGGCAGCGGGGGGGCAAGGGGTGTCAAATGTTCCAGTTTTTCAGCAGCTAGGGAAGCTAGTGGAGAGTCAAATGACTTCTGCTGTGACAAAATGCCTTTTAAGAGGTGGTAAGAGGTGGCCCTTCTGCTCTCCCTAACTCCCTGTGTTCATCTCAATCTATAATTGGGAAAATGATATAGATATAACTTTCCCTTACTAAAACTGCATCAGCTTTTAGAGAAATGTACAACAGTAATAAAATAATAGAAGAGAAAATATCACTAGTTCTAAATTATGGGCTACTAGGTCTGGAAGGGACTCTTAGGGATAATGTAATCCAAAACCAAGCAGTACAGACAAGAAACTGAAGCCCAGAGAAGACGACTTGTCCGTGATTATACTATTCTTCTGTGTAGAAAGGTGGCAACGAGCACCCACAGCTCTGGATGCTGGTGTATTGCCAATACTCTACCCACTTCCCTAGGGGACTTTTCGGGAGACCACCATCCAAAAAGTCTGCCACCAGACAGCAGAGCCAAATAGCATCACCCCTCTGCCAGGAACCCTTTGCTCCCCCGACTCACGTCTTGTGAATGGTCTGGAAGAGCTGCTGGCCCTCTAGGGAGACACCAGCGCTGATTGCATAGGCCTGGCTCAGCTTCTCCTCTTTCTCTGTCCGTGCTTTGCTGGCAAGCTAGGGTGGGAGAGAGGAAAGAGACTCAGAAAAGCATTTATCTTCATTCTTCCCAAGTCAGGACCTAAGCTGAGGAAAGGAGACCAGGAAAGATTGGTTTGGAGGACAGATTCCGTTTTCTCAGAGATGAAAAGTGAAACAAACCAAAGAATCCACAACATTCCTGAACAGTTACTGCTATTTCTAGCAAACACTTCTTCCTTCCAAAACTTACTGAGTGTCTGCCACGTGCCAGACACTCACTATGCTAGAGATACAGCCTGAAGAGGAGTGGGGGGAACAGACCATATACAAGTAAACAAAAGCATCAACAAGATAATTTCTGACCGTGGTAAGTGCTAGGAAGAAAATAAAACAGGGTAACATTATAGAGTGTGACTGGGGGGCTATGTGATGTGATGGGAAGTGATGATCAGAGACAAAAGGTGATGTGTCCATTTCTATTTCAAGGAGAAAAATTAAGAATTTTTATCAGCTACTGTGCTACAGCCTCAGGTTTAAAAATTGATGTATACCAAACCTTCACAGACCACAATTTGGAGCTCTAAGGACTCTATTTTCCCAGCACCATTATCTATGGGGAGCCTGGACTCAAGTAAACCTAATCTTGGATATCATTCACCTTTACCTGAGCTGAAGGCAACCCTGTCCTGCTCTTTAGGAAAAGAAAAAAATGGGCTGAATTCTACCTCGTGTCTGTTCCTTCTCTGCCCTCTGGTGGAACAATCACAAACTGATCAAAAGAAAATCTAACAAAATCTGGTAGTCTAGAACAATCACAAACTGATCAAAAGAAAATCTAATAAAATCTGGTAGTCTACTAAAATCTAGTCAATTCCACCCATCAGTAGGTACCCTCTACCCTTCAACGCATATGGACCCTCCAGCACATTTCTGGTCCCCATCCCACATTACTGGTTGCTAGAGACTCCAGAAGTAGAAATTTGTTTGAGTATAAGACAAAATAAATATGCTGGACAAGGCAGTTAGAACAAATGAAAGGCAAATAATGCACCTAAAAGTCAAACAGATGATTTGGAGATTTTTCAGATCCACCAACATAAGCAGCCATGTATGATGATGCTGCAGCACACTAAACGCACACGCGCAAACATACGTGGAACGCACAATTTGTCCCCAAACATCGGCTCCTTAAAGACAAAGAGGGATTATTCCTCCAACAATGTTCCAAAAGTACCTAGATGCTTGTAATCTTTAAACATATGCTGCTTTTACAGTGACCTCTCAAACCATAAACCAAACATAGTTTTATAGAGGGGAAAAAGTAAAAGTGTCTAATTCTTTGTTGGTAAAATGAATCACTTTACTAAAGCTTAGGTTTGACTATAAAGAAGAGAAAAGAGGGTCTTCAATCGACTTAGGGGAAGCTGAGTAGTCTCATCTCTGCTTAAGTTTCAAAGATTGTCTGAGAAAGGAGGAAGGGATGTGAACGCAGAAGGGCTACCTCATAGGTGTGGTCATTTTAGCCTTCATAGGCAAGAGAGGGAAGAAAAGCAAAACTCTGCATCGATCTGAAGCCAGAGCTCCTTTTTCACATGGTCTCCAAGACATGGGCAAATACAGCAGTGACATATAAATAATCTTTTAAGCATGGCTGCCACCCTGGCCCCATCAGGCTACCACATTGCAGACAAATAATGTGCAGGGCTGACGGCATTCAGAGCAGTGGCAATTCCGAATGTGACAAGAAAGCCTCATGGCTTGACAGCACTGTTTCTAGTGAAAGAGAACTGCTGATGGTGTATCTTAAGCAGCAAGTAACACTTACTCAGGCACCAAGAAAACCCTGGTAATAAGGAGGAGTTTCCTTAAGTCTCACCTTCCAAACAACCCCTTAGAAAATCTGAAGTCCTTAAAGAAAAAGGAAAAACAGGAGGGTAGCAGAGCTCCTGGGAAGCAGCTAGTGGTCAGGCAGGCATTAACCTCATGAGCAGGCAGGAGAATTTCACTTTGAAGTCTCAATCCCTTTTAAAAGTGTTTATCCCTGAAAACCAAAATCATCTCCCAATGCTGGGTCAAAGCTGCTTCTATAAAACTGTGTTGACTAGATAGTCTGAGTGCTCAAAGAGTAAAATGTCCTTGTCACCTACATAGTAGCTTAAAAATATAACATCACCCCATTTAGTAAGAGAGGAGCTGGCTCAGAAAACCAGGCATCTATGCAGAATGTTTAAGAATGGAACTGATAAATTAAGCTAGAGGAGGGGGAAAAAAAAAGCTGGGAGAAGAGGCACTTTTGAATTTTTGCCAGAAGCAGAATAAAATGGTACAAATCTCAGCCAGAAGTGATTATTTAGTTTAGACAGTCTGAGTAACAATGACACACTGATTATAGAACAATGATTTCAAAATGTACACCTCCTTGTCCTCCCCCCCAAATACCAACTGTGAAATCTCTAAAAGCTCTGAAAGCAAAGGAGAATGGACTAGATTCTCCATTTTAACTTTAATGCAAACCAATCCCAAATGCTGAATGATGTAAAGGAGACTTGTAAAAGTCAGCAGAAATGAGTGCAAGCTGACTGTATGTCTTTCAATTTTCCCACAGTACCCTCAATCTGCAGTTTTGCTTTAGGGATCTGGACTCACTATAAACCCTGAAACCTTCACCTGTCAGTTTATGGGCTGTATTTTCATGGCAATCTGAAGAATGCTTCAACCTGATATTCAGCTACAGGGAAGTTGTATAGATAGAGTAAATTTCTCCTACAGAGGACATCAATTAAGCATGGGGCAGACTGCTCTCACAAAAAGAATCTATAAGTATTTCCTTTCCAAAAATTGAGATCAGAAGGGGTGGAAGATTACCTTGTCCTTTTGGGGCATGAGAATTCATGCAGAATGTGGACAAGCCTTCTTCTGTAAAGCAAATGATTATCACTCTACCCTCAATTTAGCTGTTGTACAAATCTACATTTCCCACATATTTTTGTAAATGACTGTATACCTATAAATGGTCCAATTATTCTAAGTTAGTAAGTGTATGGGTTACTATCAAACCGCCAGAGGGAATCAACAAAAGCTGCCCTCAGTAGAGAAGATGCAGGGTGAGCCTTTTAGGCTTGGGAGGGTCATCAGGATTGCAATTTTTAAAAATTCAATGACTACCCCCCACACTACACCCATTTTAAATACCAACATGATAGCTGCTGGCCTCACTACCACTCAAACCCAAAGCACTAACTGGTTAGCATCCCAAAGAATAAAGTTTAAGAACACACTGGCTTCAGGGTAATTACCCTGTGGTTCTCCCCATGTACACATCAATAATAAATTTCTATGCCTTTTCTCTAAAAAAGAAAAAAAAAACATATTGAGTTCAGGCAAACCTACAAATAATCTGTTACTAATGTGCACGTGGCTTAACTGAGATGACTGCACATAACAATCTACAGTTACCTGCCTTTCCTTTCACTCTGTACAATTCCCAGTGAACACAAAGTCATTCCTTATATACTAATCAGGGCTTCCTCCTGTGCCCATTTTACATATAGCACCTTGATGTGGGCAAAGGAGAAAAGTGCATGAACTTGATACCAAAGCACATCAATATTAAAAGGCTTCCAATCATGCCTGCTGCTGGGTAACCCTTGAGTGATTGATTTAATGAACACCAAGAGCACATATCTCTTCTGCTCTCAGTGACACAGAAGGGAAGAGGAAAAAGCCACAACAACAAAATCCAAGCAATATGCACTTCATCTTGTTATTTAGTCACCAGCTGGGCCATCTTGTTTCTACACACCCAAACCAGGAAGGCACAGGTGCGGTGGGGAATCCAGAGGGATTCCTACTACAAGTATTTGACAGGCTGAGACAGCTGATACAAAAAGGGAAGCAGAGAATCCAGAGAGGAACCTGCTGAGTGTGACCTACTGACTCCAATGAGCCACTGTCAGTTTGTCTTCCCTGTGTATTTGGGTCTTCCAACCAGCTGCCCTTACAGAGGGGTTAGGAAGCACAGCAACTGCTGCCCAGAACTGCTGGTGATGCCTGAAACCTGGTGGAGGCCAAGGGATGGCAGAACAGAGCAGCCAAGAACAACTATCATCCTAAGGGCACTTGTTTGCTCCTTCTGTCTCAAATCTGGGGCAAGCTCTTGGAAAGTCCTCATTCTTAGCTAGCAACAAACAAGTTCTCAAAAGCATTTCTTCCAAGTATCAATATCCCCAAATTTTTCACAATGCTTTTTAGAAGAAAAAAACGAAAATAATAGTAAAAAGGAAAAAAAAAGAAGAAGAAGAATATCCCCAAGTTTTCCTGCTACCTAGCTGAAAGCTCCTGAGCATTTCTAATAAAATAACTGCTCCTTACAACTTGGATAGTTACAAACTCAAAAAATACAGTACCCAACTTAAAGTTGTAGTCTTGAATACCTAACAATGAATCAAAACATTGCATCAGGCTGGGTTTACTGGCTCATGCCTATAATCCCAGCATTAAGGGAAGTTGAGGCAGGAGGACTGCTTCAGCCCAAAAGCTAGAGATCAACCTGGGCAACCAGGTAAGATCTCACCTCTACAAAAAAATTTTTTTTTAATTAGCAGGGCAGGTAGCACATGCCTGTAGTCCCAGCTACTCAGGAGGCTGAGGCAGGAGAATCACTTGAGCCTAGGAGTTCCAAGGTGCAATGAGCTATGATGACGCCACCACTACACTCCAGCCTGGGCAACAGAGCAAGACCGTATCTCAAAAAAACCCCCAAATCTCAGATCAGATATGCTTCTAAAAGAAAAAACAAAACAAAACAAAGAACCAAAACACGCACATACACAAAAACCCCAATTGAATCGAACAGGGGAATGGTAGAGCCAAAGATGCCTGGCAGTGAACACTAAAATTCTAAGAGCCAACTTTTTTTTTTTTTTTTGGCTGAGTGACAGCTCACACCATGCTACTACCACAGGCACCAAGCCATACAATTTACAAATATTAAAGCATTTAATCCTAACAACAATCCTATGAAACAGGTAATAAAAATATCCTCACTTGATAGATGGAGAAACTAAGGCACAGCTATTAAGAAATTTGCCTAAGTTTACCAAGCAACAAGTGGTAAAGTCTGGATGTGAACCCAGGCAGTCTGATTCCCAGAATGTGTGTTCTTAACCACTGTACTATACTTAAATAGTTCCACTTAAAAGAAATAGGTCTATGCCTGACAAAGACAAGATGGTCATAAAAAAGAAAGTTTAAAAAGAAAGAAAGAACTCTAAATTACTGTTGAAAATAGTTACAAATTTGAAGGCAAAAGAAAAAAATATTTTAAAAATGGAAAATATTGTAAGACTCAGTTACCACCTTTTTAACATCAATACAGTCTGGCATTTACACCAATGTCCCCAGCACAGAACACAATTGTCTGCCTTTTTAATGAAGGGCATCTCTTCCAAAAAGGGCTCTAGTCTCACCCTAAACCTCAGGAACATCCTTTGTGTCTTTTGTTAAGGGTAATTCACAGGATACTTCAAAAAGAACAGATCCTGTGTGAGAAAGTATCTCAAGCCAACAAGGATAGGGACATGCCCTGATCTATCATTTTCTGATGTTCCAAGACTAGAGTAGACTTCCACACTTGAACGCTAAAGTATGTTACATGCAGGCCGGGCGCTGTGGCTCACACCTGTAATCCTAGCTCTCTGGGAGGCCGAGGCG
>VBSM01003215.1:12773037-12785148 GCA_008086735.1 Cheirogaleus medius | reverse complement strand
AAGACCCTTCCAACTAAACCACTAATGTAAAGGGTTATTTGCTCCAGGTGTAACCTATTATTTTAAAAAAAGGTAACATTCTTGCTATAATTAGTTTCAGAGGACATCTTCCTAAACTAGAAATCTACAACCATTGGTTAAATGAAATACTTGACACTCAAAGGTAGCAGACTCAGTAGGAAACTTGATTTTGAAAGATGCCAAAAAGGATTACTTCTCCCCAAAAATCCAAATAAACCCACCTGTAGCTCAAATAAAAGGGGAAGCATTGGCACATTTATTCCACCAAGGAAGTGTTTTATTTCCGAGATTAAGTTTCCTGGAGTAATTTAGAAATCACTGCCACCCCCAAAGAAGCAGGCCACCTCTTCCATTCAGTTTAACACTGCTACTTTCAAAAGGGAGGCCACTACTACGGAAAAGTCACAACTCCATGTGCTGGACTGAGCAAGAGAAAATAACTTATTCTTCCACCTGTAACCCACACATCCCTACATAAGCCAATGAAAAACGTGGCAAGCCTTCTCTGGACCAGGTTTCCAATGTAAACATCCCCCAAACAGCAATCTCAAAATGACTGAGGACCCTAACAATCAGCTCCCCCACCCCATATACAGCACCACACATACACACGCATCAGCAAAAAGAAAAAAAGCCACTATCCCCAGTTCAGATACAAACTCTGCCCTGCAGTTACTCTCCCCTACAACAGGCAATGCCCATTTGGTCACCATCCCACCGCCCTTTCTTGGGTCAAATCCTATCAGTAGACACCCCCTCCTAAATTCCACACCCTTGCCCTATTAGCAGTTCCTTACCCTACACACCCCCTCCCCATAATATTTTATTCGCCCCCTTTCCATCTGGGCTCCAATCCACCAGCCCCCTCCCACCACCACCCCCTCCCCTAATCACTGTGGCTCTAGTTATAGCGTTCCCCACGAAAAGCCATCCGCGTGTCAAGCCCCCCTCCACCCACCGACCATCGGTAGGGGACCAGCTCCCGCAAGGGGTAAGAGACAAGGTCCCCAAAGCTGACCGAAGGGCCCGCGGGAGGGGGAAGGGAGCTCAGGGCCGTGCGCATGCGCCCCGGGCGCCGCGGTAGCCGGTCGCCCCTAGGCCCGGAGAGGGCCCCAGCCGCCGCCGTCGTCCCCCACCCCCCCACCACCGCACCTACACGCCGGCCCGGCCTCGGGCTCCACGTAGGGAAGGATACTTAAAGCCAGCATTTTGGACTGGTAATCAAAGGCTACCACCTCGCCCTGCAGCCGCTGCTCCTGGCACGTCCGGCACGACACCTGGCTCCCAACGCTGAAGTACTCGCCCGGAGGAGCCGCCATCTTGGGAGAGCAGCCGCGGCCGGCGGCGGCGGCGGCAGCAGCGGGCGAAAGCCGGGCCCCCAGTGAGCGCCGCGACACGACGCACGGGACGTGCTGGCGTCACACGCCGGGGCGTGGCCTGGCTCTGGGTGGGGCGGGAGCCTAGGTGGACGAAGAAGGAAGAGGAAATAAAAGGAAATCTGAATAATTTTTGTGCAGCTGAGCCTACTTGGAAAAGTGCTTGTACGGTACACATTAGAAGTTAAGGATAAATGGCCCACATGGAATGAAAAGGGGAAAGAGGAGGAGTAGTCTTCATTATTTGCACATCTTAAACACAAGAGGTTAATAAATGAACTCTATAATATATATTGTCCCCGTTTAAATATGAGGAATCAGAGGCCCAGAATACTTGACGAAACTCGCTCAAGATGATCATAACTAATTACAAAGTGGCAGTGGAAAGAACATTAGCTATAGAGTTAGATAAACTAAAATCAGAATCCCAGGTCTGCCACTTACTAAATTATGTGACCCTGAGACAATTACCTGATCTTTTTTCTTCATTGGCGTTATATGTTATCACTTATTGAGGATTTAATAGCCCTTTGAAGTAAGAATCAATATCCTCATTTTACAGATGAAGAAACTAAGTCTTAGACTAAACTTGTCCAGGATCACACAACTGTCAAGGACATAGTCTGCCTGTTTCCAAAGATGGTACTGTGTACTGCTATACTGTATTAAATAATAATACCTACCTCATAGAATAGTTAGGAAGTTCAAATGAAATCATGTGTATACATGCATAACATGTTGTAGATCTTTAATAAATGGTAGTTCCCCATGACCACCCATCACCCTTGGAACTCAAAGATACTTTCCCATCTCCCTCCTTACCCTGTCCCCCAGAAAGCCAGGAAAAAAAGGCAAGAATGAGGAGCAGTGATAGTGACAAAGGGAGACATGGCAGAGGGGCTTTGGGTTCCTCGAATCCCTTCTCATCTGATATATAATATCCATCTAATATACAAAAGTTTTCTTAACATTATATAAGGTACTATGCAGATGCATTTTCAAACCCAACCACCACTAACTGCCATCTAACCCACCCACCCTGCAATATAGAAATTTCAGAGCCTCATGTATAAGAAACAGGTTGACCTTTCTCTAGTGTAGAGGGAAGCAAAGGGCCAGTCCTGGCATTACTTAACCTGAGCAAAGTTCAAAAGTGTTTCCTTGCCCTGCAAGAGACAAACTTCCTAGTGTTGGAGGTGTTGGCACAATCATTGTAATAGGAATAAAAATTCTGCTCCCTCATACTTGTGTTGTTTTCAGAGAACTTTCATGTTTCTCCTCCTTATTCCCCCATAAAAAGTCATATGTAATCACCATCCACTTTTTTTTTTTTTTTTGAGACAGAGTCTCACTCTGTTGCTCCGGCTAGAGTGCCGTGGCGTCAGCCTCGCTCACAGCAACCTCAAACTCCTGGGCTCAGGCGATCCTTCTGCCTCAGCCTCCCAAGTAGCTGGGACTACAGGCATGCGCCACCACGCCCGGCTAATTTTTTCTATATTTTAGTTGGCCAATTAATTTCTTTCTATTTTTAGTAGAGATGGGGTCTCGCTCTTGCTCAGGCTGGTTTCGAACTTCTGAGCTCAAACGATCCGCCCACCTCAGCCTCCCAGAGTGCTAGGATTACAGGCGTGAGCCACCGTGCCCGGCTGCACCATCCACTTTTTAAACAGCATTATGATTATAGGTTTTCATATGTGACTTCCGGGCACCATTAGGAGAGGCCTTCTCTGAGGAAGCAAAAAATCTCAGCTGAGAAGACCTGAAGTAATCGATTAGCAGGGAATGAGGGTGGCCATGTTCCAGGCAGAGGGAACTGCATGTGGTAGGACCCCTAAGAGGAGAGAGCTTGCAAATTTCAAGGAACACAAAGTAGCTAAGAAATATTATGAAGCAGGGCCAGTGTGGTAGCTCATGCCCGTAAACCTAGCACTCTGGGAGGCTGAGGCAGGAAGATCACTGAGCCCAGGAGTTTGAGGTTGCTGTGAGCTAGGCGGACGCCACGGCACTCTAGCCCGGGTGACAGCGAGATTCTGTCTCAAAAACAAACAAACAAACAAAATATTATGAAACAGAGTGTGGGGATAGGTTGGTGAAAGTTGAAGCTAGAGCCAGGGCAAACTTTCAAAGACTCAGTAAGAAACATACGTTTTCTCCTTGGGCAACTGAAAAACATTTAGCAAGAGAGTGAACTGAGATATCCAGCTTCCCTTACAGCCACCTTTTTAATTAGTGAAGTTAATCTCTTTCCAAGAAGAACCCAGATTTACACTCTTATTTTCATCCACCCATCAGAAAACTCTTCAAGAACAAGGTTGCTTGAGTTAGAAGAAAATGAGGAGCAACTTCAACAGTCTTCTAGGCGGGACCTTGCCTAGAATAGCTGAGATGTCTGTGTATGTTCCTCCAGATGATTGTTCCAAACTTTGTCGCGGGTGTGTGCCCCTTCTCTTCCCATACCAACACTGTCACTGTCTCTTGGTTTATCTGTTCAGCTGGGTTTTGGGTAGTAAGAGGATAGAAGGCGGGGGAGGAGGTAAGGTTAGAACTGCAAAGAAGTGCGACTTTGTGCCATAGGTGAGAATTCGCAAGTCTTTAGGGAAGACCCCTCAAAATCAAGAGTCTTATAGGTCAGCCTCAAAATTAATAGCGGTTGAATTAGAGCGGGAGTCTTGGGCTGAGGAAGGCTTGAATAGATTAGCAATATGCAAATTTAGGGTCCAGCTTCAGCTCCCTGGAGGACAGGGTGTCTAAGTTTCAGCCTTCTCTCTCCAAGAGATCTAAGGTTTTTTTAGGGTTTGTTTTGTTTTGTTTTGTTTTTTGTGGGTAGCAGTACTGGAGAAGACAGGGCGGTCTGGAAGGAATCCTGGCCCTAGAGATTATACATCCGCCTTCGCAGAAGCACAGCGAGGACCCTGGGCGCGCTGCCGGCTTGCTGGTGAGTTCATCCCCTGACCCGGAACAGCAGCGGGTGCCGCCAGTACGCCGGCTGCCCACGTGCCGGCAACAGCGGCCACGTGGGGCCCTGAGGAAACGCCTTCGCAAAGGTTTGTCCCCTGCGCTGTCCAGTAGAGAGGAATGCAGGGGCAGAGCGCAGGAGGAAACTACCGGCAAGACGCCGGACTCGCGCAATCCGGGGCTGGCAGGGGGCGGGGCTTGGCGCGGACCGCTAACGGGGAGGGCGGGGTCTGGGGCTCTGAAGAGTGGGGTTTGGGGTGAGGCGGGTAACCACTTGGTTGTCGCCCGTACTCCTCGGCTTCCGCCCTAGAGCAAACCCGGGCCCAGCCGGCCCTTGGGTCGCCATGGAGTCCACTTTGGGCGCGGGCATCGCGATAGCCGAGGTGCTGCAGAACCAGCTACCTTGGCTGGAGAATGTGTGGCTCTGGGTCACCTTTCTCGGCGATCCCAAGATCCTCTTTCTGTTCTACTTCCCCATGGCCTACTACGCCTCTCGCCGCGTGGGCATCGCGGTGCTCTGGATCAGCCTCATCACCGAGTGGCTCAACCTGGTCTTCAAGTGGTAAGACAGCGAAGCCTTCCGGCATCCTGGTCCCCCATCCCTAAGGGCCCTGAGTCCTGTGTAAGCCTTGCTCTCTCTCAGGTGTCGCAGAGGCCTTCCCACCCCTACTCTGTAGTCCCTGATTTTTCCCCTTTGAGCATCTGTGTGCATCTTGGACTCAGACCTCAGAGTTCATCCCTCCTACTCATTAGACCAGTGTTCTTCTAACTGGCCTGATCAGAGAAATCACCTAAGGGGCGTGTTTAAAATGCAGATACTCCACCCCCACCTCAAACCTACTGATTCAGAAACTCTGGGGGAGGGGCTGGAAATCTGTATTTTATCTATGGTGATTTAAGTAGCAGAAAGTCCTACTTCTCAACTCACTTTTTCATTCATCAATTCATTAGACATACTTTATAAGAAGCATGCTTTGTGCCAGGCATCACACTAGCTGCTAAAGACAGAGAGGCCTTGCCCGTTAAGGTGTGGTCTCTGGACCGTGCCCAACAGCATAGACAGGATTTGAAAACTTGCTAGAAATGCAGAATCTCAGGCACGAGGCCGGAGCTACTGAATCAATCAGGGTTTTAACAAGGTCCCCAGGTATTTTGTGTGCTCAGTAAAGTTTGAAAAGCACTGGGCTAAAGCACACTTTCTCTTCTTTCTCCTTCATTCACTAGTAGGCTCTTCACACTGAGACTTAGAAGCCAAGACTCTCAGGCAGGTGGGTGGAGGCCCTGCAGCCCTCTGAGCTTATCTCTTTTTGTCACCTGTTCTCTCTCTCTCGGGCCCCAAGGGAGCTATGCTTCCTGCTGGGCATGCAGCCATACCTCCCTTCACCTCAGCCTCTGTAGCCAGGTCCCCAGGCTGGGGAAAGGAAGGGAGGTTCATAGGATGCACTTGAATGGACCAGAATGACTTGCTGAAAAGCAACATAGGAGTTACCTTCCCTTCCACTCTTCTCAGCAAGGGCTTCATCCCTGCTGTAAAGGGAAAAGCAGTTCTCTAATCACTTCCTTCTTGCCTAATTGCCCTTTGCTTTGTGCACTCTCCTCCCTCAGAATCTGTATAAGTCTCCCTCGCTAGTCCTGTTGCCCTGAAGGAAAGTCAGACACCCCCCTTGATAGACACCCTTAATGCCACCACCACTCCGCAGTGACAAAGCCTCTATTCATTTTCTGAGTTAGCACTAGATGTATACTAGGCTCAGTTTTTGAAAGGGAGAGGCAAGTCCCTTCTGGATCTCCCTCCTGGGCACTTGGCTTCCTGCCAGCATCTCTTCTGCTGTTCCACCTTTTCTCTTTCTGGCCACAGCAGCCTCTTCAGTGAATGGTTTCCCCGGGCCCAGCCAAGCACCTGCTAGGCTAGGAGATTTTGAAGTTTTTGTCCTTGTTATTCTCCTCTCAGCCTCCTCTGTCCATTCCCCACTCCCATTTTCAGACATGAGAGGTTGGCCTAAATAATTCAGGTGTGGGCTGGGCACAGTGGCTCACACCTGTAATCCTAGCACTCTAGGAGACCAAGGTGGGAGGATCGCTTGAGGTCAGGAGTTCAAGACCAGCCTCAGCAAGAGTGAGAATCCCATCTCTACTAAAAATAGAAAAATTAGCCAGACAACTAAAAATAGAAAAGAATTAGCCGGACATGGTGGTACAGGCCTGTAGTCCCAGCTACTTGGGAGGCTAACGCAGGAGGATTGCTTCAGCCCAGGAGTTTGAGGTTGCTGTGAGCTAGGCTGACGCCACAGCACTCTAGCCTGGGCAACAGAGTGAGACTGTCTCAAAAAAATAAAAAATAGGCCAGGCGCAGTGGCTCACGCCTGTAATCCTAGCACTCTGGGAGGCCAAGGCGGGTGGATCTCTCGAGTTCAGGAGTTCGAAACCAGCCTGAGCAAGGGCGAGACCCCGTCTCTACTAAAAATAGAAAGAAATTAATTGACCAACTAAAATTATATAGAAAAAAAAATTAGCCGGGCATGGTGGTGCATGCCTGTAGTCCCAGCTACTCAGGAGGCTGAGGCAGAAGGATTGCTTGAGCCCAGGAGTTTGAGGTTGCTGTGAGCTAGGCTGACGCCACAGTACTCTAGCCCGGGCAACAGAGTGAGATTCTGTCTCAAAAAAATAAATAAATAAATAAAATAATTCGGGTGTGGATCCTAGCACTTTGGGAGGCTGAGGGCGGAAGGATTGGTTGATTTCGAGACAAGCCTGAACAAGAGCAAGACCCTGTGAAAGGGTGGAAATTAGGTGCTCACAGCAGGTAGAGAAATATTTCTCACACACAGTTTAGGCTAGAAAGAAGTACGAAGTTTATTTATTTTCCAGAGAGAGAGAGAGAAGGAGGGAATGGCCACAGCACACAGAGGAAGGGAGGAAGTGTTGGGTGCTGAAGAGAAGTGGCTCTGTTTTTTAAAGGGTAAAATAGCTTTTTCCCTCTCTGCTTTAGCAAACTGATAACAGACACAACTGCTAAGCTGTTGTAGGTGCTCTTTATTTTTTTCTCCTTTGTCTGTGAGGCCAGCTTTATCAGAGTCCTTGGAATCTGGTTTTTGGCAGGAACGGAGGCATAGAGCTGGGTCTGGGGTGAGAAGTTTAGGCTATGAAAGAAACACTTAGAGATAAGAGTTAGGCCATGGGTGTTTAATTAAAACAAAACAAAGGGGATAGTTGTGTTGTGAGTTTTTTCTTCAAAGGAGCAATTATGTGCTGTGAGTTTATTCCTCTTACTTTCTGTTGGTTTATTTTCCTCCATTAGGTAGGTTATTAGTAAAACCACCTTTCATCCAGTCTCTACAAAAAATAGAAAAATTAGCATGGTGGCATGTACCTGTAGTCCCAGCTATTCGGGAGGTTAAAGCAGGAGGATCACTTGAGCCCAGGACTTTGAGGTTGCTGTGAGCTATGATGTGAGCCAGGACGACAGAGCGGGACCCTGCCTCAAAATAATAATAATAATAATAACTCAGGTGTGGGTAATTCAAGCTGGAATTGGGGACATGGGGTGAGGGGTAGCAGGTAAGTCAGTGAGGGCCTGGAGGGAGACAGCCAGGTCCTGGGCTGAGAGGAAAGAGCTGACCCTGTAGTGAGAGGGGTTGGAGTAAATCACATATTAGCTCAGATGCACACAAACACATGCTCACCACCATCTCTTGCCTCTGTATCACTTTTAGTCACTTGCATCTGTTCTCTTCCAGGTTTCTGTTTGGAGACAGGCCTTTTTGGTGGGTCCATGAGTCTGGGTACTACAGCCAGGCTCCAGTCCAGGTTCACCAGTTCCCTTCTTCTTGCGAAACTGGTCCAGGTGGGAAGCCGCAAACCTCCTCCCTTTCCCGCTGTGGTTAGGGTTCGGGTGAGCATTTCAGAGTACTTTTCAGCCAGGGTGACCCAACCAGAGGCCCAGCCTCTCAGTTACTGGCCCGGAGAACAAAGAAACCCCAGGAAGACCAAGTTGAGTTATGGGAGGAGGGCGCCCATGCCATGTCTCAGCTGTTCACCTTGTACAGAGTAGAGCCAAGAGACACAGGTCAGGGCAGAAGCCTGAGAGCAGTGACCTCAGGTGGGGATAAAAAAGACTTCAGGGCAGAGGGAACTGTGGATCGGTGTTGGGGGAAAGCTCTCTTCTCAGGCAGGGGGAAGCAGCTGTGTTGTAGTATCACCAGGGACAGCTGGGTTCCCCCTCCATCTTCTCACCATGAGCTTCTGGATTCCTTGGCAGGCAGCCCTTCCGGACACTGCATGATCACAGGAGCAGCCCTCTGGCCCATAATGATGGCCCTCTCTTCCCAGGTGGCCACTCGGACCCGCAGGTATACCCTTGACATTGCCCACCATTGGGAGCAGGGGTGGTGGCACCCTGGACCCAAAAGACCCAGTAGCATGGCAGCCTGGAAGCTGGAGTTCTGGGGAGCCTGGGGTATTTGGTCGACCATAAAGTGCCTAGGTGCTGAGGAAAGCCAAGCTGTGTATGGACACCCCCTAAGCCGTTTGCTTCTCTTCTTTCCAGCCGCTGGGTAAGGATGATACCTGGCCTGGCTTATTGCACCTTCCTGTTGGCGGTCGGCCTGTCCCGGGTCTTCATCTTGGCACATTTCCCTCACCAGGTGCTGGCTGGCCTAATAACTGGTGAGCAACTGGGGCAACAGGGTGGGCCGAGAGGATGCCTTTGGCAGAGGGAAGACCAGTCTAGGACCTTCCCATGATTCCTAGTTTCTCTAGAGCCAACCCCAAACACCCCCACTTATATCTCAGTCTGTTCTCTTGCCAAGCTACACTGGAGCTGGAGGTGGGGAGTGGGGAGGGTCATAACTCCTTAAAGCTGTTGTCACTCTGCTCCCCTAGGTGCCGTCCTGGGCTGGCTTATGGCTCCCCGGGTGCCCATGGAGCGAGAGCTAAGCTTCTATGGGTTGACTGCGCTGGTCCTCTTGCTGGGCGCCAGCCTCATTTATTGGACCCTCCTTACGCTGGGCCTGGATGTTTCTTGGTAAGTTCGCTTTGAAGCCTGGGCAGGCTGGGGCAGGTCCTACCTCACCTGTACCTAGCCTGGTTGGTCTCTGGTTCATTGTAGCTAAAAAAGGACACATTACCCATTCACAAACATAGACCCTTCTAGGGACAAAGCAGAATGTGAGAGTGGGCCCCAAAGGGCAGATGGCTAAGAGCCAGTGGCTCTCTAGGTTCCAGTTTCTCCTGGCAAGGACTCTTCTTTCCCACAGGTCCATCAGCCTAGCCTCCAAGTGGTGTGAGCGGCCTGAGTGGGTGCATATGGACAGCCGGCCCTTTGCCTCTCTGAGCCGTGACTCGGGGGCTGCCCTGGGTCTGGGCATCGCCCTGCACTCTCCATTTTATGCCCAGGTACGGCGGGCACGGTTGGGAAATGGCCAGAAGATAGCCTGCTTTGTGCTGGCTATGGGACTGCTGAGCCCCCTGGATTGGCTGGGCCACCCTTCTCAGATCAGCCTCTTCTACATCTTCAGTTTCCTTAAGTACACCCTCTGGCCATGCCTAGTCCTGGCCCTCGTGCCCTGGGTGGTACACCTGTTCTGTGCCCATGAAATACCACCCATCCACTCTTCCTGACTTCTCGTGCTTCCTTCCGCCCTTTCCCTCCCAACATTCTGGGACCGCCACACCCCAGGAGGCAGCCCCAATCCCTTCTAGCCCCCAAGCAGGCCCTGTTCACCCTAAGTTTCTTGCTTCTTCCAACACCTGGTCTTAGCCCCAAAGAAGGGCCTTCTTTCTCCCAGAGAGGCTGGTCCTCCTGCCTTTCCTCCCAAGCTGCCAAAGAGCAAAGGCAACAGCAAGACCAGCAGGTTCCTGCAACACTGTGAGGGGTAGCCAGGGCAGCCCCAATAAAGCCCTTGAACAGTTCTGGATTCCTTTCTTGCCTGTGCACACATCTCCACTGAGCTTGCTGGCACGTATACAGGTATAACCCTTGCCACCTGTCTATGCCCTTTCCAGCCTGTTTCTACAGAGGCAGAGGAAAGGGGAGGGATGTAAACTCAGATGAGACCTCTTAGCCCCTTGTCCCCTCCCTACTCATCACCACCTAGGTCACACAAGACATCCTGTTAGATGCCGTGGCTACATTCAGTGAAACCTTGTCTTTCACCTACAGGACAGGTCTCCCACCCTGGTATCCTGTTTCCTAAATTGGCTTCTAGTCCCGGGGCTGGAGAAAAGAATAGTTTTCTTGGCTAGGAGCGGGGATGAGAACCTCTACTCCATTTGGGAGCCCAGAGAATAGAGACACTGGCCTCAGAAGGCACTGCCAGAAACAAGTTTATTTACACAAAGACACACAGTGTAACGGGTTACAGAATCCTTAACTGAAATCCATATCCAGAGAGACAAAGCAATGAGTGGGTTTACATGAGAACCAGACCAGCCACAGGGAGAGAGGGAGGTAAGGGGCCGGGAGCCTGGGGCTCAGCACAGGGAGGCCTGGTACGCTGGGCCTAGCCCCATCCCCATCCCCCAGGAGGATCTAGAACACACAACATACAAGTTCGCAATGAACCAATGGTGGTGGGACTCCTGCCCCTCCCCTGGCTCCCTCAACCCTGCTCAGGCCCCCATTAGGATAATAAATATGTAAACAGATTGGTGGGGCCCTGGGGATGGGAGGAGAGGAAATGTATGTGGTACTGGGGAGGAGGAGGGAGGAAGAGTCAGCCCCCTAGGAGCCACTTCCCATCTTTGGTTTCCTGCAGGCTGGCCGGACAGCATTCCCTGGAAGCCTTGTGGGCCCTCCGCCCCTGGAAACAGAGAGGGCTCTGCAGGGCTCCTGGGAAGGCGAAGGGGCAGTACCCAGCCCCCTCCTGGACTTAGTTTCCTTGGGCTGGTGGCCAGCACAGGGAGCCCAGGAGGAATGGAAGCTCCAGCTGAGGGACAAATTCTAGGTCCCTGGGTTCTGGTCTTCTAGAACCCCCCCCCCTCACCATCCCCAAGCTCCAAAGTACAAGGCCCCAGGAGGGAGGTGAGCCACTGACCTTCCTACCTGCAGTAGGCGGGGTGGCTGGGGGATCTGGTCCTGAACAGCAGGGGGCTCTCACCAGCTGGAGCCCCCTTGCAGGGACCACCTTCTCCCCCTCCCCAGGCCGTGCCAGCAGAGTAAAGTGGGAGCAGGCCTGGTTCTGCGGCTCCTCCTGGTCCCTCCCTCCCCACACACTTTCAGTCTCTCAGCCCCCAGGAAGGAAGAGAGGGAAAGGGTGGAGAACGCTGGAGTGGGAGCCCACCTTCCTCCTCCACTCTGCATCTGAGACAGGGGCAGCCCTGCAGATCCTCCCCGGAGGCTGGAGAGGGGAGGATGAAATTAAGGCATTTTCCCCCAAGTCAGCTGAAACCAAGGCACCGACTTACTGTTCCCTCCTCACTCGAGGGGGCCCAGAACTAGAGGGTACTGTCTGGCCCCCATGCCCACCTCAAGCTGGCCCAGGATCCAAGGAGGAAAGGACAGAATGCAGGAAAGTGGGTTTAAGGTACAACATGGGGCAGGGGCTGGGAAGAGCACCCCACTGCCCCAGAGGGAGCCCACGTCTAGAGCTGAGACTTGGGCCACGGTCAGGGGGCCTGAGGCAGCTTAGAGGAGCAGGAGGGGCGAGGCTGAGAGACCCACACGGCACACGTTGTTGAATGTGTGACTTTTTGTTTTTAATAGAAAAAATAAACAAAATCACAATGATGGAGCCCAGAGGGATGGGGGCCAGGGTGTCAC